>OU744820.1:11179291-12379291 GCA_916614155.1 Mesoligia furuncula | reverse complement strand
ACTGGTGTCGCAAATGTACAAGTTGTGCAGCTGTAAAGGGACCTCAGACTCGTAGTAGAGGTGCATTGAAATTGTACAATGTTGGTGCACCATGGGAGAGGATAGCCCTTGACGTTGCGGGGCCGTTTCCGGTAAGTGAAAGTGGTAACAAGTATTTCATGGTTGTGATGGATTACTTCACTAAGTGGCCGGAAGTCTTCGCCATTCCAAACCAAGAAGCTTCAACAGTTGCAGATAAACTGGTTCATGAAGTCTTCTGCCGTTTTGGAGTACCTTTGGAGATTCACAGCGACCAAGGAAGAAATTTTGAGTCCCAAATATTCCAGGAAACTTGCCGAGTTATGGGTACACATAAAACAAGAACAACTTCTTACCACCCACAATCGGATGGAATGGTGGAACGATTTAATCAGACACTGGAGAGGTACCTAGCCAAAGTTGTGGAAAATCGGCAACGAGATTGGGACAAGCACATACAACCGTTTTTGTTGTCATATCGAAGCGCTGTTCACGAAAGTACATCGGTGACACCAGCTTTCGCAAACTTTGGAAGAGAATTACGGCTGCCTGCAGACCTGATCACCGGAATACCACCTGATGCCCCACGCAGTATAACCGATTATGCGAGTGACTTGCGGAACAAAATGAATGACATTTATGAGCACGTCAGACAATCGGGCCAGCAAATGTCTGAAAAGATGAAAACCCGTTATGACCGTAAAATTAACAATAAAGGGTTCGACGAAGGTTCACTAGTGTGGTTGCACAATCCAGTCCGCAGCAAAGGGAAATCTCCTAAGCTTCAAGCTAAATGGGACGGACCGTACCGGATTGTGACAAAGATCAATGACGTAACCTACCGGATACAGAAAGGTGCAAGAGGTACTCCTAAGATCGTCCACGTGGATCGACTGGCGCGTTATTATGGGGCCGATAATGCTCGGGACGAGCATGTCTTAGGAGGGGGCAGTGTTGCGCGCCACAATTAATGCCTGGTACATGGTAACAGTAGTTACCACTAGCGCCATCTAGTATCGAGTAGCGGAACTAGTAATGAAGACCCTTCTAGAAATTTCGATGCGAGAACTTTCTAGAACATTCCCGAGCTTTCGACATCTGGTCGATCGGGGCCTGTACGTACTCGAACATTCTAGATGTTTCTACAATGGAAGGTTCTAGAACTCTCTTTGGCGCTATATAAGGCCGAGACGCGCCACGACCGACACAGTTTGGATAAAGCGATCGAAGTGAAAGCATCGAAGCGATATTCAAGTGCGACTTAAGGCGATCAGTAGTGCAATTGTGTTTTGTAATTAGTGTGTTTGAGTTGTAATTAGTGTTGATTATTAAAGTGTCATTTTTTTGGTTATTAAATCGGCAGTTTTTATTGTCACGAACCCGAAGCTCGTAACAGTACTTTAAAATTACTTTTATATTTTATTCTCAAAATATTTTCTATTTTATTTCTTCTCATAAGCTTTGCCAGGGCTATTTGTTTGGGTAGCGGATCTTTAGAAGTAACGCAAACTTCAAATTTGGTAGTTTCCTTACTAGACTGACTATTCGCTCCATCATTTTTGGAAAAACTACGGTTAAGTCTTTTTGGTCTTCGACTTACCGTGATAAAATCACCATCGTCTTCATCATATTCTGCACCTTCATCACTTTCATTTCTAGACCTCTTTACTCGCTGCGACGCCTCGACTGCCACCGAGTGGCTTATGTTCCTCTCTTCCTCTTGTTCCATTATTTCAGCTTCATCATCACTACAATCACTCAGCAACTTAGGTAAACTAGGTGGTAAACTTCTACTACTTTCATTACTCATTATTAAATAAACAAATAAATGTGGGTATGCGGAAAAAAGATAGATTCATTGCAATATACGGAGCGGTTAGGCTAACGCGTGCGTATGGCTCACCGATCCGCGCGCAACTGATATTAAACTTTAAAGTGCCAATTTTTTGTTCCAGTAGGGCGTCCCCCCCCCCCTCTAAAACCTAAATTGCTGGCTTGAAAAATCTGAAAAAATTTAAGATGATAGTGCATTTCATGAACTTTAAAGGAAAATTATAGCAGTTAAGATAACTTTATCAGTTTAGCAGTAATAGTCGTTGAATTTTTTCGTCGTTGAGTTTTGGATAATTTTGTACCAAATACAAAATCCTTAGCATTAATCCTTTAAAGTGACTAAGATGAAGTAATTTCTTGTTTATAACGGGTAAAGACTTGCATTGAAAAACAAAATATGTTTTTTTTATATATTTTTTTTTTATATTCAGAATAAAGAACAACAGAATCGTACTATATTGTGATAACGGGCTACTACGGAACCCTACACTGTGCGTGGTCCGACACGCACTTGGCCGGTTTTACTTCTGTCGGTGCTCCCGGAGTGCCACTGTTTTTTTGCCCGGCTCCTAAGAGTCATAGCGTGATGTTAAACAGCCTTTCTCAAGAATTCGGCTATCAAATGCAAAAATAATTTTTCAAAACCGACTCCGGTAGCTCCTGATATAAGCGCATTTAGACAAACATACTCTTCAGCTCTATTATTAGTGATCGATCATCATCATCATCATTTCAGCCGAAAGTCGTCCACTGCTGGACATAGGCCTCCCCCAATTTGGGGGGGGTTTGCCATAATCGCCACGCTTGGCAGGCGGGTTGGCGATCGCAGTATGGTATGGTAGTGTAATGCATAGAGAACGCTGCTGCCCATTCTCCGGTCTCCCTTAGTCGCCTTTTACGACACCCACGGGAAGTATGGGGTGGTGCTATTCTTTAAGTCCGGCACCACACAGACAAGTGATCGATAGATTGGACAAATAAGACATAATTATAAACTCAAACTCAAAGCATTTATTTCAATTAAACTAATTACAGGCACTTTTGAATTGTCAAGGGGTCGGTCAGTCAGAAAGATGAAGCTAGTTGCCCATTCCAAAGCGTAGGTAACTATGGAGAAGAACGGGCAAGAAACTCCATGGACACTGTTTTAAATCAAAATAATGTGGTTACAATATCTTGTTTACATCATTCCTGTTAAAAATTATGCATGTGAGAACGACGCAGAACGTTAAAAGGGTCCACAATGAAAGGACGAAAAAAAAAAGAATTCAAAATATAATATATTCTTAGCACGTTCTAGCTCTAGCAGGGCTTCATCATCATCTGCCTAGCCTTTTCCCAACTATGTTGGGGTCGGCTTCCAGTCTAACTGAATGCAGCTGAATACCAGTATTGTAGGTACATGGAGCGACTGCCTATCTAACCTCCACAACCCAGTAACTGGGTAATACGATACCCCTTGGTAAGACTGGTTGTCAGACTTTCGGGCTTGTGGCTACCCGTAACGACAGTCAAAGATCCACGAATGACAGCCGCGACCTATGGCTTAACGTGCTTTCCTAGGCACGGAGGGGTCTCGGTATGTAAAGATGGTCACCCATCCACAGACCGACCTCGGCAAGCTTTGCTTAACCTTAAAGTTCGACCCATGCACATGCGACCGTTATTACTAAGCCCTAAGCCCCCAATATTATATCTGGTTACTTTCCAGTTTTCATCCAGAAAATCACAACAACCATGTTTTTACCAAGACACAAGCTCCTGTTTTATGGAAAAACACTCCCAGAACTCAGTCAGCAACAAAAATAACGCTAAAATCAACAAAAACGACCTCAGTGTACCCAGCGTTGATTGTGTATTGTGAAGTTTTACCATCCGGCTGCGTACGCGCAAACAAGTCCGAGGTTGTTCATCGTTTAACAAATTTATTTAAATCGGCGATATGATAATTATTATGATGGTAGAGCTATGTTCAGTTATAATATAACTGTTTAGCATCATAGACCTCATCCGTCGCTTTCCGTCAGGCGTGATCGAAATTAAAATATAAAAAAACCAGCCTATAAAATTTCCACTACTGGGATACAGTCCTCATCTCTGTGAGAGGGAGTGGGCCGTAATGCACCACGCGGGCAAGTGCGGGTTGGTAGATGTTCACAACCCTGAAACTCTACTTGAAGAAGGCTGCACACTAAGTGATGTGATAATATAAGTATGAATGAATGAATTGCACCGATCCTAGCGTGGTCAAACCAGACTCGATTAATCGAATGAACCCCAAGATTCGCACTAGCTCCTGTAGCCTCATGTTCATGGTGCTACAGCGACCATTGCATATCAGGGAATAGACCGGGGGGCGGTAATGGTAGGGAAGACGTGCCCGTAGGATAGGTAAGGATTTAAGAGCCTACCACCTACCTAAGTATTGCAATAGTGGAGAGATGGGTAATTATTATCTGTGGATGGGCATCTTTTATCGACCTTGCCGCCAGGTTGGTTCAGGTCGAGCTTCATCGGTGTGTTGTGATAATATAAGTATGAAAACAAATATTATTTTTGTACTAGATACGTATTTATTTCAAAAGTTCCTGGTAACCTAGAAACCTGGAATGCTCAATACATGTGTGTTTGCTACGGAAAAATACATACTGAATACAAATATTGGGTCAGTATACTGAAATAAGCATATTATGGATACCTATTGGATCAAATTTCATCATATTATTTTAATCTATGGAAAATAGGAAACTTTCACAACCGAAAGTGGGTCTTCTACAAAACGGTCTATGAGGAACGGTTCAATTTTCTGCTCCTTGTGTAACACACTATCGACTGCAATCTGAATACTTGAAGGATATTGCTAATCTTCAATCTTAATTTTGAAACTTCAATCTTAATTTTGAAGGAACTAGCTAACTAGCTTCCGCCCGCGGCTTCGCCCGCGAGGTATGTCGATAAAAACTATCCTATGTCCTTCCCCGAGATGCAATCTATCACTCAGCCAAATTTTATCGAAATCCATTCAGTGGTTTAGGCGTGAGAAGGTAACATACAGACAGACAGAGTTACCTTCGAATTTATAATATTACGGGTACATGTATTCATTGATACAACGTTAATAACGCAAAGAGTGTTGAACTGTGAATGACAGCGGTGGCCAACGGCTTCCGAGGCACGGAAGGGTCTAGCACTTGGTCAGCGGGATTGTCCGAAACGGTTACCGCTGGCCCGGAACATAAAGGGCTAAGGAAGGAACACGGGTGGGTTTTAGTCAGTAAGAGTCTGACACTCCCTCCCGCTCCACCCAGAGCGGGAGGGGTCATTTGATAAAAAGGGTCTTGCTTGGTATGTGAAGAAGATGGTCACCCATCCACGGAACAACCGCGGCAAGAATAGTTTCGCCTGATCGATCTACCCGTGCGTTAGTACTTATTACTTAGCCACCAGCCAGCCAGCTCTTCATCACACTAATATTATAAAGGCGAAAGATTGTGTGTGTATGTGTGTTTATATGTTTGTTACTTCTTCACGCTCAAACGGCTGGACCAATTTTGATAAAATTTGGTATGGAAGTAGCTGACACCCTGGTTTAATATATAGGCTACTTTTTTTCCCGATATTTCCACGGGATCGACACTTATGCGGGTGAAACCGCGGGGCGCAACTAGAATTCCTAAACTAATATTTGTTCTATGTATAGCTACGTCATGTTCAGTGAATAACAAAATGCTTTGTTAGCATGAACACAGTGTTCTTTTTAGGGTTCCGTACCCAAAGGGTAAAAACTGAACCCTATTACTAAGACTTCGCTGTCTGTCCGTCTGTCTGTCACCAGGCTGTATCTCAAGAACCGCGATAGCTAGACAGTTGAAATTTTCACAAATGATGTATTTCTGTTGCCGCTATAACAACAAAAATTTACTAAAAACAAAATAAAATAATTTTAGCGATTTTTTTGCCCTTTTTTGCTCGATATCAAAAATGGCAACAGGTAGGCACTTGAAATATTCACAAAATACTCAGTTGTATTTTTACTTTAATAATAAATAATAAAATAAATATTTAAGGGGGGCTCCCCTACAACAAACATGTTTTTTCGGCGTTTTCCCTTCGTGTGCGAGTCCGACTCGCACTTGGCCAGTTTTTTTTTTTTATTTTTGCACATGTGTTTCGTGTTTTAAATCAAAACAAGATTTGTAATCGTGCGGACGTCACACTTGTTATGAAGATTACAGCAATCTTTTTATGTTTAATCGTTTTTATGTGCCGCTGTTGGGATTTCCAGATTTCTGCTGTGAGATACTAATCTGCGGGGTACAACGTACCTACCTTAGAGTAAGAAAGCTATAGAGCATCGGGTAGCGTGGCCACACATGAGACAAAAAACTAACTTAACTAACATAGGCTACATGAGTAGCTGCCTTGAAAAAACTGGCACGCACTGAGAGACGGAAATAGTATAGCTTTATCCTTTTCTGTTACTTATAATAACTCAATACTTTATCCCTTTCTTGTGGAAATGAAATGGAGATACCCGCCGTCTATACTTTTCTTTGTCTAAGGTACCTACAGACGCCAGTACATCAAGCTACCCGAAACTGTCAAATCTTACCAATCAACTTTGAACCTCATGCTTAATGCTGGGGCCACATATTGGACATAATTTGACTCAAGATGTAGCCTTGGAGCATTGGCTCCAATGTGTGTATCGAGCTTGGCTCAGATATTGGACAGGATTTTACTGATTTTGCTCAACATTGCATGTGGTGCCAAGTCTGAACCAATGGACAAGGCCAATGTGTAGCGCCGGCATTATCGATAATTTGAGACTCTATAGACGGGTATAGACGACAAACGAAAACATATGCCCAACACGCCACAGTCGTCTACAGCCGACAAGAAAACGGGTGTTGGGCACGTTTTCGTTTGTCGTCTATACCCTTTGAGTATTAAACCAACCGGAGACGCCACGAGTACTAATATCTATGCAAATAAGTCTGTCACTATCATCGCGGGGGACGAGGGAACGCAATAATACACTAATGCAATTCGATCGCGTTGTTACGCACGCACACAAAACAAAAAAACAAACACAAGCATAAGCTATACGCACACATGTATATAACCGCTATGACCGGCGGTCGCGTACCTTTGGCAGCGGGGATCGCCTGACAATGGCGCCTCCAGTTGGTTTAATACTCAAAGGCTCTAAGATACTAATCTGCGGGGTACAACGTACAGACGCCAGTATATTAAGCTACCCGAAACTGTCAAATTTTACCAATCAACTTTGAACCTTATGCTTTAGCGATAAAGTTGAAACTCTATTTAAAGAAATTTGACAGATTGTAGTAGCTTGATGTCATCATCATCATCTGCCTGCCTTTTCCCAACTATGTTGGGGTCGGCTTCCAGTCTAACCGGATTCAGCTGAATACCAGTATTTTACATGGAGCGACTGCCTACCTGACCTCCACAACCCAGTTACTGGGTAAATACGATACCCCTTGGTAAGACTGGTTGTCAGACTTTCGGGATTCTGAGTACCCGTAACGACTGTCAAAGATCCACGAATGACAGCCGGGACCAACGGCTTAACGTGCTTTCCGAGGCACGGAGGGGTCACGGTTTGTAAAGATGGTCACCCATCCACAGACCAACCGCGGCAAGCATAGCTTAACCTGATCGATCGACCTGTGTGGCTGTTATTATTTAGCCACGGGCCCCTCATTGTAGTAGCTTGATGTGCTGGCGTGTGTACTATCATCAGTAAGCCATGGCTTACATTTTGACAGTTCAACACCATTCATTGCGTTATTTACGATGTTGAGCAGATAATTTTTTCGAACATATGCAGCAATGGGTTAGCAATATGCTTCAAAATCTTCAGATTGTGATTTTAAGTACATACATATGTTACGCAATGAGGATGCGAGTCTTATCAGCGCGATATAAGATACTTTTCCGAAGAAGTGTCTACCATTTCTTCTACAGAAATAGTTCTCCAGACTCATGCCGTGGCGGACAATCTCAACGGAGACCCAACCTTCGGCGCGTGAGATATTAAGGCCTACGCAGACCGGGACGGCATGGCAAGGGATTTTGCCGTCAGTTAGCGCACACTAGCCGCTTAGATACCGCGGCATTCCAGCGGCTTCCCCCGCCGCCTCAACCCGCGGTATGTCACAACGAGCGCCGGAGTCCGCCGTTGCCTACTGCAGGGCGCCACGGCATCCCGCCGTGGGAGCCCGTGGCGCCTCTATCAATGCCGTGCAATGAAATCCCTTGCGATGCCACGGCATCATTTTAAAGCATAGCAATTTATGTCGTATTTCTATATCGATACGTTTGAATGTCCATTAGTAAAAATTTAAGTCCCTTGCCATGCCGTCCCGGTCTGCGTATAGGCCTTTATAGTGCACTAGTGTGTGCCGCAGACACGTCAGGTGTCCCGATGGGACGGCATTCCAACGCAATCAGAGAAAGATCAACCGCAAAACGTGCTTTCCGAGCCACGGTATCACACCGCCATCTTCCAAACTCTGGGCTGTTACTGAGAAATTCCTAATGGAATAAACCCAGTCACCCGTCCCCTCCCTTTTCTTGTGTACTGTGTACGTCATCATTTCAGCCGAAAGATGTCCACTGCTGGACATAGGCCTCCCCCAAAAGGGGGGGTTTGCCATAATCGCCACGCTTGGCAGGCAGGTTGGCGATCGCAGTATGGTATTGTGGTGGAATGCATAGAGAACGCTGCTGCCCATTCTCCGGTAACGCCCCTTAGTCGCCTTTTACGACACCCACGGGAAGTATGGGATGGTGCTATTCTTTAAGTCCGGCACCACACAGACTGTGTACGTAAACAGACAAAATTGCACACAGAGCGAGTCGGGGTACTCAGAATTCCTTTGTTATGTCTAGAGACGTAAGATGACGTTAACTGCAACCCGTATTATGTTCGCACATAACGTAACAGTCACCGTTCGTTACCTAACCATTGTCTTGTCACACCGAACCAGCTGGTGATCGTAAGAATACTTACGTCAAGTTAATAATACCAATGTGCCTAGCTTTTTACCCGACTGCAATCTTACCGACTGAAGATCTAGTAAGTAGTTTTTTTTTAATACGTCATAAATCGTAAACCATAATTTACCATTCATTCAATCAACTCAAAAATAAAAAAAAAACATTTAATTTCATAAACATAAACCTTATGCATAAACCCGGATGTTACGGAACCCTCGGTGCGCGAGTCCGACTCGCTCTTGCCCGGTTTTTTTCAGCCTGCCCCCATTCCTTAGGTACATTTCTTTCAGAGATGTAACTCTACAACTTAGTAGTTTTTGAGGAAGACTTCTAAGGTATGCGTCATCTTGTCTGCGATCCACCTCATCCTAATCTAGGTATGCCAGGGCTCCTTTTTTTTTGCGGATGGGAAATCATCAAATGACCCCTCCCGCTCTGGGTGGAGCGGAAGGGAGTGTCAGACTCTTACTGACTAAAACCCACCCGTGTTCCTTCCTTAGCCCTTTATGTTCCGGGCCAGCGGTAACCCTTTCGGACAATCCCGCTGACCCGGCAGGCTTCGGCCCTAATGCTGACATCTCTTTGAGGCGCGCGTGGAACACTTACGCGCCGTCCGGCACGGGCCTGGTCCTGACCGGACGGTGAGCTACCCATTACTCTCCGCCCGCAGGCCCGTGCCTTCGGTGGCCCTACTATAAGCCAGGGCTCCTCTCTTATAGTCCTATGTCTCACTGCTGGGACGTAGGACTTATAAGCATAGAAATTATAGGGTGATTATGCGGCTGTTACTATTTAGCCACACACACGAGCTCCATATGTTCGCACATAACGTAACAGTCACCGTTACCTAAGTATTGTCGCACAATACTGGCTGCAATCGTAAAACTACGTCAGTTGTTTTGAAAAAGATACTTATCATAAAAATGTCTCTGTGACGTTTTCGTGATAAAATCGTACGATAGCTTTTTGTTTTTGTATCGGTGTATTTTAAAATCTACAATCTTTGTATGTTTTGATATCGTTGTGGGAATTTGTCATGGTTTATTTGTTTTTACTATGGTATAGCCGTTAGCGCTCGTGTAGGTACAACTACAATCCGTTCATAGTTATTTACCCGACTGCGCGACGCAAAGGAGTGGTAATGTGTTCATCAGCCTATGTATGTATGTATGTATGTATGTATGTTTAGATGTTCCTTTGAAGCACTATACAGACCAAACGCCTGGGCCGATTTTTATGATTCACACGTTAATCGATTCCTCTTAGTCCGGCGAGTGTCACTAAAGACATGACGTTAGTGAAAATTCAATATGGCGACTACTGAACGCCATATTAAAAAATTTTTTTTTTTTTTTTTTCAAAACCTATCGAGTGGGGTATCAAAATAAAGGGTTTTAAAAGGTGATTACAAAAATATATACAACATATATACTTAAAAGCAATTAGAAGTGACAAATTGTAAAAAACACCTACCAAGAACTAAATCATCTGCGAAATCTTTCACATTAATTGTAAACTAAAAAGCTGGAAATAAAAAAAGTTATTTAAAAAAAAATAAAAAAACCCGACTGCGGTTAAAACTTAAGTTAAAAGAAACTGAAAAGCTAAAAACAAGCCCATTTTAAATTAAATAAAAGTTGGAAGCAGGCGGGACCCATTTGAATTTGAAAATATAATAAAAAAAAACTGGCCAAGTGCGAGTCGGACTCGCACACGAAGGGTTCCGTACCACAAGGCAAAAACGCCGAAAAAAACATGTTTGTTGTATGGGAGCCCCCCTTAAATATTTATTTTATTTTATTATTATTATTTATTATTAAAGTTAAAATACAACTGAGTATTTCGTGAATATTTCAAGTGCCTACCTGTTGCCATTTTTGATATTGAGCAAAAAAGGGCAAAAAAATCGCGTTTGTTGTATGGGAGCCCCCCTTAAATATTAATTTTATTTTGTTTTTAGTATTTGTTGTTATAGCGGCAACAGAAATACATAATTTGTGAAAATTTCAACTGTCTAGCTATCGCGGTTCTTGAGATACAGCCTGGTGACAGACAGACGGACAGACGGACAGACGGACAGACAGCGAAGTCTTAGTAATAGGGTTCCGTTTTTATACGGAACCCTAAAAATGGTATGGGTCCCGCCTGCTTCCAACTTTTATTTAATTTAAAATGGGCTTGTTTTTAGCTTTTCAGTTTCTTTTAACTTAAGTTTTAACCGCAGTCGGGTTTTTTTATTTTTTTAAATAACTTTTTCCCTACCCTACTCCTACACTACTCCTACCCTACTCCTACACTACACCTACCTTACTCCTACCCTACTTCTATCAACTTTCTTTTTACAATATAAACCAATATAGGTCATTAATTTAAATAAAAATTCAATTCAATTTTCTAAAAATAATCGTTTCTTAAAAAGGTTCTGTCTTAGTTTATGTACTTTAGTGTTGTGATGAGGTCTATGTGATCTAATTCCATCAAAAAATGGTGATGTGGTCACTACTCTGACTAGGGCATGCAATTATCCAGATAGTTAATTATCCGGATACTACGGTAAGTTTCCAATCGACATTTTCATTACTTACAAAAATCTCTGCAACAATTGTATAATAATTTATTAAATTAAATTAAATATTTGTTTATTTATGGTAACTAGGCCCAATTGTTAGTAACATTGTTCTTTAAACTATTGTTAATAAACAAACACAGAAAAAACAAAAAATTGTAAGGTTGGCTGCGGGGTCTTCAGACCAGCATCTCCACAGCCTGCGTGCGACAACCCAGGCGCGTCGTACTTTACTACCAACATAATTATGGAATTTGTTTTATTGCGCATTATGGCGTTAAAATCATCGGTATTCGCAAAAGCGAAAATGAACATACAAACAAACTTTTTAACAAAAAAAAAAAAAACCATCCGGGTTTATGCATAAGGTTTATGTTTATGAAATTAAATGTTTTTTTTTTTTATATTTGAGTTGATTGAATGAATGGTAAATTGCGGTTACTAGATCTCGTTCAAACCAATTTTCGGTGGAAGTTTACATGGTAATCAAATGTACATCATATATTTTTTTTAGTTTTATCATTCTCTTATTTTAGAAGTTACAGGGGGGAGGACACACATTTTACCACTTTGGAAGTGTCTCGCGCGCAAACTATTCAGTTTAGTTTGGTACTTGTTGACAGGCCTGCGCTGTCCTCCCATACCTACTGTAATCTGGAAACATTGTAAAAGCCAATTATTTTTAAAAAGAGTAACCATGGAGTTTCTTGCCGGTTCTTCTCCATAGGAAACGACCAATTGGACCGTGCACCTAGCTTCTGACGTTTCATAAGTGCCCATGTAGGTTTATGTGAAATAAAACATTTTGAAAAATCAAAATCAAAAATATATTAGAAACCTCAATATCATTTTTGAAGACCTATCCATAGATACCCCTCAAGTATGGGTTTAACGAAAAAAAAAAATTGAGTTTCGGTTCTAAGTATGGGGAACCCTAAAATTTTTTAACTCTGACAGCAGCAACCGAATAGCAACATTATTGCAACGAACATAGAGCATGTAACCTTTTGTAATTTTGACAGTGGCTGCAACTCAACGCAACCTCAGTGGAGATATTATTTTCAATCGAACAATGAAATGAGTCCTACTGAAGTAGACTTTAATTGAAGCCTTGTACCGAGGACTGCTGGCAACAACACTGTTAACGAGGACAATAAATTTAAATGATTCAACGTGTACCTATTCGGTCTTAATATCATTTACATACTGTTTGAACAAATGCAAAATGCAAGCAATGTTATAAAGATGCCTATCTGTTATTTATTAGCTGTGCTGTGCTCCGTGATTTCGCCGGGCGTATACCCCTTTATTCATAAACATTAACCTAAAGTTAATTAGTGATTAGCGACTATTTGTTTAACCATACATTTTTGACGTCTAAACGTGACTTAACTTTAATCATCGATTATAAATAAACCCCTTTGAGAGTCTATTTATACTACCTGAAATGGCTTAGCATGATCCTCCGTTATGACCAAAGACATTCATCTCTTTGGTTATGTGACGAAAATACCGCAGCATTAATTTTGAAATAAATATTATGGTAAAGTTGAGGATTAATGTGAAGTAGATAGGTACTATGTTAGACGAAAACACGATTCCATAAAATTTTCTCGATAGAAAAAAATTCCAAACCGAACAATATAGGTACCGCTGGTATTCAAAAAATCCTTCAAATTAGATCATGAAACTTTGCATACTAACTGAACTAACTATAAAGCAGGTCTTATGTTATTTAATTTTTTTTAATTACCTTTATTTTCACCGTAAAAAGCAAATACCTAAACTATTGGCGCTGCGGCTCGCTCTCACATAGTCCGAGCGAGATAAGAGTCAATTTTTGCTGAGGTCTTTGAGTATTAAACCAACCGAAGACGAGTAGAGAGAGAGAGAGTACTAATATCTATGCAAATAAGTCTGTCACTTTCATCGCGGGGGACGAGGGAACGCAATAATACACTAATGCAATTCGATCGCGTTGTTACGCACGCACACAAAACAAAAAACAAACACAAGCATAAACTATACGCACACATGTATATGTATAACCGCTATGACCGGCGGTCTCGTACCTTTGGCAGCGGGGATCGCCTGACAATGGCGCCTCCAGTTGGTTTAATACTCAAAGGCTGAGGTAGTATAAGCTTGGTTTCTTAAGAAAGCGGTGGACGGTCACACAAATACACAGAGTTTTTGACAACTTAAGGAAGAAGCACCAGGGTAGCCCGCGAAATTGAAATTGTCTTACGTTTTTTTTGGTATTTGACAAACATTCAAAAGTCGAAATTAAAGGTTTGCTACGTGCAATGGAGCGCAGTATTCTAGGTGTCAAATTGACAGACCATATTCGCAACCAGCACCAGGGTAGCCCGCGAAATTCTTACGTTTTTTTTTGGTATTTGACAAACATTCAAAAGTCCAAATTAAAGGTTTGCCAACGTGCAATGGAGCGCAGTATTCTAGGCGTCAAATTGACAGACCATATTCGCAACACCACACTGCGCTCCAAAACACAGATTACTGACGTTGCTCAAAAAGCCGCTAAGCTGAAGTGGGACTGAGCTGGCCACGTCTGCCGTACCGTATGCACAATGAGCTGTGGGCCAAAATAACCACCACGTGGAGCCCTGACACAGGTAGAAGGCGTTGCGGCAGACCGTAGAAGATGGCTGGATGAGCTGGACAAAACAAACGACCAGTGGTCCACTTTAGCCCTGGATGCTGGAAGTCATGGGGGACACCTTTGCCCAGCAGTGGGATGATGCAGGCTATTGTCATGTCATGTTGAATGTTGATTAAAATATTATTCGCGAGCGTAAAAAATATGACTACCTATTGAAAGAAAAAAAAAATAAGAAGAATTATTTCATCATCATCATCTGCCTAGCCTTTTCCCAACCATGTTGGGGTCGGCTTCCAGTCTAACCGGATGCAGCTGAATACCAGTATTTTACATGGAGCGACTGCCTATCTCACCTCCACAACCCAGTTTCTGGGTAATACGATACCCCTTGGTAAGACTGGTTGTCAGACTTTCGGGCTTCTGACCAGCCGGAACGACTGTCAAAGATCCACCAATGACAGCCGGGACCAACGGCTTAGCGTGGTTTCCGAGCCACAGAGGGGAACCCATACAAAGACCAACCGTGGCAAGCGCAGCTGAGCCTGATCGATCGACCTGTGCGGCTGTTATTATTTTAGCCACGGGCCCCTCGCAATGAGTCTAAATTCATATACATATAGGTAAGCGGGCGATGCGATGAAATGGGATGGGTCAAGGTAACATAAGATTCACGTGGACGAGATTGCGTTTAGATGCTAGTAGATGATAATTATAAATGTATTTATGGAAACTAATACGTAGATAAATCAGCTTAGAGTAAGAAAGTTATAGAGCATCGGGTAGCGTGGCCACACATGAGACAAAAACTAACTTAAAAACTAACATAGGCTACATGAGTAGCTGCCTTGAAAAAACTGGCACGCACTGAGAGACGGAAATAGTATGGCTTTATCCTTTTCTGTTACTTATAATAACTCAATACTTTATCCCTTTCTTGTGGAAATGAAATGGAGATGCCCGCCGTCTATACTTTTCTTTGTCTAAGTAAATCAGGCTCGCTGGGGCGATGCTGCTGTCTCTCCAATTATGTCAATTTATGCTTTACTGACGTAGTCTGTGCGCCAGCGAGGCCGGGCGGTGCTCTGTGTATGTTTGCTAGCACTGACGCTATTGTGGCGAACTAGTCTTTGTTCACGACTTTGTGTATGAGGTGTTTCAAAGTCAAAAGCCTCCTCTACACGTAGACAGATTCATCAGCAGATGGCCATCTGCGAATGCCTCCCGACGTGAAGACGGGGTAATTTGCTAGTCTGTGGTAGGTATTTAGCCTCTGCCGACGTCAAATACTTATCACAGACTAGCAAATTACCCCGTCTACACGTCGGCGTCGGCGGAGGCATTCGCAGATGGCCATCTGCTGATGAATCTGTCGACGTGTAGAGGAGGCTAAGGTCAAAGTCAAATCATTTATTTCAATTCAAATAGGCACATTGAAGTCACTTTTGAACGTCAAA
Organism: Mesoligia furuncula; assembly: GCA_916614155.1. Lineage (NCBI taxonomy): Eukaryota > Metazoa > Arthropoda > Insecta > Lepidoptera > Noctuidae > Mesoligia > Mesoligia furuncula. Next base: position 12,363,768 of record OU744820.1, on the reverse strand, counting down.
GATTACAACTAAATAGAATTGATTCTAGTCGCCCATTTCAAAAGATAGTTTTCGTATGGAGAAGAATGGGTAAGAAACTCCACCGTTACTCTTTTAAAATGTTTTACAATGGCGCCGATTCTGTTGTTCACAAACTAAACTAAATTTAAGTTCATGCATCTTTTTCTTTCTATTTCATTAAGAAAAGGACAGAAGATAAATATTGGTTTCGTCCTGTCAAATTAAGACACTCCATAGACAATACGCGCCAATGTCTTGTATACATGATATAATTATATGTGAAGACGATGCACCTAGAATAAAATTAGTCTACCGCAAAAGGTAAAAATAATGAGGGATTTTCTTTTTTAACTCTTCCCTAGTCGCTGGATAGATGGCGCTGAACTTGGTATGTTACTGTTAGGAACGGAACGTCACATCATTTTTTGATTATTTCACTTGGATGTAATTTTGAGATCGTAAAACGAAAGTGTCAGTCAACGAGCATATGTGACGCAATGTTTTTTTTCCAAGCATTTTGGCTTTTGGCACCTAGTAACGTGGTCAGTTCAACGCCATCTACAGAGTTCTTGGAAACTATGTTTTTTTTTTAATACTCTAAAAGAAAACCTCTCATTAAAAATGAAGCAATGACAGGGACTTTGATGTGTATCTACTCTTTTGGACTGTTCCTTTTGTCTAGTGATCGCAAGCGCTACTGTAGTAACACCTACATTTCGGCAGTTATGTTTAAGTCCCCTGTAATAGGACGCGAGCCTATTGCCACCAACCGAGCATAAATCCAGACTTCGAGCTGCTACTGAGAATATCCAGATTTAAAAAAAAAACGACGGGATGCACTCCGGAAGTGCCGGCAGAAGTGAAAACTTGAATATTAACGTTGTTTAATGTAACTGTAACTGTCTCTGTCTGTCTGTCTGTCTGTCATTGCCGTGGCCTCAAATCCCATCGAGCACGCATGAAACATTTAAAAAAAGAATCTTTATTTAATTTCGTAAATCATGAAACTTTTAATTTCTTTTGACTGTACTTACCTGTCATAAAGTATAAACTTACATAATGTGGATAAGACAAAGATTAAAACAGAAGACAATCCAGGAGGGGATCGAGGTGGGTGGAGGGCGGTTCAGGGGATCAGACCGGAATAACTCCTGTAATTTTATCCTGTATACTTGTTTTCAATTTTTGATATTTTGGAATCTTACGAATTTTCGATCAGGCTCACGTGTCATCTTACGATCAGGGTCACGTCTATAGATGGGCAATCCACCCGGGTTTAAACCAAACTTTGTGGGTGTTTATGGGTGTTTACGGGTGTTTATCGGGTGTTTATCAAAAGCACCGGGTTTAAACCCGGTGGATTGCCCATCTATATAGCACGTGTCATCTTACGAATCTTACGATCAGGGTCACATGTCCTGACGAGAGTTTAACATTTTTTACCCATTACAGAAAATGTGTACAACGCCGCTAAAGAAGTTTTAACTTCAAAAATGGGGTGTAGCTGTGTACGGCCGTGTGTTGTACGTGAATACGTTTACGTAACGGGGTTGATCCGCTCGGCCGCATTCCTTCTTTTACGTTCCCGATACTGCTTGAGTCGGTCCTAAGGTGTTGTACTGGTACTATTCGATTGCTCTTGAGAAGCCCTTTCCAACCGTATACGATCTCTGTAGTTTGATTTGGCTTTTTGACGCGTATAGGCCGACATTATATTTTTTTAAATATTATTTTTAATTTAATTTTAACACATTATATTCACTGTCACTATTTTACATTAATGTTTTGTATACAATCGATAGATTTTGACGAGAGCTGACGATGGAAACCTAAACAAACGTCGTAGTTTTTCCGAGTCAAAAGTTATATTAAGTGGAACTCCCGATAGGCAGCAAAATAACCTCAAAACGGCGGCGCTTTCCTCTCCACCGCGTCAGGTCGCCCCATCCAGGAACATATTGGCTGAAACATAACATAATCCCGGAAGGTTACGGCAGAGGTGTACAGCCACAATTAGCCAGTTATGTTTAAGTCCCTTATAATGGGACGAGCCTATTGCAATCAACCGGGTGAAAATCCAGACTCTAGGCTGCTACTGAGAAATTCCAGAATCTATCAATCTATCCAACAAATATGCCTAAAAACCAGCACTAATAGTTGATCTTTAAGGAATTTCAGCATTGAATCGTTCAAAACTCATAATGGGCTATGTGACATTTGTCAGCTTTCATCCTAACGCTGTTTCGGCTAAGTGCCAAATACCACATACTATCAGGTGCTAGAATTACATCCTGAATTCCTGACATGAAATTATGAGGCCGAGACGAAGTTGGTTGGAGAGAGGACATAATTAGGCTAATGTAATCAACAATCTTCTCAGCCTTTTCCCAACTATGTTGGGGTCGGCTTCCAGTCTAATCAGATTCAGAGTTATACCAGTGTTTTACATGGAGCGACTGCCTATCTGACCTCCACAACCCAGTAACTGGCTAACACGATACTCCTTGATCACTCCACCTCCTTGACTCCTTGGTTGTCAGACTTTTGGGCATCGTCCTTTCCGAGGCACGGACTTGAGCTGCTGTATTCTGAGAATATTGTCTTTTTTCGCAACTTTTTCACGTGAATGAAAAGATGTAATTGTCTTTTCCAACTTCGATGGGATAATTTCAACGAAGAATTTCCTCATACATATTTCTGCACGACCACCTAAACCTCACGGTGTCCTGCTGCTGCCTTTAGCCGGGGTGCTGGAGTCCTTGCGCGTTTCGTCACGCTCCCCCGACCAGGTGTTGACCAGCGTTAAGGCCAGGACTCTCAAAATTGACCTATTTTTGATTCAACATTAAACAATCAAATATTCTTTGTTTTAATCTGAAAAAAATATATGTTGCAGTTCAATTAACACTCTTGATTATTCTACGGTTCAAAACACGATATTTACAACTTCACTCGATCATAAAAAATCGCAAACAAATCGAAAACAAGGAAGTTTTTGATCGTTTTTCAAGTTTTACTTGAAGTAGATCAAACTTTTACTCACAAAAAATATGTCAAAAAATAGGCAATGATGTATAGAAGAAAATTCTACGGTAAATTCCCAGTCACCCTCAGCGGCCGCATACGGCCACCATTCCTAGAGAGAGGCGCGCGCGAAACACTACACGGCGCGCCGCCGTCTTGGGCCTTTCACTGTTCAGGCAACAAACTCCCCAAGTCTACAATGTTACGTACGACTGATGAGTTGTAGGTTGTGGATTCGAACCCGAGCATCCACTTATCTTTGTGTAAATTATTTCATCACCACTGCTCTCAAAACGGTGAAGGAAAACATCATGAGGCGACCGGCATGTCCTAGAACCAAAAATTTAAAAGACATTTGACATTCGCCAACCCGGGAGTGGGCCATAATCTACCACACGAGGCTAGAGAACCTCGTGTGGTAGATTATGGCCCACTCCCTTTCACAGAGAGAAGGCCTTTGTGGGAACATTATAAGCTGGGTATGTGCCCTAAGTACTTAAAGTCCACCAATTTAAGTACTTAGGGCACATACTTACCGACGACCTTAAGGATAATGTAGACATCGAAAGGGAACGCAGGGCATTGGCGGTCCGAGGGAACATGTTGGCCCGTAGATTCTCTCGTTGTTCGGACCAAGTCAAAATCACCCTGTTCAAGGCGTTTTGTCAAGGTCTGTACGCGGGGGGTCTATGGGTCAGCTACACCAAAAGATCGCTAGATGTCCTGCGCGTCCAATACAACAATGTTTTTAGGATGCTGTTGAAACTGCCCCGTTTCTGTAGCGCATCGGAGATGTTTGCTCAGAACCGAACTGACGGCTTCCATGCAGTGATTCGCAAGAAAGTCGCATCACTGATGCGTAGAATGCGGGTCAGCGACAATAGCATCCTAAAAACAGTGGTGGAGAGTCCTTACTCCCCTTTTCTGAGGCATTATGTGGGGAGAATGGTCAGGTAGCTTGTCCCGTGCGTTATCGTTCTCTGCACATCCTGCCTCAGTAACCAACTGCTATTCGTATCCTTGTTTATGTACTACTAACACTAGTTATAAGATGTACTAACAAAATGGACTATTGTTGTCTGATATAAATAAATAAATAAAAAAATAGAAAATATACAGCATAACTAGCTACTGCCCGCAAATTCTTCCGCGTGAAATTTCACCCTCCCCCCATTCACCCTCTTAGGGATAGAATTTGACTGCATCCGGTTGACTGGAAGCCGACCCTAACATAGCTAGGAAAAGGTTAGGTAGATGATGAAGGTTAGAATTTGGAAAACCCTTTCTTAGTGGATACCTACTTCAGCGGGATTGTCCGAAAGGGTTACCGCTGGCCCGGAACATAAAGGGCTAAGGAAGGAACACGGGTGGGTTTTAGTCAGTAAGAGTCTGACACTCCCTTCCGCTCCACCCAGAGCGGGAGGAGTCATTTGATGATTTCCCATCCTCAAAAAAAAAAAAAAAAAAAGTGGATACCTACTCTTCACAAAGAACACACCCTTCAAATTTCATGTCTCTAAATGATAAATGATAAATGATAAATGATTTTATTTTTGTAAGTAGGTTTGTACAAACACTTTTACACGTCAATCATGTTTTTTTTTAAACTAGATGAGGTCGGCGTTTCCTATCTGACTACTCTGAGAAGAAAGGCCGAAACAAACTCAGAGGTCACAGTCTCTTTTAAAGTCCAGACATAATCTTGGTCAGGTTATATGAAGACCATGTAGATCGATGTCTGAGATGGTCTTTTGAGGAAAGAACCACACAGATTGAGAGGACCTGTCCAGTCAGTGCACGCATTTGTCAGAAATCGTGCAGCTCAACTCAAGACTTAAGGAGCTCAACGATTCGACGAACAATACCAAAGAAAGGACATTTGGGTAGGCCACATAAATTACTCAAACTGCCAGACCATGAGTGAAAAAAAAAAAAAAAAAAACAAGTAATAGAACAGAGAGAAAAATAAAACATAAAAAATTAATAAAATGACCCACATCGTCTTCACATTCACAAATCACAATGTAAAAAAAAAAAAAATATATATATATAATACTTTACAAAGTAAATGTCATTGTTTATAAAAAAAAATCATTAATGTCAATGTGTATATAAAAAAAAAAAAAAAGTCATTCAAAATGCAGAAATTTGAAGCAGCTCAATCCCAAGCCTTTTTGTCCTCAATATAATCTTTAACGGTATAAAAAGCTTTCTGGCACAACTTACGTTTAATGAATGATTTGAATTTATTGAGGCTTAGATCTTGAACGTGGCTTGGTAGCTTATTATAAAAGCGTATACATTGGCATCTGAACGAGCCACCTATTTTTTTGAGCCTTGTTGTAGGTACAACAAATTTGTGTTTATTTCTAGTATTTATATTATGGATATCACTGTATTTTTTAAACAATTTTATGTTTTTATGGGCATATAAAAGATTTTCATAAATATACTGAGAAGGCACAGTCATTACATTAATCTCTTTAAATTTGTCTCTGAGAGAGTGTCTCGGACTTAATTTATAAATTGATCGAACAGCTCGCTTCTGTAAAACAAAGATAGTCTGAATATCGGCGGCATTTCCCCACAATAGAATACCGTACGACATTACACTATGAAAATAGCTAAAGTACACTAAACGGGCAGTCTCTATATCAGTTAAATTACGAATTTTTCTAACAGCATATGCTGCGGAACTTAGCTTTTTTGACAATTTAATCTAGGACCAGCGGTTTTGGCTGTGCGTTGATATATCAGTCAGTCAGGACTTTGAATTTTATATATGCTCTCTGACCATCACTCAATCTAAAGACCAAGAAAGACATTCCCATAAATTTTCCCCCATCACGCATCTACAAACATACGAAACTCTGACAACCAGCCTTGCGAAGGCGTGTCTTACCCAGTAACTGGGTTGTGGAGGTCAGATAGACAGTCGCTCCATGTAATATAAAGAGGGGCAATTCTTGTAATTTTAAGACACAGTCTGATCTCAGTCTCAAATCTGTCAAAAATACTTCTAAATTTTCCTAAATTTTTGACAAATTTTCGACATTACTCGTCGCTGATCTGAGATTGCGACTAGATTTTGAACGGTTTCTATTAAGAGAATTGGTCTTCTGGTATTCAGTTGCATCCGGATAGACTGGAAGCCGACCCCAACATAGTTGGAAAAAGGATAGGCTGAGGCGGGTTCACGGATGAGTGCTGTAGAGGAGGACACCATGGATTTTTAGTGGGTTAGGATCCCACATAACTGGGGCCCTAGTCTGCTATTTTTATAAATTCGTCATTCCAACACGATCCCACCTGGTGGTGGTCCCATTGTCATTTTGCTAAAAGTTCGTAATCTGCTAAATTCATAATGGTTGATCATTGGTCGGTCAATGGCACAGAAATTATACGATACTCGTAACGAATTAAAAGCAATGACTGCACAATGACGTTCTAATGGTAGGTCACTGATCAAAGGGACTGTCAAAATTTTTGCAGATTACCGCGTAAGTCAGTAATTCATTTTTCATTATGTACGAGATTACCATTCTATGCCATTTCTTTCAATGGAGTGTCAGTGGTTGACCATTGGAAAGTCATAATGACGCCATTATATTAGTAGATTACCAAACTTGTCAAAATCAACAATTATGAAATCAATGATAGACCATTCTGACACTTTTGTAATAGGCAGCAGACTTGAGGCCCTGTACTTCCTCCCCGTGGTAGTGCAAAATGCATGAGCATTTCCCCATGTTAAAAAAAAGGCATGATGACACTTCAACAAACATCTTGAACAAACATCTTGAACACTCATCGGAATGCCAATTACGGCAATTATTTACCTTTAACTATTAAGTTCTCTGCTCCAAGCACAATAGCTTTTGAAGACCTACCTTGACACACATGTGTTGAATAAGATTGTTCATTAAACAATAAAGAGAAATAATATGGTTTGACTAGCTGCGCCCCGCGGTTTCACCCGCGTAAGTGTCGATCCCGTGTGAATATCGAGATAAAAACTATCCTATGTCCTTCCCCAGGATGCAATCTATCTCTCTGCCCAATTTGATCGAAATCCGTTCAGTGGGCTCAGGCGCAAAATGTCTTTTTCGCAAAATGTCCCCTGGTCGTAAAACGTCTCTTTCGCAGAATGTCTCTTTCGCAAAATGTCTCTTTCGCAGAATGTCTCTTTTGCAGAATGTCTCTTTCGCAAAATGTCGCGCCAGGGACTTGAAAATAAAATTTTGATTTTCAGTGTAACGGTAGCAATTGGTTTAATTTTGACAGTTCAGCAACATTCATTGTGTGATTTACGTTGTTGAGCAGACACAGTTTTCCAACATTATGGAGCAATGGATTAGCAATATGCTTCAAAATTATTCAAATTGATAGTAATAGTGTGTTACGCAATTAGGGTGCAGGTCGGGATTTACCAATTTTTTTTGTCGATTTTTCAGACAGCTCAGTAGGAACAATCAATGAGCTTTTACCCGTTTATTTATAAAACGTTACGTTGAAAATGTATAGTTAAGTAGTCGCTAATCATTACTTAACTTTAACGCGCAGTAGACGCGCGTTTCACGATCGCCCCGTGTGCTTAGGTTACAAGGTTGCGTTCAAAATGGAGTTTCTTGTCCATTCTTCTCCATACGAAAACTACCTTTTGGAATGGGCGACTAGAATCAATTCTATTTTAGTAATTTTTGACATTCAAAAGTGCCTATCACACTATAATATTATAAAGGCGAAAGTTTGTGAGTGTGTGTGTGTGTGTGTGTGTTTATATGTTTGTTACTTCTTCACGCTCAAACGGCTGGACCAATTTTGATAAAATTTTGTATGGAGGTAGCTGACACCCTGGATTAACATATAGGCTACTTTTTATCCCGAGATTCCCACGGGATCGACAATTACGCGGGTGAAACCGCGGGGCGCAGCTAGTTTGAAATAAATGCTTTGACTTTGACTTCGAATCTCGTTTGAAGCGCGTATACGCGCGTCGTCTGCGCGTTTAAAATACGCGGCGCCGTGTGCTAGGGGCCTAAGCAACGTTTACAGTGGGGGTTCGTCACTAGGACGAGCTTCATATGTGTACCACGAGCGGTACAAATTTGTACCATCTCGTCTCTGAGAGGTCCCATGAATTTGGGTATTTTGATAGCTTCGTCATGAAATCACGCGAAATTCAAATGTATCTAAGTACCTATGTAATTCCCCTAACACCGTATGCATGACTTTACTACATAATGGCGTGCTAATAGCGTCCATGTTTTTTGGCCTTGAATTTAACAAGGTAGGTGCTTTAGAAAAACTAAATTATCATACTAATTAACTAATTATGTATAGCGAGCAATTTCATAGTTTTATCTTTATGTTTTCTAGAAAAATCTGTTCGGCGGGATAATTGCGTACACTATCAGTAGCAATGGGTTGCATTTTCACAGTTCATCAACATTCATTGCTTTGTTTATGTTGGTGAGCAGACACATTTTTCGAAGCGCCAGGGTAGCCCGCGAAATTCGATTTTTTTTTACGTTTTTTTGCACTTTGCTGGTCAGTGATACGTTGTATACAACTTAATACTGACCAGCAAATTGCAAAAAAACGTAAGAAAATTTGAATTTCGCGGGCTACCACCAAACGGTAGTAGTAACGGTAGCGGTAGGTAGTGTGTTACGCACTTTGGGAGTCAGCCTACAAAGAGAATATAACCACGTGGTTAAATAGTCTTTGTCAGACCATAATCCAGTCAGTTTTCATTGTCAGTCCACTGCTGGGACACAGGCCTCCTCCCTGTGAGACCCCGTGCGCCGCAATCCACCACGCGGGCCCAGTGCGGGTTGGTAGATGTCACACATCTATGAATTGTTGATTCTAGGACATGCCGGTTTCCTCACGATGTTTTCCTTCACCGTTTTGAGAGCAGTGGTGATGAAATAACTAGATTAACTGGTTGTGTAGACTTTCGGGCTTCATCCTTCATCATATCATCGTGGCATAACTATAGGGGGGCATTGGGGCAAAATTCCACGGGCCCCCAGCCAGAGGGGGCCCCCGGCCCGAGATGGCCATGAGCACAGGAGGATCCTAACATAAAGACAAAAGCAGTCAGGTGTTAAATTTTGTAGGGGAAAATATGAAATGTTCGCGGGAGAAGTGCAAATAAAAAAACAACTATAATGTTGGTTGAGCTTCTTTACATTGATGATGGGCCCATCCCTTGAATTTGCCACGGGCCCCAAAGGATATAGTTACGTACGCCACTGATCAAAGATCTACGAATGTCAGCCGGGACCAACCAACGGCTTTACGTGCTTGCCAAGGCACGGAGAGGTCTCGAATTCTCGATAGGTATGCAATGGATGAATGGGATGTGATGATATGATATGCAATCTTACGGGAGAATGGGCAGCAGCGTTCTCTATTTATTCCACCATCATACCATACTGCGATCGCCAACCCACCTGCCAAGCGTGGCGATTATAGCAAACCCCCCCCCCCCCCCCCCCCCCCCAAAATAGGGGGAGGCCTATGTCCAGCAGTGGACGTCGGCTGAAACGACGATGCAATGGATGGTCGCATCCACGAACTGACCTCGAGGCTTGCGGCTGTTATCATGTAGCCACGAACCCCCTTTACCGAAACATAGAAATAACAATGAATTTGCCAAATCCGTTCGTACATACTACAAAGTCTTAAAAAATAGCAATCAGTTCAAAAAATATCTATGTAGGTAATTTCATTGCAATTTCTGATTACCATACTTAATCTCATATTCTATTTTTAATTTTTTACACAACCCCAAGTAAACATGAAAAACCGATAACGTTACCGAAAATAACATTGGTAACTATACGAACGAACATCACTACACAGCCGCCTGTCCTATTTGACCAGGCACAGAGCGGCAACGTCGCCTTTCTCTTAGCGCAGACATGTTGTTTTTATTATTACTGTGACACTTTGGTTACTTTGCTGTATTATTTTTATGAGGTGTTATTCTGTTTATGGTTTTTTATCGACTTTTAAGGGTTTAGTATAATTATGGTGTAATAGATGGCAAGCTTATTGCCATCAACCGGGCTTCATTCAGTTCATTCAGACTCCGGGAATACATGACGCCTGTAGGTACCTATAAAGTAAGCGATACATCGGGCTGTTCTTATTTTCCGAAAGGGGCTAGATAGGTACACCCACATGTTGATAGCTATTGTAGAAATGCATAAAATCTGGCGAGCAGATCGATAGTTCTCAATTACCTATTAATAGGAATGCAAAAACCTCTTGCAAAGTAATGGGTATAACTACGTATACCTACCCAAATGTCCTGTCTTTGGTATTGTTCGCCGAATCTTTGAGCTCCTTAGTTCTGAGTTGAGCTGCACGGTTACTGACAAATGCGTGCACTGGCTGGACAGGTCCGCTCAATCTGTGTGGTTCTTTCCTCAAAAGACCACCAATCTACATGGTCGTCACACGATCTGACCAAGATTTTGCCTGGACTTTAAAAGAGACTGTGACCTCGTGAGTTTGTTTCGGCCTTTCTTCTCAGAATAGTCAGATAGGAAACGCCGACCTCATCTAGTTTAAAAAATATAATTGACGTGTATAAGTGTTTGTAAAAACCTACTTACAGAAAATAAATCATTTATCATTTATAAAATTACTTAGCAAACACTAACGTGTTTGTTAAGTAATGTTATATGTATACTTAATTAACAAAATGCTTCCTCTTTCCTATCTGATTTATTTTGCTGTGCCCGACAGGGTCCATTATGATCTAATTCATCATCATCATCATTTCAGCCGAAAGACGTCCACTGCTGGACATAGGCCTCCCCCAAGGGGGGGGGGGGGGGGGGTGTTTGCCATAATCGCCACGCTTGGCAGGCGGGTTGGCGATCGCAGTATAGTATGGTGGTGGAATGCATAGAGAACGCTGCTGCCCATTCTCCGGTATGACCCTTAGTCGCCTTTTACGACACCCACGGGAAGTACGGGGTGGTGCTATTCTTTAAGTCCGGCACCACACAGAATAATCTAATTATAAAGAATATATCTACATGTAGAATGCGATAAAAGTACCTATTGAATATTGAAGTTGCAAAGGCTGTTTTGTTCTATGAGCCTTACCCAGCAGCAGCGTCGTGTCTCCTAGTGTCAAAACAGTTTCTATGTAAATAGTTAAGATAGATTTCAAAATGGTTGCCTGAAAATGGCCAAGTCTTCGTTTGATTTAGGAAATTGCCTGGTTCTGAATATCTGATTGACCTTTGCTCATTTAATCGAAATCAATAGCCGTTTATTCAAATTAAGCCGAAAACCAGCACTTTTTGAACATCAAAATTACACACGACAGCCCCCAAAACGCCCGCCATTCACCACTTTCTAGTGCTTCAGTTAGGTACAAGAAGTGGCGCAACCAACTCCCCAGCAGCACAGAAGTCTGTTCAGTTAGAAGAACTTGATTCTATTACAATATAGTATGCAACGTAATTACCATTACCACAGATAATATAATACTCTACGTACCATTTGGTACCATTACGAAACATAAAACATTAAAGTCCGGACGTCGCGCGTCGAGAGAATGCGTTCTGACACCTGCCAAAGCGACAATTCTAGTAGGTAATGAAGATCAAATAGGTACGCAAAACACCAATTCGTTTGTATGAAACCACTGACGTAATATAGTATTATACATATATCATTGTATGAAATGTATGAAACTGACATGTGTCAAGAACGCATCTCTCATCAGCTGGACTGTAAATTATTTTCCATGTCATGTCATGTGATGTGTAATGCGGGCAAAACAAGAAAAGTTACACCACCGACTAGAGTCTAAACCATAGATTATGACGTTTCTATGGTCTAAACCACAGATATAGATATACCTAGATAACGCAAGTATCACGAACTGTATGAAAACCAAGAAGCTTATAGATAAAAGTGGAGGAAACACTCTAAATACCTAAGTGAAACCGACTGTGGTCGGACACTCTCTTTCTAAACACATACATATGACAAAGAAAACACATTCGCTGTCTCGTTCTTATGTGTGTATTTAGAAAGAGAGTGTCCGACCACAGTCGTCTTCACTTCGGTATTTAGAGTGTTGCCTCCACTTTTATCTATAAGCTTCTTGATGAAAACCAAGCGTGCCATTTTTTGACTACCTACTATGACGTCACAAGCTCGCGCTCTCGCTCACACTTACCCAGCCAGCAGTACAAAGGACTGAGCGCGAAAGGGGCGGCTTACGATTTGTAATCATAAGTTGGTGCAATTTTTGGCACGCGAAGTAGTTACTCTTGCGTTATCTAGGTATATCTATGTATATCTGTGGTCTAAACAGTGTTAGAGGTAGACGATGCAAAGTCATTTCAATTTTTCAATTTTCAATTTTCTTTATTTTTTTCAGACTAAGTGTGTCCATATAGTGTTAGTAAATACATGTAAAAGAACTTAAAAATAAATGTTAGTACATATACATGCGAACTATTATCTAACGTGGATGTGTATCCACTGCCTCCATAGAGGACTATCTATTTTCTCAGCAATGACCCTCAGGTAGCCGTTGGGACTGTCCCTCACCCTGCGCATCAGCGATGCCGCTCGCTTACGGATTATGGCATGGAAGCCATCCACTTGTGCGTCAGCAAACATCGCTGATGCGCTGCAATATCTAGGCAGTCCCATCAGCAACCTGAAAGCATTGTTGTACTGGACCCGCAGGGCGCTGACGACCCGCTGTGTGTAACTGACCCACAGGCTACAGGTATAGTAGGATTGACAGTAGGCCCTAAATAACGTCTTTTTTACCTCCCCACTACACCTATAAAACCTGCGGGCCAGCATGTTACACCGAACCGCCAGCCCCCTGCGTTCCCGTTCTACATCCGGATCGTCAGCCAGGTCCTCATTTACCACATGGCCAAGGTACACAAACTGGCTGACCCTATTTAACGCCACCCCTCCCAGCGTCACGGGCGGTACACACGAAGGCGTCATGCGCCCCGCCCGAAACACCAGCAGTTCGCTCTTCTTGACATTATATGTCAATCCGTGCGTCTTAGCATATTCCTCACAGATGCCCAGCAGTCTCCGCAGGGCGCTGATCGATGGGCTCAACAGCACCATGTCGTCAGCGTAACTAATGTTATTCACAATCTGACCATCTATAGAACATCCTACCCTGGTGCCATTGAGCTCACGTACCAGCTCCCTCACGTAAATGTTAAAAAGCGTAGGGGAGCTTACTCCCCCCTGCCTCACACCACACTCCAACTGATAGGCATCTGAAAAAGAACCAGCCCACCTCACATAATTCGTCTGATGGCGGTACCAGTACTTAAATATATTGGTAACACCCTCAGGCACTTTGTTCTCCCTAAGTTTATCCCATAGTCTATCATAATTTACATGATCAAAAGCCTTAGAGAGGTCCAAAAAGGCAGCATATACTGGCGTCCTACGGTCAGTGTAGTACCTGACGGTATGCTTCAGGACTAATATAGCACTCTCAGTAGAGAGGCCAGGCCTAAACCCAAATTGGGCGTCTTCAAGTACTACAGACTGAGAAAGATGACCATTCAGCACACCGTCAAGCACCTTGGCAGCTGTAGTAGCCAATGTAATAGGCCTGTAATTGTGTTTGTCACTGACATCCCCTGTTTTATTTTTCACAATGGGTACTACAACCGCCTTCATAATATCCTCAGGCAAATACGCATGACGTAAACAAAAAGTGTAAAACATCGCCAACACCCTACACAGGTGAGGACCCCCATGCTTCAGATGCTCCACGCTAAGTCCGTCGTGTCCAGGAGACCTACCCTTACACATGTTATGTAAAACCCGCGACACTTCCTTCGATGTTATTTTAACGGGCTCATCACGTAGAGGACCCGCAGCCCGGAGCATTTCCTTCCGCACTAGTACCCGTTGCTCCGTCTGAAAGTGCCCCCTGAATATGTTGGCGATGTCCACTGCTTCCACTTTGCCCTGTACACTCACCGGGAGACTCGGCTTGGGGTTTAGCTTATTGGTCTGCTTCCAGAATTGTTTGAAGGACTTATTGTCATGATGCGTCGCTAGAATATCCATACGGACCTGTTCGCGATTGTCTTGTAGAGATTTAAGATTTTTCTTAAATCTTTTCCTACTCTCTGACATCGCCTTCCAAATAGGGCCTGACTCTGGTTTTCCACAAGCACGCCACCGCACAAAATGAAGCCGAGCCTCCCTGTGAGAGTCCTTAACATACCTGTTCCAGCCAGCAATATGTCCACCCCTTCGAACCTCCCTACATTCGCTACTCTGAATAGCAGCCTCCTTAATGGAGCTAATGATGTCACTGTACAATTTATCAATGACTTTTTTATGACTGGTATCATTACAATTCGTATCAGCACATCCTCTTAACTCGGTAGGAAAATCAATTTCTCTTAAATTACGGTTACATATTTGTTCATACATTTCAATTTGTTTTTTGTCCCTCTCTCCCCACACTACTTTGTTATTAGCTTTCTTTATCACAATTTTCTTAGGTATTACTAATTCTAGGTTACATTCAACCATTAATGGGATTTTTTCATTTACCTATATGCCACAGACAAGAGGCTTGCGTCATGGTAATGAGTCTTCAGACTATAAAATTCTAGAATTGAGAATTTTAGCCAGCTCTTCAGCTTGAGTTTCCTAGAAAAGCATAATAAATCAGACGTTATTAAAATCTGTCATTTTTACCAGTACCTGTTTGACATTGGACATTAAAGTGTCAAATAAAAAAACGTGCCAAGTGCGAGTCGGACTCGCACATGAAGGGTTCCGTACCACAAGGCAAAAACGCTGGGAAAAAAAACGTTTGTTGTATGGGAGCCCCCCTTAAATATTTATTTTATTCTGTTTTAGTATTTCTTGAGAGCAGCAACAGAAATACATCATCTGTGAAAATTTCAACTGTCTAGCTATCACGGTTCATGAGATACAGCATGATTAAAGTTATGTCACTACTTAACTGTATGCAACGTTTATGAATAAAAGGATAATAATGTGGAATTTTCTTTTTCTTTTTTTTTTAACGCTTCCCTAGTCGCTGGATAGATGGCGCTGAACTTGGTAAGTTACTGCAAGGAACGGAAGTCACATAATTTTTTTATTAATTCACTTGAGATCGTAAAACGAAAGCAAATGAAACTGTCACTCAACGAGCGTATATGTCGTGACGCGATGTTTTTTTTTTCCAAGCGTTTTGACTCTGGCATCTAGTAACGTAGTCAGTTCAACGCCATCTTCAGGGTTCTTGGAAACTATGTTTTTTTTTAAATACTGAAAAGAAAAACCTCTCATTGCGTAACACACTTTCAAACACAATCGGAACCATTTTGAAGGAAATTGCTAATGCTTTGTTGCTTCATATTATGTTCGAAAAATTTGTCTACTCAATAACGTAAATAATGCTATGAATGTCGTTGAACTGTCAAAATGGAAGCCATTCCTACTGTTAGTGTTGTACGTAATTACCCCACTGGACTATCCCGTTTGACAAAGGACTTAGTCGTGATAAATCTATGCAACTTTGATAAACGCTTGAAGATAAAGAATTATGACTATATTCTTCTTCTTAGCGTGTCGATAGCACTCTAAATGTACTCGGCCCAGAATTCGGCTACCTACTTGTTTGGCGCCTTCACCACCGTCCATCAGTTCCTGTAACGTGCAACTAACAGGACACGCAGGACGCGATATTAAGTGTTCCATCGTTTGTGGGACAGCACCACATTTACACTCCAAGGCGGAGTCGTCTATGAATCTCCTCCTGAACAGGCTTTCCTTGCTTCGGCCAACTTGGGTCCGGAGTCTGTTTAAATACTTCCAGATTACCCAAGATGTCCAGGTGGGAGGTCTTTAGCGGGTGGGACGAACAGTTTCGGTAAGGTAGCTTCAGTCTCTCTTGTGATGGTTCGCCAGTCACTTTAAAAAACTGTTTCGGCTTTTCAGCCTTTGTGGCACAAGGATGTTGTCGTGCAAAGGGTGTCGTGTATCGGAGACCATTTTGGCTCTTTCGTTGGAGCTTGCCACCGCTCTGAGAACCACTGATGGCGCTATTCCTGCTAGCAGATACAGCATATACGGACTATATTTACATAATCTGCATTGCCGACTATATTTACACAATCTGCAATCGCTTGCCGCACTTGGTCTGTGGACGGGTGACCATTTTTACATATCGTGACTCCTCCGTGCCTCGGAAAGCTCGTTAAGCCGTTGGTCCCGGCTGCGGCTGTCGTTCATGGATCTTTGACAGTCGTTACGGGTAGTCAGAAGCCCGAAAGTCTGACAACGCAGTCTTATCAAGGGGCATCGTATTACCCAGTAATTGGGTTGTGGAGGTCAGATAGGCAGTCGCTCCGTGTAAAATGATGTAGCGGTATCTACAACGCCACTGCGAACAACGCGTCATACTGACGTCACGCAAATCCTGCATCGCGCAAGCAGAGTTTACCGCGCAACTAGCATGGATACAACGGCCCGACATGAATCATCGGGCAGTTGCCCGCCAGACACAACACCCGTCTGGTCGGAGGATTCTCCCTTTCCTATAGAGTATGAGTGAACTTTACACCCTGTTCCTCATACCTCTATACTGGTGACCCCGACGTGATCGTCAGCGCAGCCTTCGTGCACCTACTCCAGCGTGACGTCATCATCATCACTCCCGCAAGCTTTAGAGCGGCGAGTCACCCAGCCAGCCAGCACCCACGGCTTCAACGGGTATCCTGACCACCAGCATGCAGCGACCGCGCATACCTGGTCATCACCCTCAGCCTCATCAGCAACCTCGGCACAGCATACTGCACTTTCGGCCGGTCCTCAAGCAGAGCCATAGAAACCCTCTCCTGGTCGACGCCAGCAGTCAGCCTCAACCCGGCGCTGCCACATCCGACGCACTGGAGCATAAAGCAGCGCCACCCCGACTCACTGGGGACATCTTCGCAGACAGTTCCGACTCACCGTGAACTATGCGGCAACCGGTTCCGACTCACTGGAACCTCAGCTGGCCTGGCAAGCATCGCAAGATACAAGACTCAGCCCACTATCGACCTCCGGTCTCCGGGGGGGAGTGATGTAGCGGTATCTACAACGCCACTGCGAACAACGCGTCATACTGACGTCACGCAAATCCTGCATCGCGCAAGCAGAGTTTACCGCGCAACTAGCATAGATACAACGGCCCGACATGAATCATCGGGCAGTTGCCCGCCAGACACAACACCCGTCTGGTCGGAGGATCCTCCCTTTTCTATGGAGGTTGAGTGAACTTTACATCCTGTTCCTCATACCTCTATACTTGTATTCAGCTGCATTCGGTTAGACTGGAAGCCGACCCCAACATAGTTGGGAAAAGGCTAGGCAGATGATTACATAATCTGCATTCGCGATTTATTTGCCAAAAATATAAACAAATATGAGTTTATGGAAAAATAACTTTAACTCCTACACCGTAAAATTCAGTTTACGCTACAACTGCAAACATTTTTATAACTTTTTCAATAGTGCGAGCCACTCTGAAATCAACTTAATTACCATTAAAATAATGTTGATATTTGTTTATCTTGAAATAACATCAATTTGAAACAAGTTGGAATAGAATTTAGTATAATAATTTCGAATTAAAACCGATGAGGAAGAACCGTAGAACCGTTCACGGAAGTAAGACCTTCCTTGTTCGTGAGGGCTAACGTTTACTTCCTGCAAAATGGCGTCTTAAAACAATTTGCGCGCCAAAATATTAAGATAACCTATAAAAAATGACAAGTTATCTAGAGATCGTGCTTATTAGTTTATTATGTATTTTATATTATTAGCTTTAGGTATATTAGTTTTTTATGTATGTGTCGAAGATAAAAATAATGCCTGATATTTTTGTCAAATAAAAAAATCAATCAATCTACTAGCCTTTCCAACTTTGTTGAGGTCGGCTTCCAGTCTAACTGGATGTAGGTATTTAACTGAATATCAGTATTTTACATGGAGCAACTGCCTGTATGACCTCCATAACCCAGTTACTGGGTAACACGAATACACGATACCCCACAGAGTAGGTACAATAATGTAGGTTTAAGGGATACCCGTTGGTAAGACTGGTTGTCAGACTTTTGGGCGTCTGACTACCCGTAACCAACCACTGTCAAAGAACTACGAATGACAGCCGTGACCCGCGACTGCGACCAGAAATAGTAGAAGAAAAATATGCCTGAATACGATTTTTTTTGCAAACAAACGATTACAAAAATTGTGCCACCTCGTGGGAATTACGTTTACTGAAATTCTGAAATGATGTTGAAACTATTATTAAGCCAAAGTCCCCGAAATGATGATATGAATCATTGAACTATACCAAATGCCTGATAAAATCCGATTAAAATGTATGTCGTGAATATCAGATAAAGTTTCGAGTGGTTTACACATTTTGTGAGTCATTTTAGTCATTAATTTACTACGCTCTGTGGGTGGGGGCCACTATGAATTGACATACAGAAGTCCCATTCCAACCTTATAGAAAACGTTTCAAGGAAAATGCAACAAGCTGGAATAATCTTGCATTTTTGTTAGTTTAATATTAGTTTGACATCTTTGACAGTTGTTACGAGTAGTCAGGACCCCGAGAGTCTGGCAGCCAAACTAAATCAAATCAAAATATTTATTTGCTAGGATATGGTACATAAGGTGATACAGTGAATTTGTTTCAGCATATCCTGCCATAACATGGCGTGCAAATGTATTCACAATCAGCGATGTCATTGTCAATGAGAGGTTTTTCTTTTGAGTATTAAAAAAAAAAACATAGTTTCCAAGAACCCTGAAGATGGCGATGAACTGACTACGTTACTAGGTGCCAAAGTCAAAACGCTTGGAAAAAAACAACATTGCGTCACGTCATATACGCTCGTTAGTGACAGTTTCGTTTGCTTTCGTTTTACGATCTCAAAATTACATCCAAGTGAATTAATAAAAAAATTATGTGACGTTCCGTTCCTTGCAGTAACTTACCAAGTTCAGCGCCATCTATCCAGCGACTAGGGAAGCGTTAAAAAAAAAGAAAAAGAAAATCCCTCATTAATCTAACTTACAAATTACAATTAATCCCTTCGTGTGCGAGTCCAACTCGCACTTGGCCAGTTTTTGATATACATATATTAGGTTTTGCCCACGACTTTATCGGCGTGAAATATCTTGTTTCCCGTACCCACCCCGTCGCCGACGCATCGCATAGCCTGCGCGCGCTATTACTTTGTTTTTGCATAACGTTATAGCGCATTCAAACAACCAAAAAAACTAGCCAAGTGCGAGTCTTACCAAAAGGCAAAAACGCCGAAAAAAACTCGTTTCTTGTATGGGAGCCCCCCTTAAATATATATTTTATTCTGTTTTTAGTATTTGTTGTTATAGCGGCAACAGAAATACATCATCTGTGAAAATTTCAACTGTCTAGCCATCACGGTTCATGAGATACAGCCTGGTGTGACAGACGGACAGTGGAGTCTTAGTAATAGGGTCCCGTTTTTACCCTTTGGGTACGGAACCCTAAAAAACAAAAATATCTTCAGCTTTAATATGAGTATTAAGTAAAAGTATAGATATTGATACTGGAATATTTCGTTCTACGATATTTTGTGAAACTTCTGTTTTGTCTTCCTATTGTTGCTCAAGATTGGTCAACAGTCAACACGCGGACCGCCGCCGCCGACGCATTCGGCTCGAGAAACATCCGGAAAACCCCTTCTATGACGTAACTCCATGTGTTTGACGTATACGTAGATAAATTATACGATTTTTGAACTCGGCAGAAAATAATGATGACGATACTTGCAAAAGTCGACAGAACATGTCAAAAATCTATGATTATGGTTAGATTTTTTTTTGTTTTTAGGATTCCGTACCCAAAGGGTAAAAACGGAACCCTATTACTAAGACTTCGCTGTCTGTCCGTCTGTCCGTCTGGCCGTCTGTCCGTCTGTCCGTCTGTCCGTCTGTCTGTCACCAGGCTGTATCTCAAGAATCGCGATAGCTAGACAGTTGAAATTTTCACAAATTATGTATTTCTGTTGCCGCTATAACAACGAATACTAAAAACAAAATAAATTAAATATTTAAGGGGGGCTCCCATACAACAAACGCGATTTTTTTGCCCTTTTTTGCTCGATATCAAAAATGGCAACAGGTAGGCACTTGAAATATTCACAAAATACTCAGTTGTATTTTAACTTTAATAATAAATAATATAATTAAAATAAAATAAATATTTAAGAGGGCTCCCATACAACAAACGTTTTTTTTCGGCGTTTTTGCCTTGTGGTACGGAACCCTTCGTGTGCGAGTCAGACTCGCACTTGGCCAGTATTTTAAGTGCGTTCACAAAGTATGCATTGTTTTTAATAAGTTACAAAATGAAATAAGCGGTAATGTCATAAAAATCTGTCAAACCCAGTAAGCATTCAATTTTAGTTCTCTATTTCGCCACACCATAATATTTTTTTTTTTGGGTTTCGTACATACCTCAAAAGGAAAAAACGGAACCCTTATAGAATCACTTCGTTGTCCGTCCGTCCGTCTGTCTGTCTGTCAAGACCCTTTATCTAGAAAATGCGTGGAGGTATCAAGTTGAAATTAAAACCATATACTCAGGTCTGCGGTCCCTTGAAGCTGTGAAAAAAACAAACTTCTAAGCTTTGATTGTATGTATTGTCAAAGCTTCTAAGTTAAAAGTCTGACTGTAATAACGTTGTCATCGAGGCTGAATGCAGTAATAAATTGCCAAGAAGTTAAACGTTTAAACGAACAGCAATAAAAAAAAAACAGTTGTCGTTTAAAGATTTTTGGCGCCCGAACTTATTCCTTCAACACTATAATTGAAATGTAACCTTATTCCAATACGTATAAGACTCAAAATCAAAACAATCTGGTGGGAATAACCGGCTAAATTAAGTTTGCGTTTAAACGTCATATTTTCGTCGCGTTATGACGTTTAGTTTGTCTTTCGTTGTGAACAAGTGAGTGCGTTTTTTATTCTCCTCGGAAATTAGCTGTAAATTCTTCCTTCGTTAATGTCGATCGCGCGCGTACGAATAGAAATAGTTTTGTTTAGGGCCATAAATTGAATGAAACAGCGCGATGGAAGTGTTGAGGTGTTTATTGAGCGTGTCTCGGTGGCAACGACCCTGGGTGTGACGCACGCCATTTTGCCGCGCCGCTGCCCCGCCATGCCTCTCCACCGCCCGCTGTCATCCAGCCAGTACGCGTCCTAAAAAGCGCCACGCTACAACAACGTTGATGTTTTCGTTGTCGTTGGTAATACGTTTTCTGATGTAAATTCATTGCTCGCGACTTGTTGTGTGCGGTGTTCAGCGGTAGTAACGGCTTTAATTTTGACAGTTCAATAACATCCGTTGCGTTATTTAAATTTACGTTGTTGAGCCCCCCCCCCCCCCCTCCCTCTTCTTTGTACAGTTTTCAGTGAACTTTATTAATGAAAAATACTCACTTTTAATAACCTGTGCATAAAATTTGTGTGGCGAAAAAAGTTATTTTTTTGAAAAAATGCCGAAATTACACAATCCATTACTTTGGAACTATTTTGAACCGAACCGAGAGGATAAGACCGCAGAATGTAAACAGTGTCACAAGCAACTATCATACAAAACCACCAGTGCTAATTTGAAACAGCATTTGAAGATAAAACACGTTGATTCTTTCAACGAGCTGCATGAACCAGCAAGCCTTTCGGTCAGCAAGCCTCGGCCTGCAATACCAAAAAGCTGTAATCTATTGATTTGGAACTATTTTGAGAAAAATGAGGAGCAAGCCGGTAGTGGAATGGCTGACTGTAGACTTTGCAGAAAGAAACTGTCTTATAAAACGACTATAAATAATTTGAAGCAGCATTTGAAGCACATGCATATTGGAAGTTATAACGAGTTTGTGGCGCAAAGCGAGTCTGTTGTGGCGGATTCGGCTGAAGAAGATTGTACATCAACAGAATCAGGTAGGTAATAATATAAGATTTCCAGATTTTTGGAACGAAGCCCTTTACGGGAGGAGAAAACTGGGAGAAGTCACGTAACGAAAAAGCGTTATGCCCCTCCTTGCGAACTTTTCTCTCTCTCTCTGTCTCTTTCTATTTTATAAAGAGACAGTGAGAGATAGTTTTCATGGTTTTCGAGGATGCTAGAGCCGTTATTGATGTCAAAATGAAAATCCAAGATGGCGACAACTTTATGTGAACTTCTAAAAACGAATACTAGATGGCTCTGTAAGAAAAATGCGTAATAAATACACGTTCTCTCTGTCTCTTTCCATTATAAGTGTGTGTGCGTGCTAGTATCGTGTAAGGAACTTCTGACGGGAGTTCCCCGACCGCACACTTTTTTTTTGGGTTTTGTACTCAATGGTGGGTGCCAAGACTGCCAAGCAACGGGACCGTTTTACTAAGGTACCGATGTCCGTTGGTCCGTCCGTCTGCCACAACGCTGTATCTTTTGAACCGTAATAGGTAAACACTTGAAATTTTCACAGACTTTGTACTACTATCATGGACAAATAGAAGTAAGGAGAACTGAATCTGTTGTGAAAAAGTGTCCGTCATTCAAACTGCGTTACATCAGGGTGGCGCCACAGTAGCAACAGGGTAAATTACACACAGAAGTAATTTTAAGTTATGTTTACAAAATTATTTTGGACTACGTAAATAGTTGAGGTTTGGTATACTGGGCTGTCACTAAAAATATTAAATTTTCTAACTCGGCCATACTTCAAACCGTCAACAACAATTTATTTTAGGAAAACAATTAGGGTTCCGCGCAAAAAAATAAAACCCGTGAAATCCAATTTGTTATCCGAGTCCGACATGCACACCAACGCAACGCAACGAAGTTGCGGGCACAGTCAGTTTCGTTATGTTACCGGTCAAACCTGATTTTAGAATGAACTAGTTTCGTCTAGGCTCTTATTCTCATTCGCTTGCTCTTGCATCCTACCTACTTCGACGAAGCCCCGCTTCGCGGGCTCCTATATCTGTGTAAAGGGTTTGAAGTAACGTAACTAAACCTAACCTCGGGGACCTCGGGGTGCCCTTCGCTCGCTCATGCCTCCTACATCGCCTGTCGACCGGCCGAAACCATGCGACCCGTGTAGGGAGAACTGGTTTGGCCTAGGCGAAACTAGTTCATCCTAAAATCGGGTTCGGCCGGTAACACATACAGGAAAAGTTTTTAACCAGTGCGCAAATTTTGACATAATAAACTTGAATATATTTTAATAAACACGTATTTTTTGTTTTGATATGTTTCAATAGTAAAAAATTAAGTTAACGCTTACGAGACTTGTTTACTCAGAAATTTATTTTATGGACGTCGCTTGCCAGTCCGTCGACCGGTCGCCCGATTCACGCCGCGCGTCGACCGGTCGCCTGACGCGCCAGCTGCTATCAGAAGTACTCACGCGCGCGCGCTCGCTCTAACGACGGCGGATTATTGACCCCAGTTTAGCGCTACAATTTTTTAAGTTTAGACTGTGTAAAGTTATTCGTAAACGTAATTTTTCGTAAATGCCAATTTATCCTTCATACTTTCATGGGCTTAGGACCATCAAAATGCAGAAAATAAATCATAATAAGTAAGAAAGTAATACGTTTTAGTCCATTCAAAATAAAACATTTAGGTATGATAGGTACTTAGACATGATACAATTTGCGTCAATGTCTAATCCAGTCATGTCAAAGATACGGCCCGCGGGCCAAGTCCGGCCCTCGGGCCATTTCGATACGGCCCGCGATCACAATATATCACAGATAAATGAATCTTGTTTTTTAGAGATTTTAGACTGCACTCAATGCCTCTACGCAGGTTTAAAAATACGCGCGCTTTACTTAAAAGTAATTTCAAGAGTAGCGCCTGACAAGACGAGTGAGAGAGTGTTAGTTATGTTTTTCTCTCTCTCTCGTGCGCGCGCGAAGTCGTCTTTTATTTCGTCCGTGCAGCTAACGCATACTGCGCCCCTCCCCCGCACACTCAGGTTGAAGTCTTTGTTACGAGCAGTCGCGTCAAGCCCCCAAACTGGAACGGGCCGGGGCCGCCTTCAAGCGGCTCTTGCCCAACCTGAGGGGGCCAAACGCCTCCTGCCGGAGGCTTTACGCGGGGGTCGTGCGGTCCATGGCCCTATACGGGGCCCCGGTGTGGGCGCGTTCACTGCGGCGGCGAGCCGCCCACTACCTGAACGCGCCCCAGAAGGTGGTAGCCATAAGGGTTATCCGGGGCTACCGCACGATCTCGGGCGAGGCGGCAAGCCTCCTTGCCGGACTGCCGCCATGGGATCTGGAGGCGATAGTCCTCGCGCGCCTGTATGAGTGGCGCGCGGAGGCACTACGCCGGGGAGAGGATCCGCTTCCGCGGCAAATCGCTGCGGAGCGTACGGATCTCTGGCGCAATCTCATGGCGGCATGGAAAGAGCGACTGTCGCAACCCAGCGCAGGGCACGCCGCAATAGCGGCGATAAGACCCTCTTTGAGGAGTGGCTAGAGAGGCGCCACGGTGCCCTCACCTACCGCCTGATGCAGGTCCTCACCGGACACGGAAGTTTCGGGAGGTTCTTGCACATCATCAGGCGGGAGGAAACGCCCGGGTGTCATCATTACCAGGATCGCCCAGAGGACACGGTGGAGCACACGGTGGAGGTCTGCCCCGCTTGGGCGGAGTACCGCCGTGTCCTCGTAGAGGCGATCGGCAGCGACGGCGACCTCTCGCGTCCGGCCCTGGTGCAAGCCATGGTCCGGGGCGAGAGGTAGTGGGAGGCAGTCACCTCCTTCTGCGAAGCAGTCATGCTAGCGAAGGAGGTGGCGGGACGGTTCAGGGAGAGAGCCTCCCGTCTCAGCCGCCGCGGGGGACGTCCCAGGCGTCGGGAGCCGCGTGACGACTCCCGGCCACCGTAGGCGCGGGCCTGCGGTCGGAGAGTAATGGGTAGCTCACCGTCCGATCAGGACCAGGCCCGTGCCATACGGCGCGTACATGTTCCACGCGCGCCTCAAAGAGATGTCAGCATCGAGGAGGGGCCCCTTAGGGCCGAAGCCTGCCGGGTCAGCGGGATTGTCCGAAAGGGTTACCGCTGGCCCGGAACATAAAGGGCTAAGGAAGGAACACGGGTGGGTTTTAGTCAGTAAGAGTCTGACACTCCCTTCCGCTCCACCCAGAGCGGGAGGAGTCATTTGATGATTTCCCATCCGCAAAAAAAAAAAAAAATGTATCCGGATCCTCGAGCTCAAAATAATTGCCCTCTTACTTTTGCTATGATTTGTAACAACAATATAATAACTAAATAAATAAAGATGGCTAAATAATTCAGTATGTTTTAGTTTTTTAATTTGAACCTGGCCCGCCTACACATTCTAAATCTAATATATGGCCCTCTGCAAAATTGAGTTTGACACCCCTGGTCTAATCAAAGAGATCCTAAGACACTAAGATTGTTTATAATTTCTTCTTACCTCTACATTTTATTAATCACAATAATTTTAGGTATTGTTCGAAGTGACCTCTTCCTTTTTCAAGGCATAAACGTGCACGTTTAAATAAGTAAGCATTTAGTTTGTTTAGGACACTAATACCACTTTTCATACATCTTGGTTTGCTGCTAAAATTGTCCTCTCATTAGGGACCGTGGGATTGAGGATCCTTTGGGCTCGCATACGAGGTACGCTCTCCCTTTCGAATCTTCTTCGTGCTGCTCGTAAATTTTCATTGCTTAACAAATACACTCGCACCATTTCGTAATACTCGCGGTGAGTAAAATGAGACATTGTCACTACGCTAGTCTAGTACGCGGCACGCGCGCAGGGACGGCAAAGGGACATCCGACCTCCGCTTCCGCAAGTGACGTACTGCATGTGCATGCGTTTTGTTTATCAAACGCCGGCGCCGCGCCGCATGCCCCCGCACCCCCGCCCCGTCTCGTGCGCTGGGCGTCCAGCGGCCGGCGGGCGGCCTTCGCGTTTTCATTCATGCTCATTCATAGTATTACTATTAAATTATATCCATGTCTTGCTTATTTCAAATTGGGACAAAGTGGAAAAATGAAAAAAAAAAGTCATAAACTAAAAATGGAAATGTGTTCTATTGCTTACACTGAGCCACCAAAAAAAATTTGCGCACTGGTTAAAAACTTTTCCTGTATAATCCATGTTAAACATATTTGGAGATTTGGACAGAAGCCACACGTGAGATTATTTTGCTTAAAACAACATCTTATTAGTCAGTTTTATTTATAGGATAAGTGGAGGAATTAGTGGGAACGTTGACGATGGATACAAGGATGACTGACTGATGACGATTTTAACGAAGTTTCTTGTGAACCCGGTATTGATCTATTCTGCACCAAAGCAAGCACAGTTAGAAAATTATTGGCAAAGCCATTTTTTGTACAGGAGGCACCTTCTTGCTCTTGAACCTTTTACAAGTTAGCTTAAATTATAAACAATTACTTAAATAAAATTAACCAACTTTTGAAATCAATATTCAATAATTTGATCGTAGTTTGTTTGTTTAATTTGTTAGATTATTTTGTACTAGGGAACTAATATATATATATTTTCTGTATCTATCTGTGGAGGCTTGTAATTAGCAATTTAGTTATATATTTTTGTCACTATAATGTTATTAGTCTGTAAGCTTTCCTAAAATAAAATAAATAAATAAATAAATGAGTAACTACTATCTTAAATTTTTTGGGGTTAAGGCTTTGGTCTCAATCTGCGGAGTAATTGCGTAGCACAATAAGGCCGCTTTCCGAATTATCTATAATCGCTCACAGCGCTCACATCATCTCACATGCGTTCTGATTGATAATACGATTATGACAGCTGACAGCTGTCAACAATTCGGAACGCTCGTGAACGAGCTCACAGTGCTTACTCAACGACAAAATGATATTATTACAGTATTTCTTTGTATAAACACCACATTTCTTCTTCTTCGGTTAGGTGGCGACTGTCAGCCAAAAGCACAATTTCGAAAATGCCACGTTAGTTTGATTTTAAGTTAAGATGCAACTCTTATATTTTGAATTGTGTCTTCATTTGTGTTTTTTTTTTTACATTGTTCTCACATGTAGAAGCAACAAGAATAATGTACCCAGGATTTTGTAATATCTTGATTTAAAAGAGTGTCCATGGAGTTTCTTCTCCATAGAGATCTACGTTTTGGAATGGGCAACTAGCTGCAACTTTCGGACTAAATGACAGACTATTTAATTTTGACAATTCAAAAGTGCCTGTACAAGGTTTAATTGAAATAAATGCTTTGAATTTGAGTTTTTGACTCAAAACAAAACACACACTGACACATCCTCACACACACACTGTCATTTTTGACAGCGCTCACGGTGGTATTATTCTAGGGCATGGCCGGAGTTATCGCAAGATGGCGCATGTCATGACGTCACCTATGACGATTCACGGGACATCGTTATCGCGCTCACGCTAATTCGGTACGGGTTTAAGCACACTCACATCGATTATTTCCCAACTCGGAACGCA
Source organism: Mesoligia furuncula (assembly GCA_916614155.1). Lineage (NCBI taxonomy): Eukaryota > Metazoa > Arthropoda > Insecta > Lepidoptera > Noctuidae > Mesoligia > Mesoligia furuncula. Next base: position 12,336,158 of record OU744820.1, on the reverse strand, counting down.
GAGTAACAGTAGCAATGTTATGGCTTTAATTTTGACAGTTCAACAGCATTCATCGCGTTGTTTGCGTTGTTGAGCAGACAAATGTTTCGAACATTTGAAGCAATGGATTAGCAATATCCTTTAAAATCAGTTTGTGATTGATGGCGTGTTACGAGGAGTTAGCCCCGATCAGGCTCCCGTTACCACCCTGCAGAGTGGCAGTTTTTTTTAACTACAAAAAAAATATTTATTTATTTATTAATAACCAACTTATATTAACAGTTTGCACCACACATACTCAAACTCAAACTCAAAGCATTTATTTCAATTAAACCTTGTACAGGCACTTTTGAATTGTCAAAATTAAATAGTCTGTCAGTTAGTCAGAAAGTTGAAGCTAGTTGCCCATTCCAAAACGTAGATCTTGGTACATACAAGTTATTGGTCAATATTAGTAATTCCACATGTCATACAATCATAAAAATAGGTTAAAGCACATAATAAAAACTGGACAAAAGATGAAATTAAATGAAATTTAACAAATTTGGTCAATATTAGATAACAATTAGATAATATTAAATAAAATTAGACAAAATTAGGATAAATTGGAATAGAATTATTAACAACAAGTAACTATTCATTTAATTTATTTACTCCAAGGAGATTGTACTGGGAGTGGCAATGGACTCCAGGTATCGCGTAGCATTGTCCAGGAATCTCTACTCGCGAAAACATCCAAGGACTCATCAAACAGAAAGTTGTTGATATGGGTGAGGGCTAGGTATAATGGACTGGTCTTAAGGATTAAGGTTTGAGGTAAGTATTTTGAATGAAATACAAACAAAAATACTGAATTTACGTTTATTAGCTTGTTGACAACGTTCAAAATAGTTTTAATTAGCTTTCATATTTTGTACCAGCTAATCTACCAAAGACGCGAGACATTTGGCGCGAAAATCTGACAGCTGACAGTTCTTAAAAAAACATGGCGTTCGAAAATGTTTCACAACATTATTTTTGTCTTCCCACGTAATATGAGATCTATTCCTGTTAAACGCTCTTATTTCTTACATTCACGATGTGAATCTATAATTATCTTGTTTATTCCACGCCTTTCTGTTGAGTCATTGAACTAAATTTGATTTTATATAAAGCTCATTGATCAAAGAGTTTACATTGCGCCTATCTGGCTGGGTGACAGTGCCAAGATATGCTGGGCACACTGTACCTACTTTATTTCATCTATGACCTGTCAGAAAATTGTCCTCCATCTTTGTATTAGGTATTTTCTCAATCAATCTACCTAGTCTTTTTCCAACTATGTTGGTATTATTGGCTTCCAGACAAATTAGTTTTAACACTTGAATACTTACCAATATTTTTAATTAATGAAGTCTGCCTATATGTAGGTCTACCAGAATCTCACGGCAAAAAAAAAACAAAAAAACTTTGTGGTTTTCATACATTTGACATTGCCAATATTGTCAAATATATGAAAACCACAAAGTTTTTTTGTTTTTTTTTTTGCCATGAGATTCTGGTAGGACCTATATCTGATCTAACTTTACGGGGTGTCTCGATAACCCTTGGTGAACTGCACCCTAATTGCGTAGGTATCTATCACTCAATCTGAATAATTTTGAAGGATGTAGCTAATCCATTGCTTCATCTGTTCGAAAAAATTGTCTGCTCCATAACGTAGTCAATAACGGAATGAATGTTGTGGAACTGTCAAAATTAAAGCCATTGCTACTGATACCCCGCGTTCCGAATTGAGTCAAAAGCGATTATATCGCGAATCCGACCAAATTTAATAGTCACAAAATATAAGGACTATTGAGTACTATTTGTGACGTTGCGCGTTGGTCGGATTCGCGATATAATCGCTTTTGACGCAATTCGGAAAGCGGGGATAGTGTGCTATGCAGTTACCTCACTGGTTGTCAGACTTTTGGGCTTCTGGCTACCCGTAGCGACTGTCAAAGATCTACGAATGACAGCCGGGATCCGGGCACAGAGGGAGAATAATAAAGTCCTCGTCAGTTATACAGGGTTACTTTTCAAAGACTATCCAAATTTTTACATGGTGTTCTACCCATGAATATAAACAACTTTTACTATGGGACCAACTCTGAAATCACGAAAAAAAATCAGTTGTTTTATACATTTTGGTCAAGTAGGTATTGAAGTTTTGTATGAAACAGCAGATTTTTTTTTCGTGATTTCAGAGTCGGTCCCATAGTGAAAGTTGATTATATTCATGGGTAGAACACCATGTAAAAATTTGGATGGTCTTTGAAAAGTAACCCTGTGTAATATGGTACTTACTCAAGTCAAAGATGCGGCATCGGCCATCTTTGCCTGCATGATGCAGCGTTCGTTCTATATTTGATTCTAATTTATAATAATCACACTCACACTAATACATATTATAAAGGCGAAAGTTTGTGTGTGTTTATATGTTTGTTACTTCTTTACGCTCAAACGGCTGAACCAATTTTGATGACATTTTGTATGGAGGTAGCTTACACCCTGGATTAACATATAGGCTACTCTTTATCCCGATATTCCGACGGGGTCGACATTTACGTGCATTTAAAGCTGAAGAGTTTCTTTGTTTGTTTGAACGTGCTAATCTTTGGATCTACCAGTCGGATTTGAAAAATTTTTTTTGCATCTGATAGCCCAATTCTTGAGAAAGGCTATAGGCTACTTAACATCACGCTATGACCCTTAGGAGCCGAGCATAAAGAAAAGAATAGAATAGAATTTTTCTTTATTAAAGTAACCAAGACTCAAACTCAAACAAGATTGTTAGTAAAACTTACGACTATGTTAGTAAGCACAGACACTAAACAAAAAAAAAAAAAAAACACAAGAAATAACGGTTGGTCACCGTTGCAACATCCCATGAGAGACGGCACAATAGTGACCCACGTAAAGACAGCCAAGGCGAATCGCAAACATGTTTAAGGCGAAAGCGCCAGTGTAGCCCGCGAAATTCAATTTTTTTTTACTTTTTTTGCAATTTGCTGGTCAGTATTAAGTTGTACGTTGATTAAAATATGATTCGCGGCCGTAACAAATATGAATTTACAGAATTATAATCATTAAAGTCATCAACATAATTCTCTAAGACCAAGTAATCCCCAAGAATGACTATTTCATGAAATTTTGACATTTGGGGATTATACTAACTTAACAAGTCGTATTACTGATTGTAATGATTATAATTCTGTAAATACATATTTGTTACGACCGCGAATCATATTTTAATCAATGTACAACTTAATACTGACCAGCAAATTGCAAAAAACGTAAGAAATTTTGAATTTCGCGGGCTACCTTAGCGCTTCACCCTTAAGACACTGTTGGAGCTGCACTGTTGGAAAAAGTCAGAAAGAACGCTAAGCGAAAACGATGAAATAGCGCGGTCAAGCGACGCAATCTTTGAGTATTAAACCAACCGGAGACGCCACGAGTACGAATATCTATGCAAATAAGTCTGCCTCTTTCATCGCGGGGGATGAGGGAACGCAATAATACACTAATGCAGTTCGATCGCGTTGTTACGCACGCACACAAAACAAAAAACAAACACAAGCATAAACTATACGCACACATGTTTATAACCGCTATGACCGGCGGTCTCGTACCTTTGGCAGCGGGGATCGCCTGACAATGGCGTCTCCTGTTGGTTTAATACTCAAAGGACGCAATGCAATGGGGTGGGTTTTCTAATTCACGCGGACAAAGTCGCGGGCAGAAGCATAAAAACTGGCCAAGTGCTAGTCGGACTCGCACACGAAGGGGTACCACAAGGAAAAAACGCCGGAAAACACGTTTGTTGTATGGGAGCCCCCCTTAAATATTTATTTTATTTTGTTTTTGGTATTTGTTGTTATAGCGGCAACAGAAATACATACCATAATCAGCCTATAATGTTCCCACTGCTGGGACACAGGCCTCCTCTCGGTGAGAGGGATCCGGCCGTAACTCACCACGCGGGCCCAGTGCGGATTGGCACTTTGGCAGATGTCACATGTCTTCGAATTTTTGGTTCTAGGACATGCCGGTTTCCTCACGATGTTTTCCTTCACCGTTTTGAGAGCAGTGGTGATGAATAAATTTACACAAAGTAAAGCGCCTGTCTGGGTTCGATCCTACGACTTACAACTCGTAAGTCGCGGCCGTTACCACTTGGCCACCACTGCTCTACAGAAATACATAATTAGTGAAAATTTCAACTGTCTAGCTATCGCGGCTCTTGTTCAGCCTGGTGACAGACAGACGGACGGACAGACAGCGGAGTCTTAGTAATAGGGTCCCGTTTTTACCCTTTGGGTATAGTTACCGGCACGGATCTTGAGCGCTCGGCGGTAGAGTGGGGATCGCTTTGCGCATCGTATAGGTAGTTAACTACCGGAGGCACTGCCGAAGGTTTTTTAAAAGAAACAAATGAGTCCAGTCGTGAAGACGGTTTAATGTAGACTGCCATAGCTTAACCTAAATCGAATACAATACAGTATACAGTTCTTCTTTGTTCTTAATATTAGGTCCTTATCTCTATTGTCGCCGGGGCTAGTCATAACATCCTGCGACTCTACCGTGAATGGTGTTCAGTGTGGATCACACAAAGCGAGACGGTGTTGTAAGTACAATGTGTCGATTCAGCATGCATAACTCTTCCCCCCATAAGTTCGAAATTATCGGAGGGACGATTATTGTTACTCCGATTATTTCGTCAGAAACAATATTTTATGGCTCTTCCGAGCTTCTTACGAGCTATGAACTTACGAGCTATGAATACACTAATACTTGACTACAACTATATATAACACTAGAGTGCCGACGCTAACACTTTTCACATTTATGAACTTTTCACTCACTTTTACTAATCTTTAATAAGCTGCTTAGGTGTTGCAGATTTATTTAATCACTAGTGTCCAAGTTGTAATAGTCTTTCGTTGTAGGTGTGGCTCGATGGCTGTTACAAAGGGAGATTGACAATTGGTCTTTTCGTAGTGCTAATATTAGGTACTTGTGGCAGTATGATTAGATTTTGACATCCAAGGTGAGAATAAGTACCTTTTATTTTTCTTTCGTTATCTCGCTATTGCAGATTTCTGATAGTATGCTTTTGGCTTTTCTATAGATAATCCAACGCCTTTTCCTCACAGGTTCTATCTTGAGAGTGTGAATTTCAACTGGTACAGGATTGCTGGAGCTCGTGTTATGAGAGAATCTCATTAATGCAGTTATTCAGGTATCTTCCATTGGCAGCTGGGACTCGTCCTTGCAGCACAGGAATTTCGCCTCGTGGAGTTCTTTGCAAGCCTGGGAGAGCGAGACTACTTCGGACCCTTTTACTTAGAGGTAGGGGTATTTGGGAATATTGATTGTGGTCTGGTTAAAATGATCTGTAATAGGTATTAGGATTGCTCTGTAGTAGGTAAAAATATATATTTCATCTTTAATTATAGGTATTTCTAAAATGAACGTTATTTGACTTCCTTTCGATTATGCTTTTATTTCAATATACTGTTCCAGCGTAACTAGTTTATACATAACTTTGTAGGTATACACGTTTATTGTATCGTCGTCATTGTCTAGGTTACCGGTAATAATCTTAATAATGGATCCTAGAGCATTTAGAATTCCACATTTGATTCTCATCTATGGGGCTAACTGCTTAAATTTTGTTTTAATGCTACTGTTCATAACGTATCTTTTAATATTAAATTCTAAGTCCTCATGAATCAAACTTAAATCTAAAACCTTAATAATAGTCCACTTATTATAACTTAGGCTAGCTTGACCTTGCTTCAGCATCAATATACCAGGATTCTTATCGACACCTTGAAATTGAAGGGTGTGTATCCTGATGGTCAGGGCCAGGAGCACGAGGAGGAACCTTTAACCTTTGCGGAGGTCGTTTAATGTCCTTAAGTGTCACTTTTGTGTCATGATTATTTATTCTGACAGGACAAATGTTCCTAACGATTTCACCCGATACTTGTGTTTTTTGGAAACGAGGTTTGTCTTTACTTTGTAGCGGTCTAATGTTTACTTCTTTTATGAATACAGTGTCTGTAAACTGATTACGGTGTATTCGAACCTCAAAATAGAAGAAATATTTTATTTTAGGTTTTATGAATTTTAGAAGAAATTGTTTTACTAGGTCGGGATTATCTACAGGTTTGCGTATCTCAATTTTTTTTTGTTTATCACGAGATATATCCTTTACTGATACTTGATGGGGCTTCGTGTCTACAGCTTTATCTAGGTTGGGGACGACGTCTGGATGGATATCTTGTACTGAGTGTATTGTTTCAGGTAATGAACCTGCTGTGAGGGTGCTAAATGAAGATGATCGAACTAGATAGGATGAGTTAATGTCAGAAGGTGATAGGGTGGTCAAAGTTTCTGAAGAGTCTAATGTTGCTATTGCACTGCCAGGTGGTTCAGTTTCACCTTCATTACCCTGTAAGGATGTGTTATTATCTTCATTGGTAAGTTCCTTTAATTTTATACGAGACAGGTCATTACCGGATTTTTTTAAGTCAATGATTGCATCACTATTATCAAGATCAGTTGGTACTTTCACTAGCGTTTTAGTTCGGGGGTCTAAAGTGATTTCACATGTGAGGCTGTACACTATAGGTATTTCTGTCTCTCGTGTTCGTAAAATTTGAGTCTTCATATCTATTGTTGCATCTAACATTTTTAAGAGATCAGAACCAATTAATCCGTCATATCGTCTATCGACATCGTAAACATAGAACTTGTGTTTAAGGGAACTTTTGAATGCTTCCAGTAAGGGTATGTATATAACTTGATCGTGTGAGCTACGTGCATGTGTGCTAATAACTTCAAACGGTTCGATAAATTTATGGGCAGAAAAGTATTCATCAACTTTGCCTGGACTAATAAAACTTCCTGTACTTCCGGTGTCAATCATTAGGCGGGCATCAATTTCCGGAATGTAAATGTGTGGTAATGGGTTTGTACTATTGCAATTTAAATGTATTGCTTCGGGTGATCGTTTTCCGAGACTACTAGGAAAATTTAAAAATCCTTCTTGATTTGTAGGCATGTTGGAAACAGGCTCCACTTTTTCTGAGTAGGAATTATTGTCATTGGCGGTGTGGTTGTGAATTTCTGTAAATCGTAAATGATTTTGACAGTCTGAGTAATCAGGCTGGAAATCCTGGTCTTGGAATATGTGTGTTTCATTATTATTCGTGTAAAACAAATTGGCATTATCAGAGTTGTTTGTAGTAATGTTGTTTCTAAGGGGACGGGCAGTTTGCATAGAAACATCAGTGTCTTGTGACTGGGGTAAATTACGCTGTGGTTGATGTTGTGGCGGTATACCAAATTTGAATTGCTGGTTTGGTGGATTAAAATTGGGTCTACCCTGTGCGTTATTAAATTGAGGTCTAAATCCTTGTTGAGGTACAATACCAAATTTAAAATCGTTCTGGTTCTGCGGATGGCCTGAAATGTACACTGATTTATAACCTTGAGGCTGTTGCATATCCGGTTGGAAGTGAGTTTGGTTTGGTACACCAAATCTATAGTTATTATTGAATCCAGACCTATAATTATTTTGGGGTGAATGCGGAACTCCAAACTTGAAGTTTTGGTTAGCCGGATAACCGAAATTATTTAAAACTGGAGCATTAGGTTTTATTGGAGGCTGGAATTTAAAACCTGGGAAATTATTATTAGTAGTTGAAGGATGCGGGGCTGATTTTGCATTATTTTGATTTTTAGCGTTATATTGAAATTGAAAATTGACCTCTTCCATGACGACACTGAGAGCACTTTCCAAGCTTGTACAGTTTCTGAGTCTTACAATTCTGATTAAATTCTCTGACAGATTATATAAAAACACGTTAAGAGACAAGTTATTGTAAATTACCATTTTAGCAGCTTTTATTTCCTCACTGGCAAGCAAATTGACCTTGGAGAACAGCGTGCTACGTATTTGTTGGATTCTGTTACAGAATTCCAAATAGGTATCATTAGGTTTAATTTTTAAATTTTCTAGCTCAATAGCCACAGAGTCCTCTGATCTGGGGTCACCGAAATGCTGAATAAAAATAGATTTTAGTTGGTCCCACGTAATTATGTCCTCCCTTTCACTTAACAGAGCTGCTGCTCTACCACACAATCTACTAGTGATAGCGTGAAAATTATAAGTTGACTGAACAGCATTATTGGGGCCATTAAAATTTCTTAAAACGTATTCAGTTTTCCTTATAAACAAGTTTAAAATATTTATGTCACCATCAAACTTGGGAATTAAACTTAAAATATCTTTAGGGATCATTTGGAAAGCTTCTCCAATTTGATTCTGCATTTTTATTAACCAATTTGTGAACAATTTAATCAAATTAATATACTTAAACAGTTATAATATAAAATACTTATAGCTTAAAACTAGGCCTGCCAATCTTCGTGCAGAAGTCAAATAACTTTCAACGATGTGAGTTTAAAAGTTACGCAATTAAGTCCTAATACTACAGCTTAAAAATAGACTGCCAATTTTTGTGCAGAAGTCAAATAACTTTCAACGATGTTAGTTCAAAAGTTACGCGATTAAGTCCTACAGGAGCAACACAGGAAATAACAAGGACGGGACAGGACAGTAAAAAGGTCTACTTACAGTCTGCTCGATCCCATGCCTACCCGTAGAGCTGCTCGTGCCGTGGACAGGAACCTTCGGCGCCAGATGAGTATTACTTATTTCTTTGGTTCGAGGATACCCGTGAGCCGCGCGCGACACCTATTTTTGTGTGTTCGAACACAGCGTTTAGACAGCGGATATCCTACCGGCTGCGCCAGTTAACTACCGGAGGCACTGCCGAAGGTTTTTTAAAAGAAACAAATGAGTCCAGTCGTGAAGACGGTTTAATGTAGACTGCCATAGCTTAACCTAAATCGAATACAATACAGTATACAGTTCTTCTTTGTTCTTAATATTAGGTCCTTATCTCTATTGTCGCCGGGGCTAGTCATAACATCCTGCGACTCTACCGTGAATGGTGTTCAGTGTGGATCACACAAAGCGAGACGGTGTTGTAAGTACAATGTGTCGATTCAGCATGCATAACTAGGTACTTATGGCAAAATAAAACATAATATTAAATAATATTATTATTATGAATTTATATATCTCGTAAATTCAAAGCGATCCCCATCATTTGGGTCATCAATTTAATCAAAGTAATTTTTGATCAAATGTACTGTCAGGCAGAAAAATTGTTTTACAAAAATATGAAATGTACTTAATATTGATTGTTGGCGATCTATTCTGTCTGCTATTTGATAGATAACTTTTGTTTAGCAAGGAAAAATACTTTATTAATAGGGTGAAACACTTTTCTCATTTACTGTACTAAGTGAAAAAGCACAAAAAAAAAGATATTAAATTAATCGTATCGGGGGCGTCAGCCACAGGTGCGTCGACCACTGGGGGCCTAAGCCACGGACCCAAAAATGAAGGCAGGCTTAAGTTTTAGCTATGTGTGGAAATTACCACAAAAGACACAGAAATTACGGGCTCTTAATTAAACCCAATTAAAAAACCATCAACAATCGCCATTAATTTATATTATTGACTAACAAACAATGCAATCACGAAACGCCACCTCCAACCATTATAAACAATACGAACATAACCTTACTTCTTCATCAAACAATAATCGGCTTTAACCTTCAGAAATAAAGAAGAAAATCGTGTGCAAATGTGCTGCGTTTTGTCTTAACAATAGTGATGGTATGACTGTCGTTGTTTGTCACAGGAAAAACACTTTTAACAAAGAAGTAATAAAGTTGATAATAGTATGTAATAGGTAATGCGTTTAGTGTCAACAATGTTGTGCCCTTGTCATAGGTCGTTGGCTTCGCGCTAGAATTATTATGATGTCCTCGGCTCCTCTCATTCGCTTGGCAAGTTTCCAGAAGCTATTTTCTTTGATTAATCTTACTATCTAATACCTATGTAATGAATTGATTACTGATTAATTTATTCATCTTTAGAAATATAAGACAAGACTTGCTATTAATAAACTGCAACTTTGTCCGTTTGCAAACTTCAATCTGATTTTTTCGTTGTTGTTTCGTTTTGTGCGGGAAATACTTTTTAGTTTAGTGCACCTACCTTTTAATTATATTCTCATTTTTAATTTGCTAGACCAAAATGACAGTGCGATGACTGTGAAACTTCGGTCGCAGCGGTCATTTTAGTCTAGCAAATTGCCATGTTCTACCCATGGTCCCATGTGCCAAATCTTATCGAAATCCGATCAGTGGTTTAGACGTGAAAAGGTAACATACAGACAGACAGAGTTACTTTCGAATATTAAGTACCTACATAATATTAAGTATTGTTAGGGTTGGCAACCCTACGTATGACTGACAATGGCCCTGATTCTGTTTTTCACAAACTAAACTAAGTTTAAGTTCATGCATCTTTTTCTTTCTATTTCATTAAGAAAAGGACAGAACATAAATATTAGTTTAGTCCTGTCAAATTAAGATACTCCATAGACAATTTAGACGAGATTAAAAAGTTGGCTATTAAAAATACGTCAATTTACGTCAGGCGCTGACTAATTTGACAGGACTAAACTAATATTTATCTTCTGTCCTTTTCTTAATGAAATAGAAAGAAAAAGATGCCCGAACTTAAATTTAGTTTAGTTTGTGAACAACAGAATCGGCGCCATTACCTCACATTACTTGCGCAACTGATAAACAGATTCTTTTATTTTTTTTTAAATGAAAAGTGATACCTATACGTCCTTCTTCAGTTACGAAGCTACTTCTCTGCCAAATACCATCTAAATCGGTTCGTAATTTAGCCGTGAAAACGTATGTAACAAACAAATTACTCACTAACGTATTTTTAATTCGTCGTGGGTGTGGGAATCGTATGGCTATATTAGGTCCAAAGCGTTGGGAAAAAAATACTTCAGTTCGAAATTAGAATGCGATTTTTTTCTCAATAGTTCAGTACAGACGCCAGCACATCAAGCTACTATAATCTGTCAAATTTCTTTAATAGATTTCCAAGTTAATCGCTAATATATAAGGTTCAAAGTTGATTGGGAAAATTTGACAGTTTCGGGTAGGGTTTCGGTTGTCTGTACAAAATCAGCCTATAATGTTCCCTGAGAGAGGAAGTGGGCCGTAATCCACCACACAGTCCCAGTGCGGGTTGGTAGATGTCACATGTTTTCGAATTTTTGGCCGTAACGTTTTCTCACGTAGTTTTCCTTCACTGTTTTGAGGGCAATGGCGGTGAAATAATTTACACAAAGTAAAACGACTGTTTGCACTGGGCCACCACCTTTACTGTTCATAGTATAGTATGGTCAGGTATTCCTAATACTTAACTTGGAACAGTTAAAAAATAACAGTTCCTTATAATGAGTAAGTGCAAAGGTGCAAATTCCAATGAATGAAATAACTTTTATGTCGTAGGGTACGAAGGTACATAATGCGGTTGCAAATCCAAATTTTCGGTTATTTATTTATTAAGGCACATCAACAACACGAAAACAAACATTTACAAATAACAGAGGACAGAGACATGGACTAGTGTTTACGTCAATTACAGACGTGCACAGCATTCACAACAAAAGAGAAGAAAAAACCATGTGTGTTATCCACTAGAAGATGTAATGTTTGTAAAGAACTGCTTAAACCTCCTGATTTCTTTATTAAACCATCAGATTGTCATCCGGGCACAAGTTACCTTGGCCTACTTAGCAAAACTTAAATAGACTTCTTACCCAAGTAGGCCGCATTAAGGACAACCTCCAGAAGTAGGGGTTCATGGACGGCTCGACCTCCGGTGTGTATACGGACTCTCTCCATAGACAATGGCCATGGCAATGGAAATGTCAAAGTAGTCGTACTCCAGAAGTGTTTTTGCTCGTCCGAAAAATTGAATTCGACACTTTTTTTGAGTTTTAACGGGACAACTACGTTCGGAAGCCCGCATCTTCGTAGACGGACTAAGAGAGTAGACTCACACTGCTTCCCTGCTTACCGCATTTAGTGGAAAGCGGTACGAAGTTAAATATAACATCAGTATCGTACGATGTCGCGTCATTGGCGCGTGACGTGAAGCCTACGTCAAATAATGACACTTGTTTCGTAACAACGGCCTGAACTGCGCCCAGTATTTCGTAGACAGCGACCTACACAGTACCCATTACTTGTGCCTGTAAATATAATATACTAGCCTTATCCCGCTGTTTCGCCCGCGTGGATGTCGTAAAATTATCCCATAGGATAGGAGCATACTACCGGGATAAAAAGTAGAATAGAATACTCTTTATTATGTACACCATATAAATTACAAACATAAATACAGAAACCGTACAAAGGGTGACACAATGGGCGGTCTTATCGCTAAGAATGATCTTTTAAAGACAACCTTTGGATGGATTAAAAAGAGGAAGAACAGACAAATACTGTAGGTAGTCTGTGGTGTGGTCTGTGGTAAGTATCCGCTGTTCTAACTTAAACTCCTAACTCAGGTCTACTTGTGTGCCAAATTTCATCGAAATCCATCCAGCCGTTAAGATGTGAGAAGATATCAGACAGACAGTTACTTTCGCATATAATAATAAGACCACGTTCATGTTATTTCGTCAATATTCTGTGTCCATAACATACCGAGACCCCCCCGCTTTAGAAAGCAGGTTAAGCCGTTGGACCCGGCTGTCATTCGTGGATCTTTGACAGTCGTTACGGCTAGTCAAAAGTCCGAAAGTCAGACAACCAGTCTTACCAAGGGGTATCGTATTACCCAGTAACTAGGTTGTGGAGATCAGATAGGCAGTCGCTCCATGTAAAATACTGGTATTCAGCTGCATTCGGTTAGACTGGAAGCCGACGCCAACATAGTTGGAAAAAGGCTAGGCAGATGACGATGTATCACTATGCGAGCGATCTGACCTCTGAATGAACCTCACGGATTTGCCGAGTGATATCGACTGATAACACGAGGTCAGACACTGCCGTCTTCAGTATACGATTAGTAATTTAGTCTTCTATACACATAATAGAATCGGCGAAGTCAAATAGAGGGCAATATTTGTGAATGAGGTAAAATGTATATAAAGCAACCTTTTACCTCTTATGTGTCGTTTGACCTCGCCAACCTTTAAGCATATCAGATGTTGCAAACTGCTGAATATACAATAAATGCTAGATACTCATCTGCATGATTTAACGACTTTATTAAAATCACATAAAATAGGTTACATATTCTATGACACTGGGGGGCCCGTGGCTAAATAATAACAGCCGCACAGGTCGATCGATCAAGTTTAGCTACTCTTGCCGCGGTTGGTCTGTGGTAGGGTGACCATCTTTACGTGCCTCGGAAAGCACGTTAAGCCGTTGGTCCCGAGTCGTTACGGGTAGTCAGAAGCCCGAAAGTCTGACAACCAGTCCTACAAATGGGGTTGCGTATTACCCAGTAACTGGGTTGTGGAGGTCAGATAGGCAGTCGCTCCATGTAAAATACTGGTATTCAGCTGCATCCGGTTAGACTGCAAGCCGACCCCAACATAGTTGGGAAAAGGCTAGGCAGATGATTATATTCTATAATACTCGGCAATACTGTATCTTCCCATTAGTGAAATAATCTTCGGAATCGGATCAGCACCTGCGTAACAAACTATCAGACACAATCTGAATAATTCTGAAGGATATTGCGAATCCATTGCTTCTTATGTTCGAAAAATCTGTCTACTCGACATAGTAAATAACGCTATCAATGTTGTTCAATTGTCAATATGAAACCCTTTGCTACTGATAGGACGTACGATATAACCTCGCTGCACTTTGGAAGAAAGTTAAAAGTTCAATATACAGTGTAAACTCCATGTAACGTCACTAGATTTAATGACAAGCTCACTAAGGCCGCTATCCCACTTTCGTTTTACGAGCGTCGGCGTCTCTCGAACGTCTGCGCAGCGTCAACGTTGCGCAGACGCGACGTTGACGTCGCGTCGTCGCATGAGAAGCATTAACGTCCGCTGAACGCGACGTCAACGTCGCGTCTGCGCAACGTTAACGTCGCGTTTGTTGGCAACAGGTACAATCACGTCGTCCTGCTCTGTCCGTGTGCGTACGGGCGGGGTCTACGGCCGGCGGCCATCTGCGCGCAGACGCGACGTTGACGTCGCGTTCAGCGGACGTTAATGCTTCACACGCGACGTTGACGCTGCGCAGAGGTTCGAGAGACGCCGACGCTCGTAAAATGCCAGTGGGATAGCGGCCTAAAGCGTCGAAATCACTCTTCTTTGGTTGGTTTAGGATGTTCTCCATACAATGATACACTCCATATATCATTAGTTCCCCACTCTCAATAACGACAACAATTAAGTAATAAAAAGTACCTTTTAGGTTGCCAAAATTAGTGAAAATCGCGCAGTTCTTTTGTCGCTTTATTATCCTAGCCCGCAATAAACTCGACTGTCGGCATCATGCAAACCAAACTTTCTAAGAAATTCGTTCTTTTGTTTACAAATTGGGATTGCACGTGTAGACTGTTGTTGACCAAAATTACTGGTGCAGCAAAAGACGTCAGACAAAAATAACAGAATATACGCAATAGCGTTCAAATGAGATAATTTTTTTATGATAAGTACTAGCTTGAAATAAACTTTTTCTTTTCATAATTCTGATTTTTCCGACAACTCTCTATAACGCCATAAAATGTACAGTCCCTTTAGTGTCGTTATATAGAGTTTACACTGTATTCTCAAACGTCAGAACTTCAGAAGTTTAGTCGCACGTTTCCAATTCGAATTTGTCATAATTTTCTTATCGAAACGGCAAAAAAAAATAATTGTAAATCTGTTGAGAATCTAACTCAATAAAACTTCTTTATTAACAACATGTGACTATACCTCACGGCTTTTTTAAATCATCGTAACAAAACCAGCATAGAAGGCAAATCTAGCACAAAGAATAATTTAACTTTCTTAAAAAAAACAGGTCATCACAGTAGTTCATACAGAGCTGTTAATTGTTACGAAATACTTTGCATGACGTAAGGAGCGCGTCATGAACTGTGACGCGAACCGTTCCGAGTATTAAGTGACGTTTGACGGTTTGACGTTTGACAACGTCGTCTGAATGGAACCGCACCCTAATTGCGTAACACACTATTACTATCAATTTGAATCATTTTGAAGCATATTTCTAATCCATTGCTCCATATGTTCAAAAGATGTGTCTGCTCAACAACGCAAATAACGCAATGAATGTTGTTGAACTGTCAAAATGAAACCCATTGCTACTGATAGAGTGTTACGCAATTACCCTGCCGGTTTCTCTCAGCAAAAAACAACAGCCTTCTTAATTACAATAAGGATGTGCATACATTATGAAAAAGAACAGGTTTTTTTTTTGTTATTTTTCGGTTTTGATAAGAGTGAGGGGGAAATAATATTGTTATTAATGTTTTCATTTTTCATATATTTTCCCGGAGAAGTCGTAAGATACACAATACATCAACATACCTACCAAAGTAACACATTTTTATAAAACTCCTTCGCCCGTCCGCGGTATTACTCGTAGTCGTATCATACATACTTCGACACTTCGGTTTTGCTTAGCATTCTGTGACTTTTTTTCCTTGTGCTCGTCTTTTATGGGATCAAACGTGATGTTAAATAGCCTATAGCCTTCCTCAAAAATTGGCCTATCAAAATGCAAAAATATTTTTTTCAATTCAGACTGGTCTGGTAGATAGTTTCAGAGATTAGCACGATCAAACCCTTTTTTTTTTTTTTTTTCGGATGGGAAATCATCAAATGACTCAGGTCCTCCCGCTCTGGGTGGAGCGGAAGGGAGTGTCAGACTTTTACTGACTGGCGGCTGCAAAGAATGTTTTTTAATGAGAGCAGGCCGGGGTCCCCGACGATCGCGCGGGGCCCTGGGCACTTGCCCAGTGTGCCCAACGGAAAAGAGGGGCCTGAAGTGTGCGAATCATATTTTGATCAAGATACAACCTGACACTGACCTGCAAATTTCAAAAAACGTAAGAAAACTTGAATTGCATGGTCTACCACTATCCATTCACCTTAAGGATAGCCTTAAGGTGAATGGATAGTGGTACACTCCACGGAGGAATAGTCCTCCGTCAGCTATTTGCAGTCGGAGGCTGAGCAAATCTGCATCAATCACGACCATCCAACAGGCTATCGTTTCGAAAATGACACATTTCGATAACCTGATTTCCCTTGCCCCCCGACAGCAGACAGCTGGGACATCACCAAATAACCCCTCCCGCTCTGGGTGGAGCGGAAGGGAGTGTCAGACTCTTACTGACTAAAACCCACCCGTGTTCCGTCCTTAGCCCTTTATGTTCCAGGCCAGCGGTAACCCTTTCGGACAATCCCGCTGGCCGTTCAAACCCTTTGGGCGCAATATGTCCAATTAGCAAAATGTTCAACTGTCCTATTCTCAATTGGTCCAGTTCGCAATTGGTCTAGTTCCCAATTAGTCCAATTAGCAATTGGAACAAACTCTTCAGCTTTATTATAATTATTGTAAAAACTAGCTGCGCCCCTCGGTTTTACCCGCGTAAATGTTGATCCCGTGGGAATATAGGGATAGAAAGTAGCCTATATGTTAATCCAGGGTGTCAGCTACCTCCATACAAAATTTTATCAAAATTGGTCCAGCCGTTTGAGCGTGAAGACGTAACAAACATAATTATAAACACACACATGCACACTCACAAACTTTCGTCTTTAAAATATTAGTGTGATATTGTAAAAATAGTTGACCCCGCGAACTTAGTATCCCCTCAGAATATTAATTATTTTTTCCCATGTTTTTGTAGTTATTTTGCTATTTGGGGCGAAAACAAATCAAAGATCATAAAAATCGGTCCAGCCGTTCTTGAGTTATAAATGGTGTAACCCGCGTAACTAATCCGCCTTCGTTTTATTTGTATAGAATACTAGCTTCCGCGCGCGGCTTCGCCCGCGAGGTATGTCGATAAAAACTATCCTATGTCCTTCCCCGGGATGCAATCTATCTCTCTGCCAAATTTTATCGAAATCCGTTCAGTGGTTTAGGCGTGAAAAGGTAACATACAGACAGAGTTACTTTCGAATTTATAATATTAGTATGGATATATAAATTGTATAATTATGTAGATAGATGCAGATTTTCGTGTTTCTATTCATTTCTTTGTGGTTATTCTTCAATAGAAGGACGACGGCCATTTAGAAAAAATATATCTTCACACATCAAAACGCTTGTTGACAAAAACTCGTGTATTTTTTTCCTGATAGCCGTCACTGTTTTAACCTTGAATTTATTATTTGATGTCCTACAATATAATATATTGCGGTCATCGCTGAAGGACATGCCTACTCCATTGTTTGTAGGTCCTTTTAAATTGATTGCATTATAGATTTCAATGTTAAACAAATAAACATTGACACGAGGTTTGTTGGTGACTGACAAATGATGAATGATTTTATTTCTGTACATACAATGATATTTTACTAAAATATAATTGTGTACATACTTATATTTTCCGTGACCGTGGCCCGTGCATAACAGCCGTACAAGGCCTCAAGTCTGCTATTATAATAGTGTCAGAATGGTCTATCATTGAATTCATAATTGTTGATTTTGACAAGTTTAGTAATCTACTAATATAATGGCGTCATTATGACCTTCCAATGGTCAACCACTGACACTCCATTGAAAGAAATGGCATAGAATGGTAATCTCGTACATAATGAAGAATGAATTACTGCCTTACGCGGTAATCTGCAAAAATTTTGACAGTTCCTTTGATCAGTGACCTACCATTAGAACGTCATTGTGCAGTCATTCGAGTATCGTATAATTTCTGTGCCATTGACCGACCAATGATCAACCATTATGAATTTAGCAGATTACGAACTTTTAGCAAAATGACAATGTTGGAATGACGAATTTATAAAAATAGCAGACTAGGGCCCCAGGTCGATCGATCAGGTTAAGCTACGCTTGTTGCGGTTGGTCTGCGGATGGGTGCCCATCTTTAAATACTGTGACCTGTCCGTGCCTCAAAAAGCACGTTAAGCCATTGGTCCCGGCTGTCATTCGTGGATCTTGGACAGTCGTTACGGGTAGTCAGAAGCCCGAAAGTCTCACAACCAGTCTTACCAAGGGGTATCGTATTACCCAGTTACTGGGTTGTGGAGGTCAGATAGGCAGTCGCTCCATTTAAAATACTGGTATTCAGCTGCATCCGGTTAGACTGGAAGCCGACCCCAACGTAGTTGGGAAAAGGCTAGGCTGATGATGATGATTTTTATTCCTTTCTTATTCGTAAAATAGTTTGGCAAACGCGGGATATCTATGGGCAAACGTCATATAAAACTATTCCAAATTTCAAGCTGATTGCATTAGTAGTTAGTGAGATATCCAGACAGACAGACAGAGTCTCACCATAAGGGTTATACGCCATACAACGTGGCAATACCGCCTCTTGGGTACATTACCAGTCGAAAGCGATGCGGAGGTATTTTTGGCAGCTTAACTACTGAAGAGTAAAATCTTATAAATATAATTGTGTAGATTTTATAAGATAATGGCGCCCATTCTATTGTTCACAAACTAAACTAAATTTAAGTTCATGCATCTTTTTCTGTCTATTTTATTAAGAAAAAGACAGAAGATAAATATTAGTTTAGTCCTGTCAAATTAAGATACTCCATAGACAACTTTAGACGAGATTAAAAAATTGGCTACTAAAAATACGTCAATTTACGTCAGGCGCTGACTAATTTGACAGGACTAAACTAATATTTATCTCCTGTGCTTTTCTTAATGAAATAGAAAGAAAAAGATGCCTGAACTTAAATTTAGTTTAGTTTGTGAACAACAGAATCGTGCCAATATCCGTTACCTTTTGATTTTGACATCTGTTCGACCTTAATTCTATTATTATTCGATGAGACGACCTTAAGGAAACCTTCATTACTATGGAATATTGTCCGATTATCCTCGTTAGATTCTGTATTATGTCTTTACTGTGAAAGTCTGCGAGTCCATTTGGTTTAGTCCCATCTCTTCTCCTTCCCATCTCTTCCCCCATGCGTTTGTAAGTAAAACGCATGGATCTAAATCTGGATGGAACTAAACTGACGTATTCCACATTGGGCACCCGCTTAAATGGCACCTGGGTGAATGTGCCGCTGTGTGTCAGGTGCCATTTAAGCTTGTGCCCAATGTGGAATACGTCACTAAACCGTCCATTTAATCCTGAACAACAGAAGACTGACAAACTAGTTTGGAATTTTAAACAATCCGAGTCAAATAGCTAACTCTTTTAATAATTTTTTTATTGATATTGCTAATATAAAACCTCAACCTGCAAGAAATACCTGTTCATCTCAACCCAATAGGAACAGATCCAGCATATTTTTGAACCCATGTTCCGACACCGAAGTGTTTCGTATAATAATGTCCCTAAACAATAAAAAGTCGGTAGGGTATGATGAGATCTCTACGCACATACTCAAATTATGTGCTGAAATCATATCACCAATACTGTGCCACACAATTAATTTATCACTATCTGAGGGAACCTTCCCAGATAGATTAAAATTTTCAATAGTTAAGCCCCTTCATAAAAATAAGAGTACACTAGATAAAAATAATTATAGACCGATCACTCTCATTTCAATATTCTCAAAAATGTATGAGAAAATAATGCATAATCGTCTAGTTCAATATATAAACAAACACAAACTTATTAATGAAGAACAAAATGGGTTTCAAAAAGGTAAGTCAACAACTCTAGCAGCATTCACGTTAGTAATGTCCATAACAGACAATATAGATAAAAAACGCTCTGGTTCAGTAATATTTCTAGATATGAGCAAGGCTTTTGATCTCGTTAACTACAATACACTCCTAGATAAATGTGAGCGCTACGGCATCAGAGGTCCAGCATTAGAATGGTTGAAAAGTTATCTCAGCAATAGACATCAGTGTGATGAAGTATCCCGTATTGATGATAAACTTATTGCAATGGTATATAAATCTTTATTTAGAATTTTAGACACAATGGGTCCGGAGTGCCTCAAGGAAGCATCCTTGGGCCTCTTCTCTTCCTGTTATACATTAACGACTTGCCAAACATAACAAATCATAAGTGCGTACTATTTGCAGATGACGTGTCAGTAATAATACCGGAAAACAACAAACCTTTACATCAACAAGAAGTAAATCAAACCATCAATAATATAATTAATTGGCTAAACGAAAACAACCTAAAAATAAATTTAACTAAAACAAAATTCATTCAATTTGCAAACTACAAACAAAATCCACCAAAAATTACTTTAAAT
This sequence comes from Mesoligia furuncula, assembly GCA_916614155.1. Classification (NCBI taxonomy): domain Eukaryota; kingdom Metazoa; phylum Arthropoda; class Insecta; order Lepidoptera; family Noctuidae; genus Mesoligia; species Mesoligia furuncula. The sequence goes on along the minus strand of OU744820.1, from coordinate 12,315,774 downwards.
CATAATAACCAAATAATTAATAAAGAAAATACTATAAAATTTTTAGGTCTCTAACACTACATGAAAATTGTAATTGGGGAATTGAAAATCTATGTAAAAAAATAAACAGATTTGTATACGCACTTAGAGAACTACGCAAAACAGCGAATGAAGAAGCTGCACTCAACGCCTATCACGGCTACGTAGCGTCTATATTGAGGTACGGCTTACTCTTATCGGGTAACTCATCACACATACAAAGAGCTTTCATAGCGCAAAAAAAATGCTTGCGAGCAATAACTGGGGCGCCTCCATACGAGAGCTGTAGACCAATTTTTAAAAAGCTAAAGATTCTAACTCTATCTTCTACTTACATTTATGAAATAGCTTTATTTGTCAAGAAAAACTCTCATTTCTTCTCCACAGTAGCCGAAAACAATAGATTTGCAAAAAGAGACCCCACCAAGTTAAAAAACCAATTTTGTAGTAGCACTCTCCACTACAGAAACAGCTACCTTATGTCCATTAAAATATATAACAACATTCCAAAAGTGATAAGAGAACTACCATCTAATTTTTACAAAAAAAGACTGAAAAATTGGCTTCTCCAAAATAATTTTTACACTTTAAAAGAATTTTTTGATTATAAGGGTAAATAAGTAAATAATATACTTATATATATATTTTTTTCTTTTTAATAATATGGTAGGTTTATTTAGTTGATAATAGAAATGTTGTTATTGTTATGTTTTTATTTGATATTTATACATATTATTATATGAGTATAAAATGTCCATTTTATAAGTGTTTTATGTCTAATAGAGTTTATGTAATAAACCAGTTAGGTTTTATACCTACCCACGTGTACCTACATTAGGTTCACATTGTAAATATTCGTATGCCGCTATTAGCGGCGGATGTGTTGAACTTATCCATTATACCAACCAACTTTGTACCTACCATATCCTACGAATAAATGTCTTTGTCTTTATTTATTTTATTTATTTATTTATTTATTTAAGGAAAAACAAACAATAGCACAATAAGAAACAGTCATAAAATCTTAAATATAACATTTAAAACAATTATGCTACCCACTACGTTCTCCACAGATTACAATTTAAAGTAAGTACTTAAAACTAGCTAAGCTAGTAACACAGATACATTACCTATATAACAGTCATTGCCCTAGAACTCATACTTATATAGATTTTTTAATTAATAAAAGAAAGAAATTAATATACTTAAAGTAAATTTTTGTGTGTAAATTATTAAACTTTACTTTATTATACAAGGTGTAACAGAAAAAAAAGTAATAATAATAAAATAAAATAAAAACGCAAAAAAAAAAAAAAAAAAAAAAACGCAAGTCCTGAAAGTAGTTTGTTCATAAATGACTACTGAATCGATTTCAAGGTATTTCCTTCAATAAAAAAAAAACAAAAAAATGTGTTTTGCCATAATGACCGCCGATTTAGACAAGGAAAATTAAATCTAATTACAAGATACAATACTTTGTCTTGTCTTTGAAGATATCTTTACTATATAATAAAGCGGAACGCGCTAATCTCTGAAACCACCATTTGAAAAAATCTTTTGCATGTTGATAGCCCAATTTTTGAGGAAGGCTATATATTATAGGCTATTTAACATCGCGCCAGGACTCCTAAACTCTCTCGCGAAAACTAATTAATAGCAGGCGATGCTTTGCGACGGGTAAGTCGGGGGTCGCATAATAACAGCAGTGCGAATGAAGCCCGGAATACACATGCCCGTAACTTGCACAAAAGTATGCAAGTATCTTGCATGCCATTATCATCATCATCATCATTTCAGCCGAAAGACGTCCACTGCTGGACATAGGCCTCCCCCAAAAGGGGGGGGTTTGCCATAATCGCCACGCTTGGCAGGCGGGTTGGCGATCGCAGTATGGTATGATGGTGGAATGCATAGAGAACGCTGCTGCCCATTCTCCGGTACGCCCCTTAGTCGCCTTTTACGACACCCACGGGAAGTACGGGGTGGTGCTATTCTTTAAGTCCGGCACCACACAGACAACATGCTTTTATGGTATTCACCAATCAGAAGTTGTTATGGCACACGGCATGCAAGCTTCTTGCATACTTTTGTGCGAGTTACAGGCATGTGTATTCTCCGGCCTTCATTCCGGTAGGTTTCCTCTACAACATTCGTAAACACATCGACGTTTCTAGATTCAGTTTAGTTGTTTACTTCGTTGAATCAGTTCTCAAGGTCAGGCAAGCCATTGCGTATACGTTTTACAGCGCCATTATTATTACCTATTTGCTTTTGGACACATTTCAAGTTGGCTTATTAGTCGATTCACACGAATTTACTCGCCCGAAGTTAATTTATTTGTAGGCGAGACAACAAAGTGTAAGTACTCATAAAATTCATAAATATATTAACTTCGTGTGAGTCGCCGAAAATCGAGTTGAATGGCGTGCGAGGCCTACGTCCAGCAGTGGACTGCTGTAGGATGATGATGAGTCGCTTATAGAAGAAAAAAATAATTATATTAGCATCTGAACATCGCTAGAATATAGACATGAACGCATATCGACCATCAAAGACCGCCTTAATGCACAAAAGCATACTTTGCATACCCCAAAAATTAATACTAATGTTATAAATTCGAAAGTAACTTTGTCTGTATGTTACCTTTTCACGCCTAAACCACTCAACGGCTTTCGATAAAATTTGACAGAGAGATAGATTGCATCCCGGGGCCTTCCCCGGGATGCAATCTATCTCTCTGTCAAATTTTGTCGATAAAAACTATCCTATGTCCTTACATAGGATAGTTTTTATCGACATACCTCGCGGGCGAAGCCGCGTGTGGGAGCTTGTATTCAATAAATTATCAAATGGAATTAAGGACTTAAATATTTTTCAATTTAAAAACAAATTAAGACATCTATTATTGGAAAAATTTACTATTTGTAAGTTATTTGACATTGTATTGTCATCTTTATTTCCATTCATTATAAAAAATTATAATAATAAGTAATTATACTTAATTTTTAATGTTTTTTTCTTTTGTAAGTTATGTTGTGTCTTGTAATTATTTTATTTTAATATGTTGATTACGTATTCTTTTATATAATAATTAGTAATTATGTTAAAGAGTGTACCTACACTTTTCTGGTATTTTTGAGGAACTAAATATTGATCTCATGTAAAAAATCACACCAATAAATTAATTTGAATTTAAAAGTGACGAGTCGGGCGAGTAAATTCGTGCGAATCGATTATTAAGCCTTCAATTTTGAACCAATTAGTGCTTTTTTAATGAGACTGTTTCCGTTGATTGGTTGGTTTTAAGAGCAGCAGTGGTGGGTTAGTGGTAACGACCGCGACTTACGAGTTGTAGATCGTAGGTTCGAACCGGCGCTTTACTTTGTATAAATTATTTCATCACCCCTGCTCTCAAAGGTGAAGGAAGACATCGTGAGGAAACCGGCATGTCCTAGAACCAAAAATTCGAAGACATGTGACATCTACCAACCCGCACTGGGCCCGCGTGGTGGATTACAGCCCACTCCCTCCTGAAGAGAGGAGGCCTGGGTCCCAACAGTGGGAATGTTATAGGCAGATTATCCATGAAGCCGTTGGTCCCGGCTGTTATACGTAGATCTCTGACAGTCGTTACAGGGGGTCTACTCCCTAAGTCCGTTAACGAAGTAACAAGCCCGTCCGACAGTAGTCCGATACGTCGGAATTAACCCTACCCCCTAACGATTTCGGATTCATCAGTTTCAAACGGAATCATAGACAATATTCGTGAACGAACGACGCATGGCGATAGAGTTGCCCTATTTTACCGGTCCATTACCGGTTTACTTATTTTGTAGTTTTCTAGCTTATTAAACAAAAATTAATACTTTTGTCGTTAGAAAATTACCACGTTTAAAAAATATCCTTTGTAAAGGATGTTGTCACCGTTTCCGGCACAAAGAAGACTTGGTGTGAAGGCGAAGGATTTATTAGTACAACGTACAGAATTATATAGGACGAATCCACGCCACCTTTTCCCAGAAGGGACGAAGGAGGGGATAAGGTGTCCTCTAAACCAAAAAAATGACAATAAGTCAAGGTTTAGGCTAACTTAATAGCGGAGTCCCGTGTAGCTATTCCAAGTAGGACGTAACTCACAGATGCACCACTAGTTCAGTTCTCTCTCAAAAAAATAAAATATACTAGCGGAGGTCATTAACCCTCGGAGACTCTTAACACCGCGATTCAGAAAAGTGACGTAACGCGACAGCGCCATCTAGCGTCGAGTAGCGGCATGTTGTAGTGTCTCTCTTATATGATAGGTGGCGTTGGTGGTTTAAAATAAGGTTTGCTACAATCTCCCCCTCAGTTCCCGCAGACGTCTCGGCGAGGAGAACTGGAGAGTTATTGCTTTCTAGGACGTCCACGGCCTCTTTTACTGGCGGGAAGTGTGGTCTGCGTAACCAACTTCTTAGCAGGTCGTCCTTCTTCTTCTGAGCTGCAGGCTCAGGAACTTCGGTGGAATTTCACAACACGGGGTGCTCTTCTCCCCCTGCACGAGAACTGCTCCGAGTGTCTGTCTTCAAGATGTAGGGCTTGGTTCCATCTGCTTGTCTTAGGACAGGCGCAGTTGTAAGCCGTTGTTTCAGTGTGTTATATGCATCTTCTTGTTCCGTATTCCATTCTTCTACTACTACTTCTTCTTATCGGACTGGTCGCTATTCTGCCTGAACAAGTGACGTACTTCCCTTTGTCGGGCCCACCGTTGGTCGCCAGTTTGTAAAGGATGTGGTCACCGTTTCCGGCACAAAGAAGTCCAGGTGTGAAGGCGAAGGATTTATTTACAACGTATTACGTAACGTACAAATTATATATATAGGACGAATCCGCGCCACCTTTTCCCAGAAGGGACGAAGGAGGGGATAAGGTGTCCTCTAAACCAAAAAAATGACAATAAGTCTAGGTTTAGGCTAACTTAATAGCGGAGTCCCGTGTAGCTATTCCAAGTAGGACGTAACTCACAGATGCACCACTAGTTCAGTTCTCTCTCAAAAAAATAAAATATACTAGCGGAGGTCATTAACCCTCGGAGACTCTTAACACCGCGATTCAGAAAAGTGACGTAACGCGACAGCGCCATCTAGCGTCGAGTAGCGGCATGTTGTAGTGTCTCTCTTATATGATAGGTGGCGTTGGTGGTTTAAAATAAGGTTTGCTACACCTTTTTATTATGTCTTTAAATATAGAATTGAATTATTTTTGCCATTTTTGTCCGGAAACCGGCATCATCCTGTTGATACCATTGCCTGTTTACTTTTTGAAGGACATTTTCCACAGACTACTTTTGATACTTTGAAATGGATTGTCAAATTGTCGGCCGGGAAGTTTTAAAATTTCCAACATTTTATTAAGCTTACTAGTTAATTTTGTTTATATGCCCCAACCGCTGCGGCAACACACGGGCAAATTGAGGCCCTTCTCGATTTTATGGGTTAGAACCATGAATTGGCTCGCGGGTTATTGAGGGGTGCCGACGGGAGAGTTCGCTCAAAACGGCTGTGGGAAAACCTGTGCAACTCCCATAACTCAATGGGAAGTTGCACTAAGTCCGCCGAGCAGTGGCAAAGGGTGAGTTTTATACATTACTCGTCAATATTAATATGATTTTAAGGTCTTCTTGTCATCAGTAAAGTGAATACAATGATAATAATCAGTCATCCTCCAAATACTTATCTGTAGGAGTACTTACGAGTATAGTGGTTTTTATATAGCTTCATAAAATTAACCAAAAATTCAAATTTTAGGTGTGGTCTGACAAAAAACGCCTTGCCAAAAAGGCTGCTGGAGCTGCCAGAAATCAGCAAGTGCTAGAGGTGGAGGCCCGTCGGTAGCACAACCCTCTCCCAAGTGGAATTAAAGATACTATCGATAATGGGAGAGGGTTTTAGAGAGCCGGAAACCGGAGCAAGAGTGCCAGCTTTTTCATTGGTAAGAATTACATTTATAATTTATGATAGTAAGTTTGTTCAATGGTAAAAAAACTAAAAGCAATAAGTATTGTATTTATAATTATGAGTCTTTCCCGTGACTTTTTTTTATTAAATAATAATAAATTACAAATAACTACACAATTATATACATATGTTTCCATGTATCCGTCAATGATATTCAGTTTTTGTTGTACAGCTTCCACCTGTAAGAGATCCAGAGCCAGTAGCTACCTCACCCATTCATGCTCCTACACGTGCCGACCCACTCTCCCAGGAGCAACTCTCTACATCCACTGAGGAAAACCTAAGATGTACCAACTCTTGATGGTGCATAATGAAAATAAATTAAATAAACGATTAAAGTTAATTCATTGTTTTATTCAAAAAAAAAATCCAATATTGGCAAAACTTAGCATGTACTAAACTCTAATGGTAAAATCCCGAAACATTGTCTCTTTTTACCCGACTGCGCGGCGCAAAGGAGGGCAATATGTTTATCAGTCTATATTTATGTACTTATGTATGTATGTCTTCAAAAGAGGAATTAAATCCGCACATAAGTCCTCGAATTATTCCCGAGTGAGCCTATGGTTCCCTATGAACTCAACGTCGGGAATACTCGCCAACCTAAAGTTTTGGCGTAAATTATATCGACGTTGCCTCCGCTCTTCCTGTAAAGCTTCTTCAATAATTAAAAAAGCAGCCATAGTTCGAATTCTTAACTTTCGTCGACAACACGAGAACTATTTTGATGTCGTATCAACTGACATAACTATCCGTCGAAACCAATGTCAAGTTCAACTGTTCGGACGGGCAAAAACACATCGGGAGTAGGGACAATTGTCAAATCGCGTTGAAATTCATTCTTCGCTCGGACCCCGAGCGAATCATCCGTCCGTTGGTCATAGGGGGTAGGAAATGCCCGTAACGAAGGCCGAAGCGACGGACTTCGTGCTTAGGGAGTAGACCCCCAGGTCAGGTCTGTCTGTGTGTGCCGGACTTAAAGAATAGCACCATACTTCCCATGGGTGTCGTAAAAGGCGACTAAGGGAGACCGGAGAATGGGCAGCAGCGTTCTCTATGCATTACACCATCATACCATACTGCGATCGCCAACTCGCCTGCCAAGCGTGGCGATTATGGCAAACCCCCCCAAAATTGGGGGAGGCCTATGTCCAGCAGTGGACGTCTTTCGGCTGAAATGATGATGATGACGACAGGTCAGGTCACATTTTCGTGGTCACGCTTATGACGGAAATGTACAAATTGTGCAGGACAGATTATTGGTAGTTTGAGGGGCCCGTGGCTAAATAATAACAGCCGCACAGGTCGATCGATCAGGTTAAGCTACGCTTGCCGCGGTTGGTCTGTGGATAGGTGACCATCTTTACATGCCGTGACCCCTCCGTGCCTCGGAAAGCACGTTAAGCCGTTGCACCCGGCTGTCGTAAGTAGATTTTTGACAGTCGTTACAGGTCATCAGAAGCCCGAAAATCTGACAACCAGTCTTACCAAGGGGTATCGTATTATCCAGTAGCTGGGTCGTGGAGATCGGACAGGCAGTCGCTCCGTGTAAAATACTGGTATTCAGCTGCATCTGGTTAGACTGGAAGTTGAACCCAACATAGTTGGGGGAAGGGTAGGTAGATTGATGGATTTTTTTTTTGAAACCTTGCCCATACTTAGGAATTTCTCCTGTATCGTGGGTGCGTTTCCAAAACTCACATACACACACAGCCAGACCCGGACGGAACAAGTACTTGTAGGTCATACAAATATTTGTTCCGTGCGGGAATCGAACCCGCGACACGCAGCGCAGCAGTCAATCACTTAACCACTGCGTCAACCGTGCCGTCAATAATTATGCTAACAGCTAAGGTTCTGGTGCCCGAATTACCCGTAACGACTGTCAAAGATCCACGAATGACAGCCGGGACCGCACGGCCGGGGACGCAGTAAAACAGCCCTTTTACGTAAAAGTATTTATCGAATGGCTCCAGTTATTTCAATAAAATTCCACGACAGATAAAAAATCGGGTCCGTGGCTTAGGCCCCCAGTGGTCGACGCACCTGTGGCCGACGCCCCCGATACGATTAATTTAATATCTTTTTTTTTTGCTTTTTCACTTAGTACAGTAAATGAGAAAAGTGTTTCACCCTATACATAAAGTATTTTTCCTTGCTAAACAAAAGTTATCTATCAAATAGCAGAGAGAATAGATCGCCACTTAACCTTATCCTTACACACTTTTTTCCCCATTAGAAGCATATTTATTATGTACAAACATCCAAAAAATCAAAAAGACTTCATATAAAATGTTAGTGAATGTATATATTGTATTATAAGATATATAAATAAATAATGAAAAATAACTTAGACTTTAATTTTTCAAAACATACCTCTAATATAAAAGCATTTCTATGTTATAAATATAATTACGATGTTATATTATGCATATACTTACAATCAATATTAAGCACATTTAACATTTTTGTAAAACAATTTTTGTGCCTGACAGTACATTTGATCAAAAATTACTTTGAATTAAATTAATCGAATCGGGGGCGTCGGCCACAGGTGCGTCGACCACTGGGGGCCTAAGCCACAGACCCAAAAAATCTTACTAATATTAAATTCAAAAAGAAACTGAAACAATTTTTAATTCATAAATGTTATTACTCCACAGCTGAGTTTATGGAGGACACCACTGACATTTAGATTATTCCAATATTACATTTAATTTAATGATTTTATATTATATATATATATGTTTGTTAAAATATATAAACACACACACACTCACAAACTTTCGCCTTTATAATATTAGTGTGATAACCTTGAAGTGAAGTAACCTTCTTCACGCTCAAACGGCTGGACCAATTTTGATAAAATTTTGTATGGAGGTAGCTGACACCCTGGATTAACATATAGGCTACTTTTTATCCCGATATTCCCACGGGACCGACATTTACGCGGGTGAAACCGCGTGGCGCATTGACATTGGAAATTGTATTATGTGTGAGTACGTAAATAATTGTGTGTTAGTATGTAAGTAATTGAGTTATTTCATATAAAATGTGTGTCTGTGGTTTCGACACCACCAACTTTATTATTATTTGTATGCTCTCGAGTAAAATGTAGCGAACTGACCATCTTATTATAACATCTTATTGTAATGAAACCTACATTTACGAATAAATTTGATTTGATTTGATTTGACCAACGATTTAACGTGCTTTCCGAGGCACGGAGGGGTCACGGTATGTAAAGATGGTCACCCATCCACAGACCAACCGCGGCAAGCGTAGCTTAACCTGATCGATCGGCCTAACGAAACAGCTATGACCCTTGCCATAGCGTGATATAAAATAGCCTATAGCCCTCCTCAAGAATTGGGCTATGAAATCCAAAAAGGTTTTTTCAAATCCGATGACTGGTAGTTCCAGAGATTACCCCCTACATAGAAACTTACAAACTTTATCTCTTTATAATATTAGTATAGATTTATCAAACAATCACCACACAAACACAATTATAATTTTACAAAAATATGAGTGGCTATTACACCCCTGCTCACCCCTTCGGATACCTAACACACGCGTCATAGTATCTTCTATGTAACAGACAGAACTGTTATTTTAGTACTCTGTGACAGAAACATAATTATTTTGTGTTTGTGAACGCTTCTAAAATGAAAGTGTGTTCACGGTTTGAGTTTCTACTACTTTGGTAGAATTCGTGCACAGTTCGGGTAGGACAAGGTGAGCATTTTAACATCCGTGTGAAAATGTTTCTTTTGATTGAGGGCTACCGTTTTTGTGCCCACCAGATGGCGCCACTATTGAGTAAGGTTCTGAAGTATATCTCTCAAAGTTTGTTATTAGGGGCGTGAAAACAAAGTTTACAATCTATGTAATTGAAAGTCCTGACTGACTGATATATCAACGCAGCCTAAACCACTTGTCCTAGAAACATGAACTTTAGAGGTTGTGTTCTGTGTGAAGAGTAGGTCTTATGAACCCTTTCTTATTATCCAATAAGAAAGGGTTTTTCGAAATTCCACCCCTAAGAGGGTTAATGGGGGGAGGGTTAAATTTCACGCGGATGAAGTCGCGGGGAAAGCTAGTTAAATCGTATATAAACAAACAAAAAATGTGTGTTGATAATTGATTATCTCTAATAATTGATACAAGTTCAGTCAAAACTGAACATAAAAACTGACATAGATCTAAATAAATGTGGCGAAATAAAGATCGATGACTCATGTGAAATGTTCTGGATTTGACAGGTGTTTGACATTTTCTTTAACTAGCAGTGCCGCCATTCAGCGCGGTGTCGTACTGTACCTATTAAAACAAATTATTACAGTCGGATTTGCACAACTAAGAATGTTGCACACACATCAAAACCTTACCGAGATAAACAGTTTTGTATAAATTTAAACCGATACAAAATACAAATTCATTTTTTATAAAATAAAAGAGGTCTTTGGCAGCCCTCTGAATATTCAAAAAACAATCCTTAAAAATAATAGTAACTTAATTAATATTGCACCATTTAATAATTCTTTTTTTTATACATACAAACAAAACCCAATATTTAAATATATAATAAAATTGGTTTTATAAATAATAAAAAAGCAACGAGCAAAAAGTGGTAAGAAATTCGTTTTCTGGTGCTGGCAACCCAAGCCGCTTGACAGAAGCGACGCTATCAAAATGGAGCGGTGAGTATTTTTGTGATATTTATTCCAAATAACTGTTATTTCTCACTGTTCTTTTACATCACACTAACAATACGAGTTTTAATATAATTATGTGGATGTAGAAATAATAAAATCGCTGCATTCTCATTGAAATATTCATCATTACTTACTAGGTCATTTTTCGACAATGACAATGCACACAAAGCCATTTTAATTCGTATTTCCCATCTCAATACTTATTTTTATCTATGAAAAAGCATCCGTTATTTTATCAGATGATGTTTTTACTTAGTTTATCGCAATGATTCAGTAGTTTATTTGTTTATTGACGACCGTAACTGCAGCAGTACTGCGCAGTCATTTGTATACATACATAAGTTACGTTATAAACTCGTAATACGGTACGTTTGTTGGCCGAAGTATTGATCGCGGTGTGAAATACTGATAGGTATCGTTATGTTCGCATTCCGGTTCTGAGAACTGTTTCTCCTATACTTATTAAGGTACTCTTGAGAGTTGCTCTAGCTACAATGACGTAGATTCGGGATGTCGGCGGCCATTCGTATCGAGGTTATAAGGACCTACTTAGGTAGCCAGTGTTGATTTCGCAGTACCAAAATGTCACCACGTAGTTTTTAGGCTTTTGTTAATGTTTTTTTTTTCAATTTATTTATTATGCAAGGCACACCAACGATATATTTAGGTACGAACTTGACGGGAAACACAACTAATTATAAACATAGACTTCATGATTGAATCCTGGGTAGGCAGAGATAATAGTTAGGTAACTAGTAAGCTGCTGTTCGTCTGGGGAGATTGATTTTTTTTGCGAAGACAACGCATTAAGGACAATGGTTTAAAAAAAGTTGATTTTGTTTTTTTTAGATCGATTAAAATTTTGAGTTGACTAGTAGAACCTGACACATTTGTTAACATTTATAAAACTGAAAAAGAAAATCAACTTTTAATCGTAAGTTGAAGTAAAGAATGTAAATTTCTCACTTTCGATAAAAAAAAATTGTATCTTGCACTAATGTTAGGAAGATATTTTTTTTTATATCAGTACAAGAAAGGGTATTATACATGATAGTCCCATTGTAAAAAAAAAATCATAAAAAGTGCTTGTCGAAAAATAGCTTATATAATTTTTAGGGTTCCGTACCCAAAGGGTAAAAACGGAACCCTATTACTAAGACTTCGCTGTCTGTCCGTCTGTCTGTCACCAGGCTGTATCTCAAGAACCGCGATAGCTAGACTGTTGAAATTTTCACAAATTATGTATTTCTGTTGCCGCTATAACAACAAATACTAAAAACAAAATAAAATAAATATTTAAGGGGGGCTCCCATACAACAAACGCGATTTTTTTGCCCTTTTTTGCTCGATATAAAAAATGGCAATAGTTAGGCACTTGAAATATTCACAAAATACTCAGTTATATTTTAACTTTAATAATAAATGATAAAATTAAAATAAAATAAATATTTAAGCGGGGCTCCCATACAACAAACATGTTTTTTTCGGCGTTTTTGCCTTGAGGTACGGAACCCTTCGTGTGCGAGTCCGACTCGCACTTGGCCAGTTTTTTAATGATGTCCCCGAAGAATTTTCCCCAAAAAAATAAATCATATCTTCTAAACTATAAAAAATCGCGGAACATAGCGGTATTGTCGGGTAGCCCTAAGTATGAGTAGGTAATCTAAATTTTTTTATTGACATCGCTATTAACATTTGGACCACCCTGCATCGTGTATATTTTTAGGGTTCCGTACCCAAAGGGTAAAAACGGAACCCTATTACTAAGACTTCGCTGTCTGTCCGTCTGTCCGTCTGTCGGTCTGTCTGTCACCAGGCTGTATCTCAAGAACCGCGATAGCTAGACAGTTGGAATTTTCACAAATTATGTATTTCTGTTGCCGCTATAACAACAAATACTAAAAACAAAATAAATTAAATATTTAAGGAGGGCTCCCATACAACAAACGCGATTTTTTTGTCCTTTTTTGCTCGATGTCAAAAATGGCAACAGGTAGGCACTTGAAATATTCACAAAATAGGTACTTACAAAGTTGTATTTTAACTTTAATAATAAATAATAAAATTAAAATAAAATAAATATTTAAGGGGGGCTCCCATACAACAAACATGTTTTTTGTTTTTTTTTTGTTTTTTTGCGTTTTTGCCTTGTGGTACGGAACCCTTCGTGTGCGAGTCCGACTCGCACTTGGCCAATTTTTTTGTTTTGTAAATGATGTCCCTCTGTAGTCATAGGTTATATCCATAGTAGAATGGATTATTAGCCTGTATTCTGTAAATAGAACAACAAAGAGTAGTTATCCACACTTGTTGTCCTTCTTAGTTAGTTTTAATCATGATCTGGCAGTTTGAATAATTTACGCGGCCTACCCAAATGTCCTTTCTTTGGTATTGTTCGTCGAATCGTTGGGCTCCTCAAGTTCTGAGTTGAGCTGCACGATTTTTAACAAATGCATGCATTGACTGGACAGGTCCACTCAATCGGTGTGGTTCTTTCCTCGAAAGACCATCTCAGACACCAATCTACATGCTCTTCACATGATCTGACCAAGATTTTGTCTGGACTCTGTGACCGCTGAGTTTGTTTCGGCCTTTCTTCTCATAATAGTCAGATAGGAATCGTCGACCTCATCTAGTTTAAAACAGATTGACGTGATGTGTAAATTTTACAAATCTACTTACAGAGAAATCATTTATCACTGTTTTTTGTCGTTCTATTATCAGCATATCTGCTATCTATCCTGCTTAAAAACATCATCTCATCAGGTCCAGTTGAAAACCAGCGTCAGGCACTAGTTGTCTGGCATTTTTGCTGAACTGGGCCTTTTTGGCGCAGCCGTGAGGCACACTTTCCTTCTAATTTCTTAGATCGGACTTTGCACTTTTAATTTTCATCTTTTTTTTTTATATGACGTAGGATTGTTATCTGACTATCTGGTGTATTGTGTGTCTTTTAGTTCGTGCTAAATAAACGTATTTTCTTTCTTTTTTTCATCTAAATAAGTCCCTAATTTTCAGCGAATCATCAGTCTGGTCACTTTTCACGAAGAAAGCGGAGTTTATAGCGACCTGCAACACTTGTAGCCAGAACTATTCGTACCGAGCGGGTACAAGTAATCTACGGAAGCACTGGAACAACAAGCATGGGAAACTACTTGAAGGGAAGCCTGGCAATCTGTCAGAAAATACTAGTGACAATAGTGATGAGGAACAGTCAGTATTTTTTAAAACTTTTTAATATTATGTTCCAATTTTTCTGATACCAGTTCTTTTTTGTATAGTGACGGACATTTCTTAGTACAAAAAAATTATTTTGGAGAATGTTGTCCAGGGTTCGATTCCCAAGTCGAGCTAAGTGTTTTTGGGTTTTTCCAATTGGAATTTCTCAGTAGCATCTCATAGGATTTAAACATAACTGCCGAATACACCTATCCATACTAATAATATTATAAATTCGAAAGTAACTCTGTCTGTATGTTACCTTTTCACGCCTAAACCACTGAACGGATTTCGATAAAATTTGGGAGAGAGATAGATTGCATCCCGGCGAAGGACATAGGATAGTTTTTATCGACATACCTCGCGGGCGAAAGCTAGTGTTATAAATGCGAAAGTGTGTCTGTCTGTCTGTTACCTCTTCACGCTTAAACCGCTGAACCGATTTAGACGAAATTTGGTATAGAGATAGTTTGAGTCCCGAGAAAGGACATAGGATAGTTTTTATCCTGATGTTCCCACGGGATCGACACTTATGCGGATGAAACCGTGGGTCGCTGCTAGTGTAAAATAACCGCAGAAAATGTTATGGTCTGGTAATAACTTTTCCCAATTAGATAGCCCGCGAAATTCAAATTTTCTTACGTTTTTTGCAATTTGCTGGTCAGTATTAAGTTGTACGTTGATTAAAATATGATTCTCGACCGTAACAAATATGTATTTAAAGAATTATAATCAGTAATACAACTTGTTAAGTTAGTATAATCCTAAATAGTCATTCAGTGGGATTACTTGGTCTTAGAGAGTTGTGTTGATGATTTTAATGATTACCTGTAATTCTGTAAATACATATTTGTTAGATAGATAGATAAAACGTTTATTCAGTGCAACAAAAGACACAATACAGGTATTAAAAAACATTAAAAACAGGTGAAAGAAAAAAAAATACAAAGATAAATTGACCCATTGACACCTAGCTCATATACATCTATGTATAACGGTCGATCACTACTGCGCAATGTGTCTCATGGTTGCACAAAATGGGAGTCCAGCTCAGCATATGCCAGGTACAATACCGAATGTCACGATCGCGAATCATATTTTAATCAACAGGAAATTGCAAAAAACGAAAGAAAATGCCATGTGCTCTAGTTAGTAAGTTACGAAGAAATACGGTCGCGTGGCCAGGCCGCGTGATCTCGGCACCCTACGCCCCGTGACCAAAGCCACGACCGTGTACAGTAAGGACCGGCGCTCACTAGAAAGAAAAGGAATAAAGAAAATCACTTTATTTGGCCCAGAAAAGGCCCGTGGCTAAATAATAACAGCCGCACAGGTCGATCGATCAGGTTAAGCTACGCTTGCCGCGGTTGATCTGTGGTGGGACCATCTTTACATACCGAGACCCCTCCGTGCCACGTTGAGCCGTTGGTCCCGGCTGTCATTCGTGGACCTTTGACCGTCGTTACGGGTCGTCAGAAACCCGAAAGTCTGACAACCAGTCTTACCAAGGGATATCGTATTAGCCAGTAACTGGGTTGTGGAGGACAGATAGGCAGTCGCTCCATGTAAAATACTGGTATTCCGCTGCATCCGGTTAGACTGGAAGCCGACCCCAACATAGTTGGGAAAAGGCTAGTCAGATGATGATGAAGGTGGATATGTTACCGGCCAAACCCGATTTTAGGATGAACTAGTTTCGCCTAGGCCAAATCAGTTCTCTCTACACGGGTTGCATGGTTGCGGTCGGTCGATAGGCGACGTAGGATGCAAGAGCGAGCGAAGGGCACCCCGAGGTTAGGTTTTGTTAGGTTACTTTAAACCCTTTACACAGAAATAGGAGCACCGCGAAGAGGGGCTCCGTCGACATAGGATGCAAGAGCGAGCGAATAAGAACTGGTATAGCCTAGGCGAAACTAGTTCATCCTAAAATCAGGTTTGGCCGGTAACAGATATACGGCCCACTTATTCTCTCAGAGAGGGGGCCAGTGTGAACATTATACGCTGATAATGCCAAGCTCAGAACAGATAAAAAATCAAGACATGGCGCTGCGAACAATACAGTGAAGCATGCAAAAACTACACCTCCGCTCTGTGCGTACACGCTCACACGCACACATTTAAAACCAAACTACACCTCGCTATGCGCACACATGTTTAAGAAACCGGCCTCACTTTACTGTTGACAGCCCTCTGTCTTGTTGACAGCGGCCACGGCACGGCGCGGCATGGCAAGGGACTTAAATTTTTACTAATGGACATTCAAACGTATCGATATAGAAATACGACATAAATTGCTATGCTTTAAAATGATGCCGAAACATCGAAAGGGATTTCATTGCACGGCATTGAAAGACGCGCCACGGGCTCCCGCGGCGGGATGCCGTGGCGTCCTGCGGTAGGCAACGGCATGCCTAGGACTCCAGCGCTCGTTGTGACATACCGCGGGGTGAGGCGGCGGGGGTAGAGAAGCGGGGAAGCCCCGACTGACGGCAAAATCCCTTGCCATGCCGTCCCGGTCTGCGTAGGCCTTTAACATTTCTACAATCTGTCACATTTCTTTAATCTATTTTCAACTTTATCGCTAAAGTATAAGCTTCAAAGTTGATTGGGAAAATTTGACAGTTTCGGGTAGCTTGATGTGCTCGCGTCTGTATTTGTGTGTATGTTGCGCGTGTGCATGAAACGAAGCCCTCGAAAGTTGAAAAACTTTGTTGGATTCTCAGTGCTGCGCCCCGCGGTTGCACCCGCGTAAATGTCGATCCCGTGGGAATATCGGGATAAAAAGTAGCCTATATGTTAATCCAGGGTGTCAGCTACCTCCATACAAAATTTTATCGAAATTGGTCCGGCCGTTTGAGCGTGAAGAAGTAACAAACATATAAACACACACACTCACAAACTTTCGCCTTTATAATATTAGTGTGATGGATGAGTCCTGCGGATTGTGAAAGAAATTGGAGTAACGGGATTTTTTTTTTCGGGTGGGAAATCATCAAATGAGCTCCTCCCGCTCTGGGTGGAGCGGAAGGGAGTGTCAGACTCTTACTGACTAAAACCCACCCGTGTTCCTTCCTTAGCCCTTTATGTCCTGGGCCAGCGGTAACCCTTTCGGACAATCCCGCTGGATTAACTTCCGATACCCAGCCGGGTGAGCGGCCAGCCTTAACGATATAAAAGAGAAGGGGTCACAGACACGTGCGCGCTGAAAATAAATCCTTTAAAAAAACGGGCTTCTTTCATTTACCTTTACACATTTTGACTTACAAAAGTAAACTTGTTTCAAGTTTTCGCTCGAAACCAATGTTTTGTAACGATATTTTTTTTGGTTTAAAAGAGTTTCTTGCCCGTTCTTCTCCATAGGAAACTACTGCGCTTTGCAATGGACTAGGTACTTCATATTTCTGACTGACCGACCCCTTTTTTTTTTTTTTTTTTTGCGGATGGGAAATCATCAAATGACTCCTCCAAGGGAGTGTCAGACTCTTACTGACTAAAACCCACCCGTGTTCCTTCCTTAGCCCTTTATGTTCCGGGCCAGCGGTAACCCTTTCGGACAATCCCGCTGCCCCGGCAGGCTTCGGCCCTAAGGGGCCCCTCCTCGATGCTGACATCTCTTTGAGGCGCGCGTGGAACACGTACGCGCCGTCCGGCACGGGCCTGGTTCTGATCGGACGGTGAGCTACCCATTACTCTTCGCCCTCAGGCCCGCGCCTACGGTGGCCGGGAGTCGTCACGCGGCTCCCGACGCCCGGAGCGCTTCCCGCGGCGGCTGGGACGGGAGGCTCTCTCCCTGAGCCGTCCCGCCACCTCCTTCGCTAGCATGACTGCTTCGCAGAAGGAGGTGTCTGCCTCCCACTCCCTCTCGCCCCGGACCATGGCTTGCACCAGGGCCGGACGCGAGAGGTCGCCGCCGCTGCCGAACGCCTCTACGAGGACACGGCGGTGCTCCGCCCATGCGGGGCAGACCTCCACCGTGTGCTCCACCGTGTCCTCTGGGCGATCCTGGCAATGGTGACACCGGGGCGTTTCCTCCCGCCTGATGATGTGCAGGAACCTCCCGAAACTTCCGTGTCCGGTGAGGACCTGCGTCAGGCGGTAGGTGAGGGCGCCGTGGCGACTCTCTAGCCACTCCTCACAGAGGGGTCTTATCGCCGCTATCGCGGCGTGCCCCTGACCGACCCCTTGACAAAAGTTTTTAATGGGCTTACAGGACCTAAACACAAAAAACGCAAGTTTTAGAAACAATTACACTAATATTATAAAGGCGAAAGTTTGTGAGTGTGTGTGTGTGTGTTTATATGTTTGTTACTTCTTCACGCTCAAACGGCTAGACCAATTTTAATGAAATTTTGTATGGAGGTAGCTGACACCTTGGATTAACATGTAGGCTTCTTTTTATCCCGATATTCCCACGGGATCGACACTTATGCGGGTGAAACCGCGGGGCGCAGCTAGTAAAGTATATGATCGACTACAGTAAACAAAATCAGGAAAATTAGGTATGTGATATTCTTCAGGATATATGTTAGGTAGATAGTGTGTCGAAAACATAATACAACTAATGTAATACGATAGAAAAAAATCATGAACTAAAAACTTTCGTTTTACAATAAAAACCATACTAAGATACATAGAATCATTCTGATTTGTTGTCAGATTATTCTACAAACAACATATTAAAACACTTGTGTTTTAATTTTTTTGTCCAAACAATAAATTTTTTGTAATTAAATAATTGCTTCATATTTTGCAATAAATTACCAGCGTTGTGTCATCGCGCTTCTCTTTCTTTTCTATGCAGTCCGACGGTGACCGCGCTTTAGGTCATGAAAAACCCAAAAACACTTTGTCCGACACAGGATTCATACCCGGGACTGCTATGTCTAGTTTTATAGCTACTTCTATAGATCCCATATTTTGCAGAATAAGATTTGGTTTTCAGGGTTCCGTACCAAAGAATGCCAACGAAACCCTATTACTAAAATCCCCGCTGTCCCTCCGTCCATCCGTCTGTCATATCGTAACGCTGTATCTTTTGAACCATAATAGGTAAACACATGAAATTTTCACAGTCTGTGAAAGAGGCTGCTATGGCCACTATTTCTTTTTTTTCACCTCGAACACGCTGAAAGTGATGGATGAGGTCTATGATGGAACGAGCGTGCCCAGAAGATGCCTAAGGCACTGGACCTCCCACGCATCGACGAAACACAGCAGGCTGCTTGACGTCGGACTCTGGTGGGAGGGTGGTCGCAAACCAGGCGGGCGTTAGCCCTACCACCGCAAGGGAAGAATTGGCCAGTCAAATAAGGTGTTGGGTGTGACTGTCCAGGATGCGCCGAGCGCTCGGTTCAGTTGAGTAACTGGCGGAACAAACTGCGCTTCTTCTTCATGCATCCCCAAAACAACAAATAATAAAAATATGCTGTGTTAAATATTGAACCGTGGTACGGAACCCTTCGTGTGCAAGTCTGACTCGCTCTTAGCCGTTTTTTTCCCCTGAAAATACTAAACAAAATTCCGTTTTCAGGGACAAAGCTGTTGCCGCAATCGTCAAAAATATGAAATCCATGGTAACCTGGAAATACTTTGAACCTTTAGACCTGGAGAAGTGTGAGGCCACCTGCAAGATTTGCAGCAGGACCGTGACTTTCAAGTATATGTCGGACTTGAAGCAACATGTCCAAAACCACGGTCACGAACCGACGGACAGCGATGATGAATTTGTACCAGAAGCCCATGAGAAGAAGTGAGTATAAAATCGAGACTTCGAGAGAAACATGAAATCGCGAAGGAAAAATCTGCTGTTCCCTACATTTTGACGAGTTATACGAACATAAATGTAGGGAACAGCTGATTTTTTTTTTTCGCGATTTCAGGTTAGATCCCATAGTAAACGCTGTTCATAATGACGAGTACAATGACCTCTTAAGAGGTTGTTAATGTTTACTAATAACTAGAGACCGGATTATATGCAACATAAAAAGCTTGTTATATGCGTGCAAATATGCATGAAAAATGCTTGAAATATGCACGAAAATTGGCAGAATATGCGAAATTAAATGATAAATTTTAGGAATCCCCAAAAAAAAGAGAAAAGTAAGTACCTATTCATTTTTTTTTTTATTTCAAAATCAGCATACAATTAGTAAATTATTTTTTGATAGGCGATAATAGGTACAGTAACATTATATGACATTAAAATTATATAAAATTTTTGTAAACGAAAGTAATCATTTTTTTTTTCAAAATTTTCAGTGGTAAGATTGTGTCTACGATCATTTAGAATATTTTTGTAAAGTTACTCAATAGCTAAGCCCTTATATTTTGTGACTGTTATTAAATTTGGTCGCATTTCGGAATGCAGGGCGAGTGAAAAATATTGTAAATGCACCGATAATATGCATCATAACTAGATCTTAGGTAAAATATGCTATTACCGCTGAGAATGGCTAAAATATGCAAATGCATATGCGAATATGCAAATGCATATATAATCCGGTCTCTACTAATAACCCTGTATAAACAAAACACGCGCGGTTCCGCATACGGTAACAGTGTCGCGTGTTCAATGTTTTCCCATCTCAAAAAAATAATGCCCAACGCCCCCCTAAACAAGTTTTCACTTAAAATTTTTTTTTTTTTTTCTTGTAGGTTAAAAAGAAAATATAAGTCTAGACTATGGGAGTTTTTTCGAGCCACTGACGACAAGATGGCCGAATGCTTAATGTGCCACAATTTATTCAACTATGGGTCGACAATCACCAACCTTCGACGGCATTTGGTGAGGAAGCACGGGGAATCAGCCCTTCGTAGCCAGGACGATGAAGTAAGTATTGAAATACGAAGTTGCTTTCAATATGGATGATGACAATTTTTTTTTTAGTTGTCTACGCAAAGGGTTCCCCCAAATTCTTCCTGACGTCCTTTTCTAGAGCCACCTCGATGCACCGTACCCAAAGGCTAAAAACGGGACCCTATTACTAAGACTCCCTGTCCGTCTGTCCGTCTGTCACCAGCAATGATTTCAATAATATACAGGGTTATTGGTAAAACATTAACAACCTCTTAAGAGGTCATTGTACTCATCATTATGAACAACTTTTACTATGGGACCAAACCCGAAATCGTGAAAAAAAATCAGCTGTTTCCTACATTTTGACGAGTTATACGAACATAAATGTAGGGAACAGCTGATTTTTTTCCGCGATTTCAGGTTTGGTCCCATAGTCCATAGTAAAAGTTGTTCATAAAGTCAATGGTTACCAGGCTGTATCTCATGAACCGTGTATCTAATAACAATAGCCGTCTGGTTTACCCTGTAAGGCAGTTCATTTTCCTATTTTCGAAAAACGAGACGGAAGCTGTCCCGCGCGGAAAATTTAATTTAGAGCTAAAAATTGGGACGTCTGAAACGCTGTTTTCAACACACCGTCTAACTAGCATAATTATATCCTGAAGAATATCATATATTTTTCAGATTTTGTTAGCTGTACACTCATATACTTACTATACTTTTAGACATCACAAAACTTGCGTTTTTTGCGTTTAGATCCTGTAGTCCCGTGAATACTTCGTTATACAACCCGTGTCTACCAATTCTGTAAACATCTCACCGTGAAGACTTAGGTGAATTGAGCTGTCACTCTACCTGCGGTGCTATTCTGTAAAAATCTCACCGTGAAAACTTAGCTGAAGTGAGCGTGGAGTGAGCTGTCAATAGTGTCAATTCCAAGCAATAAATTAATAGTTTAAAAACACTAGAAAAACACGCGTGCAAACACGACTATGATACGATATTCTATCATGGAATGCCAGTGCCTGTCTTCCGGCTTCATCTACATCTTGAAACCTAATCGTGGTCAAAGTTCATTACAAGACTTTCTAAGAAATCCAAAACAGCTCTGATACGATTTTCCACCATGAAGTTCCAGTTCATATCTTCCGGCTCCATCATCAGATTAGTTCGACAGTACCATATTATTGTATTGTCATCGGAACTACATACAGCTGCCAATTTTCGTTACGCTACAACCCTTGGAAGATGGTTAAATTAGTTATCTTAGATTCCATTACATAGTTACATACAGGTCGACCTAATAAAAGCATGTTAAAAACAAACTCACTTCACCTAAGATTTCACGGTGAGATTTTTGCAGAATCGACCGGCTGCATACCTGTTTATAACCATTCCACAAGCTATCGTATCGAAAATAACACATTTCGATAACCTGATTTCCCTTGCCCCGGACAGCAAACAGCTGTTGGAAGAATAGCGGTCGTCTGTTTGTTTTAAACTGACAAAATTTTCGGTTTTGGACTTGTGAACAGGGTTTAGAGGACTCCTACGATAACATTGAGTGATGTTCGACACGGTACGGAAGCGTATCGAGTGGTTGTGGATAGCTATCATCATCATCTTCCTGCCCTTATCCCATGTTACTTGGGGTCGGCGCAACACGTTTTCTTCTTCCATTCTCCCCTGTCAACCGTAACGCTATCATTCACTCCCTTCTCTTTCATATCATTCCTCACACAATCCATCCATCTTTTCTTCGGCCTTCCTCTCCCTCTCCATCCATCAACATGTATATTCATCACTCTTTTAGTCACATGCGTTTCATCCCTTCATGCCCATACCAAGCTAAACGATTTCCTTCCAACTTTTCTGTCACTGGCGCCACTTTCAAAGTTCCTCTGATATACTCATTTCTTACTTTATCCATTCTCGTCACTCCACACATCCATCTCAACATTCTCATCTCCGCTGCATGCAATCTTTTTTCATCCGTCTTCTTCACGGCCCAGCATTCAGACCCATACAGTACGACAGGCCTTATCACAGACTTATAAATTTTCCCCTTTAACTTGAGGGGCATCCGTGGGTCGCAAGTTGTTCCTGTGACCTGTCGCCATTTCATCCATCCTGAGTTGATCTACTTCGCCATCTCCTTGGACAAGCGACCCGAGGTACCGAAAGGCGGAGCAGATCGGTAAGGGCGTTCCGGCGAGAGATATGGGCACAGGACTGGAGAGCCCGCCAAAATCGCAAAACTGGTACTCGGTTTAGGTCCGACTTACTCTCAGGCCTACGTTCTCAAGTCTTTCCCTCCAATCTGCTCTGGACCTCTAAGCCGTTCGTGTCGGCAACCAGCACAATGTCATCGGCGAACAGCATACACCAGGGAGCTTCTTCTTGGATATCTGATGTAAGAGCATCCATTATCAGCACGAAGAGGTACGGGCTGAGTGCTGAACCCTGGTGCAAGCCGACAGCCACATCGAAGCTGCCAGTAGTGCCCACTGTAGACCGGACTTGTGTACTGCATCGACTGTACATCGCTCTAATCAACTGCACATACTTCCCTGGCACACCTTTCTCCTTCAGCGCCGACCACAAAACTTCAAGGCACTCTGTCGTATGCCTTTTCGAGGTCAACAAATACCATGTGCAAGTTTTTATGCGCACCACTGTATTTCTCGCACCGCTGGCGGATGGCAAAGATGGATGGATCTGATGTTCCTCGACCAGGCATAAAACCGAATTGGTTTAACGAAATTTCACTCTCTTCTCTCAGTCGCCTTTCAATAGCTTTCTCCCAAGCCTTCATACTATGTGACATTAGCTTTTTTACTATGTGACATTTGGTTGCGAATAGCTATGCTGATGCTATATGCAGCTAATTTCTAGCTCACTTCATCTAAGTTTTCACGGTGAGATTGTTACAGAATAACACAGCTGTTCTCCACCTTCTTCATCCAGCCGACCCTCAATCATAGTTATTTACAGATATTTCTTTGTTTCAGCCTAAAAGTGTGATAGAATATGATGGGAACCTGTACGAGGTTGTGAAAGAAAATGATGAAGTAAGTTGACTACTGTTCAACCAGAAAAGTTTTGCGCTTCGGTAATCTTCATCAACATGATCATTTCAACCGAAAGACGTCCACTGCTGGACATTGGCCTCCCCCAAGCACCTCCACTTCGATCGGTTCTGTGCTTCTCGCATCCAACGGGTTCCTGCGGCCTTCACAACGTCGTCGGTCCACCTTGTGGGAGGCATTGCAATCAACTTAACGAGATCAAACAATAAATCTTGTATTGCAAATTTGCAAACAATCAACCAGTTCAAACTAAAATATTTTCTTCAAAATAAAAATAGTCTTTACGTAAAATAATCAAACTTAACGCTAGATTCTGGTATAGGTATTCATTTTTATATTTTTCAGCGCCCTCTTTTAGGGTTCCGTACCCAAAGGGTAAAAAGGGACCCTATTACTAAGACTTCGCTGTCTGGCCGTCCGTCTGTCTGTCACCAGGCTGTATCTCAAGAACCGCGATAGCTAGACATTTGAAATTTTCATAAATTTTGCATTTCTGTTGCCGCTGTAACAACAAATACTAAAACAAAATAAAATTAAAATTTCCCATACAACAAACGTGTTTTTTTCGGCGTTTTTGCCTTGTGGTACGGAACCCTTGTGCGAGTGTGCGAGTCCGACTCGCACTTGGCCAGTTTTTTTTATTCCCGCAACATCACCCTCCCTCCCATTGCGAGCGTTTGTTACCATGCCTACCATACCACTGTAACTAAGTGGGTTATATTTGGATTATGTGACTAAAATGTGCGGACTTTTATTGAAATGTCACGAACTTTTAAATTTCTAAATGGTAACCATAGCCCCCACAGGGGAAAATTTACTCATACAATGTTATGTCTCCCTCAGGACCAGCCGAAGGATATGGACGTAGTATACCTAAACGAAGAACACTTAGAAGACTCATTCGACGATGTAATCAAACCACCAACCCCAAAGAGAAAGTTAATAAACATTCCAACCAAAAGGATCCCAAAAATAACAAAAGAACAGGTTCACAGTACCAGAGATACCTGTTCCAAAGAACCGGAACCGCCAAGTATACCGATACCGACGCCGACGTATACGCCCACTAATTTGTCTACTCATGTGGCTATGGGGAGCTTAGATTATTTCGGCCAATATGTCGTTTCTTTATTAAAAGAATTGCCTAAACCCGTCTCTGATCAATTACAAAGTGAAATAATTAAGCAGATTCTTACTAGTAAAATGAGTTTGGAAACCCAGACGGTGGTCGCTAATTATGAACTTTCAAGAAGCCGAAAGAATGAGAACGATACAAATGTACCGGTACCGATCAGGTACACTGTTGTTCAGTCGAATGAAACTGCTGTAAAGTTGGACGAAATTACTGAGAATGTTGTGAAAGAATAACTGGATTTTTTGAATAAAAATTTTTACCATAGTAATTACCTACGTTTTATTGTTATCCTTTAATTCATAAATTCAGCGTCAAAAGCCTGACTACCAGTCTTACTAAGGAGTATCGTGTTAACCAGTAACTGGTATTCAGTTGCACCTGTTTCGGTTAGATTGGAAGCCGACCTCAACATTGTTGGGAAAAGGCTAAGCTATTAATTCAGCGCTTTATTTTTTCAACACAGGCTTACGCCGAAATCTATAAACGTTACTTCACTTCACTGTTAAACACGTACTTCACTGTTAAATTACAAATGCAAGATGGAGATGGGCTAAGTAAAGATCTCGGCCGTAATATGCACCTTGCCAGCTGCTACCCTTGTTGTAGCTATAATAACCCTTCAGTCTTCAAACAAAAAAAAAAAGAAGTCATCTTCTGGGTAAGCTTTTTTCATAGTAGTCCTCCTTTGTAGCGAGATCGAGGCTTAGAGTGGGCACGATGATAGAAAAGAAAACCTCTTTTTCATAGATAGCAAAATAAAATATCTATATAAATGTCTGTGTGGTGCCGGACTTAAAGAATAGCACCACCCCATACTTCTCGTGGGTGTCGTAAAAGGCGACTAAGGGGCGTACCGGAGAATGGGCAGCAGCGTTCTCTATGCATTCCACCACCATACCATACTGCGATCGCCAACCCGCCTGCCAAGCGTGGCGATTGTGGCAAACCCCCCCCTTTTGGGGGAGGCCTGTGTCCAGCAGTGGACGTCTTTCGGCTGAAATGATGATGATGATGAAAATAAAATAGATATAAAATCTTCACTTTATTTCTTTAATTTTTTTAAGCGTCAATCCTGTTCGAAAGTGACGTGGCGCCATTTATTATCATAACATTATTGTTGTTTTTCTCTGGAACTGCACATTTTTTCAGGATGAATGGTACCCTATGTCAGTTTCTGTACACCTGACAACGCATAGATCGGTTCAGTGCTTAGGCGTGAAATGCGTATTATATATATTAGTTTTCACTCGCATAAGTGTCGGTCCCATGGGAATATCGGGATAAAAACTATCCTATGTCCTTCCCCGGGATGCAATCTATCTCTCTGCCAAATTTTATCAAAATCCGTTCAGTGGTTTAACTGTGAAAAGGTAACATACAGACAAAGACAGAGTAACTTTCGAATTTATAATATTAGTTAGGATTCGAATTGTATTTTATCCATGGGGTGCGTCGACACGCAACCTGTATCCAAGGATTCAGTAAGTACATGATTCTGAAACCCCTGAAGAAAATGTTCTACGCTACGTCTAGCATTATCTGCTGAATTCATGGTTTCAGTTGGCGCCCGTCCACGGGGTACCATGTTATCCAATAACTGGGTTGTGGAGGTCAGATAGGCAGTCGCTCCGTGTGACATACTGATTTTCGGCCACATCCGGTTAGACTGGAAGCCGACTCCAACATAGTTGGGTCTGGCTAGGCAGATGATGACGACCTGGTTTTATAATTATACTTCCTATCAATACACGGAAGTACGGTCGCCAGCATATCAAGCTACCGGAAACTGTAAAATTTTCCCAATCAACATTGAACCTTATGCTATAGCGATAAAGTTGAAAATCTATTGATGAAATTTGACAGATTGTAGTAGCTTGATGTGCTGTTTGTAACTACGTATTAGATTACACATGACGCACACAAAAGTATTTCATAAACGTATTATTATTTCAAAATGCGTAATAACAATAATGATTACTTGAAATGGCATTCATCTATATCGTAGGTACTTTGTAAATGAATCAACGATAAGTATGAAATATATTTATCCTCGTACAATATATGGTATAATTTGTCACAATTCAATGTAAACGTTTTAGCTGGTAATTCCCGGAGTATTACGAGTACGTACTTACAAATGTTAAGTTCCGAGAAAATTTCTTAAATGACGTCGAAATCCTTCAACGATATGCTCGTTCGTTTGGAATATAAATTATACTACTACTATTTAAACAAACTGGCTTCTGCCCGCGACTTCGTCCGCGTGAAATTTCACCCTCCCCCCATTCACCCTCTTAGGGGTGGAATTTTGGAAAACCCTTTCTTAGTGGATACCTAGTATACATACTCTTTACAAAGAACACACCCTCCAAATTTCTTGTCTCTAGGACCAGCAGTTTAGGCTGGGCGTTGATATATCACTCATTTGCTACAAGCTACAAGTTAATAAAGTTGTGTTGAAAAAGTTGCGCTGAATTGAATTTTAATTTGATATTCACAATGTGAATATTTGCCCTCTCTCTCTTACTATAGAGCTTAGAGAAATGACTTTTTTTACAGTAAACGGAGCGAAATTTTTTCAACACAACTTTATTATTAACTAAAAAATAATCAATTTTGAGATATGTCGATCTTGTAGCAAATGAGCGATATCAGTTAGTCAGGACTTTGAATTTTATCTAAATAGATATAATTTATTTATTTAAACTTTTCGCACAAAAAGGTACAAAGGCGGACTTAACGCCTTAGGCAATCTCTACCAGTCAACCAAGGGTGGTGAAGAGATTGGATGGCAGGTGCTTTGGTTGAGAGGAATAATGATAAAAATAAAACTATTAAAACTAGGTAGGTACACAAATACATAAAGGGAGACAGGTGTTGAGATGACTCTACTCTATTTGTTTTGAAAATAACTCTGCAATTTCCAACATAATAAGTTCAATATAATAAGTCTTTAGAATATGTAATAACTTTTAATACTTATAGATAGAGTTTGTATTTTACACTTCCGTATTTTTTGAGACTATTTAAACAGTTAGGTCATTCTAAAATCAACTTAATCAACATTGCTGTAAAGTTAATATTTTTCAAATGGAAATAATATCAATTAGAAACAGGAACTTCAATATACTTTAGCTGGAGGGCACTCCTGACGACTCCCGTCATTTGACCCAGAAGTTATTTTAAATAAACCTGATTTATTCAGGTACAGTGTGTTGTATCCAAAGACTATATAACCACATGTGTTTGTGTGGTTATATTCTCTATGGTTGTTACAGACTCCATTGATGGAGCATCCATCTGGAATTCTACTCAAAAAAATAATGATAGACAGTCAGTCCAGCTACTATCCTGCTGGCTGGTAATTAACTGCAGCATGAGTTTTCATTTATATTTAATTCATTGCGATACAAAGAGAGCCTTCGTGTATCTATCTGTCTTGCCCTGAATTGGACAGGACAAGACTTACGCCCGGTTTCTTGAATGAAAATCAACACAAAAATGACCACGTGGCAATCACAAGTGGTGTAACCCCATGTAGTCGTTTATTCATACCGTCTTGTTTGGTCAAAATCTTGCGAACTAAGTTAAACTAACACAAAAAATAAGTAACAAATTGTCGGCTGCTGTGTTTGGTTAACAGAATCCTCAATAGTCAATCGGATCTCTTGACATGCGTTTAATTTTGAAACGCCGTTGATTTTGCTTTCCAGTAACCTTGTTATTCTAAGATCACGGCCTCGAGTGATGTGACTTGCGACGCGACTTGCGATAACTAAAGGCGGATACAGCACACAACACGGAACATACGCCTCGATATAATAATTTTCCTCGAGTAACGAGTAGCCTCACCACGAATATGAACGTCCACACATTGCGAAGCATGCCTCGCAATGTCTGCATCCGCCTTAACAGGCGGCGTCATATGTTTCCGCAAGTCTCATCACGGTGGCTGGTGGCTTGCTCCAAGCATCTTCTTTTATTTTTTATCTCCACAGTCGCTGTCACAAGACGCGTGCGGCTTGAGCTTGTATCTCGGGGCCACGAGATACAAGCTAGCGAGAGAGAAAAACACCTTTCTCCTTACCTACTTAAAGCAACTTCTTTACTATTCTATGTTTTTCGCAGACGATGCGTGCGAGGAATTGCTGAAAGTTACGGACGTGTGGAGCTACTTCGACACAGACTCAGGGCAGAGGGCTCAGTGTACCGTCTGCCATATCACTCTCGGCAACGAGTATGACGAACTGAAGGCACATCTGAAGGATAACCATCCGAAGCTGCTACTGCAGCTTTTACAGGTAAAAACTAACTTTATGAATCCTGGAGACTTCGAAAGTGTCCCTCATAAAAATGTACAATAAAATACGAAACATGTCGTGACGGCCCAGTAGGAAAGGCCTCGCCTCTTATGAATGGATTCAAATCCGGGTAAGTACAACCCGATGCACACTTCATGGTGGCTCTGAACACGAGGTAAGTTGTTGCGCAGTAACAAATTCATGGATTTCGTTCATTACTGTGCTCTAGGGCAGACGTGTGTTCGGCTTACAACCAAACAAGTAAATAGTATTAACGCAATTTTAGTCCCTAAACTTACAAGTTAGAACGTGTAGTTCTGCATCCAGTATAATTAGTAATTTATAACCACAATCGCCTTGATCGCTTCCCGTGCAAGCCGCGCGAACTCGCCCTCACCCCCGCGAAAGAGATTGATCCGAATAATTGCTTTCTCGCTCCGATCCGCCGGTCATCGTCGTAGCTCGTCAAGGATGAGTCGTACGCCGTACGCGTAACCGACGTGCTACGGAAAGCTCGAATCTCACTACCTAGGGTGGCGCTTTTCACACATTCCGGCAACCGGGTAACCGGTGCTGGATACCCGGCGGCAAAGTGTATAGCCAGAAGGCACGAGCATTGATCACCACGTTTGTTCAAGATGAATTCCCGATTTCAAAATTATTTTAACTAAGTCCAGGGCCTCAAGTCTGCTATTACAATAGTGTCAGAATGGTCTATCATTGATTTCATAATTGTTGATTTTGACAAGTTTGGTAATCTACTATTATAATGGCGGCATTATGACTTTCCAATGGTCAACCACTGACACTCCATTGAAAGAAATGGCATAGAATGGTAATCTGGTAATAATGAAAAATGAATTACTGACTTACGCGGTAATCTGCAAAAATTTTGACAGTTCCTTTGATCAGTAACCTACCATTAGAACGTCATTGTTCAGTCATTGCTTTTAATTCGTTACGAGTATATCGTATAATTTCTGTGCCATTGACCGACCAATGATCAACTACTTATTATGAATTTAGCAGATTACGAACTTTTAGCAAAATGACAATGGGATGGTGTTGGAATGACGAATTTATAAAAATAGCAGACTAGGGCCCCTGGTTTCCCCACAATGTTTTCATTCAACGATGTCAGTAAGTAATATCCAAGATAAACTCAGGGAGGACATGTGAATTAAAAAGGTCAGATTGGTACTTGACATCAGAGGCGAGGCCTTCAATATCAAAATAAAAAGTCATTTATTCAAATTAGGCTGAAAATCAGCACTTTTCTAACGTCAAAATTACATATGACAGTCCCCCAAAACCCCCTTCCTTCACCACTTCCTAGTACTTTCGCTGGGGAGAAGAAGTGACGCAACAAGCCCCAGCCCCAGCAGCACAGCTGTCTGTTCAGTTAGAAAAACTTACTTCTATACAATAGTAGCCTTAATCACTGAGCCATCACGACATCGACGCTTTCGTATATGCTAAAACGAAATTCTACTCCCACAGAATAAGGACCAGGACTCAGACGCAGCCTCCAACGGAGACGACGACAACGAAAACACATACACTGAGATAGTGTACCTAGAACACGAGCCAACGGAAAACGTAAAAATACACAAAGAAAAACCTAAATCGTTTGCAAAACCCGCCAAAAAACGCGAACGGCTACACAGCCTGTACAGCTCCGACGATATCCCTCACAAAAAACCGAAAAAAGACGAAGAAAATGATGAGTTAGGCGTTTTTATTAAATACATAACTTGTCTATTAAAAAAACTCCCAGCTGATGTCTTTTCGAACGTTCAAATTGAAATTATAAACACTATTTTAAAAGCTAACTCTCAAGCTGCAAATACTAGTCGGAGTATGGTATTGAGTAACGAACTAATAAATACTAGTTCCAATATCATAACAGTTGATGGGATAACGCCGATATCTGATACTATGACGGGACATAACTACACGATTACGGTCGCACCGCCGAAGGACACTAAACCAGAAAATGGCAATTAATTTAAGACAAAAAGTCTTTAATTACATATTTTTTAATTGTTATTTGATACCTACTAACTTGTATTACTTTAATTAAAGTTAAGGTAAGACAACACTTGATTTTTTATTTTCTACTAATGTACATACCTATCTATTTAATACCTTCAATCCATTTATACCCGGTTTTGAATTGAAAATTTAATTTGATTCAATCATAACGAATATGGCTTTGCAGAATTATAATCATTAGAATCAGAAATACATGAGTTTTTTTGCAATTTTCCGGTCAGTGTCAAGTTGTGTGCTAAACAAGTTATTATTCGCGACCATAACAAGTATGTATGTACAGATTAAACCCACCCAACCAATACAATCCTCTAAGTTAAGATGAATGGATAGTGATAGACCGCGAAATTCAAATTTTCTTACGTTTTTTGCAATTTGCAGGTCAGTGTCAGATTGTATCTTGATCAAAATATGATTCGCGACAATAACAGGTACATATTTACAGAATTATAATCATTAGAATCATTATTATATCTTTCTAAGTTAGATTTCTACCACCAACCACCAATATCTTATGGAAAAGTCATAGTGGTAGAAATCTAACTTAGAAAGATGTAAGTACTAATTATTCTAATGATGATTACTACCCATTCACCTGAAGTACCTATTGCTAAAGAAGATTTTGTCAAGTTCTCAATTCAGAAACTGGGTAAGTATTAATTTTCCCCTTCCAAGTATTTTTAAAAAGAGAATGAAAAAAAGTGCTGTCGTGAGAATGTACGTTGAAAAAGCGCTCGTGCGCAACAAGCCTAACGGTCAAATGATCGGCAGTTGATATCATCAAAAGACGTAAGTAATTAGGAACACGACGGACGTGACGGCGGAATATTACATATGCACGGGTACACATCAGTGTAACCAGTGGGGTAACCGTAGACAGAGTAATCTATAGACTTATGGTATTCGTGTCGCCGATAGGGACAAAAAAATTCCGGCAATCTTCATCATAGTACTATAATTTTTACGGCCTATTACACTGCACCTTACCATTTTCACAGTTGCGCAAATGTACTATTATTGAATTATGCACGAAATAGTACATTATGATACATGTGTGCTATGTTGATCATTATGCTCGAGGCGGTATTATTCGCGCGAGCCGCAGGCGAGCGCGATAAGAAAGCCGAGAGTCTAATGATCAATGCACACGCGTTTCATACGACGTTTTTCAACACACTTGTGAGGAAAAAAACAGACTTGTATTGTTAAATATTAAGTTGTTTGGAAAATGGCGCGCTAGTTTTGTGATGCGCGTGCAGGTGTAAATAAGTGCTTACTCTCATTTTAAATATATTAGTCTAAGGCACCGACAAACCCTCTAAACAGCCTATAGAAAAAATATAATAAACACAAAATAATGTTTAGACTGATCGTAGTGTTGTCGTATGTCAAATTGTAGTTTATTTATGGAAAAGTTCTTAGGGAAAAAATCTAAGGCCCCCCGCGCACTAGGAAGCCTGGCTGTGCAGCCAGGCTGCGGCGGCCAAAATATTTGAGCAGCCACTTTCAACAGCCAATGGACGGCCAGTTGTGACTTTGTGACCCAATCTTCGAGCGATATGGACGTGTCGAATGTAATTTTGTGGTTTCGGAACACAAAATATGTCTGGCTGCTACGACAAGTGCGCGGTGACTGACGGCAGCCACATACATTCGCCTGTACTCGCTCTGGCTGCGCGCAGCCAACGGGCTGCCGTGCAACCAGGCGTGCTTTTATGGCTGCCGCAGCCGGGAGTTCGTGGCTGCTTAGGTGCGCGGGCTCCCGTACACCGTCATATGTTCGACTGGCTGCCGCAGCCTGGCTGCCGCAGCCAGGCTGCCTAGTGCGCGGGGGCCCTTACTTGAAAGATTCTATTCTAATGACTATAATTATGTAAATACATAATATATTATAGTCGCGAATCATATTTGATCAAGATACAACCTGATACTGACCTGCAAATTACAAAAAAACGTAAGAAATTTTTAATTATCCACCTGGTCCATTCCGAAACCAAACGGAAAAGACCCTGACTGGCGTTCTATTATTGCGGATTCTCACTGAAGTAATGTATAATTCTCTATGCCAGTAGTACTTTCTAATTTCATACTAAGTAAACTACAATTTGTCTAAGAAATACTAACTTATTTTTGCAGTCGATCAAATTAATGATGTGCATTGTGCATGGGTAAATATTCAACCCAACTACGGAACCTCTCACTGTGCGTGGTCTGACATAAACATGGCCATTTTATTTAAATTTCGTTGGGAAACTACCACAAAATAAAAATAAAACAATTTCTATTACTCAAGTAAACTAATAGAAACAAAAACTACCAAGCTCATTTAACTAACAAAACATATTGAAATGTAAAGTGATTGTGGAATACCCAATTTATACTATTAATTTATCACCATCCCCACACTTTTGCTAAGCCTACCTAAAAAATGTATACCGGGCATTCTGTAGCAAACTATTAGAAACACTGACCTCTATAATACAGAGAGGTCAGTGATTCGAAAGTATCAAAAATAAATATGTAGTAAGTACAATAAATAAAAATAATTTTGAACGGCGAGCGCATTCCGAAGATAAATTCTGAATAAAAGCCAATGTTTACTTATACGAAGACAATTTATTTTAATATACACGCTGAGGTCATGTTTCTACGGAGCATCATAACACCGCGATTCAGCGGAGAGTGCTAAATGAACAACGCCATCTATCGACACATTAGGAACTAAAATCGTTAAACATATTAACCTAAACGTAAGATTGTACATTCCGCCCACTATGGACAGAATGTCCATTGTTTCCGCCCACCATGTACCAACGACATTCGAAAAAATGGACTGTATTATATAGTTAAAAATAAAAACAAAGTTTTAAGTCAGTAAGTCATGGTGGCTAAGAACAAAATACTCTTAAACTAAAAATAAACACTTTACAACAGGTTAAACAATTAACAAAATCCTTAACAATGGTAACATACACAATTATACATAATGTTTTCACTGAGCGACAGGTAACACACAGAGTTTAGTTACTGGTCGTTTGAATGTGATACCTTTACATTTCAGAGTGACAACCCTCGTAATATTGTCCAAGCCAGGGTGTTTTGCAGTGATTTTACCTAAAAGCCATTTGGCTGGAGGGAGACCATCCTCCTTTACTAAAACTAAATCTCCGATCTCGGGTTCAGGAGTTTTATTTGCCCACTTATAACGATGTAAAAATTGACATAAATACTCGCTTGACCATCTACGCCAAAAATGTTGCAGCATTTTTTGGGTTAATTGCCAACGTTTTAATGATGAAATAGACGATGTTTCGTAATTATGCTCAGGTACTAGAATTAATGATTCACCTATTAAAAAATGCCCTGGAGTGAGGGGTGTTGGGTCTTGTGAATTTGTGCTAATTTGTGATAGTGGTCGAGAGTTAAGACAAGCTTCTATTTGGTACAATAGCGTCGAAATCTCTTCGAAAGTAAGAGTCGCACTACCTATTACGCGTCTTAGATGATGTTTCGTGGATTTTATTCCAGCTTCCCATAGCCCACCGAAATGTGGGGCATGGGGTGGAATAAAATGCCAATTAGTGCCGTTGTTTGCCAAACACTCGGCGATTTCCATCGTCAAGGTTGACGTTTCTTGGGCGAACAAGCTTCGGAGTTCGCGAGCGGCACCAACAAAATTCGTTCCGTTATCACTGAACAAGTCAGCGCAATGGCCACGTCTGGCAACAAATCGTTTAAAAGCAGCAATAAAACCTTGTGATGTGAGATCACTCACTGCTTCCAAATGTACGGCTCTTGTAGCCATACATACAAAAAGGCATATATAACCTTTATAGGCCCGGTGGCCTCTACCTTTAGAAGTTCGAATCTGTATGGGACCTGCGTAGTCCACACCACTTCGATAAAACGCTCGAATTGGTGTAACACGAGCTGTAGGCAATTGTCCCATCAGTTGGACCCTAGTCTGTGCAGCATGACGTACGCAAACAACGCATTTACGGACAACCAATTTTGCGTGGTTCTTAGCATCAATGAGCCAGTATTTCGTTCGCAGATAATTAATCATGAGCTGTGGTCCGCCGTGCAACGTGTTACGGTGAGTTTCATTTAAAACTAAATCAGTGAGGTGAGATTTTGACGGTAATATTATTGGGTGTTTTATTTCAGTTTTTATTTCTGCTTTCTCTAAACGACCACCAACTCTCAAGATGCCCGATTCATCTAGAAATGGATTTAATGATGTAAGTTTGCTTTTCTTTTGTACTATTCTTTTTTCTTTAATATCTTTTATCTCTTGCTGAAAACTCACTGATTGACATTGTTTCACACAAATATAAAGAGATTCATTCAATTCTATACTAGTTAACCATATAGGTAAGTTATGATCATGTACGTTTCTCAACTTTTTGATGAATCTTTTACAGTATGCTACAACTCGAACTAATTTACGAAGAGACGAGAACTTTGTCCACAACTGAAAATTATCATTCTGCGTTACATGACAAACCTTTTTTGTCTTTTCTTCTAAATTAGTGTCTGGTATTTGACTTTTATCATGAGTTTCAGGTCTATGTTTCAACCATAATGGTCCTGTTTTCCACAGTTCAAACATCGGTAACTCTGACGGGTTAATTCCCCGCGACGCACAATCTGCCGGGTTATCCGGAGATGATACGTGTGACCATTGGTTCCTGTCTAATATATTTAAAATCTCCGACACTCGATTGGCTATAAACGTTTTCCAACGCGTTGGGTGGCTGCTTAACCAAGCCAGGACCACGGTTGAGTCGGTCCAAGCACGTAGGTTAGTTTTTGGAACGTTTAACACTACTGAGACTTCCTGTAGTAATTTAGCTAACAAGACAGCTCCGCACAACTCAAGCCTCGGAATGGATACTTGCTTAATTGGAGCTACTTTGGTTTTAGAAGTTACCAGATGAATATAGACGTTTCCTGAATCGTCAACAACCCGTATATATACCACAGCAGCATAAGCCTCACTAGATGCGTCGCTGAACCCATGAAGTTCCATGGTGCTGTTTTCCTTGACATTAATCCATCGTGGGAATCGACATTTGGTAAGTTCAACCAGACCTGCACGGTAATTAATCCATTCATTTAATAGTGTAGGTGGTAGTTTATCATCCCATTCTATTCCTGCAAGCCAAAGCTTTTGAATCATAATTTTAGCTTTTATAATTGCTGGTGATATCCAACCCATTGGGTCAAACAACTTTGCAATATCAGATATTACTTTCCTTTTTGTTACAGGTTCCGAGATTGGTGGCAGCTGAACGGAGTACTCGAAGTCATCGGTTCGTCGATTCCAGGTAAGTCCCAGTATTTTCATTGTTTCACTTTCTTTCAGTTCTAGGTTGCTTGTTACAACTCTGCTTTCTTTGCTTATTTCCTTATGTAATTGATCATCATTGCTTGCCCATTTCTGCAGTTCGAAGCCTCCTTTGCTTAGTAGTTTAGTCATTTCTGAGAATATTTGTTTTCCTTCTGATACACTTTTACAGCCAGTAATGAGATCATCCATGTAAAAATCATGTAATACTTTTTCAGATGCTAGTGGAAATTGGGTTCCTTCATCATAAGCGACTTGGTGAAGAGCTCTTACCGCCAGGTATGGAGCTGAAGCAGTCCCAAACGTTACTCGTACTAAACGCAAATGTTGTATTTGTTTTGCAGAGTCAGATCGCCAAACTAGACGTTGATAATCTGCATCTTGGTCAGTCACCTTCACCTGTCGATACATCTTTACGATGTCAGCTACCAAGCAAATAGGGTGAAGCCTCCACCTCATAAGAATGTGCCTAAGATCATCTTGTAATGTCGGTCCCACCATAAGGTTACTGTTCAGTGAAACACCATTGTTATCGCGACTAGAAGCATTAAATACGATCCTGAATTTGGTAGTGGTTTTATCGTCTCTAACTACTTCATGATAAGGCAAGTAAACTGCTTCTGGATTATCTATTTCTTTCGTAGGTATTATTTGCATATGACCGAGCTTTAAATATTCTGAAAAAACATCCGAGTATTTAGTTTTTAAATCCGGTACTTTTAAGAAACGTCTTTCTAAGGATAATAATCTCTTTACAGCAATATTGCGCGAATTGCCATATTTACTGCTCGGGTCATCATCTTTAAAAGGCAATTTTACTATATACCTACCAGAACTATCGCGTTTGGTCGTTTCCTCAAAGATTTCTTCACAACGTTTTTCTTCTGGAGTGAATTGATTTTTGCTCAGAATGAAGTTATCAGATTCAAGCTCCCAAAATTGTTTAAGATTAAAATCTTCATTGCAAATGTTAGTATGCATGGTGATGATAGTACTATTGCAGCTCAAAGTATTGGTTTCACTATCACTCACTTTTCCAGACAAAACCCAACCCAACCTGGTGTTCTGTGCTATCGGTGTTCCTGGTGGACCTCTAATCAATCCTTCAGTTATAATTTGGCAATAGACTTCTGCACCAAGCAATAGATCGATTTTGTTTGGTATGTTAAACTTCGGATCTGCTAACTTCATAACTGGTAAGTTTGGCCACATCTGAACGACAATTTTTCTTTCAGGTAGAAATGAAGTTAATTTCCGAAGGACATATGTTTTGACTTTTACAGTAAAGTTAGGATCCTGGAGAGATTGTAGCTTAACATAAACCACATGTTTACAATTGAGTGAAGCGTTGTCTTCACCCCCCACTCCTGATATAACACTGTTGCATTTAATTCTGTTAAGCCCAAGTAATTGGACTGCAGACTCCGTTATAAAGGATGCCTGTGATCCCTGGTCCACTAGAGACCTCAGTGTTATATAAGACCCTGTGTTAGTTTCTGCCTTTACCAAGGCTGTTGCTAATACAACCTGACAATTTGTGTTAGACATACAACTAGTAATGTTCCTTACCTTGGTCTCGTCTTTTGATGTTGTTGCAGTTTCAACAACATTGGTACTATCAACTGATTGTTTGTTTGGTTCATCAGTTTGTTGGCTATTATTATTCGAATGCAGCAACGAATGGTGTTTCTTTTTGCAAATTCTACATCTAGTGGGCAAACGACATGAAGTTACCATGTGATTGGCGCCTAAGCAATTGAAACACAAACCTGAATTTTGGACAAAATTACGACGTGCTGGCAACTCTTCCTTAGCAAAATCTTTACAATTTCCTATCTTATGATTATCGCTTGAACAAAAGGTACATGAAGATGGTTTATTCTCATTTGCATTTTTTGCTATATGATGTGACTTTGTGTTAGTGCTCTTTACAGTTTTAGTACATAAAAATTCAAGTGACCTAAATCTGTGCTCAACAAAATCTAAAAAATCTTGAAGTGTAGGCAATTCCTTAGTTGAACTACAAATCTTAGCTTCCCATTGTTTGCGAGACTCATTATCTAATTTAGAACACAATATGTAAATAACAATAAGATCCCAATTTTCGATATTAATACCTTCATTTTTTAAAGCATTAAGACATTCGTTAGTTGTATCAAAAAGTTCTTTTAAAGAATTTGATGATTCCGTAGTTATACATTTTTGATTAAAGAATCTTTTGAAAATACAATCTGTTATAAACTTCTTATTATTGAATCTATGTTCTAAAAGGTTCCAACTAGTCAAATAGTTATCACTAGTAATAGGTAGGTGTCGCAACAGTTGTTCAGCTTCGCCGGTGAGATAAGATTTTAAGTAATGTAGTTTTTGCACGTTATCTAATGATTGGTTCTTGTGTATTAATGTTTGAAAGAGATCCCGAAATGTTGTCCACTGAGAATAGTGACCCGAAAATGTAGGTATTGCTATTCTAGGCAATTTCACGCCAGTCTGAGTTATCGGGTTGCTGTTTTCCGCACAATCAGAAGTGGTTTTCTTATTCAAATGTTCTTTTAATTCGACTTTGTAATCCATGTATAACTCTTCCGCCTGACTATAAATATCTCCTAAATTGTACTCTGACTTTTCATATTCTTCCCTTTCTACCTCGGATATTATTTTACTATGAGTCTCTTCAAACTTCGACCACTGTTTTTCTAAACTTTCCAACCTTGTTTCCACGTAGCTAACAGTAATCCTTTGTTTAGGAGACTTTTTGAAGTTGATGTATCCTCTTTGCATCTTTTGATTAATGTCTACTTGCAATCTTAGGAATGAATCCATTTTTATAAAGTGTTTGTATTCCAGAACTAGTTTAAATTACAAGTCCCAATTCTGCAGACTTGTTAATGTTTCTTAAAAAAATTATAAGTTCAAAATGTTGGTAAATTCTTCTAAGTGTTTGTAAACACTTTGCCGAAATTGGGCATGGATTCCCCGTCTAAACACACTTTTGCATGAAAATTTTACAAGTCCATTAATGCAAGCTAGCGAGCTAATTATCTAAGTTATTTTCCACTTTATTAACTTGAATCACTAACTTTTGTAATGTTTTAAAGTACTAGAGATGGGTAGCTATTCTAATAACTAGCCAAATAGCGGCTATTCAAAAAAAAGCCACGGCTAAGTTATCCGTCAACACGATAACTAGCTATTGGCTACTGGCTAGCTAGAATAACCGATAACTTTACGGCACAGGCGGTGGGCGGGTAGCCGCGTATAACTAACGTTTTGTAGCCGTCCCGATAGCCGACTAGCCAGACTAGCCGATAGCTGCCATGTGTGCGCGCTCATTGTGAGTATACTGTTGAGTAGTCCGAGACGCGAGTGAGAACTTCATTCGCATCACACATCTCTTTCTTACAATCATCACAATATAGATTAGAGAAAGAGACGGAACTATACTTAGTAATTTCGTTTAGTACTTATTACGAAATACAATAGTTGTAAAGGTAAACAAACATAAGAAATAAATATATGATAATTATTTTAAGTTATACTAATGTGTGATTTTTTGCCTTTTTATTTTAATGACTGAAGTGGACGCTATTGTAGATTTTCGATGTTTTTTTATTAATAATACGTACGATCTAACGAGCGGAAGTCATTTCTTTTCAAAAGAATATAAAATAAAATAAAAAGTAAATGAAAAATGAAATCATGACAACTTATTAATAATTATAGACTTGTGGCCGCGGCGAGTATCGAACTCGAATCGCAATACCTAGCTACGCCGCTAGCGAGCGCTAGTCGTTGACTTGTTATTGTTCAATAGCCAAGTAGCCAAAATAGCTGGTTATCTAGCTGGCTATTCCACCACCAATAGCCGGCTAGCTAAGCTATTGAAATTTCGGCTAGTTACCCATCTCTATAAAGTACTCACAGTTTGTCCAAATGATTTGTACTGTCACAACACTTTTCACAAATATCACCGACAGGGGGCGCCACTGTCGTATTTTTCCAAAACTCACGGTGCATTAGTCACGGCTGCATCCGAAAATCCGACTCGAATGACCATGAATAAAAGCCAATGTTTACTTATACGAAGACAATTTATTTTAATATACACGCTGAGGTCATGTTTCTACGGAGCATCATAACACCGCGATTCAGCGGAGAGTGCTAAATGAACAACGCCATCTATCGACACATTAGGAACTAAAATCGTTAAACATATTAACCTAAACGTATGATTGTACAAATTCAAATATAGAAACAATTTGGCGCGAAATTCAATAATTGATGACTATGGTCAAAGGTCCTCAGTTATTGAGTCAGTTTCAATATAGTGTCCAAAAAACTAAAAATAACATTACAAAAGCATAAATCATTATTATAAACAATGCTTATTGTATTTAATGCTTAAAATAATTTTATTTCAGTTTCCGAGTATCGATTTCCGAAATTCTACATATTAATTACCTGAGTCAATCGAAGTTAAAAAAAAATCGTTTAGCATAGTCGCTTTCGCACATCATTACTATAAAAAAAACAATAATGGACGGCGATTTTGAACACAAATTGAGTAGCGGTAATGAATAATACGTGTTATTGGACCTGTGCTTCAATATTACGTTAACATTTGGGCATTTTCGTGTTGTTTATAGTATTGTCAATAATATTTTGTCACATTTTAAATCTTACCTACATGTGTGTGCGTGACATTTGTGAAAAGTTAAATGTAAACACGCAGATTGGCGCGAAACTCGACATTAGAATATCAAAAAAATTCATTACCGCTACTTATTTAACTTGAACCTCAGACCAACAAAAAAAGATAGACGGCGCGCCGCGAACATCAAAAGTGAAGCCATAAAACCGTGCTCCTGCAAGTAAACATACACGCTCACGCACACATCTACACTAAAACCATGCTCATCGCTCTTAGTACGTCACGAGTCGTCGTCAAGTTAACATAGATTAAAAAAATATAATTATGCCTTCCTGTGCAGTGAAAAGTTCCAAAAACAACAGCAAATCACTTAAAAAGTCTCACGGAATCACTTTTCACTTGTAAGTACTTGAAATAATATCGTTTCTAAAATATTAAATTTTAGATTACTTGGAACAAAAAACCTCAACGAACGAAAGTAGTGACATAAGGTGCGGGGGTTGCCATAATACGATTTAAATTTTCCCCATTCGATTAATACATACATATAAATAATTAAGATTTGTTACTTCGAGTTATATTCCTATTTTCTTTTTTATGTATTGAATATTTTGGGTTTCCAATTAATAACAATACCATACTCAACAATATCTTACTCGTACAATATTATACTAGTTCCTACTCGCACAAATATCCCCAAATTATAGGGGAAACATTTAACAAATGGCAAGCCTTCGATACACACATAGATAAAAAGGTGGCTTCAGTTTTAATGTTCGTGGCGCGCTGTCTATCTTTTTTTGTTGGTCTGAGACTTGAACAATGGATGAAATCGTCAAACAATTAAATGATGTATGCCCTGCCCCTGTGGTGGAGTTTGGATGTTCGAAATCCCCAATTTTTATGTTTTTTAGCCTTGACCACCACTGTCAACAAAATGGCGATTATCGCATTTAGAGACTTGAATTTAATAAAGATAAATGAATGTGCTTGAGCGCTAAATGTGAAATGTTTAATGGCGTTAACTTAAGAGTTTTTTCATCCAACTCTCTTAGTTAAGGACGCCTTTACGAATTGACGCGCTTCAATTTTAGGTATTGAGTGTTACTACTACATGTGCACGGCTCACACACACAGCGACATGCGCGAAGCGGTGAAATTATGAGTAAACTGACACGACTTGATACTTGCGCCTAATTTTATTTTATTTTTGCCATGTATTTTTTTTAAGTTTACGGTGATTTGTTTTCAAACAGTTTGTAGGTAATGTGAAGTGTTCATATAAGTAGAATGCTATTTACTTAATTTCACTGGACAGTGATTAATCAAGTACAAGTTGCCAAAGTACCTATGTATTAACAATTTGCGGACGAGCTTATTGAAAACAAATATAAAACAAGCTTGTTTTATTCGGTTTATTTCGTATTTTATATAATAAATTTGCTATGGTATCAAATGCAAGGTAGGTTCTCACTACTCACTAGAAAGAAAATACGTCTATTTGGCACACACCCTACAAGGCAAACAGTACAAATGCTACAATATTCATCACGCTAATATTATAAAGGCGAAAGTTTGTGAGTGTGTGTGTATGTTTATATGTTTGTTCTTCACGCTCAAACGGCTTCACCAATTTTGATAAAATTTTGTATAGAGGTAGCTGACACATAGGCTACTTTTTATCCGATATTCCCATGGGATCGAAACTTATGCGGGTGAAGCCGCGGGGCACAGCTAGTTGCTTCATAAATATTTAAAAAATTCGTAAAACAAAAACAACGCAATGGA
The DNA here is from genome assembly GCA_916614155.1 of Mesoligia furuncula. Classification (NCBI taxonomy): domain Eukaryota; kingdom Metazoa; phylum Arthropoda; class Insecta; order Lepidoptera; family Noctuidae; genus Mesoligia; species Mesoligia furuncula. The sequence goes on along the minus strand of OU744820.1, from coordinate 12,272,664 downwards.
TATTGTTGAACTGTCAAATCGGAATGGATTGCCATTCCAAGTGTGTTACGCAATTAGGATAACGTACTAAGCAGTGTCGTGCATTGCATAAAGGCATATTAGCAGTGGCTACCTCGATAAATCACCATAAGCCTGTCAATTACATTTTTGGCCGTGCAAAGTGACGGATATTGAGATCGCCGATAGTGAGATAAAAATGAAAATCCAAGATGGCGGTTGTAGTTTTTTTTAATTTTTCATCATGGGTGTCGTTTTTATGGTTTTCAAGGATGCTAAAACCGATAGTGATGTCCAAATGAAAATCCAAGATGGCGGCTGTATTTTTTTAAAATATTTTTCATCGTGGGTGTCTTTTTCATGGTTTTCGAGGGTGCTGGAGCCAATAATTAGGTCAAAATGAAAATCCAAGATGGCGGCTGTAATTTTTTTTATCATGGGTGTCGTTTTCATAGTTTTTGAGGGTGCTGGAGCCGAAAACAAAGTCAAAATGAAAATCCAAGATGGCGGCTGTAATCTTTTTTTTTTTAGATACTTTTGTTTTATGTTTCCGATTAGTGACCGCATCTGCCTAGACTAGACCCGGCCTAGTGCCTGCCTACCTATTCTTAAGGTCTCAACAAAACTCAAATCAAATCAAATCAAAATGTTTTATTTCACATAAACCAACATGGGCACTTATGAAACGTCAGAAGCTAGGTGCACGGTTCCAATTGGTCGTTTCCTATGGAGAAGAACCGGCAAGAAACTCCACGGTTACTCTTTTTAAAAATAATTGGCTTTTACAATGTTTCCAGATTACAGTAGGTATGGGAGGACAGCGCAGGCCTGTCAACAAGTACCAAGTACTTGATAGAATAAAAAATGGTCTACAGATCTAAAGTGTATAAGGCCTACAAAGTCCTCACATTTACAAAATAAGAATCTATCAAAAGGATAAATAAAAAAAATATTAATAAAAACCTACTAAAACCAAGTGTTATGATTCCCATTAAAACCACTAATAAAGAGGTGAAAATTTGAATTGTCTGTATATAATGTCAAATAGTAAAGAAATTATGTCAAAAAGTATATAATGTCAAATAATAAAGAATAATAAAGAAATTATGTCAAAGAGTATGTAAAAGAAAAATAAAAATTTAACATCGTAATTTGAGAGCAGTTAATAGACATTTACATAGTTATGCCGTTAATGAGAAGCCAGGGAAGCCACATGTGCAGAAGGAATTATTGCCAGACTACCTTGTCTTCAACGTAGTCTTTAATCTTATAATATGCTTTTTTGATTAGGACACGTTTGATGAGGGTTTTGAACTTTCCATCGCTAAGTTCTGTAACCGGCTTTGGCAACTTATTATAAAAACGGATGCTGTTTACAAGAAATGACTTGCTAGTTTTAGTTAATCTAAATTTAGGTAACACAATTTCATTTTTACTACGTGTATTTATATTATGGAAATCGCTTCTTATTTTGAAGAGTCCTAAGTTTTTGCGAACATACAAAATACTTTCTAAAATATAAAGAGAAGGCAGAGTTAGTATATCAATTTCTTTGAATTTGTTTCTAAGAGACTCGCGAGGACCCATTTTATAGATTGCGCGGATTGCCCTCTTCTGTAAAATGAAAATTGAATCTACGTCAGCTGCCGATCCCCACAGCAGAACACCATAAGACATAATACTGTGGAAATAAGCAAAGTATACTAACCTAGCTGTGGCTATATCTGTCAACTGCCTTATTTTTCTTACTGCATATGCAGCTGAACTTAATCTATTTGAGAGAGCTCTAATGTGTGCGCCCCATTGTAGTTTTGAATCTAAAGTAATTCCTAGAAATACAGTTTCCGTAACAGCATCTAGTCTTTTGCCATCAAGTTCTAAATTCAGACCCACTTGAGGTACATTTGGTAATGAAAACTTAAGACATTTAGTTTTGTTCGCATTAAGTAAAAGATTATTAGCTGCAAACCATTTCGAAAGAACAGCCAGACTATCGTTAACATGTAAGACATCCGTATCTTTTCTATCTATTTTAAAAATAAGGGAAGTGTCATCAGCGAATAAAATGATATCCGACAAGTTAGCCATCATGTAAGGAAGGTCATTAATATAAACTAGAAATAGGAAAGGGCCAAGAATTGAGCCTTGAGGCACGCCCATCTTAACTAGAGACCCCGATGACGTCGCCCCGTTAACGTTTACTTTTTGCTGCCGCTTTGACAGATAGGAAAGAACAAGATCAGCAGCTTGTCCACGAATTCCGTAATGGTATAATTTACAGATCAGTGTATTATGGTCAACGCAGTCAAACGCCTTTGAGAGGTCACAGAAAATGCCAATTGCATCCTGGGACCTCTCCCAGGATTCCAAAATGTGACTGATGAGTTTTACTCCCGCGTCTGTCGTCGACCTACCTTTCGTGAAACCAAACTGGCGACTATGTAAAATCCCATTTGAATTAAAATGTGCTAACATCTGGTCCAGCATGATTTTTTCATAGATTTTGCTCAATGCTGGAAGCACAGATATAGGTCTATAATTGGTGGGATCAGACTTACTACCCGATTTGAAAATTGGTACTACTTTACTATGTTTCATTAAGTCAGGAAACGTACCGCTGTCTAAACATTGATTAAATATGCCTGTTAGGGCAGGGGCAATTGTGTCAATAATATCTCCAAGAACCTTAACAGAAATCCCCCATAAGTCTTCAGTGTTTTTTATGTTAAGACTTTTAAATGCTTTTTTAATTGTATCAACAGAGATGGGTTTGAATGCAAAGCTTGGAATATCCTTATTAAAGTTTTCTTTAAGAAGAGCTTCAGCTAGTATAGGTGATGAGGGGAGAGACTTTGTAACCTCTATTGGGATGTTGGTAAAGAAATTTTCTAGTGTCTCAGCAACTTTTAACTTATCTGAAATGGTTTCATTATCAATTATTAGGGACAACTCATTCTGATCTCGCTGTTTTGTGTTTCCAGTTTCTTTGTTTATTACCTGCCACACAGCTTTTATTTTATTATTAGACATACTAATTTTTTTACTAATTAATTTAGTTTTTAGATAACTAACAAAAGAAGCCCAAACTTGGCACACCTAGCTCAGCTCGGCTATTAGTTCCAGTAGCAGTCTTCGAAGTTCACCTGCAGGTCACTCCATCAAGTCCGGAGGTAAGGTCTCAACATAACTAAGAAAACGAGCCCATACTCGGCACACCTAGATCAGCTCGGCTGTTAGTTCCAGTAGCAGTCTTCGAAGTACTGCTGTGCTTACAGGGTGCTGAAACCGATGGTGAGGTCAAAATGAAAATCCAAGATGGCGTATGTGAAAAGTGTTACAATATTTTCATGATGGGTGTCAATTGTCAACACCCATCATGAAAAATTTTAACATTTTTCACATCCGCTATCTTGGATTTTCATTTTGACCCCACCGTCGGTTTCAGCACCCTCGAAAACCACGAAATTGACACCCATTATGAAAAATTGTAACATTTTCACATCCGCCATCTTGGATTTTTATTTTGACCCCACCATCGGTTTCAGCACCCTCGAAAACCACGAATTTGACACCCATCATGAAAAGATGTAACATTTTTCACATCGGCCATCTTGGATTTTTATTTTGACCCCACCATCGGTTTCAGCACCCTCGAAAACCACGAAATTGACACCCATCATGAAAAATTGTAACATTTTTCACATCCGCCATCTTGGATTTTTATTTTGACCCCACCATCGGTTTCAGCACCCTGGAAAACCACGAAATTGACACCCATCATGAAAAATTTTAACATTTTTCACATCCGCCATCTTGGATTTTTATTTTGACCCCACCATCGGTTTCAGCACCCTCGAAAACCACGAAATTGACACCCATCATGAAAAATTGTAACATTTTTCACATCCGCCATCTTGGATTTTTATTTTGACCCCACCATCGGTTTCAGCACCCTCGAAAACCACGAAATTGACACCCATCATGAAAAGATGTAACATTTTTCACATCGGCCATGTTGGATTTTTATTTTGACCCCACCATCGGTTTCAGCACCCTCGAAAACCACGAAATTGACACCCATCATGAAAAATTGTAACATTTTTCACATCCGCCATCTTGGATTTTTATTTTGACCCCACCATCGGTTTCAGCACCCTCGAAAACCACGAAATTGACACCCATCATGAAAAATTGTAACATTTTTCACATCCGCCATCTTGGATTTTTATTTTGACCCCACCATCGGTTTCAGCACCCTCGAAAACCACGAAATTGACACCCATCATGAAAAATTATAAAATTTTTCACATCCGCCATCTTGGATTTTTATTTTGACCCAACCATCGGTTTCAGCACCCTCGAAAACCACGAAATTGACACCCATCATGAAAAATTTTAACATTTTTCACATCCGCCATCTTGGATTTTTATTTTGACCCCACCATCGGTTTCAGCACCCTCGAAAACCACGAAATTGACACCCATCAGGGGATCAGACCGGAATAACTCCTCAGCTCGGCTGTTAGTTCCAGTAGCAGTCTTCGATGTACACCTGCTGTGCAGGTCACTCCAGCAAGTCCGAAACGAAATATGAATTTATAAACCCTACTTACTTCTAGAAAAATTATAAGACTGTGAATCAAATCTTTCCTTGGGTAATAGGTACATACAGAATGCGTGAAGTATCAAGTTTTGTATGTCAAATATTTTGTATCCGTACAGCGATCTTCTTTTAGCACAAGCTGCTGCTTACAACCGACACAGAGTCCACTCACAACGGCGGCCGAGCGCAGACTAATATTTCATTACAAATTTTTGTGCAATAAACCGAGACAGTGACCAGTAAAATAACCCTTATTTCAATCCAATAAGATTCACGTATTACAGCTAAATATGTGAAAAAATTGACTCCGATTTTCATTTTTTTCTGAGCTTATTTTTAACATTTTGATAGTTCTTTGGGCTACCTTTTTGAGTTGAACATGTCTGCTTACATAAAATATTTTAAAATAAATATGTTTATGTTATTAAATAGAAGAAAAATGATCCCAAAGACAGCACGATATCGTCGATTTTGTGTGAAGAGGCAACGGAAATTATTTTTTACTATATTATAAACCAACATATTCGAATAAAAAATGGCTACCATTTGGAGATGAAAGAGTAATCTATCTGTGGTAATTATTAGTTACATTTGGTTTCGTCTCATTTTGCCGCAAAATGCACCGAAAAACGGCTTATTTTTGTCAGATTCGTAAAGGCGTCCTTAACGCATATTCATAAGATTGGATGGCTAGCATAACAAATATTTACATGATCAATGTAGGGTCTCGTATGTCGTAATTCCTGGGTCCAATGGGACCCAGTACCGAGCCGGCGGAGGTGCGTGTGCGGTTAAATTGTCCGGTTAAACAAATATTAGTTAATTTTGGGACCAAGGTCAATACAGATATTAAAAAAAAAAAGTGAATTGATGAGATTAAAAAAGCGCGCATCTCCGACTAGTAAATAGTTATCTGTGGAAATAAAGCACTTGTGGATTAAAGTAAAGAAAAAGCACGCGTTTTTAATACACTGCATTATGGACCTAAAAGCGGTTCAATAAGAGCCACTTTACGAGCAAGTGTGTTGAAAAAGATCTTATTTTCCGTTTAATCGCGGTGTAGTTTTTATTAGGTAGGTACATTGAGATAGGAAAAACATGGAGAGGCCGCGTTATTCTATACATACATTTGCTTATACAAATATGAGTGAAATATGATTCAGAATACGAAATATCGTTTTGTCTCGTTCTTTCTAATAAGATAATCGTATTTGATAAAAGAGACAACAATATTTTAAGTTGTTGCTCATTTTGGCAACATTTTGACGTGACGTAGTACAGTTGTAGGTAAGGTGCCGTATCAGCCATCTTTTGCGACAAGTTTCGTGGTAGTTTTGCTGTCAAATGGTTGTTTACTTTTTGTTTTATTGAGATTTGCGAGAAATATACAAGGATTTTACCTTTTAAAACGGCATGCATATGTTGAAAAACAACAATTCAACATGTCTGTGTGTTGTATTGTGAAGTGTGGTGCAAGAAAGAATGAAAATCAACCTCTAATGTCTTTGCAGAGGTTAATAGCCGGTTTTCATGCAAAAATACATTTAATAATACACATTCGATGATACAGTTGTGACGCGATCATGAATTTATGGCTAAAGTATTGATATTTGGGTTCATTTCCGTATAATAGACCTTATTAGTATATTTTGTTAATTCATTTGTTTGTTTACAATAATATGTCAAATGGAATAGGGTTGTACCGTTGCCGTAATAGTTGTCTCCGCTGAAACGTCATCGACATATTCTGCGATGTGAACATAAATAATTCTGTGTCTTATTCGGTCCGAGTGACCTTGCCAGGTCCGTCCTCTGGTTCACAGCACCGAAATTAAAATATTTTATTTCACATAAACCTACATGGCCACTTAGGAAACGTCAGTAGCTAGGTCATCATCATCATTTCAGCCGAAAGACGTCCACTGCTGGACATAGGCCTCTCCCAAAGGGGGGGGGGGGGGGGTTGCCATAATCGCCACGCTTGGCAGGCGGTTTGGTGATTGCAGTATAGTTTGGTGGTGAAATGCATAGAGAACGCTGCTGCCAATTCTCCGGTACGACCCTTAGTCACCTTTTACGACACCCACGGGAAGTATGGGGTAGTGCTATTCTTTAAGTCCGGCACCACACAGACTGTGGAGTTTCTTGCCAGTGCAGTAGCTAGGTGCACGGTTCCAATTGGTAGCTTTAATTTTTAATTTGTTAAGTACCTGGTACTGATTTTAATAAATAAATAACTCTTTTTTTATTAAATTTATGGACTATCTGTTTCTCTCTTCTCGCCACTGCAGATTTATTACCGAAAAAACTCAGTGAAAGCTGAAGTGACGGTAACAGAGAGTTTTTACATTTGGTACTTACGCTATCAGATGCATTTATAAGTAGGTATCTTATTATATTGCCATTTGTCTTCACAACTGGTTTGTACATAATATACATTGTTTGTACATAATACAGGTTTGTACATAACTATAATATTTTCTCTTAACCATGAGTCTTTCGTTTCACGCACCACAAAAGATTATAAATAAAGTATTTTTGCACACTTTATTTTTATGCAAAACTATAAAGTTACCGAAAATAAAGTAACAAACGTTATTATAAAGTATGGTTGGCAACCGTAATTACAACTGACTTTAATTTAGTAAGTTATTATGATCCAAACGTAATAACTAGTAAGACTCATATTTAGTATCGATACTCGATAATAGTAACACCTATGTTCCTTGATTGACACAACCCTAGCAGTGGCAGCCATTTTATGCGACAAAACGAGTTGTAGGTATGCACCCTTTTTTTGTAGGTATTTCCAGTCCATACTTTTTTATGTCAATGGGTAGGTATTTCATTCATAAACGTCAAACTTGTTGTGCACATAGATGTGCTTAGCCGACACGCAGTAAGGGACAGAAATATTCTTACTCTGTCTCTTTTCTTTGCTAGTGACGTTAATATATTTCTCTTTTTCTTGTGTGTTGTTTACTCTGTCTACGGGGGTAACACCCACAGAACCGTGAGGTAACTGCGTAACACTCTATCAGTAGCAATGGGTCTCATTGTTACCCACGACGGTCTACTTGATGCCCTTAAGCAATCCACGCCTGTAGGCCCTCCTATCCACTAGTCGCCTCGTATTTTCCAAAACATCTACGAGCGATTTATAAAGATTGGCGCACATCTTTAGAGTGACTTTTGGGTCTTGTAATATCTTGCTGATAAACAGCTTTGTCTGTGGTGTCGGACTTAAAGAATAGCACCACCCCATACTTCCCGTGGGTGTCGTAAAAGGCGACTAAGGGGGTGTACTGGAGAATGAGCAGCAGCGTTCTCTATGCATTCCACCACCATACCATACTGCGATCGCCAACCCGCCCACCAAGCGTGGCGATTATGGCAAACCCCCCCTTTTGGGAGAGGCCTGTGTCCAGCAGTGGACGTCTTTCGGCTGAAATGATGATGAAACAGCCTTGCCATTCATGTGCTAGCAAAATACTGTTTTGGTGCTGTTTCTGCCTTATGGTGCCCCCGAGACGTGATGCCCTTGCTTATGGACTAATCCGGCACTGGGAGACGGTATAATAATATGCGTTTGGGGTGAGAGGATGTGTGTGTGCAAACCAATATTGCCATTTATCTCCAAAATTACCGGATGTCCAACCCGGGTCCGATGTTGATGCGGTTTTCACATCTTTTCTTCTCTTTATGTGTATAATGAACCTATGCTCTTTAAAAAGTTTGTGATTAGATTTTAGATAAATTCATATGGCAGTCGGGGGACCTCTTAGAATAGAAGGTGTTCCACAGAACGGTGCCCCGACTTCCATATGAATTTATCTGTTTTAGTCTCGTTTCAAAAATTTTTAAGTCGGCAGTTTTTTTTTATTATTTTATCCTTTTCCAATTACATTTAACCGTTCGTGGGATTTAACAAAAATTTTAACTTTTACTTTTTTGTCAGTTTTTAAATAGATAGACATTCATTTCAAATAGTTAGATAAGTAGTACTAGTTTTATAAGGGTTCAAAATAGAGAACAAAGACATTTGAGAATTGAGATCATAATAAATTTAATAATGTTGTGTTATAAATAAATTATAATATAATATTATAACGTTATTTTTAGTATAGATTGCGAAACCTGAATATAGTTTGTTCAGAATAAGTACCTAACTAAATCGATTCCAATAATTGTTACCCCATGTTATATTTTGTCCCAAAAAGATTTAAAAAAGGTTAAAAGTTGGACACCGGGCGACACTAAGTAGGTTATCCAATCTCCGCGCCCGAACGGTTAGGTACCTAGGTATTATTATCAATGAGCGCAAGAGGGCGCGGCGTGAGCGGCGCGGGTGAGCATGTTTTTGTACGGCCAAATAGGTAACTTAACAAGCTTATAACTTTGTGATTTTTCATGATACAGTTTTGAAATTTTGTACACAGATTCTTTACATAAAAATACTAGACACGTGTTTCGGGCTTCGCATATACCTACTAAAAATAATGTTGTATACCTACGTTAGGTTTGGGTTAGTTTTTAAAGTGACCCTGTATTTTTTCTCTTTCCCTTTTTAATGTTACTCAACGAAGTACATACTTACTTATTATTGATTCTCAAACTGCGCCCGCGCAACTCACTCGCTTAAAAATTCAAACTGAATCTGAGTCAAGGTTGGAATAGTTTGATAGCAGTTTTTACAATCTTTTATTTAGCTTGTACTGTTCGTATGTAAGTAAGTATGTATGTATTTAAGTTGTCCCTCAAAATTTGCAAATAATTTTTCGACCATTTATTGGTATCCGATTGAGCGGAAATTATGCATACACCTTTAGTTCTGGTAACAATACAATGTGCGATACTCAATATTGTAATAATTTCAATATGGCCGCCGCTCCAAGATGGCGGATTACATATTTTCTCTCAACCCCCTTAAAATTGGTATCAAATGAAAGGGCTTGAATAGTAGAAAACGATAAAATTAATAACATCACACTAACTTCAATATGGCCGCCGCTCCAAGATGGCGGATTATATTATATTTTTTTCAATCCCTTTAATATGGGTATCAAATGAAAGGGATTGAAGAGTAGGTAACGATAATTTTAGTAAAATTACACAACAAGCTGACCACCGTTCAGCCCTTTGGAACTCGACATCATTTATGAGCTGATCAGGTACGTCACTGTATTCTTCTTCTTCTTCATTTACATATGTTGCCGCTTCTTCTATAACATTAAATGCATGTGCCTGTATTAAGGCATTTTCAAGCTGTTGGTCCCGTTGGCGAAACAATTTCAATCAATCAATCAGAAAGGTTTGTATTGAACTAATAAACTGTAATAGAAACTCTCAAGATCCGGCCGTCCCAACAAGGAAGTCTATAAAGTTTTTAATATTTTTTATTTTAAATCAATAAAATAATGTAAATAAATAAATAAATAGATAATAGTAAAAAAATATTAATAATAAATCTTTTAAGACTAAAAAGTAAAAATTAAAATAAAAAAAAGTTTTTAAAAACAAGCTTTTATTTAAATAAAAACGTAACCTAAAAAGGAAAGAATAACGAGAACTAAAAAGAAAAAGTAAATTTAAGTGACACTGTCATTTTAAAATATATGTATATAAAAATTTTAAACGCTTGAGGCACTGTTATATTGTAGTAGGTAGGTACACTTGTATAACGGATACCGTACATCAGTGCCTCAAGCTTTTTAAATTTTACGTTTTTATTTAAATAAAAGCTTGTTTTTAAAAACTTTTTTTTTTAACTAAATTCACAAATCACGGGCAGAAACCAGTGGGGTAATTGCGTAACACACAAACAGTAGCAATGGATTCTCTTTAACAGTTCAACAACATTAACCCCACACACGTTTGCCCGCCTACCTACCCGTCGAAACACCCCACGCGTCGGAGTAGTTGAATGGGCGCAGTAAAGTCATTGTTTTAACAATGACAATAGAACAATGACCCTGTTGTGTACACTTGGTGTACCGTTGACGTTTCGAGCACTTTCTGTTATGTACACTTGGTGTACACCTTGACCACAGATTACTAAATAGTTACTACGTAACAGATACTTCACTCAGTAGAAAATTTCCAATACCTACTGCTATAATAGGCTACTCCGTCGCGTCAGCAACCGCTGCATGCTAAAATGTGCCTAAATACTCAAGCGTACAGTTGTGTTTGCTTCGCACCGCGCGATCCCACAGCAATCGCAGATCGCAGGGCCTGCTTCTTCGATAAAATTGAATTAACATAACTATTTGTGTCTATTTTATTGAGAACAGCTGTATGTTCTGATTAAAGGTGGTAGTTTAAAATTGTATCGTTTAAGTATAAAATATTTTCTTAATAAATTGGTGCTGACTGTGCAATACCTCTAAAACATGATTATACCTAGAGGTCAAGGTGCAGGTAAAATAAAAATAAATCTTTAAAAGTTACATGTGTTTTATTTTTATATAATTTTTAATAAATTTCTTACCCTTTCTAAATTCTCGGTTATTGTGCGGGACGGGCGTTACCCACCGACGCGAGGGGTGAGGGGAGGTTGTAAATCTCCCCGTCGCGTGGCGCTGACGTCCTTGCACCTATGGGTCGGAGTATCTCAGGAATCCCATGGATATGTGTTGAAGACTTGTTGAGGCAGCGGTGATCTTCCTAGGGTTCAGGCGTGGAGGTGTCTTGCGAATGAAAGGCGATATGTTGATTCTTGAGAGTATTCAGGAAGCGATTTCGGGTTTCTTCAGGAACTATCTTGCCGACGACTACGAATTTACTATTTTTGAACGGTTGTTTACATGGCTCGAAACTTTACCGTAAAGAGGACCCGAAATTTCTTCGTGATTTTAAACTTTATTTTGTTCCAAAATTATCTTAGCTTCTATTACAAGCCTAAATGGCCTAACGTGTCGCATATCATCTGATTCGGAGCAAAATTGTCTATCTAAATGTGTTCTCTACGTTTCCTATTTTTACCTATAGGTACTGAGAACTATTTCGCGAGAAACGGGTGTCTATTCTACTTACGTTAAAATACAAACTAATCTCATAAAATTAATGAGGCTTCGTCAAAAGGGACTCTAAATTGCAAACTAACCCTACTTAGTCATGCGTTAATTGCAGCCACAACGATTCTAAGTTATTAATAATGTATACTATTTGACGAGCCTTTTTGTCTAAAGCACTTATACTTAACTTAAAATATGACTCAGTGTCTCTAAGTTACAAGCAAACCCTACTTGGCTACACGCGTTAATCGCGGGCCTCAAATGATTCTAAGTTACAACAAAACTATTAATAAAGATTGATGCTGACGCTTCGTCGCGAACGGTTATTAAATTTCAGTGTAGAAAAAATCCTGAATCTAATAAAAAGTTTTAATAGATATTGTTTTGGGAAACAAGGGCAGGGAGAATCAAAATGTATGTCATTTAAAATTTCATAAAGAGTACTACCCGGCCTTTGTTTCATATTTTTTTCAAAATTATTAGTAAACATAGTCTCAAGTTCTCTTACATAATTTTGGAACGCATCTGTTGGCACTTTTAACTTTCCGTAAAAAGACGATGTTTTGTTGAATGCCTTAAAATGGATAAACAAACTATTCGTAGATTCATTTAAATCAGGAATGTTCTGTAATTCAGCAACAAAGCCAGGACAGGTATGCTTCTCGTTACATTTAAAAAGTAAATAACCCGATACATATATTAAGGCGTTTTCAGTTGGCAAGTCGAAGCGGTAATCATTTTCACCACTTAAATTCAAAAGCGAAGGTATATTGCGGCGCGAGCTGTCTGCATGTCTCTGTGGTCTCAAACATCCATCGTTTTTCTGCAGCAGCTCGCAGATGTCTTCTTCACAGTTAGAAGGCCGTGAGTTCTTCAGCATATTGCAAAGGAATAATTTTGAGAATGCCCTCATGAACTGTATCGGTGTAGGGTCTCGACAATTCCCACATTGTTGTCGGATGGTCCCAAAAAATTGTTCTATACAATCTTGATTTAGGCGTCTCGTAAACACAAAATTAATGCCTTCTTTCTTTAAATCCTTGCATAGCATGATTATGGATTGAATTGTAATTTGTATGTTTTTAAATGTCCTGATTTTATTTGTGTTATTGACACCTTTCATTGAATGAATAGCCTTCAAATTCTTGAACATTATCATTGCGTCTTCTAACACATCGAGTTGGTATTTTTGCAATGAGAATGCCTTTTGAAATTTATTAGTAGATTGGACAGTACTTGAATTTAAAACATCAAACAAATTATTGATTTTTAACACGAATTCGGCGGTCGCTTTTGCTTCTTCTGGTAAAGTTTTATTAAACATAAGAACATTTAATGCGGCATATACGGAGTTACTAAATATCTGAGCGGCGTATTTAACTCGCATTTTTTGAAAATTGTTCGGTTTTATATGAGCTTCCGTGATTTTAGGAATCAATTTTAAATTTCTTTCCTGTTGTGTAGAATAAAGTGTATCTATATGTTCCCAACAAATTTTTTTTTCATCGTGTACAAAATTATTTGTCAGTAAGTTATTCCTGATACATTTAATTAAATGTGGAACATCAAATATGTAGTACATTTTTTTACCGTTAAATATAAAGTAAGGCTTCTCAGCTGTGACCTTTTTTACTTGTTTAGCATAGTTATCGAAGTTTGATCCCTCATCAGATACAATAGCTTTAACTTCTATCTCTATGTTTGAAAGTTTCAAAATAACTTCATCCAACCATTGTTCTAGTTTCTCGTAATGTTTTGGAGATCCTAAGAAAGAATAAGCAATAGGTTGTTTCCAGTCCACAATAATGCCTCTAAGCATTATTACACAGGCATGAGAAGCTATTTCCGATGTCATTTCACCATTGATATTATGAAGACCAATAATTTCGTCTCTTCTGGTGTCGTAATGTAAATGCCTCTTGAGAACCATTTCATCTAAGGCCAGAGTGCAGTACTTAGCTTTTGATGGCATAGATTTTAATTTAGATGATAAGAACTCCAAAGTACGATCATCGAATTTAGGTGGCATAACCATTTTAAATCTTTCAAGGGTACTTTCACTAGGAAGCCCTAAGAATGTCTTCATACACCGATAGGTTTGCGGACTAGAAAAATGAAAATTTAAGGCAAACAACTTAAATTCGGGGTCATGCCTGCTGCCTTTGCGCTTATTTTTTAAATTGCTCTGCCACTGAATGACCTTACAAAATCTTTTTGTGATCTCATCTTCGGTTTGGAAAGTAAACCGTTCAGAAGATTGTGACTCTTTCGATTGAACTTCTTGCTTTATTTTGTCCATATCATTCTGAAGTTTTTTTCTTTTCAGTTCCGACACTTTCAATTCTTTACTAAGTCTTCTTTTCCTTGGTGTATTAGATGAAGTCTGAGTTTGTTCAGATAGACTATCATGAGATGTTTGTACCGACTCCGATTTTGTATCAGCGCCTTTGATGGCAATGGCTGATTGTATATTAATATTCGAATATTTGGTTTGTGTCGATACTTCCTTAGTTTCTGGTTCAGTACTGGCACTTGAAGTAGTTGGTTGAGATGACAGCAGTTTTGTAGGCAAAGCGTCAGGTCGTAATTGTGGTTTATGAATAATCACCGACTTTTCAAAATGAAGACAACACACATAATGACTTCTCGGCTTGGTGTTTGACCTTGCTAATTCGGGCCTGCCAATCAATTCAGCCCAAGTTTTACGCCTGAAAAAATAAAAATAATAAAATATGACAGGTCTAAGGAAAGAGATCGGTATCTAGATAAGACAGACGGACAGACGCACAGATATGACGAATTTATGATAGTTCCCAAACTAGACAATCCCTAAAATGTATAATTATGAATAAACAATACCTACTAATACATACTTTGAATGATTATTAACATTTATGAATTTATTATTAACTATATACACGGGGCGAGCTCAAGAAGGTACCTACCTATTTAATTTCTTATATTTTCTTGCGTTTTAAGATTCAGGTAATTTGGTGTTTATTCAGATTTTTTATCCGTCAAAAAATTATTATTAATTTATAGTTGAAGAATAATTTTTAAGACTAAATAGATTTTTTTGTTTTATTATAGGTAGGTATCCTTTTTCTAGTTCTTCCTTTAATTATTCAACTTTCGTAAGTACTTACAAGTATTTCATAGCTATTAGATATCTTGTATTTCAGATCTAGTTTATAAAATGGGACTGCGACTCTATCTGATGTATTGTGGTGGCGGCCATCTTGGATTTGAAATTTGTAATAGTGTATAGTATTCTACTAGTACAAGCCCTTTCATTTGATACCCATATTGAGGGAGTTGTGAAAAAAAATGTACTTAATTCGCCATTTTGTGGCGGCTGCCATCTTGGACCGATTTTCATCAAACATAGCTTAGAACACTCTCGACTAATTCACCTTACAAACAAAAAAAAACAATCAAAATCGGTTCATCCGTTCGGGAGCTACGATGCCACAGACAGACACACATACAGACACGTCAAACTTATAACACCCCGTCGCTTTTGCGTCGGAGGTTAATACAAAATACACACATCAAAAGTGTCTAGGGATCAACATATATTTTTGCAATAACTTTTCTCCTGATTGATATTAATTAAAATTTTCTTTAAGGATTCATCAAATAAAGTGTTTTCGTTTGTCACAGTAACGATAAACCAAGTCACCTTTGCATTAATAAAGAAATTTGCCATTTTCCTAATAAAGGGATTTTTGACATTTGAACCACTAACACAAAAGTTCGAAAAAAAGACTGAAATAACAGTTTTCTTTAAAATTTTATTGGGTAACTTAAACAATTAATAATCCGTGTTTCTACCGCGAACACTAACAACACAAGAACATCGGTTTGGCATACTCAAAATGAGTTCATCCAAATCACGCCGTGGAATGGCCGCCCATGTTCGTTGCAACAACAAAAAAAGGTCTTCTTGCGACTGGATACCCTCCATATTCGGCAGAGCTCTTCTCTGTAGCATATCCCATGCATGCTCAATCGGGTTCAAGTCTGGCGACTGAGCAGGCCAGGGCAGGACATTGATGTTAGCTGCGGCGAGAGTCTGTCTTACAACTCTTGCGGTGTGCGGTCGTGCATTATCATGCATTAACTGAAATAAGGGACCGATTTGCACTTGTAGAGGAACGATGACGTCTGATACAATCGTCTCAGCATAAATTTGAGCGTTGAGGTTGCCTCTGATCCAAATCAACTCAGTTCTTCCGCCGATCCAAATACTCGCCCATACCATGATGGTTCCACCACTATAAGGATGGACTTCCTGCCAGGATTTTAATCGCTGTTGGCGTCCAGAGGTTCTCCAGTGTCGTATACGTCTTGTATCCGGTCTCATACCAAAACGAGACTCATCAGAAAAGCACACGAAACGCCATTGTTCTTCTGCCCAATTTCTGTGTTCAAGAGCCCATTGATATCGAATCCTACGATTGTGCATTGCTATAGGTGGTACCCGTAGCGGTCTTCGGGAATGAAGGTTCACTTCATGCAAGCGGTTTCTGACTGTTTGGTCGCTAATTAAGTTCCCTGAAGAGTGATGAAGCCTCACGGCTAACATCATGGCGGTTATTGTTGGAGCTCTTCGAGTTAAGATTTGAATGTATCGGTCTTGTCTCCGTGTGGTGCAGCGATACCGTCCTCCATGGCGCTCAGCCACGGTACCAGTGCTTCGGTAACGTGTCCAAAGTCGACTGATAACACTCTGACTTGTATTCAGAGCTAAAGCCACAGTACGTTGCCGGGAACCAGCTTCTATCATTCCCACGGCTCTGAGCATTTCTTCCCTGCTTAAATGACGTCGCCGCTCCATAATAACGTTGGTTTTAATCAGTAGTAGGGAAACAGTAGCACTAATAATGTCTTCAATGCGTTGTATGTTTTTATAGGGAAAATATTGACAGCTGATTTTCATCTTTTACTCGAATTTGATTCACAGTTCCTGATTCAAATTATGAAATGCACCAAAAAGGATCCATATAAATTTATAAAATCATAAATTTATTACAAAGCCACATCTCAATCTCAAGAAATCCGCATAAAAATGCTTGATCCCTAGACACTTTTGATGTGTGTAGCTTTATAAACGTTGTTAAAATAGTGTTTAAGGTAAGTATGACGTTTCTATGTAACAAAAATATGTAAATCTGTGTCTGAAATGCAAGCTAATGCTTAGTACATACCTACCTACATTAAACCTATAAAAAATAATTTTGAAATGACAAAAAAATAGTAATAGTTTATCACTTACCTTTCTTCATTGACAGGTAAATGGAAAAATGTTAGGTGTTTATCCCTTCTTTTACTTGATTTGCACCCATCTACTGCACATAAGGCACCAGACGTCATCGTAGGTACGCGTACAAACGAATGGACCGAATAAAATTGAACAACGTACGTGCGCTTCGCTTGCGAAAACCGCACTGAATTTGGTCCGCAAACGGCCCCCCGCCCTCCGATACCGCTCGGCCGGGCGGTAGGCAGTGCCGGATTAAGCCAGCCCGGGGCTTGTAGGAAATTTCACCTAAATTTTACCTTTTTTTATGCTAAAACTTAGTTTGTTTAAAGTTCTAAAATTCTAGATGAATCAGAACTTTTTCATAATAGTTTTAGTTGTGTAATAATTTGTCTGTGTGGTGCCGGACTTAAAGAATAGCACCACCCCATACTTCCCGTGGGTGTCGTAAAAGGCGACTAAGGATCGTACCGGAGAATGGGCAGCAGCGTTCTCTATGCATTCCACCACCATACCATACTGCGATCGCCAACCCACCTGCCAAGCGTGGCGATTATGGCAAACCCCCCCTTTGGGGGAGGCCTATGTCCAGCAGTGGACGTCTTTCGGCTGAAATGATGATGATGATGATGATGATGAATGATTTTTCATTAGTCAAATCAATGTTTCTTAACAAATACGTTCCTTTCCGTTCCATATCAGTTGAAGTACCTACTTGAGCCAAATGACTTTCTTCAAACAATGCTCAGTACCTATAATAAGTAGGTACCTACATTTTTGTAAAAACCGACATGATTCATTTTTCGCATATTATCGCGTGATTTAACAGTGAATGCAAGTTCTGAGAGAACTTTGTATGCAAGAGCAAGCGAAGCAAGCTCGAAAAATTTTTAGCATCCCATCTCGGAGAGCTTAGGTTTCTTTTGACCATTCTTACAAAACATTTATTTCAAATAGGAACATAAAAGGCACTTTTGAACGTCAAAATTTACGATAAAATAGATTTGATTCTAGTCGCCCATTCTAAAAGGTAGTTTTCGTATGGAGAAGAATGGGCAAGAAACTCCATAGTTACTCTTTAAAATGTTTTACAATATTATTTGCATACCTACATTAATTATATAATAATATGTGAAGACGATGCACCTACAATAAAATTACTATACCACAATAGATAAAAGAATTAAAAATGAAAACGACATAAATTAATTATCTGATAGATACATGGTGCTCACATATTTACAAACATGGTAAAAGTTAACGATTTTCATTTAAATAAAAAAATTACAAGTAATAAGTCAGGGTGTGAGTTTAAATAATTCATCATCATCTGCCTAGCCTTTTCCCAACTGTGTTGGGGTCGGCTTCCAGTCTAACCGGATGCAGCTGAATACCAGTATTTTACAGTTTTTTTGTGTGAGCTTAAGTAATTACAGAATGTAAGTCAACGTCAAAAAAAAGAAGAAAGAATCAATTTTACAATTAAATTAGCAACCAGTTTGATTTTGTCTAGGTAGTATAGGATACCATGACTTGTTTTTTGTACGTCCAAGCGCGGGGCCCCCACAGCGCGGGGCCTGTTGCATTTGCTACACCTGCTACGTGGCTAATCCGGCCCTGGCGCTGGCGGTACGTAATTATAGCGCGCAAGTAAGTACATGGAGTGACGGAGGCCTGACTTGACGCTGGTTACGTTGCTGAGTAGACTTTCGTTTCATTTCATTTGGATGTGCACTATAGAGCAAAAATCTACATCTTTTTAATAAAATAAGCGATAGACATAATTTTAACACTAGAAATAAAGATAAAATACATCAACCATTTTTCAGATTAGCCAAAGTACATACATCTTTTATGGGGTACTGTGTTAAATGTTACAATAAAATACCTAATGATATATTGCAATTAAATGAAAGAAAATTTAAAACTCACATTAAACGTACACTTTGTAAACAAGCGTACTATAAATTAGAAGATTATAGCAGGGACCGGACAACCCCGCTTAAGAGTTAAGCCTTTGGACAGGGTAACCCGTTCATGGGGTAACTCATATCGCAGTGTTACCTTTTGTTCGAGTTACATCCTCGAAACCCAGTGAAACGGTTAACACCTTTATTAAGGTAACCACGTGAAGGGGTTAACCCCTTCAATGACTTAAGCCTACCTATGAGGTTACCTTCTCGAAAAGCTTTTTTTCGTGTTACCCTGGATTACCTAATAAACTTGAGCTGCATGTAGGTGGGGGGATACTTGCACCCGTGCGGCGCCATATTGCCTTACTATGTTTATTTAGTTATTACGATTTACGAATTTGACAACAAGTGACGCGTGACATTTAAGCGAACTAACATTAAGATGAGTAAGACAGGTAAGTGATAAATGATTTATTTTCTGTAAGTAGGTTTTTACAAACACTTTTACACGTCATCATATTTTTTAAACTAGATGTGGTCGGCGTTTCCTATGTGACTACTCTGAGAAGAAAGGCCGAAACAAACTCAGAGGTCACAGTCTCTTTTAAAGTCCAGACAAAATCTTGGTCAGATCATGTGAAGACCATGTAGATTGATGTCTGAAATGGTCTTTTGAGGAAAGAACCACACATATTGAGCGGACCTGTCCAATCAGTGCACGCATTTGTCAAAAATCGTGCAGCTCAACTCAGAAATTGAGGAGCTCAACAATTCGATGAGCAATACCAAAGAAAGGACATTTGGGTAGGCCGCGTAAATTACTCAAACTGCCAGATCATGATTAAAACTAAGAAGGAAAACAGAAAAAAAAATGACCCACATAGTCCTCACATTCACAATAATTCAATGAAAAAAAAAAAACTTAACAAAGTAAATATTCATGTCATTGTCTAAATAAAATTCATCAATGTCAATGTGTATATAAAAAATCCGAACATAATCTTTGAGGATCATGTAGAGTAGTGTCTGAAATGATCTTTTCAGGAAAGAACCACATGGATTGAGTGGACCTGTCCAGTCAGTGCACGCATTTGTCAGTAACCGTGCAGCTCAACTCAGAACTTAAGGAGCTCAACGATTCGACGAACAATACCAAAGATAGGACATTTGGGTAGGCCGCATAAACTACTCAAACTGCCGACCATGATTGACCCACATAGTCCTCACATTCACAATAATTAAAATAATATAATACTTTATACAGTAGATGTACATGTCATTGTTTAAGTAAATAGATACTTTAAAAAAAATAAAAAATATTAAAGTGTAAAATTGCAAAATAACATTCACGCAGTCAGTGCACGCATTTGTCAGTAACCGTGCAGCTCAACTCAGAACTTAAGGAGCTCAACGATTCGACGAACAATACCAAAGATAGGACATTTGGGTAGGCCGCATAAACTACTCAAACTGCCGACCATGATTGACCCACATAGTCCTCACATTCACAATAATTAAAATAATATAATACTTTATACAGTAGATGTACATGTCATTGTTTAAGTAAATAGATACTTTAAAAAAAATAAAAAATATTAAAGTGTAAAATTGCAAAATAACATTCACTGTCTAACCCCAATAGGAGCTGCTCCAATAGGAGCAGCTCAATCCCAAGCCTTTTTGTCCTCAATATAGTCTTTTACAGTATAATAAGCCTATTAAGCTATAAAGCCTATAAAGCTTTTATAAAGCTAAAACTATGCCAGAAAGCCTTCTGGCATAGTTTTAGCTTTATAAAAGCTTTGAATTTATTAAGGCTTAGTTCTTGAATGTGGCTAGGAAGAAAACGTATACATTGGCATCTAAACGAGCCACCTATTTTCTTGAGCCTTGTTGTAGGAACAACAAATTTGTGTTTGTTCCTAGTATTTATGTTATGGATATCACTGTATTTTTTAAACAGATTAATATTTTTATGTGCATACAAAAGATTATAATAAATGTATTGAGAAGGCACAGTCATTATATTAATCTCTTTAAATTTGTCTCTGAGGGAGTGTCTGGGACTTAATTTATAAATAGAAAGAATTGCCCTTTTTTGGAAAATAAAAATTGTCTGAATATCGGCGGCATTTCCCCACAACAGAATACCGTACGACATCACACTATGAAAATAACTAAAGTAAACTAAACGGGCTGTCTCTAAATCAGTCAAATCACGAATTTTCCTAACGGCGTATGCTGCAGAGCTAAGCTTCTTTGTCAATTTATCTATATGGGGGCCCCATTGAAGCTTGGCATCCAACGTTATGCCTAAGAATACTGTGGTATCTTCGGGTTTTAACTCTTCATCCTTAATGAGAACACTAGTTTCTACTTGTCTAACGTGGGGTATCGTAAACTTAATACATTTCGTTTTTTTCCGTTAAGAAGTAGGTTATTGACATTAAACCAGTTAACTACTTTTGCAAGGGCGTTATTTACATTGTCAGTAACCAGCTGCTGATGTTTGATTTTAAACAAAAGAGAAGTGTCATCTGCAAACAACACTATATCACGATTATCCTTTATGAGGTACGGCAAGTCATTGATATAAATAAGGAACAAGAAAGGACCAAGAATTGAGCCCTGGGGGACCCCCATTCTTACTACAGATCCGGGTGACCTTTTTCGATTAACATCAACTCTCTGAATCCTATCACTCAAGTAAGAAGTAAGAATATCCAGAGAGGCGTTCCGGATTCCGTAGTGGTGCAGTTTCCTGATTAATTTATTTTTATTAAAAAATCTTTGCAATTGATTCATAATAAGTTTTTCAAAAATTTTACTAATGGTAGGTAGTACTGAAATAGGTCTATAATTAGTAGGGTCTGATGTACTACCCGATTTAAACAACGGTATTATTTTACTGTTTTTCTTAAGATCAGGAAACTCACCACGGTCAATACAATTATTAAAAATAACAGCTAAAGTAGGTGCTACAATGTTTATAATCGACTTGGCAACATCCACAGAATTACCCCAGAGATCTGCGGTCTTTTTAACATTTAACGTGTGAAAGGTTTTAAGTATATCGTTACAGGTTACATATTCAAAGTGAAATTCAGAATCACAAACTGAAACGTTTTCTTTAAGTAAAGACTCTGCGGCAGCGGGTGATGAGTTAAGAGATTTAGTAGTTGATACTGGAATCTCTGCAAAGAAATTTTCAAAGGCCGCGGCGACTTGAGAATCTGATTTAATTATATTGTCATCAATAGCAAGGCTGTAGTCACTACTTCTGGTGCATGACCTTCCCGTTTCGCTATTAATGACATTCCAAGTCGTTTTAAGAATGTTACTACTATTTTTAATTTTTGAACTCAAATAACGTGACTTGGCAATACTACAAACTTTTTTAAATATTTTAGAATAATTCTTAACATATAAATTAAATTCAGCAGTGTTTATATAAATCCGTTCTTCATATAATTCATAAATTCGCTTTCTACTTTTATGTATACCAATGGTGGCCCAGTCACTGAAGGAAGCGTTACTATTAATCGATAATGTTTTGGGAATAAAAGTGTTATCAAATTGTGTGCAATACATATTAAAAAAATCATTATATTGTTGATTATCATTAGTGAACAAAAGTGGTAATTTACCCAAGAGTTTAGTTTTAAATGTTTCCAAGCGATTACCTAGTTGTTTTTGGGTTAACAGTGATATCTTTTTAGTAACTTTTTTGTTGTGATTTGGAATTCTGATCAATTGTCCGCAATGATCCGAGTCTATTAGGTTAATAATTTCTTTGTGGGTCGGTATAACATCTGTATAAAAAGTGATTATTATTTAAAGTACTGAGTTAAATTAATGTCAATATTATGACAATGACATGTAATTATATTTGTTAATATAAGCTAATGTCTATATGATTTTATAGTTCAATTTTGCTTGTCACACATGCTAAACATTGTAATAGTATTTATTTTTTCGTGTCTATATTTGTTTATTTTCATCATTTGTCATTTGATTCGGAACTCGGACGGAATTACGGAAGTAAAAGCAATTTAGCAGTGTTTATGTTTAGGTGTGTGTTGTAGCTTCCTTATTATACCTATTACAACAAGAATTGTCTTTCTGTGAAAATGCCACAGCCGAGGCGAGATGCTGTGCATCGTTATTATGTGTTTGATGCATCAAATAACACAAGCAATTAATGTAATTTATGTGGAAATGCCATTAAGGTAAGATTTTATATTTGTTTCTACGCCTGATCTTATATAAAAAATAGCATTATCTTAGTGCTAATCTAATAATTATCGTAGATATTAATACCCACTGTCTTACTAAAGTAGGTAGCAAATTAGGTATATACATGGGTATAAATGAACGTAGCCCGACCACTTAACGTAGGTCTTGATTTATTCAATATTTTTATTAAACGAGTAAGTAAAAATGTTTATAATTAATTACTCGTTTTGTTCTAGGGCAAGCCCTAGAACAACAACAAAACATTTATTAAATTGGTCGATTGATTTTTTAAATTGGTCGTATGCTTAAAAAATCATATTTCATCGAAACATGTGCAAGAATACCTACTTATCTATACATATAATAAATCTGTAGAAGGGTCAATTCTGTACATTGAAAATATTGAAAAAATAAATAGCAGGGGGTGTTGCTGGATCGATACCAAACCCAAATATATGATTAAAAAAATTTTTGTCTGTCTGTCTGTCTGTCTGTCTGTCTGTCTGTATATGCAGGCATCATGTGAAAACTAACGGTTCGATTTCGATGAAACTTGGTATAATTATACCTTATTATCCTGGGCATAAAATAGGATACTTTTTATCCTGGAAAAATACGTAGAAAAAAAATCTTATTTTTCGGTTTTATTCATAGACGTTGTTCTGTAGAACCGCGAACACACGTTGCATTACCCGTAGTGGATAATTTTCCATTTCAATTTAAGAGAATACAGTTTCCCGTAGTTTTGTGTTACGCCATGACAATAAATAAGGCTCAAGGTCAGACCCTAGGAGTTACTGGCGTAGATCTTACCGCGAGTTGTTTTTCACACGGGCAACTTTACGTAGCTCTTTCCCATGTGAGCAGTCCACTTCATGTTCATATTCCGGACGAGCTCACTAACAATGTTGTGTATGCTGAAGCTCTCAATTAACTTTCTGTCGCATTGTCACGATCACTTTTTTATTATTGCAAACTTTTCGTCATTGTCAGTAATTTACTGCTACATGCTACTTATCAAGGTCGGAATTACTATGAAAAAAATACTTACTACAGAACGCGAGCTCAACAGCAGTAGCTCAATAGAGGGATCTCCTTAATTAATATAGGTTTAGCCGTATTTGGGTCCAATAGATATTTATAAGATGTCATTGTCAGAGTTACTCAAAATGGAGAAATAAACCATCCACGCGAAGACCGACATCCGCGCGGACGAAGTCGCGGGCGGAAGCTAGTAACTAATATAAATAAGGAAAATCAACAGCACCAACCAAGTACATCTCGACATTCTACAACATCAGACCAAGTTATAAACAATTGTGTGAAATTCGTTACAGTACATGGGCGACCTCTTGCATTGATACAAGATAAAGCATTTCAATATACAATTAACATAGCTGTTCCTTTTAATATTCAAACAGAACACATAAATATAAAAGTAATAAAGGGAATGATACCGGAAAAAGCATACCAAATAAAATCAATAATCAAGTCAGAAATTAGAAATAATTTAATAAGCCTTAAACTTGATTCAGCTTCATATTTGGAAAAAAAATTCTTAGGCATTAATTTACAATATATAAAAGAAGGCCAGATAAAAGTTAGAAATTTAGCTGTTTTGGAAATTTTAGAACGACAAACTGGCGAATTCATAAAAGAAAAGGTTTGATATATTCAATTACTACTGATAGTACTGATAGGCTTAAGGCACGCGAGAACTTTTGTAATATGTGTCCAGAAGTCGTCTGAGAAAATCAAAGAGTAAAGTAACTAGAGAAAATGTCCGATAGCTCAGACTAGCTGTCGCATATATCTTTTAGTGAAACCAATGGCTCTAACATTTGGTAAGTGGAGGACCATCTAGTAGGACTCAACGATAGGTTTGTTTAAATATTTAGATTTTATAAAGTTTTTCATAGTTGGGCGTCGTAAAACTTTTACCGCCTTTCTTGCAAGTTCAATACAAAGTTTTAAGTCCAATGTTATCATTGTCATCATCACCATCATTTTCATCGTCAATCTCACAATCGCTATTCATGTCGGTATTAATATCTCCTGTTATTGTAGAGCAATGAGCTGTTAACAATCTTGACATTCTTTTAAAATTACTGCCGTTGTCAGTAGTAATTGAATATATTTGAGCCGTCGGTATCATAAAATAATGTATGACCTCTAAAACTAACTTGCACATGTTTTCTTTTAGGAATTCGCCAGTTTGTCGTTCTAAAATTTCCAAAACAGCTAAATTTCTAACTTTATCTGGCCTTCTTTTATATATTGTAAATTAATGCCTAAGATTTTTTTTTCCAAATATGAAGCTGAATCAAGTTTAAGGCTTATTAAATTATTTCTAATTTCTGACTTGATTTTTGATTTTATTTGGTATGCTTTTTCCGGTATCATTCCCTTTATTACTTTTATATTTATGTGTTTAGTTTGAATATTAGAAGGAACAGCTATGTTAATTATATCTTGAAATGCATCTTGTATCAATGCAAGAGGTCGCCCATGTACTGTAACTAATTTCACACAATTGTTTATAACTTGGTCTGACGTTGTAAAATGTCGAGATGTACTTGGTTGGTGCTGTTGATTTTCCTTATTTATATTAGTTATAAGTAGATATTCTTGCACATGTTTCGATGAAATATGATTTTTTAAATTGGTCGTATGCTTGCCCTAGAACAAAACGAGTAATTAATTATAAACATGTTCACTTACTAGTTTAATAAAAATATTGAATAAATCAAGACCTACGTGAAGTGGTCGGGCCACGTTCATTTAATGCCCATGTTTATACCTAATTTGCTAACTATTTTAGTAAGTCAGTAGGGATTAATATCTATGATAATTATTAGATTAACACTAAGGTAATGCTATTTTCCAAAGATATTAAAGTATATCTTAAATCTCTTTGCTATTTTCTATATAAGATCAGGCGTAGTAACAAATATAAAATATTACCTTAATGGCATTTCCACATAAATTACATTTGCTTGTGTTAAAACACAAACACTTACGAGTAGTAACGATGCATAGCATCTCGCCTCGGCTGTGGCATTTTCACAGAAAGACAATTCTTGTTGTAATAGGTATAATAGGGAAGCTACAACGCACACTTAAACATAAACACTGCTAAATTGCTTTTACTTCCGTAGTTCCGTCCGAGTTCCGAATCAAATAACGAATGATGAACATAAACAAGTACAATTACCGGCACGTAACTTGGCAAGAGATTTTCGTAGTGGGGGAAGTTCGCGCATATAAAAATGTATGAAATTGTGCGTGCGCAAACTTCCCCCACTACAAAAACTCTTGCCAAGTTACGTGCCGGCAACTATATAGACACGAAAAAATAAATATTATTACAATGTTTAGCATGTGTGACGAGCAAAATTGAACTATAAGATCATAATAGACAATAGTTATTTTTCCATGTTTACAAGTCGCTCGGCAAGTCGGCACACGCAAGATTGGCGGACCGCCGGGCGCGGTACGATGTCACGTGTGGTCGTGGTTATGCAATTTTCAAACTAATGTCGATTGTAAACAGTGCATATTACAGTGTCTTGAGTTGGAATGGCTTACCCTGTTACAGTGTTACAGAGTGTTGAAAGGGTAACCCGTTCGTAACGGGTTAACTTCACCCGTTCGAAGGTGTAACATGAATCATAGGGTTTTTTTTTTGAAGCGCTTAAATAAACCCCTTCAAAAACCCTTTCAACGACTATCCGGCCGGTCCCTGGATTATAGTTATCCAAGATAAGAACGCTTGGAAACATGCTGGTCCTGCTCCATAGGACAATCTAGAGTCAAGACAAAATCAAACTGGTTGCTAATTTAATTGTAAAATTTATTCTTTGTTCTTCTTTTTTTTTACATTGATTTACATTCTGTAATTACTTTAACTCACACCCTGACTTATTACTATTATTATTATTTTTTTTAATGACAATCGTTTATTTTTACCATGCTTGTAAATATGTGAGCACCATGTAGGTATCTATCAGATAATTAATTTATATGTTATGGTTTCATTTTTAATTCTTTTACCTATTGTGGTACAGTAATTTTATTTTAGGTGCATCGTCTTCACATATATATTATATAATCAATGTACATGCAAAATATTGTAAAACATTTTAAAAGAGTACCGGTGGAGTTTCTTGCCCATTCTTCTCCATACGAAATCTACCTTTTGGAATGGGCGACTAGAATCAATTCTATTTTAGTAATTTTTGACGTTCAAAAGTGCCTGTTAAGTGCCTACTTGAAATAAATGCTTTGACTTTGACTTTGAGCAAGTTTTACGCCTTTTCGTCACATTTAACAGAGGGCTGTGATTGGACGTCGAGTTTTAATTATTTTTCAAATGCAAATACTTTATTTCTGATAAAAAATCCATATAATGTTAGTAGGTATTAGTTATAATTTAGCCTATTGTTAGTAGGATAATACTATACAATTAATGAACCATCGAACTGTGGGCCTAAAAAGGCCACTTTGGCAGAATCATAAAAGGATAACATAATGGACAGTTAACCGTTAAGAATCCCATTGGTGAAGTATTTTTCATTTATTTTTTTTGTCTGTGCTAAAATACCAATCAATCCAATCCAAATCCAATCCCAATCTCTTTGAATAAATCTACGTAGTGCAGCGAAAAAAAGAAAAACACGGACTGTCTACGCCATATTATGATTCATAGTGTTATCCTTTTATGATTCTGCCAAAGTGGCGTTTTTAGGCCCCCAGTTTATTTGGTCACGTGACGTGTTTTTTTTTTTATATAAGTTGCTCGGCAATGCATGTTTTCCTAAATTGATTGAGAGTATTCTTCAGATCGATATTATATTTCACCTTAGATTTTTGGTGATTTACGAAAAATTATCTCGGGACTCGTGACTAAGTAATAACACCCTCATAAGGTTAAGCCACACTTGCCGCGGTCGGTCCGTGGATGGGTGACCATCTTCACATACCGAGACCCCTCCGTGCATCGGAAAGGACGTTAACCCTTTGGTCCCGGCTGTCATTCGTGGATCTTTGACAGTCGTTACGGATAGTCAGAAGCCCGAAAGTCTGACAACCAGTCTTACCAAGGGGTATCGTAATTACGTAACTGGGTTGTGGAGGTCAGATAGGCAGTCGCTCCATGAAAAACACTGGTATTCAGCTGCATCCGGTTAGACTGGAAGCCGACCCCAACATAGTTGGGAAAATACTAGGCAGATGATGATGATGATGATATCGTAAGATTCGCCCGGCCGCGTCAATATACGGTCACATTTTTGTTTCACTGAAAATGACATTTGAATAGTATTGTCTCGCTTATTCGTATTGAAAATCGTATCTATTACTCCATGCGGGATGTGTGAGCTCACTCTTCTCAATAAGGCGCGTTTTTGCGCCTAAATTGATATAGACGAATACTGAGTATTCTTCAGATCGATATTATATTTGAGGCCGTCAGCGCAAAAGTGGCCTAACCCACAATTTTTCATATTCGTACTTATCTATACTCCATTTGTAATAGCATTAGACAGAAGTTAAAAAAGGTTATTTTTAATGCACACTTTATAGCAAAAGTACAGTACAGTCGTTACGGGTAGTCAGAAGCCCGAAAGTCTGACAACCAGTCTTACCAAGGGGTATCATATTACCCAATAGCTGGGTTGTGGAGGTCAGATAGGCAGTCGCTCCATGTAAAATACTGGTATTCAGCTGCATCCGGTTAGACTGGAAGCCGACCCCAACATAGTTGGGAAAAGGCTAGGCAGATGATGATGATGATTTATAGCAAAAGTACAATAAACTTGTTACAGTTACGATTGACGCCAAATTTATTAAAATCGATTTATATACTTACCAGTTGTCACGCTTAATTGTAATCATTTCAACAAGTTATCATAAGAAATTAAGTGGCTTTCATTTAGCTATATTATTTCATTCCAATTTAAAATGACAGTGTCAATGCTAAAAACCTAAAAGAAGCAGAGATGAACATTACTGGAACGTTTTTCGTTTTACTATAATCCTACCAAATCTAAAATGTCTAATAATCACTTCATAAGCTCTGACAGCCGGGTTTTTCTAATTTTATCGGTTTACGTCGTCTGTGTCTCATTCAGTCGTTTTGGTGTAAATTGGAAGTATGTGTGATGAAGATATTATTAATAAATAAAGCATAATTAAAAAAAAATCTTTTATTTCGTTTATCTAAGTAGGTATTTAGTAGGTACTGTCTTAGATCTATCAGTTATCTTAACTCATCATCATCTGCCTAGCCTTTTCCCAACTATGTTGGGGTCGGCTTCCAGTCTAACCGGATGCAGCTGAATACCAGTATTTTACATGGAGCGACTGCCTATCTGACCTCCACAACCCAGTTACTGGGTAATACGATACCCCTTGGTAAGACTGGTTGTCAGACTTTCGGGCTTCTGACTACCCGTAACGACTGTCAAAGATCCACGAATGACAGCCGGGACCAACGGCTTAACGTGCTTTCCGAGGCACGGAGGGGTCTCGGTATGTAAAGATGGTCACCCATCCACAGACCAACCGCGGCAAGCGTAGCTTAACCTGATCGATGTATCAGTTATCTTAACTATGAAATAAAATGTTTTGCATTCCTGCTTTTATTATATTTTAAATAAATTGCAATACCTATAGGTACTCCATTTATTATAGCATTAGAAAAAAGAGGCTCGAAAATATAATAAATTTTCATGCAAAACCGGCCTATCCCTAGTTTCATCCATGAAACTAAACTATGAAACTAGGGATAGTGAAAATTTATTATATTTTAAATAAATTGCAATAGATAAGTACGAATATGAAAAATTGTGGGTTAGGCCACTTTTGCGCTGACGGCCTTATTTCACCCTAGATTTTTGGTGATTTACGAAAAATTATCTCGGGACTCGTGACTAAGTAATAACACCCTCATAAGGTTAAGCCACACTTGCCGCGGTTGGCCCGTGGATGGGTGACCATCTTCACATACCGAGACCCCTCCTAGCATCGGAAAGGACTACCCTTTGGTCCCGGCTGTCATTCGTGGATCTTTAACAGTCGTTATGTGTCGTCAGGAACCCGAAAGTCTGACAACCAGTCTTACCAAGGGGCATCGTATTACCCAGTAACTGGGTTGTGGAGGTCAGATAGGCAGTCGCTCCTTGTAAAATACTGGTATTCAGCTGCACCCGGTTAGACTGGAAGCTGACCCGAAAAGGCAGGCAAATTAAATAGTGTCATGAACCTATTTTAAATATAAAAAAAAATAGTCTAAGATATAATTAAACTGTTGATAACACTAATGTTATCAACAGTGTGGCAACACTGATAACGAAACAACTTTGACCTAAATAACAGGAAAACCAAGCGATTATATAAAAAAACTGGCCAAGTGCGAATCGGACTCGCACACGAAGGGTTCCGTACCACAAGGCAAAACAAACACGTTTGTTGTATGGGAGCCCCCCTTAAATATTCATTTTATTTTATTTTTAGTATTTGTTGTATTAGTTGTTGTCATTTTGCACGGAAAAATCTTGGTCGTGCGTAGACACGGAACTTTTACCTAATGACACTTATACTTATGTGTGCGGTGCGAGTGGCAGTCACAGCTGGCTCGATCATTGTGTAGTGACGAGCGCTGCGCGTTCGTCATATTAAGTGCGTCTGTACTTAATAAAGATGTATATTGGTCCGATCACTATCCGTTATTGCTTTCTTGTAATTTTAATTTTATACGCTCAAGCTGCCAGCAGCCGACAAAGCTAAGTAATAATATATTTTATAATAGTGTAAAATGGGGAGAAAGAGACTCTGATCAAATAGATCAAATAGATAAATAGCGGCAACAGAAATACATATACAACATTTTAACTGTCTAGCTATCACGGTTCATAAGATACAGCCTGGTGACAGACATACAGACCGACGGACAGTGGAGTCTTAGTAATAGGGTCCAGTTTTTACCCTTTGGGTACGGAACCCTAAAAAATGTGGCCAAGTACGAACGCAAGTTTGTGAATAGGGTTCCGTCTAAAAAATAACTATAGGCTTTACTTAGATGTTTCACTTCCACTATTCTTTCAGGATATAATTATTATAGGTAGAGAGGAAAGGTTAAAAGGAAAAGGCTTTTAATTCTATTTTTATAATTTATTATAATAGCAGCACCCCGCGGTTTCACCCACGCAAGTTTCGATCCCGTGGGAATATCAGGATAAAAACTACCCTATGTCCTTCCCCGGGATGCAATCTATCTCTGTGCCAAATTTTATCGAAATCCGTTCAATGGTTTAGGCGTGAAAAGACACACAGAGTTACTTTCGAATTTATAATATTAGTATGGATGCTTAAATAATACGCTCTGCGCCTTCTATCATGACATCAATGATTTATATGATGATCGTGCCAGTTGGTCATTGTAGTGTCATCATCTGTCCCGGCTGTCATTTGTGGATCTTTGACAGTCGTTACGGGTAGTCAGAAGCCCGAAACTCTGACAACCAGTCTTACCAAGGGGGTATCGTATTACCCAGTAACTGGGTTGTGGAGGTCAGATAGGCAGTCGCTCCATGTAAAATACTTGTATTCAGCTGCATCCGGTTAGACTGGAAGCCGACCCCAACATAGTTGGGAAAAGGCTAGGCAGATGATGATGATGTAGTGTATTATGCTTTTTAGTTTTCCCTCTGATATGGTATTTTTACCATAAATACAGGATTATTGGTAAAACATTAACAACCTCTTAAGAGGTCATTGTACTCATCATTATGAACAACTTTTACTATGGACCAAACCTGAAATCGCGAAAAAAAAACAGCTGTTCCCTACATTTATGTTCGTATAACTCGTCAAAATGTAGGGAACAGCTGATTTTTTTAAATGTTTTACCAATAACCCTGCATATGATTAAATTTTGATTTCCAAGCCTAATAAATGTCGTAAGTTTGTAGTGAACAAAGAATCACCACTGGACATTGCTTTCATTCGACGATCATCATGCAAATTCCTCTGCACCCTGAAATTGCGTAATACATCTTTATCAATCACAATATCAATCATTTTAAAGGACATTGCTATACATCACACTAATATTATAAAGGCGAAAGTGTTGAGTGTGTGTGTGTGTGTTCTTCTTCTTCGCGCTCAAACAGCTGGACCAATTTTGATAAAATTTGGTATGGAGGTAGCCGACTGGCTACTTTTTGTCCCGATATTCCCACGGGATCGACACTTATGCGGGTGAAACCGCGGGGCTAGCTAGTTTCTATTATGTTCGAAAAATGTGTCTGCTGAACGTAACGCTATGAATGTTGAACTGTCAGTATGAAAGCCATTGGCACTATTAGGTCTACCAGAATCTCATGGCAAAAAAAAAAACAAAAAACTTTGTGGTTTTCATACATTTGACAACAATTTTATTGGCAATGTCAAATGTATGAAAACCAGTTTTTTTTTTATTTGCCATGAGATTCTGGTAGACCTATATTAGTCTGTTACGCAATCACCCCGCCTGGGCTATTTACTTGTACAGACGCCAGCACATCAAGCTATCCGAAACTGACAAATTTTCCCAATCAACTTTGAACCTTATACTTTAGTGATAAAGTTAAAAATCCTAATATTACATAGCAATCATTCTGATTTTTTTGTCAGATTATTCTACAAGCTACATACTTAAAACACTAGTGTTTTAATTTTTTAGTCCAAACAATAGATTTTTTGTAATTTAATAATTGCTTCTTATTTTGCAATAAATTACCAGCGTTGTGTCATCGCGCTTCTCTTTCTTTTCTATGCAGTCCGACAGTGAGCGCGCTTTAGGTCATGGTAAGCCCCTTAAGCATGAATGAATGAATGAATGAATTGCATCGATCCCAGAGTGGTTAAACCAGACTCGATTAATCGAATGAACCCCAAGATTCGCACTAGCTCCTGTAGCCTCATGTTCATGGTGCTACAGCGACCATTGCATATCAAGGAATAGACCGGGGGGCGCGGTAATGGTAGGGAAGACGTGCCCGTAGGTAGGTCATGTAAGCCCCATAAGCAATAAATTGGCTCCTCCCCGCAACGCTGCCTGAGCCCCTCGCCCCTTCCCGCTGCCAGTGTCTGCAGCCCTGGCGAAGCCCATAGAAAAGGAATCCACTAGCGTCACCGCGAGTGGCCCAGGGGCTCCAAGTAGGAAGCCCATGCCAAAAAAGACAGCGAATAGGGCTGATGATGAGGGTTTCGTGACGGTGCAAAGGAGGAAGCGCCGGTCACGAACGAACAAGAACCGCTGCGGCAAAGCTCCTACGGAGCCCGAAGTCAGCTTGCGTGCCGCAAAGCCGAACACACCGGTGTACATCTCTCACCTACACTACACCACTAAGGTGGAGGACATCGTGGAGTACGTGCGCCAGAAGACGAGGTACACGCCGAGGGTGCAGTTACTGGAGTCGCACCGCAACGTCAACTTCAAGGCGTTCGTGGCGCGCATGCCAACATGCTACCTGCACCTGGTGATGAAAGAAAGCTTTTGGCCGTAGGATGTGATATTCCGCCGCTTTCGCGGGCAAGTGCCACCAGAACGCACAAAGACTTAGTGCAACTAAGTGATATTAACATAGTTATTAAGTTTTATTTACTAACAAAATTGTTATTATATTATTATGTATACTTAGGTTAAGGTATGTAGATATCTAGAGGTCTTTGTTACCTGATAATAAATGGTTTATTATTATATTATTATTATTATAAAAAAAAGAAAACAAGATTTAAAATACAGTCATGCCAGCGACCAGACGAGGAAGAAGACTGGTGTTGTGACCTCTGGCGTGGTGTTGCTCATCTTACCGTACCATTCTTTATGCTCCTGTGACTGCCTAACCCTGCGAGAATAGAATAGTCATCTCCCATCCCCTTCGAAGACGCGCCTGAGTTATCCCTCAGTTTCCGCTCTAGAGGTACACAGACAGACGCCATACTGTTTCAACATAGGTGTATATGGGGGGGGGGGGGGGGGACAGGTGTGCCGTGCCCACCCTAGAATGGTCTGGTCCCTATGATGTTTGAGGACCTTGCGGCGAATGCAAGTCTCTCTCAGGGCTCTCAGGCCCCCGACTTGGCTACTATGGTAGCAGAAGGAACAGTGGGATTTTAGTCGGTAGCAGTCCGACATAACCCTCCGTTCATCCCAGACGGACGGTTTCCATGAGGATTTCCCAACAAAAAAAAAGAAAAGGTTAGGGGCCAGGCCCTCTCTGGAAAAAAACCCTAGATACGCCAATGCGTTTCAAGCTTTTGCAGAACCCTAAAAAGTGTGCAACAAGTTCACAGTTCTCTGATAAACACTTTAAGCTTGTATGGTAAAGAAAAACATTGTCATAATGACAAGGTCACTTCACCGTTATGACGGAAAAACATAACCAGCCCATAATGTTCCCACTGCTGGGACACTGGCCTCCTCTCTGTGAGAGGGAGTGGGCCGTAATCCACCACGCGGGCCCAGTGCGGGTTGGTAGATGTCACATGTCTTCGAATTTTTGGTTCTAGGACATGCCGGTTTCGTCACGATGTTTTCCTTCGCCGTTTTGAAAGCTGTGGTGATGAAATTATGTATTTACACAAAGTAAAGTGCCTGTCTGGGTGGTCTGGGTTCGAACCCGCGACCTTTAACTTGTATGGCCTCGTGTGACGGAAGAGTTATTATTGCCCAGTCATTGGGTTGAGGTTTTGTGGTGTTCAGATGGCAGTAATGTTGCTTGCCTGTCGGTCTTCTGCAGACTGTACTTCGGAGAGTGTGCGCAGGAGCTCCACGACCTGATCCCACCGTCGCCCATTTACCACCGGACAACCAGACGTACTGCAGCGTACCATCCGCACTTGGTTGATATCCCCACGAGTCAGCGCTTCTCCTCCACTTTTATTAAGATAAGTATGTGTACTGGACAGGTCCAAACAATCTGTGTGGTTCTTTCCTCAAAAGACTATTTCAGACACCAATCTACATGGTCTTCACATGATCTGACCAAGATTATGTCTGGACTTTAAAAGAGACTGCGACCTCTGAGTTTGTTTCGGCCTTCACAGAGTAGTCAGATATGAAACCTCATCTAGTTTTAAAGTATGATTGACATGTAAAAGTCACGGCTAATAGCCGAAGTACGGCTACACCTAGTTTTAGCCGGGTACAACTAGGTGCAGCCGGCCACATGCGGTTCGTGTGTACTTCGGGAGGCGACGTAGGATGCCAGAGCGAGCGAAGGGCACCCCGAGGTTAGGTTTGGTTAGGTTACTTTAAACCCCTTACACAGAAATAGGAGCCCCGCGAAGCGGGGCTCCGTCGACGTAGGATGCAAGAGCGAGCGAAGGGCACCCCGAGGTTAGGTTTGGTTAAAACTAGGTGTAGCCGCACTTCGGCTATTAGCCGTAACATACATGTGTAAATCTTACAATTTTTTTTTTTTTTATGAATACGCTACTGAGGAATAAAAACTCAATTTGCCCAACTCAGGACACCACGTTCAGCAGTCACATTTGGGACAACGTAAACAAATTACCTAAGTCTAATTTAATTGAGGTTACGTTAATTTGTTTTTCAACACGTGCATCTAATTTTAGAATACAAGTAACAAAACAACCAATTAACGACAATATTATTTAGGTGTACTTGCCACTTGCACGTGGCAAGTTAAACTGTTCATTACCACGAGAAGTTTGACATTCCCAGAATTGAATTTGAAAATATAATAAAAATGGTATGGGTCCCGCCTGCTTCCAACTTTTATTTAAGAGCGTTTACGCCGTACGGCATTTCATACAAACTTTCAAGCCCTTATTTTTCGAAATTAATGAACCGATTTTAATGAAACATCATACGCATAAGCAGGATACAAAGGTCTAAAAAGTTAGTGAAGAACATTTTCGAAATGTCTCATTTAAAAAAAGATAACTGGAAATCTCTGTTTCTATGGAAAATTTAAAATCGGTCTAATTTGGCTGTAACACTGTTTTTCGAAAATGTTCTCTACTAACTTTTTAGACCATTGTATCCTGCTTACCTATGCAGTTGCAGCATAAAGTTTACAAGCAATATAATCGGTTCATTCATTTCAAAAATAAGGGCTGCAAAGTTTGTATGAAATGCCGTACGGCGTAAACGGTAATTTAAAATGGGCTTGTTTTTAGCGTTTCAGTTTTTTTTACTTAAGTTTTTTACCGCAGTCGGGTTTTTTATTTTTTTAAATAACTTTTTTTATTTCCAGCTTTTTAGTTTACAATTAATGTGACAGATTTCGCAGACGATTTAGATCTTCGTAGGTGTTTTTTACGTATTGTCACTTCGAATTGCTTTTAACCATCTATGTTGAATATTTTGAAAAAAATTTTTTTTTGAAAACATAATATGGCGCCAAAAATCGGCCATTTTATTTTATTTTTTTCAATTTTGATATACCCAGTGTCACTCTCACACTTAAGACGAATCTAACGATATCTCTCAAGTTGAAATCGATCAAGCCGTTTAGGCTACAGAGCGTGCCAAAGAAATATACATACATACATACATACACTCGAAAAGCATAACCCTCCTTCAGGCGCAGTCGGGTAAAAAGTAACCTAACTTTATTCATTAGAGAGGGGCTTCCATAGATATATGAAAGATTTTTTTACATTTCTATGGGGGCTTGCACGCCACGCTATGGGCTTGCATGGTCATCATGCAACATCAGGCACTTATGAATTGTCAAGAAGTCGGTCAGTCAGAAAATATGAAGCTAGTTGCCCATTCCAAAGCGTAGGCACCTATGGAGAAGAACGGGCAAGAAACTGCATGGACACCCTTTTTAGGGTTCCGTTGTCAACCGTTCCGTAGTTCCGTAGGAACCCTTATAGTTTCGCCATGTCTGTCTGTCCGTCCGTCTGTCTGTCTGTCCGTCCTCGCTTAATCTCTGTGACCGTTAGCACTAGAAAGCTGAAATTTTGTAGGAGTACGTAACTATATCAGTTACGCCGACAAAGTGGTATAATAAAATTTTGGAAAATATTTTTTTAGGGTAGCTCCCCTACATGTGAAGTGGGGATGAATATTTTTTTCGTCGTCTACCCCATCGTGTGGGGTATCGTTGAATAGGTCTTCTAAAATGGCTTAGGGGTTGCTAAAATTATTTTTCGATTTAATGCTCCATTTACGAAATATTAAAGTTTAAAGTGCAAATTTTTGTTCCAGTAGGGCGCCCCCCCCCCCCCTCCCTCTAAAAGCTAAACTACGGGCTTGAAAAATCTGGAAAAATTCTCGATGATAGTGCATTTCATGAACTTTAAAGGAAAGGTATAGCGGTTAAGATAACTTTATTAGTTTAGCAGTAATAGTCGTTAAACTTGGGTGTTGGATAATTTTGTACCAAATACAAAATCCTTAGCATTAATCCTTTAAAGTGACTAAGATGAAGTAGTTGCTTGTTTATAATGGGTAAAGACTTGCATTGAAAACCAAAATATGTTTTTTTTTTTACCTATTCAGAATAAAGAACAACAGAATCGTACTACACTGTGATAACGGGCTACTACGGAACCCTACACTGTGCGTGGCCCGACACGCACTTGGCCGGTTTTTTATTTAAATTATTTTACAAAAATATTAGTTAGGTAGGTACTTACATCATTACTTTTGAATTTATAATTATATAATGGGAGAACGATGTAAACTACTGAAAGACGACGATATGGAATAGAGACTTCAATAAAGTCCGCGAAATTCAATATTTCTTACATTTTATGCAAATAAATTTTGAATTTCACTGGCTACATCAAAGGCATCAGAATTCAGAAAATGGTTGTCTTATCTAAGAATATCCTGAACAATACGTTTCCGGGGAAAAACGTGCGTTAAAACCACGGGAAAACAATAGTATTGTTCGAAATCTATAGACATTGTGCGAACTTTAGACATTACAAAACCTAAAGTCATAAAGGCGAATATTTCATATTTCAATTTAACCTCCTGATAACGAAGTCAACGAAAGAACTGGCCCCTATGACTCAAACGATGACTTGGAGATTTTTTGTTGACAATGATTAATATTGAATCCGGTTTTCATCTGTTAAGATTCTAGATTCGGTTACTGTGTATTTTTTTAGTTTCAGACAGGTTTTTTTCGAATAAAAAACAAGGAAGTTTTTTCGTCATTAAAATAGTCAGTTCACCACGTGTAAAAATTAGCGTATCTTACAACTTACTAAACTTACTAAGGTAACTTCTATTCTTAGTCTGTGGTATCTTGGGTAGTTGGCCTAAACCCGAATGGACTATATAACGTGACCATTCGTCCCGCTTTCAGGCTGGCTGTCCCGTTGTCCCCAACCAGAACAGAAATGTCCCGCTTTTACAAAGGAACCAAACGATATTCAATTCAATTTATTCATAAACAATTTACTTACATTGTATCTGAATAGGTATCAAATCTAAGACAGCACACAACATAAAATATAAGTATTCGACTTTGATTATACCTATGTATAATGTCTCGAGGTAGTCGATAAAATTTAATTAAGTACAAAGTTTCCTCACGATGTTTTCCTTCACCGTTTTGAGAGGAGTAGTGATGAAATTATTTATACAAAGTAAAGCGCCTGTCTGGGTTTGAACCTACGACCTACTATTCGTAAGACCGTCACCAGTGAGCCACCACTGACGCCAGCACATCAAGCTACTACAACCTGTTAAATTCCTTTAATAGATTTTCAACTTTATCGCTTAAGCATAAGGTTCAAAGTCGATTGGGAAAATTTGACAGTTTCGGGTAGCTTGATCTGCTGGCGTCTGTACTTACTCTAATATCAGAGCTCATAGAATGTTATTTAGCAATTCTAATAAGTTGACTTAAGGCTCCTTCAGAGGGCTCCTGGAGAGGGCTATGCTTGGAGTTTCCCTGCGTGATCGAATCAGGAATGAGGAGATCCGCAGGAGAACCAAGGTAACCGACATAGCCCGAAGAATTGCCAAACGTAAGTGGCAGTGGGCAGGGCACATTGCTCGCAGAACAGATGGCCGATGGGGCCGAAAAGTTCTGGAGTGTCGACCGCGTACCGGAAGACGTAACGTTGGAAGGCCTCCCACAAGGTGGACCGATGACATTGTGAAGGCCGCAGGAACCCGTTGGATGCGGGAAGCACAGGACCGGTCGAAGTGAAGGTGCTTGGGGGAGGCCTATGTCCAGCAGTGGACGTCTTTCGGCTGAAATGATGAAGGCTCCTTCAAACAGGCACGACACGCGTTAAAATCGCACGCGACACAAAGGCACCGCAAGTCGCGCAACGAGCGGTGCCTTTGTGTCGCGCGCGATTATATCGCGTGTCACTCTTGTTTGTAGAAGCCTTTAGGCAAAAAAAACTGAAGACGAGGCAAGCTCGAAAATTTCAGCACCCGCCTTGGAGATGTATTTCTTTTGACCATTTAACTCTGTCTGTATGACACCTTTTCACGCCTACACCACTGAACGGATTTCGATCAAATTTGTCAAGGAGATAGATGGCATCCTGAGGAAGGACATAAGTTACTTTTTGTCCTGGTAACACGTTCCAGTAGGATTATTTTCGACATCCACGAGGGCGAAGCAAACATAATTTCTCTTTGGACACATCGGAATTTGTAGGTATCACTTATTTCCATTTTTGGTTGATTCTCAGCTTCAGGGGCTTATGGATCAGGTTTAGCTACGATTGCCGCGGTTTGTTTGTGGATGGGTGTCCATCTTTATGTACCAAGACCCCTCCGTGCCTCGGAAAGCACGTTAAGCCGTTTGACCCGGCTGTCATTCGTGGATCTTTGGCAGTCGATACGGGTCGTCAGAAGCCCGAAAATCTTACAACCAGTCTTACCAAGGGGTATCGTATTAACCAGTAACTGGGTTGTGGAAGTCAGATAGGCAGTCGCTCCATGTAAAATACTGGTATTCAGCTGCATCCGGTTAGACTGGAAGCCGACCCCAACATAGGTTGGGAAAAGGCTAGGCAGATGATGATGGTTGATTCTCAGCTTCAAACTTGAGTAAAGTCATTAGTTAAATTACAAATAATTAATTATCATTAATATTAGTCCCTTGGGTAATCTGGACTCCGGACCCAAGTTGGCCGAAGCAAGGAAAACCTGTTCAGGTGGAGATTCATAGACGACTCCGCCTTGGAGTGTAAATGTGGTGCTGTCCCACAAACGATGGGACACTTAATATCGTGTCCTGCGTGTCCTGTCAGCTGCACGTTACAGGAACTGATGGACGGTGATGAAGGCGCCAAACAAGTAGCCGAATTCTGGGCCGAGTCCATTTAGATTGCTATCGACACGCTAAGAAGAAGTAAAGTCAT
This sequence comes from Mesoligia furuncula, assembly GCA_916614155.1. Classification (NCBI taxonomy): domain Eukaryota; kingdom Metazoa; phylum Arthropoda; class Insecta; order Lepidoptera; family Noctuidae; genus Mesoligia; species Mesoligia furuncula. The sequence continues at coordinate 12,232,272 of OU744820.1, read as the reverse complement.
TAATATAACAACTGCATCCAATGACGGATCTGCCAGGTTGTCAGACCAACGCCTTTGAGGTCAACGGCCCTTTCCCTTTGTTGGCCGAGGGCTCATACATTATGCATGACAACTCGACAATACAATAGAATAACTTGATTCTCGTATATTATCGGCTGTAGTGCAACGAATAAGTTATTTTCAAGCTGACAGCTTGGGCAATAACAGGCGCGGCGCGACTCCATAGTTCCGACCGACTGAAGTGTCATTTTACTGCAGCTAACACTTCTTAAGGCCTACGCAGACGGCATGGCAAGGGATTTAATTTTTTACTAATGGACATTCAAACGTATCGATAAAGAAATACGACATAAATTGCTAAGCTTTAAAATGATGCCGTGGCATCGAAAGGGTTTCATTGCACGGCATTGAAAGACGCGCCACGGGCTCCCGCGGCGGGATGCCGTGGCGTCCTGCGGTAGCCAACGGCATGCGAAGGACTCCGGCGCTCGTTGTGACATACCGCGGGGTAAGGCGGCGGGGGTAGAGAAGCGGGGAAGCCGTTGGAAGGCCGCGGTATCTAAGCGGCTAGTGTGCGTTGACTGACGGCAAAATCCCTTGCCATGCCGTCCCGGTCTGCGTAGACCTTAAACCACTGAACGGATTTCGAACAAATTTGTCAAGGAGATAGATGGCATCCTGAGGAAGGAGATAGGCTACTTTTTTTTGGCTGATTATTTTCGACATCCACGAGGGGGAAGCCGGGGTCAGAAGCTAGAAAAAACAGAATTTATCTTTGGACACACCGAAATTTGTAGGTATCACTTATTTCCATTTTTGGTTGATTCTCAGCTTCAGGGGCTTGTGGATCAGGTTATAAGCTACGAATGCCGCGGTTTGTCTGTGGATTGGTGACCATCTTTACATACCAAGACCCCTCCGTGCCTCGGAAAGCACGTTAAGCCGTTGGTCCCGGCTGTCATTCGTGGATCTTTGGCAGTCGGTATGGGTCGTCAGAAGCCCGAAATTATGACAACCAGTCTTACCAAGGGGTATCGTATTACCCAGTAACTGGGTTGTGGAAGTCAGATAGGCAGTCGCTCCATGTAAAATACTGGTATTCAGCTGCATCCGGTTAGACTGGACGCCGACCCCAACATAGTTGGGAAAAGGCTAGGCCGATGATGATGGTTGATTCTCAGCTTCAAAACTTGAGTAAAGTCATTTAGTCAAATTACTAATAATTAATTATCATTAATATTAGTCACATGAGTTACCTTGGGTAATCTGGACTCCGGACCCAGGTTGGCCGAAGCAAGGAAAACCTGTTCAGGTGGAGATTCATAGACTAGACGACTCCGCATTGGAGTGTAAATGTGGTGCTGTCCCACAAACGATGGGACACTTAATATCGTGTCCTGCGTGTCCTGTCAGCTATCGATATAGAGATACGACATAAATTGCTATAGGTACTTTAAAATGATGCCCTGGCATCGAAAGGGATTTCATTGCACGGCATTGAAAGACGCGCCACGGGCTCCCGCGGCGGGATGCCGTGGCGTCTTGCGGTAGGCAACGGCATGCCAAGGACTCCGGCGCTCGTTGTGACATATCGCGAGGTGAGGCGGCGGGGGTAGAGAAGCGGAGAAGCCGCTGGAATGCCATGCCGTCTCGGTCTGCGTAGGCCTTAAGAAGTGTAATTTTACTGCAGCTAATTAAAAGTTGGACAGAGTCGCGTCGCGCCTGTTATTGCCCAAGCTGTCAGCTTGAAAATAACTTATTCGTTGCACTACGGCCGATAATACGAGAATCAAGTTATTCTATTGTATTGTCAAGTTGTCATGCATAATGTATGAGCCCTCGGCCAACAAAGGGAAAGGGCCGTTGACCTCAAAGGCGTTGGTCTGACAACCTGTCAGGTCCGGACTGGATGCAGTTGTAATATTAATGACTTTACTTCTTCTTCTTAGCGTGTCGATAGCAATCTAAATGGACTCGGCCCAGAATTAGTCTACTTGTTTGGCGCCTTCACCAGCGTCCATGAGTTCCTGTAACGTGCAGCCGACAGGACACGCACGACACGATATTAAGTGTCCCATCGTTTGTGGAACAGCACCACATTTACACTCCAAGGCGGAGTCGTCTATGAATCTCCACCTGAACAGGTTTTCCTTGCTACGGCCAATCTGGGTCCGGAGTCTGTTTGACTTCCAGATTACCCAAGGTAACTCATGTGACTAATATTAATGATAGTTAATTATTAGTAATTTGACTAATGACTTTACTCAAGTTTTGAAGCTGAGAATCAACCATCATCATCTGCTGAGAACAACTATCTTGGGGTCGGCTTCCAGTCTAACCGGATGCAGCTGAATCAGCAGTTTTTTCCATGGAGCGACTGCCTATCTGATCTCCACAACCCAGTTACTGAGTAATACTAGTTAGGGCCGAAGCCTGCCGGGTCAGCGGGATTGTCCGAAAGGGTTACCGCTGCCCCGGAACATAAAGGGGTAAGGAAGGAACACGGGTGGGTTTTAGTCAGTAAGAGTCTGACACTCCCTTCCGCTCCACCCAGAGCGGGAGGAGTCATTTCGTGATTTCCCACCCGCAAAAAAAAAAAGGCGGAGTCGTCTATGAATCTCCACCTGAACAGGTTTTCCTTGCTACGGCCAACCTGGGCCCGGAGTCTGTTTAAAGACTTCCAGGTTACCCAAGGTAACTCATGTCTCGGTGGGAGGTGAAATGAAATGAAAAACCTATACAAGGAAGCCCGTTTGCAGCAGTCTAAAATTATTTTTAGAAGCCTATCTCCAAGGTCTTTCCGAAATATCCTCATGTAAATGAATTCTTAATCAAATTCTCTACCAACATAATTTTCCGGATTTTCAAATCGCAACTGCTATTCCTTGACAGTTATAGGAACTGGCTATAAAACGGCAAAGGACCATGGGAACTTTTGAATGAACACTGGGCCCACTTTTCAAAGTTGTGCAACAGTGATGAAACCTGTGTCATATGACAGCTCTTGGCGTGTACTTTATTTCATTCTATGGCAGCTAAGTTCAAATCCAGCGCGCAAATGGTTTTTTTTTATGCGTTGTTTAAAAATGTTCAACATTGCTCAACAGTGATGAATTATATATCATATGAAAGCTCTTGAAGTGTACTTTATTTCATTCTATGACAGCTAAGTTCAAATTCGGCGCGAAAATAGTTATTTTTTGCGTTTTTTAAAAATGTTCAACATTGTGCAACAGTGATGAAAGCTATGTCATATGACAGCTCTTGGCGTGTACTTTATTTCATTCTATGGCAGCTAAGTTCGAATCGAGCGCGAAAACGGTGTTTTATGCGTTTTTTTTTAAATGTTCAACTTTGTTCAACAGTGATGAGTTATATGTCATATGAAAGCTCTTAACATGTACTTTATTTCATTCTATGGCAGCTAAGTTCAAATCCAGCACAAAAATGTTTTTTTATTGCGTTTTAAAAAATGTTCAACATTGTGCAATAGTGATGAAACCTATGTCATATGACAGCTCTTGGCGTGTACATTATATGGCAGCTAAGTTCAATTCCAGCGTAAAAATGGTTCTTTTTGGGTTTTAAAAACAAAAATGGATACACCAATAGGTAGGTACCTACGTACGTACCTCGATCTTTGAACATATCATTCTGCTGAACATATTCAGCAAACTGTGAACTGATCGCAGGTAGATCATCTCCTAAAACATGGGTTTGTGTCCGCAAAACACGCGAGCGCATACACATAATACAGCAATCTAGCTGCCATTGCAAATAGTCCAATTCAATTAGGGGCTGATTTTTCAATCAACCGATAATTTTTATTCGTGGAAAATAGTTGACATCTGGCAGTTTTTGTATAATATAATATAATTCATCACTGTTGAACAATGTTGAACATTTTTAAAAAACGCATAAAAAACCCTTTTCGCGCTGGATTTGGACATAGCTGCCATAGAATGAAATAAAGTACACTTTAAGAGCTTTCATATGAAATGTAATTCATCACTGTTGAACGATGATGAACATTTTTAAAAAACGCAAAACAATAATCAATTTCGCGCTGGATTTGAACTTAGCTGCCATAGAATGATATAAAGTACACTTTAAGAGCTTTCATATGAAATATAATTCATCACTGTTGAACGATGATGAACATTTAAAAAAAACGCAAAAAATAACCAATTTCGCGCTGGATTTGAACTTAGCTGCCATAGAATGAATTAAAGTACACTTCAAGAGCTTTCATATGACATATAATTCATCACTGTTGAACAATGTTGAAAAAGTGGGCCCAGCTTGAAGCATTTAAAAAACGCACAAAAAACCGTTTTCGCGCTGGATTTGAACTTAGCTGCCATAGAATGAAATAAAGTACACTTCAAGAGCTTTCATATGACACATAATTCATCACTGTTGAACAATGTTGAAAAAGTGGGCCCAGCATGACGCATTTAAAAAACGCATAAAACACCGTTTTCGCGCTCGATTTGAACTTAGCTGTCATAGAATGAAATAAAGTACATGTTAAGAGCTTTCATATGACATATAACTCATCACTGTTGAACAAAGTTGAATATTTTTTTAAAAACGCATAAAACACCGTTTTCGCGCTCGATTTGAACTTAGCTGCCATAGAATGAAATAAAGTACATGTTAAGAGCTTTCATATGACATATAATTCATCACTGTTCCACAATGTTGAAAAAGTGGGCCCAAAATGACGCATTTAAAAACGCATAAAACACCGTCTTCGCGCTGGATTTGAACTTAGCTGCCATAGAATGAAATAAAGTACACTTTAAGAGCTTTCATATGACATATAATTCATCACTGTTGAACAAAGTTAAACATTTTTAAATAAACGCATAAGACACCGTTTTCGCGCTCGATTTGAACTTAGCTGCCATAGAATGAAATAAAGTACATGTTAAGAGCTTTCATATGACATATAACTCATCACTGTTGAACAAAGTTGAACATTTAAAAAAAAACGCATAAAACACCGTTTTCGCGCTCGATTTGAACTTAGCTGCCATAGAATGAAATAAAGTAAATGTTAAGAGCTTTCATATGACATATAATTCATCACTGTTGTACAATGTTGAAAAAGTGGGCCCAAAATGACGCATGGTCCTTTATTTAGGGTGGCAAATTGCATAACAATTAATTTCATGTTAAGTGATTACCACAGAAATGTAAATTTGTATCTATTGCTTTACTGAAATACATTTGTAGTAGTGGTGCGGTGGTGGGGCTGTCCCAGCGACATCGGGTTCTGAATTACCTACATTTTCAACTCCCGGGCATATCTCTTTCTTCCATATATCTATGGTGATTACCTGTTTCATCTATCATCATCTGCCTAAGCCTTTTCCCAACTATGTTGGTATCGGCTTTCTGTCTAACCGGATGCAGCTGAATACCAGTATTAAAATTTGATGTGTGTACCATTTGATGTGTGAATACCAGTATTTCATGTGTGTACCATTTGATGTGTGAATACCGGTATTTGTTTTGTGTACCATTTGATGTGTGAATACCAGTATTTGATGTGTGTACCATTTGATGTGTGAATACCAGTATTTGATGTGTGTACCAGTGGATGTGTGATTACCAGTAGGTATTTGATGTGTGTACCATTTGATGTGTTAATACCAGTATTTGTTGTGTGAACCATTTGATGTGTGATTACCAGTAGGTATTTGATGTGTGTACCATTTGATGTGTGAATACCAGTATTTGATGTGTGTACCATTTGATGTGTGAATTAGAAAATAAGTGTTTTGGACTGTTGTTAACGAGATACCCTGTGTTATTTATTATACTAAGATCTGCCGCCCACGGTTTCGTCCTAGGACTAGGAACATCTATCCTTGTGTCAAGTACAGTCAGCTGCACATCCGTTTGTTTAGTTTGTTACATGTGCACTACGAAACACGCCCTTGCTGCTACGACAGGCGCTTTTTTTTTTTTTTGCGGATGGGAAATCATCAAATGACTCTTCCCGCTCTGGGTGGAGCGGAAGGGAGTGTCAGACTCTTACTGACTAAAACCCACCCGTGTTCCTTACTTAGCCCTTTATGTTCCGGGCCAGCGGTAACCCTTTCGGACAATCCCGCTGATACGACAGGCGCTGTCAACGTCATTTTTTTTAACACTATTGCACATTAGTGTTTAAAAAAATTATTATTAAGTATTTTAGTTTTTTTCGGCTCCATAAAATTACAAGTTGACGTTCAAAATCATACAGAGCGAGTTAGAAACACCACGCTGTGCTCCATAACTCAAGTAGGGGATGTTGGAGAAAAAACAGCCAGGCTGAAGTGGGAGTGAGCCGGACACGTCACGCGAATGCACCCGGAGAGATGGGCAAAGATCGTCACCACAAAAAACTTTTTAACAAATACAAAAACCGACTTCCAAAAAAACACTACCTTCAAAGTGAAAAATAACTTTAATTTCGGAAGTCGTTATTTTTCACTTTGTAGTGTTTTTTTTTGGAAGTCGTTTTTTTTTTGTTAAACGTTTTTATTTCTCGCTTTTTAGTGGGTCTGTTTATAATGTACCTATCTAAGTTACAATAGCCTAATGTCAACTTGCCCATCGCCTTTTACAAAATATTGCTTTTCCCGATGCAGGGACGTTAATTGTCGAGGAGTTCTCCTAGTATTTCGCCATCAGCTCCATTTCACCATTCGCATTGTGACGAGCATAAATTGCTTAGCAACCATATTAAAGTAATAGAATCGCAACCCGTGAAACATCTATTATTGAGTAGTTCCGTGGCCATCTGTGGTCTTCTTCATCAGTTCCATTTCACCAAATGTTGGTTTCCGAGAGCAAATGCACGAGTTACTATAAAAATTACCCAAATCGCTATAGGTGTGCCTATAATATTTGAGGAGTTCCCTCAATTACTCATGGATCCCATCATCAGAACTGTATTTTGATAAAAATGAGAGCAATCTGGAAGTATATCCTTTTAAATAAAAGAATTATCCAAATTGGTTTATAAATGACGGCGTACTGAGGTAAAATAACAAACATAAATAAAAACTTTTTTCAAAAAAAAAAAAACAACCGACTTCCAACAAAAACACTACAAATTGAAAAATAACTTTAATTTCGGAAGTCGGTGTCTTTGGTTCCGCATTTTTGTTCATTGACACCGACTTCCGAAATTAAAGTTATTTTTCAATTTGTAGTGTTTTTGTTGGAAGTCGTTTGTTTTTTTTTTTGAGAAAAGTTTTTATTTTTCACTTTTTAGTGGGTCCGTTTGTAATTTATCTAGTTACAATAGCTTAATGTCAACTGCTCATCACTTGTTACAAAATATTACTTTTCCCGATGTTGGGACGTTAATTGTTGAGGAGTTCTCCTGGTAAGAACCAAGAGAGCTCCTCAACAACCAGTCACCATACGCATTGTGACGAGCATAAATTCCTTAGCAACCATATTAAAGTAATCGAATCGCAACCCGTGAAATATTTGTCAGTGAGTAGTTCCAATGGCCATCTGTGGTCTTCTTCATCAGCTCCACTTTACAAAATGATGATTTCCGAGAGCAAATGCTCAAGTTATTTTTTAAAAATACCCAAATCGTTATAGATTTGCCTATAAAATTTGAGGGTTTCCCTCAATTTCCATAGGATCCTCTCATCAGATTCCAACTTGATGATAATGGGACCACCTCGAGAGAATACCCTTTCAAACAAAACAGAATTTTGAAAATCGGTCCACAATTGGCGGAGTAATCGCGTAACAAACACACAAAAAAAAAACACCGTCAAATTGAGAACCTCCTCCTTTTTTGAAGTCGGTTAAAAAAACGAATTGAGAACCTCCTTTTTGTGAAGTCGGTTAAAAACAGAAAGGTAGTCCCTCACTGGACGCCTGAGAGAGGACATCGCCGCTTCATTGTGATTTTGACAGACCTGGCAATGGCAGCAAGTTAATTGCAACATTAATGTTAAGAAAAAAAATAATTTAAAAAAAAATTAAACCGACTTCAAAAAGAAATTAACTCAAAACTATGAAATAATTTTAATTTCGGAAGTCGGTGTCTTTGGGACCCGTATTTTATAGTTTTAGCTTTTTGCCACCGACTTCCGAAATTAAAATTATTTCATAATTTTGAGTTAATTTCTCTTTGAAGTTGGTTTATTTTTTTTTTAATTACTTTTTTATTTCGTAATTTTTAGTTTTTGCGCTAGAATTTGACCAAGGTTTTGAGATGTTTTCCCTTTGACACTATACCCGTAGCTCGAATCAATAAGCCAGGCCGTCACACTTACACGTATTAGTCCATATCTTGAAAATTACTGAATCGATTTTGATGAAACTTGCACTGTTCCCTAAGTTGAAGTAAATGTAAGCCAATAAAAAATCATGGTCACGATCAGATTAATAGCTACGGAGAAATGTGTGGACAAACATACATACATACATCTATCAAATTTTGTATATTTGTTTGGAAGCTCTAATATGTGAATATAATGCAGTTTCAATAATATTACATACATACGTGTCGAATTGATAACCTCCTTTTTTTTGAAGTCGGTAATAAAGATCACTGGTTTTGACAGTGATGGCAAAGTCAGAGGTAAACTAATTAATCTGCGTACGCGATTCAGTTTCCAAACCTGTAAACAAATATGAGTTATTGAAAAAATAACTTTAATAACTTCACAATAAAGTTCAGTTAACGATACAACTTAAAAAAAAATTAGGCTTTTTCAATAGTCATTCAAACTCAAGCATTTATTTCAATGAAACCATTAAACAGGCACTTTTGAATTGTCAAGAAGTCGGTCAGTCAGAAAATATGAAGCTAGTTGCCCATTCCATTCTGAAATCAACTTAATTTTCACTGAAATAAAGTTAATATTTGTTTAACTGAAATAATATCAATTGGAAACACGAATAATACTTAATGAACGGACTGTATGTGCTGTGAGTGGACACTTGCCAACAATAGTTACAAAATGCAGTGATTTGGTAATTATGTAGATATATGTGTGTTGTGTTGTGTAGCAATACTGTGTGAGCGTGGCTAGAACCGTCTGGCTGTTAAGAGAGAGAATGTTGACACTGACACTGTGAGAATATCAAATAATCAAATTCCTAGTATTGCACAACTCATAATGCGAAGTATTAGAGAGTGCTTTACGATCGAAATTTTTTTTTGACTCCTTTCTGCGACGGTTTCTAATTTACGGTAATTTATATACCATTGTATAGATTAATTCAGTACTTTTCAAAAATTGATTTAGGTAATGCAGTGGAAACGAAAAAAACATTAAAATATTTCTAAAAAACTTCCCGTCAATCAAGTGTGAAACCTGAAAACATTGTAGCTTGCAGAAATCAATTAATAGAGTCAATTTTTTTTTTATAGATTCCTTTTTCCCTTAGGAGGAACCCTATTGAAAATGGCTCTTTTATTCAAAGTAGATACCTAGTTTAATTATGATTAATAAAAAAAAATTGGCCAAATGCGAGTCGGACTCGCACACGAAGGGTTCCGTACCACAAGGCAAAAATGCAAAAAAAAAAAAAAACATGTTTGTTGTATGGGAGCCCCCCTTAAATATTTATTTTATTGTTTTTAGTATTTGTTGTTGTAGTGGCAACAGAAATACCTACATCATCTGAAAATTTCAACTGTCTAGCTATCACGGTTCATGAGATACAGCCTGGTGACAGACGGACAGTGGATTCTTAGTAATAGGGTCCTTTTAGGTACGGAACCCTAAAAATATCTATGTTTTTTATACGATCAAATGAGCAACAGGAGTCGTGCACTTTTGTATTTTCCAAATTAAAAAAAAAACATTTTTAATATAAATATTATGTATTTTTATTCGAGGATCTTTGACAGTTGTTACGGGTAGTCAAAAGCCCGAAAGTCTGACAACCAGTCTTACCAAGGGATATCGTATTACCCAGTAACTGGGTTGTGGAGGTCAGATAGGCAGTAAATACAGGTATTCAGCAGATTCAGCTGCATTCGGTTAGACTGGAAGCCGACTACAACATAGTTGGGAAAAGGCAGGCAGATGATGACTAGCTTCTGCCCGTGACTTGCGGCGTGGATGTCGGGTATTATCCCACGGGTACTTGCTACCGAGACTATGTCAGATCACCCCAGGATTAGGTTAGTGTTGACGTTTTATAGTAAAACCTCAGCAGGGCTAGCATGGGCTGGGGATAAAACTTTTCTCCACCGGTTATTTCCACTGACAAGGGATAAAATTATTTTATCCACCTGCCAAAGCACGGCAACAGGGGGAAAGAGAATTATATCACTTTTTGACATTAGACGTGGATACTCACCCCCCGTCTATAGTATGGCGACTAGTGGAAGAGAAAAATTACAGATATTTTGACATAACAAAGGGAGAAATTTGTCCTCGTCTTTAGATGGTGGGTTTAAGTATATCTCTTGGAGAAAATATAATTAATTGTACTATAAAAATGTCTCGTGCTTACTGCCACCGTGAATAAACTATCCACCCATATCGCCATGCTCGGAGGGTGGACAAATTTGACAGAGGGAAATAGTATTTTCTCCTCTCCCCGTGGATAAAATGTCTCCGGCCATGCTAGCCCTGCAGGATTAGGTTAGTGTTGACGTTTTATAGTAAAAAACCTCAGATATAAATAAAAAACTGGCCAAGTGCGAGTCGGACTCGCACACGAAGGGTTCCGTACCACAAGGCAAAAACGCCGAAAAAAACATGTTTGTTGTATGGGAGCCCCCCTTAAATATTTATTTTATTTTAATTTTATTATTTATTATTAAAGTTAAAATACAACTGAGTATTTTGTGAATATTTCAAGTGCCTACCTGTTGCCATTTTTGATATCGAGCAAAAAAGGGCAAAAAAATCGCGTTTGTTGTATGGGAGCCCCCCTTAAATATTTATTTTATTTTGTTTTTAGTATTTGTTGTTATAGCGGCAATAGAAATACATCATGTGTGAAAATTTCAACTGTCTAGCTATCGCCGTTCTTGAGATACAGCCTGGTGACAGACAGACGGACAGACGGACAGACGGACAGACGGACAGACGGACAGACGGACAGACGGACAGACAGCGAAGTCTTAGTAATAGGGTCCCGTTTTTACCCTTTGGGTACGGAACCCTAAAAAGTAATTTAATAAATAAAATTAAACCGACTTCAAAAAGAATTGAACTCAAAATTATGAAATAACTTTAATTTTGGAAGTCGGTGTCTTGGGATCTGTTTTTTTTTAGTTTTAGTTTTTTGCCACCGACTTCCGAAATTAAAGTTATTTCATAATTTTGAGTTCATTTTTTATTTGAAGTCGGTTTATTTTTTTTATTAAATTACTTTTTTATTTCGTAATTTTTAGTTTTAAGTAAAAATTTGAATATTTGTTTGTAAGTAGGTAATAGTTTTGTTGTAAATATTGCACTAGAATTTGTCCAAGGTACTTGTACTATTTATTCTGTGCCAAGGTTTTGAGATGTTTTTCCTTTGACACTACATGATCCGTAGCTCGTATCAATAAGCCAGGCCGTCACACTTACACGTATTAGTCCATATCTTGAAAATTCCTGAATCGATTTTGATGAAGCTTGCACTGTTCCCTAAGTTGAAGTAAATGTAAGCCAATAAAAAAAATGGTCACGATCCGATTAATGCTTAGAAATGCGTGGACAAACATACATACATACGTCTATAAAATTTTGTATATTTGTTTGGAAGCCTTATTAGATTGTCATATGTGAATATAGTGCAATTCCAATAATACCTATTACATACATACGTGTCGAATTGATAACCTCCTTTTTTTTGAAGTCGGTAAAAAGAGTATATAAGTAATCCTATTTAAAACGTTCGCGTTGTTGGAACTTGTCTGTTTCACTACCGTGCACCTAAAAACTAAATTAGGATCAAAGACATTAAATTATCTACAATAGACGGGACATAACGAACAAAACCGTGATCCGATACTTGTTACCTAGGAGTAACAAGTCTCTCAGTCTAGTATGCGCGTGTCAAGTAGCATTCGTGTCCACCAAAGACATTAAATTATGTACTGTCTTAAATCTCTTTGATTAGGATATTACAAAAATATTTATTTCGTTGGTAATAATAATAATAAAATATGAAACGCGTCCTAATTCTCATGCGTCTATTGATATATTTTGTTGTTCTGAAAAAACAAGCATTAATGTGAATAAACTTTATTTTCTTGAGTAAAATTTTTTGTTTCATTTTATTTCAGCCGTATGACCCCCATTTCCTAACCATCAATCTGCCTAGCATTTTCCCAACTATGTCGAGGTCAGCTTCCGGTCTTACCGACTGGATACAGCTGAATATCAGTATTCTACATTGAGCGACTGCCTGTCTGACCTCCACACCATAACCCAGTGACTGGATAACGGAATACCCCTTGTTAAGACTAGTTGTCAGAGTCTTCTCTAAGGGTCAGCGCAGACCGAACTGCAAAATGCTAGCGTATGGACTACTGCTCGAATGCATACTCGAACACGCAGTCGGCTTGCTCGAGCATGGTCGAGCATCAAATTTGGACGTATTCAATTTTGCGAAGTATGATAATAATCATAAGATATTTTTTTCAATAATCTCAGAAAATGCTCTGCTCTGCTCTTGGTGTGCGCTGACCCTATCCCTTTTTCCAAGGCATTTTAAGGGGTATAGAGTACCTTATTAATTATTGCAGCCGTCAGCGTCGTGTCGGTGTCCTACATACATACGTAGAGCTTCTTGGGGTCTTGGTATGTAAAGATGAACAAAATGGTCACCCATCCACGGACCAACCGCGGCACCCGCGGCGGCAGCGCTGATCGATCGACCCGAGCGGCTGATATAATTTAGCCACAAGCCCCTCAGTTATGTATACTAAATTAATATTCATTGCAATTGGAGTCAACATTCATCCATTAAAAGAATGTAGGTCGCGTCATGTTTGTAAACAATACTCCAATCGATAGTGCGCCCAGTATATTACGTAGAATCCATAAATGGCGCCACTTGTGAAAGAAATTGTCAATTTCAGTACATCTTTTAATTAGTTCCCATTTTTGCCGCGGGCCAAAGTATACTGGGCTTTCTGTACGAGTGTGGTGAATTTTGTTACGTAATATTGGCATTATACCTATCCACTAGTTAGGTAATGGTGTGGTATGTAAGTGTAAGGGTGTGTCTACAATACTTACGTTACAACTGCTATGACTAACTATATTATGATTTTAAAACGGCTAGCTTCGATAAATGTGTATTCCTAGACATAACAAACCATTCATTTTAAAAACAAACACCATTTCTCCATTCATAACTTCAATAATATCGTGAATGTGTAATTACACATTCCATGCTTCTGTAAACCATTTGAATAGGACAACTTATTTTCAAACATGATGAATGGCAATCTACTCAAACAGCTGTATTAAAAGGCTGTATGGATCACAGCCTGTGCCAGTGTTAGTAAATATTTAGAACAACATAAACAGCTGTTTTGTTTCTGTCATCCAGACATTGACAAGTTATTCAGCTGAGCTGAATTTGTTTAGCTTGAGACAAATGTAAACAAAACATGTGTGTTAGTTCAAGTTTTTGTTACAAAACAGTGTCTACGGACTTTCTTGCCCGTTCTTCTCCATAGGAACCTTCTACGCTTTGGAATGGGCAACTAGCTTCATCTTTCTGACTGACCAACTCCGTAAAAATTCAAAAGTGCCTGTTAATGGTTTAATTGAAATAAATGCTTCCGAGATTTGAGTTTACTTTTTTATCTAATAATATTTACATGGTTTTTCTCTAGCAACAGCTAGAATGTCAAAACTCAAAATCTATTATAAAATTCAGTTCTGACTGACTAATATATCAACGCACAGCCTAAACCGCTGGTCCTAGAGAAATGACATTTGGAGGGTGTGTTCTTTGTGAAGAGTAGGTATCCACTAAAGGTTTTTCGAAATTCCACCCCTAAGAGGGTGAATGGGGGAGGGTGAAAATTTCACGCGGACGAAGTCGCGGGCAGTCTATATAATATAATAAAGCTCAAGAATTTGTTTGTTTGAACGCGCTCATCTCTGGAACTACCAGTCTGAATTGAAAAATTATTTTTACATTTGATAGCCTAATCCTTGAGAAAGGCTATTGGCTATTTAACATCACGCTGTGACCTTAAGAAGCTGAGCAAAAGGAAGAAAGTCTGAAAGAATGCTACGCAAAAATGAAGTAATAACGCAGAACAAGAAATTTCACACATACGGGCTCCCACACACATGCCTGTAACTTGCACAAAAGTCTGCATGTAGCTGGCATCATCATTCATCATCATTTCAGCCGAAAGACGTCCACTGCTGGACATAGGCCTCCCCCAAGAAGGAGGGGGATTTGCCATAATCACCATGCTTGGCAGGCGGGTTGGCGATTGCAGTATGGTATGGTGGTGGAAAGCATAGAGAATGCTGCTGTCCATTCTCCGGTACGACCCTTAGTCGCCTTTTACGACACCCACGGGAAGTATGGGGCAGTAGCTGGCATACCAGTATGGTATTCACCAATGAAGTTGTTATGGCACACGGCATGCAAGCTGATTTGTGAATACCATCATGACATGCAAGCTACTGTGTGTATCCTTAGCATCATGGACACAAGCTATTTGTTGATAAAATGGTATCAATGGTAATGTTTACATTTTGTATCACTTTTAATGAACAATACAAACAAAGTTTGTTGATATGGGATTCTGATGTGTGCTGAACAATAGAAAGGTGTTATTAGGTAACATATTAGCACTCACCATTCTAGCTCCTGTTTTCTGTCTTTTCATTTACGTACATCATTCTTCATTTTCATCCCTGCATGCAATCTTGATTTTCCTTTTTGAAACTTGCATCTTGATCCTCGTTTTATACCCTTTGTCATGTCACATTTCTCATATCATCATCTTGGAATCCTTCTTGAGCTAAAAAGTAATAGTTTGCCCCACTCGTGAAGAGTTAAGAGCACGTTTTTGACCCTCTGACAGAAACATTGAACCATATGGCGGGCTCCGGAGAGCCCTGGGACAGGACAGGAACGAGGGATGGGACAAGGTGGGACAGGATGCTGCGGACAATCTTGCGTAGAGCGGCCACCGCCCACGCTCAATCTTCACTTAAAGTATTACATTACAAATTAATTATAAAAAACTTGTAAAATTCCAAATATACTCGTTTTTTTTTTGTACATCACAGAAGGCTCCTAGGCGTTCTGGCCGCATGTGCCCGCAGCTGAGATCAATATACTATACTGTACAAACATATATGATAGACTCCCAATCTTCAACAGTCGGCTTTCACATTTACCGTATTGTTAAATTTTAAAATCTACAACTAGGGTGCACCAGGCCAGGCCTCACACACGTACGTTTAAAGCTTTGGACGGCAGGTCCACCCGCCAGGGCGGGCCCGGCGCGCACAAATAAAATACACATCGCTCTCAAGATAAATAAACGATACGACTAGCGGCGCCGCAGCGCGCGCGCCTCGAGCCGGCGGAGCGCCCGACAACATAAAGAGGCCCCCGCCGAGCGCGCGCGCAGGCCGCGCCGGCTACCCCAGGCCCCGGGGCGCTCCGCAGACGCCCTATTCATTTTTTTGTGTTTTTCTCTTGTTTAGGGCCAGGGCGGCGGCGGCAGCGCCCGCGGAGCCGCGGCTGCACTTACCTACTAAAATTTTCACAAAATAATACCTAACGCCGGAATTTGGTCGGCTACGGACGCGGCCGCGCGCGGCACAGGGTCGCGGACGGCCGTGTCTCGCGCCTCGAAATAAAAAACTTAGCACTGCGCGGCGGACGCGGCCCGACGGCAAGCCGCCGTGCCGCGCCCGCGCCACTTATCACTAACTTAAGAGTCCGTATGGCGGGCGGCGCTCTACGCCGTCACGTTTAGGAGCAGCTTGAGCGGTAGTGCGCGGTCGGGCTCCGGTCGGCAGCGGCCCTCGCGCCGCCAATGTGTGGGCGGCGGCGGCAGCGCGCACGCGGCCGGGGCTGCGCCCCACTTGCTGGCCGCGTACCGCTCGCAGCGCTCGGAGCGCTCGTCGCGCCTCTCGCGCCGCAGCGCCGAGCGGCGCCGGCCGCGGGCCTGCGGAGCGCCCACGGCCGTGGGGGGGCTGGGCCGGTTCATGTCGCGGGCCCCCGGGTCTTCTTCGTCGGCTTGTTGTTGATGCTCCGGCTCCTTCACTGTTACGTTTTTTGCGGACACTTCTACAATATGTCAACGGGCACTGCGTTGTTTCAGTCGGGGGGTGCTCCGCTGCTTCGCTCGCGTCCTCTAAGCCGGGCGCGACTTCGATGTTTCACAAGATGGTCGCCGCTCGCACGCGAGATTGTGTGTGTATGTGGCTTCGCTCGATCGCTGCGATCCGCCGGGGTCGGCCTCGAACCGCTGTCGATCTTCTTGGATGACACGTCGAAACACTTAACTGCTTCACTTTCACGACTTGATACGTCGGCGGTCGCGCTGCTAGCTCCTATGATGGTGATCGATTAATATGGGAATAAAATATGGACGCCACCTCTCCATTATTCGCACCTTCACCTCTCGATTTCGACTACGTGACGTAGACGTCGGTGGCGCTCGCGGTATTTATATGGCAATGGCGGCTGCGCGACTCTGGTTGCGCAGTGGGGATATAAAGCGGGCCATTCGTGACGCTACTTTTTTTTATTGATGCGATTGTCGTAGTAAATAATAAAAATATATTCTTTTAAATGGGGATAAAAACTGCCACTTGCTGACTTCAGATGTAGATGTCACTATCCATAATTTTTTTGTAAGCAATCGACTTCTCTTTCGCATAATTAATTAATATTCCCCGTTGCGCAGCTATTGACTGCAAAAATACGGGGACCCATGTATTAGCCAAACATGTTAAAAGATGAAAATTGTGGGAGAAAAAGAAATAGAAACCCGATTATATGTTATCCTTTTAAAACTTAAAGACTTATAAAAGAAATTGTTTTTTAAGGAAACTAAGAGAACTAAGACGGTTTTACAAAAAAAAAAAAATACATATAGAATAATACATAAATTTTACCTTTGAATATAAATATCTCTAGCTCATGGTATTTAATGCCATTTCGACGTGAATATAAGAAACCCTTAGTATGCGAGTCCAACTTGCCCTTGGCCGGCTTTTATTTTATTTTAAGTATACTTGATTTTATTCACTTGAATTTTTCTTACCTACGATTTTTACCTTATTCTAATGAATACCTAAACTTATCTTAATCTATTTACTGTTAAATAATAAAGCAAAGCAAACATAATCGGATTTGATACTTTCTCGCGATACTAAAACGTTTATTGCAGTATTAATTCGAGTGTGGGAAATTCCGATTCGTTATCTATTATCTACAGTCATTAGCAAAGTACATAGTACTCAAGTGGATCATTAAATAACGAATGCAATGGAAACACAATGGAATCATCGCGGAATTGCAGTGCCTACGTGAGTCCGTTAATAGATACTTGAGACAATAATCATTCAGTCATTAATAGGAAGGGCAATTAAAGTGATAGCTAGAAAATGATGACGTTTGTCTTTAGGATTTACTATTAATTAAATTCTTTTCGTTTGAAAGTAGTATTATTAGAAGCTTTAGGTTAATATGTTTAAGTTTGATGGCTTATTTCAAATAAAGTATTAAGGTTTTTTGTAGTTACTAACTCTAACAGTTTGGCTTTCGCCGAGGGAACCAGGGAACCAGTAGAAAGTCTACTGAGCATGCTGTGAGTCTATCAACAGGCTAACTCTATTGATTATCTCCTTAAACATTGATAAGGAAAACACCACCTGAACGGTGGCCCGTTCAGCTGGTGTTTTCCTTGACCTTGCCAAGGCCTTTGACACAGTCTCAATTCCAACTGCAAAAAAAACTCGAATTCTTTGATGTTAACGACCTGACTTTAGATTGATTCAAAAGTTACTTATCTGGTAGACATCAGCTTGTAAAATAGGCACAGTGTAAGCGGGAGCTTTCCGGTTGCCTTCGGGGTGCCGCAGGGAAGTATTTTGGGACTTACCCTATACATAAACGACATTCTGAGGCTTAGTATGGCACAGTCTGAAGTCATCCTGCTATAATTTAGCGATATGGCTCTAGGTAAATAAATTTGTATGTTCTCCGTGAACCGACTTCAAAAAGGTTGCCAATTCATCAGATTTTACCGTTATGTTTGTGACTTCAACATTCTACAACTGACAAAGACACTTGAAGATATGAGTGTAACACTTCAATAAAGATAACGCAATTCACTGGCAATTTTTACAGTCGGATCATTGGATGTAGGTATTCACATAACCGAAAAAAAAACAACTAAAATCTTTTTTCAAACATAATAGCCTTATTTTTTTAATTTGGCAATACACAAATATTTAACATTTCTTATTTCTTTATTCACAGAATATGAAAATGCGATTTCTGGAACAATCTGATCGTATCCGTTCCACGTGAATGGGCCGCTTTATTTGCCGCCTAGTACCAACCTGCTAGCAACGTTGAAAAAAAAAATATGACGATGAAAACAAGGAGGTTGAGGGTATAGTACGACCATGTTTGGAAGTACGCTCATACAAAGACTCCCGTAATTCGCTTCTGATTTTTAATTAGTCCGGGTTATTGCAATTGCCCCTTGTGTACTGTGTTAGTGTTATATAGGCTGTTATATAGCGTTCGCATTTAGCCCAGTAGATAAGGACTTGTTTGTTTTCATTTCAATAAACTGACTCCTTGATATCAGAGCTAATAATATAATTTAGTACTTAGCAGCTATATTTACATAGTTTCATAACAAATACATACCTACTTACAGTACTGTAGCAGTATACAAGGTACTTACCTACTTTAGTAGCGATAAAGTTCCTTTTTCATGGAAAAATGTAAACAATCTATTTTAATAAAGCACCTACCTACCTATATAGGTATAGAAGCTATTCGTGGCTTGTTTACACTCTCCTGCTAGGTAATAAAGAGAAAGTTAAGGGAAATGGGCTCGTTAAATATTACATTGGTTAGCGATGGCTCAGTAATTTTGCAAGTACCTAGGTAGGTATTGCAAAGTTTCGACTTAGTACGTCATTGTTATACGTGACTGCGGGCAGCGACACGATAATTGCGTGGGTTTTTTGTTATCTGCATCACTCTGACTGTCTGACAGCTGACCTTTGCTATAGAAATCTATCTCTAAAGAAAACATAGTCCCTAAAATGGCCCTCTAGCAAAGACATTCAATTAATTAAATCTCTTTGCCCTCTAGCCACCCTTTTGGATAATACCTCCTGCTTGGCAACTTTCGAACGATAATAGTTTTTTAGGGTTCCGTACCCAAAGGGTAGGGTAAAAACGGGATCCTCTTACTAAGACTTCGCTGTCTGTCCGTCCGTCTGTCTGTCACCAGGCTGTATCTCAAGAACCGCGATAGCTAGACAGTTGAAATTTTCACAAATTATGTACCTAGGTATTTCTGTTGCCGCTATAACAACAAATAAGTACTAAAAACAAAATAAAATGAATATTTAAGGGGCTCCCATACAACAAACGTGTTTTTTTCGACGATTTTGTTTTCTATTACCCTAATCTGCACTCGCGGTTTATTTGAAATGTAAACAAATATGAGTTTATGGAAAAATAACTTTAAATCTTACTTTATAAAGTTCAGTTTACGCTACAACTTCAAGCATTTTTATAACTTTTTCAATAGTCACTCTGAAATCAACTTAATTTTCATTAAAATAAGGTTGATATTTGTTTAACTTGAAATAATATTTATTTGAAACAAGTGAATAGACTTTATATTGTCCCACAGCTGAGCAAAGGCCTCCCCAAATTCCTCCACCTTTCTTTGTGCTGGCCTTCTCCTTCCAATCGGAACTAGTCTAAATCGTCAGGCCCGCGTTTCTTAGGCCTGCCTCGGTGACGATGATGACGCCTGTCTTCAGGCACCCTTTGCTTGACGACTTTGGCCCATCTGGCCAAATCTGGCATTCATTGTCTGGATGCAACCTATAGGTATAGTGTGTGACACGACCAGTCTACGTAGAGTATTTTATATTATCTGTGCCCTCACAGACTTACCGCCAAAATCGGCGATACCTGTCTTGGAGTGATATTAGTATACCAAGTATTATAATAGTCAGCTTCATTGTCTACAGACCTATACATACATACCACACCGAATACTTTCGACGGCTTTAATAAAATAAGTCCGTTGCTGTTCCAGTACTCGGTAAACGCGCCCTAATATCAGTCCGTTTTTTTTTAATTTTTTTTTCTACCGCTGCAAAGTGCAAACAGCAACGTTCCGTTCGTCCTTTTGAAGGAATTATGACAAAAAGAAAACAGGTGTTTTAATTAAAGGTCTATCTTTTACCGTATTCTTGCTTGACCTTTTGTTAATTGTGTTAATTTATTTACCTAACTACAGGTTTGTATGTAACGGCTATTTTTTTAACATATTGTCCACAGATTACTTTTTGATAGACTGAAAACATTGTCACTGTTACCGCTACTGTTACCCTGAATAATGCAAAGATGGGCAAAAAAAAAAAAAACTAACCCATAATGTTAAAAAAAAAAGGCAACACCCAATGACTTCCAGAGTTTATGTGCCAGTGCTAATGCGGACCACTGGTCGTTTGTTTTGTTCAACTCGTCCCGCCATCTTCTACAGAACAGACTCTACCGCGACGCCTTCTAGCTATAGCACAGGCTTTCATAGTGTTTATTTTGACACATTTTCACTGTGAAAGTTTATTCGACTAGGCTATTCTATTAGGCTACTTTAGCCTAGGATTTATTGAACAGTATTTATTGACAGACAAAGAAGATTACGGAGAAAGGTTTAAAAGACCTAGAAGAAGAAGCCAACCAATCTCTCGAAGATGAGTAGCTTCTAGTTATTTTTTCTTTAATTCTGCTTATTTGAATGTCGCTTGACAACAAGACTCCACAACCTGCAACTGTTCAAACAAAGCTGTTTAAAATTATTATCAAAATATTATGTGGCTGCTGTTTATGCCTTATAGGGTCAAGCCAGGTCACGAAATAAATTTACATTCAGCCTAATTAATGTTATCAGAAACTGTATAATATTTTCCAAGCAGTATGTTTAAACAGGCTGTCCAATTTAAGTTAACATTCCAAGGTGGCGCCACTTTCTTTGAACAAATGTCAAATCCAGTACGTTTTAAACTTAGTTCCATTTTTTGCCACCGTTCAAGAAACACTGGGTACTATTTTATTTTTTTGTTATTGACACCAATGAATTCGACCTATTTTGTTTCCTATTCCTTTGTTTGAATTAAATGTCTTTGAGCTGTATTGGCAAAAATAACTGTGAATTTATTGTTGTTGATGAACTAATTACCTAACAATTCGGATCGACGTGTTCTAATTCCTTGTTGGAGAACCGACCCCTCAATTGCGTAACACACTATTAATCATAATCTGATTCATTTTGAAGGAATCCATTGCTTCATACGTTTGAATTTGTCTGCTGAACAACGTAAATAACGCAATGGATTTTGATGAACTGTCAAAATTCAGAAAGCCTTTGCTTGTTATCATCATCTGCCTAGCCTTTTCCCAACTATGTTGGGGTTGGCTTCCAGTCTAACCGGATGCAGCTCAATACCAGTATTTTACATGGAGCGACTGCCTGTCTGACCTCCACAACCCAGTTATTGGATAACACAATACCCCTTGGTAAGACTGGTTATCAGTAACGAACTGTCAAAAATCCACGAATGACAGCCGGGACCAACGGCTTATCGTGCTTTCCGAGGCACGAAGGGGTCTCTGTTTGCTTGTGTGTTACACAATTATCACCTTACTGGTGCGCAGGGTTCGGGCTAGCCCCAGCGGCATCCTGAGGACATTCGCGTCGCGCATAGCTTCGATTGTCAGCACTAGAACCATTGCCTTATGGTTCACTTATCGAACAATCAATGTTTGTAATAATATATAGTGAAGCCTTTTGAACTCTACAGACACCAGCACATCAAGCTACTACAATCTGTCAAATTTCTTTGATAGATTTTCTACTTTCTCGCTAAAGCATAAGGTTCAAGGTTAATTGGGAAAATTTGACAGTTTCGGGTGATGATCTCTCCTAATATGATGATCCTTTGTTATTTTTTGTCGGAATGAACATTAAATCACCAACATGCAGTCAGTGTTCAAAATTCGTTCTAAAATAGGTTTTGGGACTGATATAGTATTAGTTGCTCACTGCTGGGACACAGACCTAGGCCGTAAGCCATAATCCACTACGCGGGCCCAGTGCGGGTTGTCACATGTCTTCGAATTTTTGGTTCTAGGACATGCCGGTTTCCTCACGATGTTTTCCTTCACCGTTTTGAGAGCAGTGGTGACGAAATAAAGTACTTAAAGTGCTGGTATTAAAACTTCTATAATATTATGATAAAATCAACGGGACAATTTAATTGCACCCGTAGTTTGTGCCCCATGACGTACTCGACCCCTTGTCATAGGGGGGCGAATTTCTCAGTACTAGGGTCCCTCAGTAGGTACGCACGACGACATATTAAGCTATACTTTCCCAGTTTAGGCTAACTTCTCATTGCATTCACGAGCGCTAATATGTCAACACTTGGCAACTTTCGATTGCGATTTTTTCACGAAATAACGAATGCAACTTTAAAAAACGACTTTACGTAAACCTATGGGTTCGAAAATACTATGTTCCTAATAATATAAAATTTCATTCAAAAATAAAGGAGAAAATCGCCTTTGAACAAAGCCAAGTGCATATATACGTATGCTCGTGACTGTACGAAAAGACTATACAATGCGAGGTCTCAGACCAAATAAAAAGTCAAGACAGAGCGCTGCGAACAATACAGTGAAGCATGCAAAACTACACCTCCACTCTGTGCATACACCCTCACACGCACACATTTACAACCATCTACAATCAAACTACACCTCAGTATGTGCACACATCATGTTTACGAAACCGGCCTCACTTTACTGTTGACATCCCTTTAACTTGTTTTTTTATTTGGTCGTGTGTACTTATTTATTTTAGTAACTCATTATTTCACCCCACCTAATGGCACTTTACAAATTTTTAATTTGAACCCTTCAAAGCTGCATGCGTGAAAGAATGGGTGCCCCTATATCACAATAGGCTATAGGGGTAAATAATTAGAACACGGGTCGGCAAACACAATGGACGGTCATACAATGTCTTTTTTTGTTCATATTTTCATTACAGCCAGATTCTGAAATTCAAATTTCACCATAATGGTTTTCGTCTAACCAAAACATAATTATTATGGTGCCGTAAATTACAGGAAAGCCAGCTGATTTTACGTTTTTTAGAACGCATCTTTAAGTGCCCAGAACGTCTTGGCATGCGGCAAAATAAGAAACTAAAATAAATGTACTGAAATTCCGCCTACTGCTTAGCCAGCAGCGCCACCCTCGAATGTCGAAACTGGTTTCTTTTGTATATCAACACGACAACAGCTGTAAAACCTGCCAGGATGTGGGTTACCAGCTGATATATCTTGTTTTTGATGTGTTCTTTTCTTTTTAACACGTAAGAGTGAAAGAGAAGGATGCACTTCGCGTGGGAGCTCGGTCCCGGGTCCCGACTGTTATTTTGATAAAAAACTGGAGATGGAATGTTGAGCAAGCCAGACAAGCCTTGGGCTTCGAGTCTCTGGTTGTTATGTTTTTTTTTACTGTAGGCACAGAATATGATTTTATTTTGCCTGAATAAGAATGATTTTGTGGTCTTACTTTGATAATAAATATAATCTTTATCGTGTTACTCATGGGATTTTCCTCGACATAATTTAATCCTCAAGTAATTATATACATAATTATTCAAGTTTCTTTTTATACTTACTTATACCTATAGATTTTGTAATTACATTATACATAGAATAACATACAAGATATTTTGCAAAAGGAAAAAGAAGAAAAATATCTTTTAATTTTGCGCCGAACTATGATAATTATATTGGGTACACTACATAAATACGAAAAACTTTATTCCGACAGTCACAAATACGAATTTCAAAATACCGATTTACATAATTCCGAATGGTTCAAAATTCCTAATATAACAACTCCGATTTATCATTCATCCTATATTTATAATTCCGAAATTTCAATATTCCTAACGTTTATAAGTACTATTCTCAAAATACCGAGTTCCAATAGATCGAATAACAAAAAGTCCGAATTAATGAAAATTCGAAACATCAAAAATACGAATTCCGATGAATTAGAATTCCGAATTAATTATAATTCCGAAATAAAAACGCCTTGTAAAACTGAATAGCAAGACAAAAATACGAGTAGAATACGGAATATCGAAGCACAAAATATCGATAAATGCTAATACGATGCTACAATATTGCGATGCACGTAACTGCGAAAGACCCGTCTCTGCGACGCCACTACACTTCCATGCACGTTACCGCGATAGATCTTCACTGCGACACTACTAGACTTCGATGCACGGTAAAAGTATTTATATTGTCAACCGCTCGCTCTTGCATCCTAGTATCGACGGAGCCCCGCTTCGCGGGGCCCCTATTTCTGTGTAAAGGGTTTAAAGTAACATGCATGCAGCAAGCATGCAGCATGGAAGCAAACACGCAGCATGCTGCATGCCAGCAAGCATGCAGCATGGAAACAAACACGCAGCATGCAGCATGCAAGCAAGCATGCAGCAAGCATGCAGCATGGAAGCAAACACGCAGCATGCAGCAAGCATGCAGCATGGAAGCAAACACGCAGCACGCAGCATGCAAGCAAGCATGCAACAAGCATGCAGCATGCAAGCGAGCATGCAACATGCAGCAGGCATGGTTTCTGTCACGGCTCCGGCACTGCGGTTCTCCGGCGGCCCCACGCGTGCTAATCGTCGCAGACGGCTTTCGCTCACCACCACGGCTTCGGCTTGCTGGCCGGCTTCGCCGGCCAACCTCAGCCGCGGCGGCTCGCTCACAGCCTCCTGCTCCTCAGCCCGCGGGCCGCCTCGCCCCTACGCGCCTACGCGATTTTAAATTACACTCTAGGGGTAGGGCAGACAAGACTGCGTGGAGTCGGATTTACAGCGATTCGTTTCTGTCACTAAAACCTAATTTTTAGCAAACGTTTTAGAGCTAACAATTTTATTATAAATGAACATTCGGAATAATACACATTATATAATACAAAACTTAGGACATATGACTTTATTTCATGCAAAATTAGGAGATTCAATTGTTATAGTACTCGATATTATGACAGAATAGATTTAGAAGTAAAGATAATTATGTAAAACAAAATTTCGAATTTTTGAACATTATGGTTACTGAAGTTTATAGCAAACGTGTTATGGATAATGAATTTCGGACAAACAATTTTAGGTGAAGAAAGGGAGTACCTATTTTAACAGGTTATTCGGAAAATTGAAAATCGGAATGCCGTTTCTCGGACCGAGAACCCATCGAGCATTTGATTCTTCGAACATATGAAAATCGGAAAACAAGCAAATCGCATTTATGACTTTCGGAAACATAAATTTCGTGATTTTTAATAATAGAGATTATAATTCTTAGGTATTATGAAATTCGGACTTTTGAAAATCGGAACATCGAAATTCGGAATAAAATATTTCGGAATATTTGGGTGTTCCCAATTATATTTTATTATAATATGTATGTATAGCATCGTGCACGAGTACAATTGGATTCGACAGAGGTGTAGGTATAGCAAAGTTAAAGACAGTTACAGTAATCAAATCAAATTCTTTATTTCAGACCAAAGATCCATGACGCGTACGTGTTCCACGCGCGCCTCAAAGAGATGTCAGCATCGAGGAGGCTTCAGGACATAGGCTTCGGCCCTAAGAGGGTGCCCCCTTAGGGCCGAAGCCTGTCGGGTCAGCAGGATTGTCCGAAAGGGTTACCGCTGACCCGGAACATAAAGGGCTAAGGAAGGAACACGGGTCGGTTTTAGTCAGTAAGAGTCTGACCATGTCTGATACTCCCCTTCCGCTGCACCCAGAGCGGGAGGAGTCATATGATGATTTCCCATACGCAAAAAAAAAAGACCAAAGATCCATATTTATGTGTTAGTATCACCTTAATAGCCTAATTGTTATTAAGTAAATAATTAATTTAATAAATTAATTGGCGATATGGACGTGTGTGCGCACATCTACCCGCCCAGTGTTTAATAAATGGCCCATCAATTAATACACCTACGGTTTTTTGTACTTACTAAGATCCCGTTAGAGGTAGAAATTATCAGTACTAGCTTCTGTCCGCGACTTCGTCCGTGTGAAATTTCATGTAAGGGTGCGTCTAGATTACGTTATATGTAACACATAAACTTATGTTATACAGGGTTATTGGTAAAACATTAACAACCTCTTAAGAGGTCATTATACTCATCATTATGAACAACTTTTACTATGGGAGCAAATCTGAAATCGCGGAAAAAAAATCAGCTGTTCCCTACATTTTGACGAGTTAAACGAACATAAATGTAGGGAACAGCTGATTTTTTTTTCGCAATTTCAGGTTGGTAAGGGTTCCTAGTAGGAACTACGGAACCCTAAAAAGGTGCATGAACTTAAATTTTGTTTACTTTCTGAACAACAGAATCGGCGCCATTGTAGTACCTATGTTGAGAGGTTTTTCTTTTGAGTATTAAAAAAAAACATAGTTTCCAAAGAACCCTGAAGATGGCGTTGAACTGACTACGTTACTAGGTGCCTAAGTCAAAACGCTTGGAAAAAAAATCATTGCGTCACGTCATATACGCTCGTTGAGTGACAGTTTCGTTTGCAATCGTTTTACGATCTCAAAATTACATCCAAGTGAATTAATAAAAAAATTATGTGACGTTCCGTTCCTAGCAGTAACTTACCAAGTTCAGCGCCATCTATCCAGCGACTCCCTAGTCGCTGGATAGATGGCGCTGAACTTGGTAAGCGTAAAAAAAAGCTTCCCTAAGCGTAAAAAAAAAAATCCCTCATTGGACTAGTATCGAATGCTAAAACATTTTTTTCTGGAGATTAGCACATTCAAACAAAGAAACTCTTCAGCTTTGTTATTAGTATAATACAGTATCAGTAAGTATCAGTAGCAATGGGTTTAATTTTGATAATTCAACAACATTCATTGCGTTATTTAGCAAACACATTTTTCGAACATATGAAGCAATGGATTAGCAATATCCTTCCAAATGATTTAGATTGTGATTGATACATTGGCGCCGATTCTGTTGTTCACAAACTAAACTAAATTTAAGTTCAGGCATCAACAATAATTTGCAGTTTAAAGTTTAATATTTCGTAAATGAAGCATTAAATCGAAAAATAATTTTAGCAACCCCGAAGTCATTTTAGAAGACCTATTCAACGATACCCCACACGATGGGGTAGACGACGAAAAAAATGTTCATCCCCACTTCACATGTAGGTACCCTCATACCCTGTGCTACCCTAAAAAAAAATATTTTCAAAAATTTTATTTTACCACTTTGTCGGCGTAATTGATATACGCACTCCTACAAAATTACAGCTTTCTAGTACTAACGGTCTCTTAGAAAAACCTCGGACAGACAGACAGACAGACAGACGGACATGACGAAACTACGTATAAGGGTTCCTTCCTTGTAGGAACTACGGAACCCTAAAAAGGTGCATGAACTTAAATTTTGTTTAGTTTGTGAACAACAGAATCGGCGCCATTGTAGTACCTACCTATGTTACGCAATTAGGATTGTAAATAATTTAATGTCTTTGGGTAGACCAATAATTAATCGCTGGTTTAGTGGTCGCATAAGTGCTATTGCTCAACACGAGGTCCTGCGGGGAAATTGCGTAACAAACTATCAGTAGCAATGGCTTTCCTTTTGACAGTGAAATTTCACCCTCTTAGGGGTAGAATTCCGAAAAACCCTTTCTTAGTGGATACCTATAGTCTTCTTAAAGAACACGCCCTCCAAATTTCAAGTCTCTAGGACCAGCAGTTTAGGCTGTGCGTTGATATATCTTGGAAAACGCATCATTGTTTTTGTTTTAATTCACAAATTATAACGTCAACACTAACAAGGTATCATCTGCCTAGCCTCTTCCCAACTATGTTGTGGTCGGCTTCCAGTCTAACCGGATGCAAACCCCAGTATTTTATATGGAGCGACTGCCTATCTGACCTCCACAACCCAGTTACTAGGTAATACGATACCCATTGGTAAGACTAAGTATCCAGGCTCTCTGGCTTCTGACGATCCGTAACGACTGTCAAAAATCCACGAATGACAGCCGGGACCAACGGCTTAACGTGCTTTCCGAGGCAAGGAGGGGTCTTGATATGTAGGTGCAGATGGTCACCCATCCACGGACCAACCGCAGCAAGCTTAGCTTAACCTGATAAATACCTATTTCCTGGAAAACGCGTCATTGTTTTTTGTTTTAGGTAATTCATAAATTAAAACGTCAACTATTATAACAAAGATGTCTGTCTTTATTCCCTTATCACAGATTCATGTCATGTCTTTATTACTTATCTTTTTGATAAGTTCATTGATAAAATGGTATAGTAATTTACTGTAAGAATTGTCTGTTATAGACTTAATTGTACCGAGTCATTTTTATTTCGATTATTTTTCGTTGTGAAATTCGTCGTCATCATGTTATTTTAATTTTCAGGCTTCACTGCTAGTTATCTACGGTGAGTGCACCTGTGTCTGCGCAGACGCTCCCGGCGAAGGCTGCACCCTAATTGCCTAAGAAATTATCATTTTGAAGAGTATTGTTAATCCATGCTTCATATGTTTGAAAAATATGTCTGCTCAACAACATACGTTTTTATAATAAACTAGCTGACCCGGCAAACGTTGTTTTGCCATATAAATTACTAGCTTTTGCCCGCGACTTCGTCTGCGTGAAATTTTACCCTCACCATTCACCCTCTTAGGGGTGAAATTTCGAAAAATCCTTTAATAGTGGATATCTACTCTTCACAAAGAACACACACTCCAAATTTCATGTCTCTAGGACCAGTGGTTTAGGCTGTGCGTTGATATATCAGTCAGTCAGTCAGGACTTTGAATTTGATTTCTTGCTGCCCGGCGCTACTTCGTTCGCGTGGTGTCCTACCCCTTACCCTACCCTACCCCTATCCTACTCCTACCCTACTCATACACTACTCCTACCCTACTCCTACACTACTCCTACCCTAGTCCTATAAGTAAGTAAAAATATTAAATAAAAAAAAAGTATCCTATGTCCGTTTCCTGGTTCTATGCTACCTCCCCACCAATGTTCAGCCAAATCGGTTCTGCCGTTCTTAAGTTATAAATAGTGTAACTAACACGACTTTCTTATAGGTTTATAGTTATAGATGTTGTAGAACTGTCAATAGGCATGACGAATGATTTTCAAATCCTCTTCCGTAATGTACGTACACATTTACTATTTACGAAAACACCAATATTTCGGTAATAAACTAAAGTTTAACGAAGTTTGAAGCCATTTTTCTAATATTTTTTTAATAGAATCCTTTTAATATGTATTTTCCCCTAACATCATTAAATTTTTGATTATTTGATACTGTCGTCACGCCTATTGCATAACACACTAACGCAACACTAACGGTTGGATTGACTGTCATTTTGACATATAAGCTTCTTGTTACTTACTTTGTTGAGCAGACATATTTTTTGAACATAGGAAGTAAGTAATGGGTTAGCAATAATGCTTCAAAATTATTCTAGGGTCAGTACAGATCACAGAACATAATGGTACAGACTGCAGCACATCAATGTAAACTTTATACATATCTATATCCTACAGATAATCTTCTTTTTTCTTTAACCAACTTAAAAAAAAAAGATTGAATTGCAAAGGTCTGTTTTTAGAGTTCCGTACCCAAAGGGTACAAACACACTATTACTAAGGCTCCACTGTCCGTCTCTTCGTCTGTCACCAGGCTGTATCTCATGAGATACAGCCTGGTGACAGACGTGATAGACGAAACGCACTGACGTATAATATACGTCAGTGACGAAACGTGATAGCTAGACAGTTGTAATTTACACAGATGATGTATTTCTGTTGCCGCTATAACAACAAGTACTAAAAACAGAATAAAATAAATATTTATTTTTCCGATACAACAAACGTGTTTTTTTCGGTGTTGAGTTTTTGTTGACGAGAACGATGAAATTACCAGAACAATTTGATAAGAAGTACCTATTTTGATAAAATATCTTGTTTTCAGCGTTATGTAAACAACATTATCATTATATGTATTATACATAAACAGGGCCATCTGTATGCTTGTTATTAAATTGATATCTTAAATAATCCAAGGCTCCCTTAGCCGCTTTTAATCAGTAGTACC
Organism: Mesoligia furuncula; assembly: GCA_916614155.1. Classification (NCBI taxonomy): domain Eukaryota; kingdom Metazoa; phylum Arthropoda; class Insecta; order Lepidoptera; family Noctuidae; genus Mesoligia; species Mesoligia furuncula. The sequence goes on along the minus strand of OU744820.1, from coordinate 12,201,832 downwards.
TAATTACATCCATACAAAAAACAAAAAATAACGAAAAAGAATTCGAAAGTAACTATGTCTGTCTGTATGTATGTTACCTTTTCACGCCTAAACCACTGAACGGATTTCGATAAAATTTGTCAGAGAGATAGATTGCATCCCGGGGACATAGGATAGTTTTTATCGACATAACTCGCGGGCGAAGCTGCGGGCGGAAGCTAGAATAATATAACAAAAAAAAAAAAAAAAAAAATGCACTTTTTTGACATCTTTTGATTTCTTGAACTTTGTATTTCGAGTGATCCAGAAGCATCATCATCTGCCTAGCCTTTTCCCAACTATGTTGAGGTCGGCTTCCAGTCTAACCGGATGCAGCTAAATGTCAGAATTTTACATGGAGCGACTGCCTATCTGACCTCCACTACCATGTACTGGGTAATACGATAACCCTTGGTAAGAACGACTCGTTGTCAGACTTTCCGGCTTCTGACTACGCGTAACGACTGTCAAAGATCCACGAATGACAGCCGGGACCAGCGATATTTTAACGTGCTTTTCGGGGCACGAAAGGGTCCAGTCCTGACTCTCGACTTGTAATGGTTGATCACCCATGGACCGACCTTGGCAAGTGGTTAACCACTTATTAAGCCACAAGTCCCGAGGATTAAAATTACAGGTGTTTGTGTAAGTTATGGTTTTTTTATTCGGCTTTTTACCTAGTATTCTATAAAAGATTTTATACCGGCGAGTCCCGAATATTATGGGTGCCTACATGCCTACTGCCTACCTACTAAAGATTTACTGAGTGTAAATATCTTTAATTAGAAACTGGTTTCCATTAATATATGGAATGCAAATTTATTCTGAAATAAAATGTTTAATTGAATGATTTCATTACTACATCATTATCGATTCATAAAGTTGTTTACGTAGTTTTGTTTACTTCAGTTTCTGATAAAAATAGCTGAAAGAATTTAGCTTCGCTGACGTTAGTGCAAAACTCGTGACGCACGGCGCCAAGCCGTCTCCATACTATCTTTAGTCAAATGGATAAAGATAGTATTTCTTTATGAATCGGTTAATATTATAGATTCCTGTATAGTACTACTAGCACCTAAAATAAGTAAGATTCTTAACTTTTTCTCCAAAGAGCTTGAAAGGCTTATGCGAATTTCTGAACGAATGTACGACGTTCAATGACCTCTGCTGTCAAACTGACAACTGTCAATCTCAAAATTAGCAAACGTCAATGTGACAGAAAATTTTGCAGAGATTTCGTAAGAAAAATATTTACGAAATGCGAAGGGAATTCATATTAGTTTTGTTGGGAATTATATGCATATCGACACTGTCGTCTTTGTTATCCGGATATGTGCAAATAGAAACGGATAAAATACTCTTAGACACCGTAGTAGGCGCAGTCGGTGCTGGTAATTTCTCGTATTGGCAATTAGGGCATACCGGGCCTCTCCTGGTGGAACTAACGTCTTTATCCGGTGATGCTGACCTGTACGTGTCTGACACTGTGAGGTATGTTGACCAAAATAGTCATATTCATCTGTTTTCTTTACTTTTCTGTGATCGGCTTTTCTAGTCAAAAGTATGTTTTAATTGTTAATATTGGGCTTAAATTCACAATTTTTGTTAGGCAGCCCTTTCTAACACTTACGCCAATACCTATAGAAGCTATTAGAGATCTGACCTTTTTGAAGGACTAAGAGTGTATATCCTTTTAGCACAGAACCGGTCGATTTGGCGGCCTTTGTGGGAGGCCTATGTGCAGCAGTGTTCGTCTTTCTTCTGTAATGATGATGATCATGTCCTTCTACGTTCTAGGGCTTATCCTTACAACCTTTTGACAGACATTCAAAATTGGTGGGGACCTCCCCACCAATTTTAAATGTCTACCAAAAAAAAATAGTACCTATCCTATGTCCACCTAAGCTACCTAGCTTAGGTGGACATAGGATAGGTACTATTTTTTTTTTGTACTTTTATTTACTTTCTTTTATAGAGTAGGTGTAGGGTAAGATTAGGTTAGGAGTAGAGTAGGGGTGGGGTTGGGTAGGGTAAGGGATAGGACACCACGCGAATGAAGTATCGCCAGGCAGCTAGAAATAATTTATATGGCAAAACAATGTTTGCCGGGTCAGCTGGTACCTAACATTCACCAAAAAAAAAAAAAAAAAATTAAAACATTCACCAAAAAAAAAATAGTACCTATCCTATGTCCACCTAAGCTACCTAGCTTAGGTGGACATAGGATAGGTACTATTTTTTTTTTGTGCTTTTATTTACTTTCTTTTATAGAGTAGGTGTAGGGTAAGATTAGGTTAGGAGTAGAGTAGGGGTGGGGTTGGGTAGGGTAAGGGATAGGACACCACGCGAACGAAGTATCGCCAGGCAGATAGAAATAATTTATATGGCAAAACAATGTTTGCCGGGTCAGCTAGTACCTAACATTTCTGACTTATAAACCCTTAAAACATAATATTTTCAGGCCCAGTTATGAAACAGATAAGAACAACTTTAGCTCCGTGACTTGTGGTCCTGATATGGTCAACATACCCTCTGAATTCCCCAGGCCTATTGGTGAGTTGAACATGCAAGCATTTTCTAAAAAATATTTGGCTTCTTGTAAAGGGACAAACTATATTAAGTTTACTATAAACAAATCATGCTGTCTGACAGCCAGTCTTACCAAGGGGTATCGTATTACCCAGTAACTGGGTTTTAGAGGTCAGATGGGCAGTCGCTCCATGTAAAATACTGGTATTCAGCTGCATCCAGTTAGACTGGAAGCCGACTCCAACACAGTTGAGAAAAGGCTAGGCAGATGATGATAAACAGATCATGCTGTGTAAAATATAAGAGTGAATGAGCCCTTAATTTTAGGGTTCCATACCTCACAAGGAAAATCGGAACCCTTACACTTCGTTGTCCTTCTTTCAAGACCCTTTTCTCAGGAAAGCGTGGAGTTATAAAGTTGAAGTTAATATCAAGTTCTCAGGGCTGCAATCCTTTGAAGTAGTGAAAAAATCAAACTTCTAAGTCAACACAATCAAAAAGATACGGGCGTTTATGTACCGTTTATGCCGCATATTTTGATAACTCAGCATAATGCTAAGACCCTATACAAGACACAGCATCAGCACTGGTTTTCAGCGACAGCGGCATTGACGTGATGACGTCAACCAGTGCAGCATATGATTACAGAAACAACAATTAAAGCTAGTTGAATACCGCTAATCCCAGCTCACCACATCTTCCAGGTATCGGAGTATTCGGTCACTGGTCACACTACCTCTCGGAGTACAGCATCCAAGTGTTCCTGGACGCCTCAGCCGTGCTCAGCGAGGAGCAGGTGCTGGCTATTGAGAGGGCTCACCGTGGACTTGGAGAGAAATATGGAGGTAACCTCAAAACATCTTGAAAAATCACGGCGTCGACTGATGCGGAAGTCTCCCGTCTGGCTTGGAAGGAAACCCAACTGCTTAAGTCTTGTATGGAAGCAGACTTTTGCCTACTTATTCATTTCCTTCCTCAGAAAAGAGTTTGATTTGAAGAGGGTAGAGAGTAAAACTAGGACAAACAAAGTTATTTCTAGAATATTCTATATCCCAAAAACTATTGACTTACAAAGCTTTGAAATATCATAAAGTTATAAGCGACATCTATACTTATAGACTAAGTAGCACTGCCGTCCTTACGAAAAGTGCAATAACTCGAATTTAGCCCCGAATTGAGATAAGTACATAATTGGAATCTGCAGAACGAGATCTAAATACTCTTATTAGACACTTTTTACGTATCCATGATCCATTTAATTCAGGCAAGACCCATATTACATAAAATAAAATATCACAATGCCTACTGCCACCAGAATACTCTGAATAAAACTTCAATACTTACAAAAAAAAAAAAATATGAATAAAAATTAAAAAGGTCACAGAATTAAAATAAAATGCCAATGCAATTAAAACAAACGAAGATTAAAAGATACAATTTGTCATGGTCGCAGAATTCAAAATTAAATTAAAAAATTATATTATAAAAATAAAAACAATACAATAAAGCTGAAGTGTTTGTTCGTTTGTTTGAACCCGCGAATCTCTGGAACTAACGGTCGGATTTGTAAATTATTTTTTTGCATTTACTAGCCCATTTTTTGAGGAATGCTATTTAACATTACGCTAGAAGATTTAAGAGCCGATCAAAACTAAGCGGAAACGAAGCAATAGTGCAGGCAGGCGTTGCATAGCGACGGGGCGAGGTCGCGGGGCTCGTCTATTATAATTAAATTATTATTATGTCTATACGTGAGGCTTTGTAATGAGAGGTTTTCTTTTTGAGTATTAAAAAAAAAACATAGTTTCCAAGAACTCTGTAGATGGCGTTGAACTGACTACGTTAATAGGTCGTCGTTTCAGCCGATAGACGTCCACTGCTGGACATAGGCCTCCCCCAATTTGGGGGGGGGGGGGGGGGGTTTGCCATAATCGCCACGCTTGGCAGGCGGGTTGGCGATCGCAGTATGGTATGATGGTGGAATAAATAGAGAACGCTGCTGCCCATTCTCCGGTAAGACCCTTAGTCGCCTTTTACGACACCCACGGGAAGTAAGGGGTGGTGCAATTCTTTAAGTCCGGCACCACACAGACACAAAAAAACATAGTTTCCAAGAACTCTGTAGATGGCGTTGAACTGACTACGTTACTAGGTGCCAAAGCCAAAATGCTTGGAAAAAAAAAACATTGCGTCACGTCACATACGCTCGTTGACTGACACTTTCGTTTGCTTTCGTTTTACGATCTCAAAATTCATCCAAGTGAAATAATCAAAAAATTATGTGACGTTCCGTTCCTTGCAGTAACTTACCAAGTTCAGCGCCATCTATCCAGCGACTAGGGAAGAGTTAAAAAAGAATGTTGAGCCAGACAAGCCTTGGGCTTCGAGTCTCTGGTTGTTATGTTTTTTTTTACTGTAGGCACAGGATATGATTTTTATTTTGCCTGAATAAGAATGATTTTGTGGTCTTACTTTGATAATAAATATAATCTTTATCGTGTTACTCATGGGATTAATCCTCGACATAATTTAATTCTCAAGTAATTATATACATAATTATTCAAGTTTCTTTTTATACTTATACCTGTAGATTTTGTAATTACATTATAGAATAAACATAAAAGATACTTTGCAAAAGGAAAAAGAAGAAAAATACCTATAAAAACATAGTTTCCAAGAACCCTGAAGATGGCGTTGAACTGACTACGTTACTAGGTGCCAAAGCCAAAACGCTTGGAAAAAAAAACATTGCGTCACGTCACAATTTGCTCGTTGACTGACACTTTCGTTTGCTTTCGTTTTACATCCATGTGAAATAATCAAAAAATGATGTGACGTTCCGTTCCTTACAGTAACATACCAAGTTCAGCGCCATCTATCCAGCGACTAGGGAAGAGTTAAAAAAGAAAATCCCTCATTGGCTTTCGGGTGGCTATGGTTTCCTTTTGTGTTTGTTTTTATTAGCTGTAAGTCCTCCATGAAATAAATAAATCACACTAATATTATAAAGGCGAAAGTTTATGAGTGTGTGTGTTTATATGTTTGTTACTTCTTCACGCTCAATCGGCTGGACGAATTTTGATAAAATTTTGTATGGAGGTAGCTGACACCCTGGGCTACTTTTAGGCTACTTTTTATCCCGATATTCCCACGGGATCGACACTTATGCGGGTGAAACCGCGGGGCGCAGTTCATCATCATCATCATCATTTCAGCCGAAAGACGTCCACTGCTGGACATAGGCCTCCCCCAAGCACCTCCACTTCGACCGGTCCTGTGCTTTCCGCATCCAACGGGTTCCTGCGGCCTTCACAAGGTCATCGGTCCACCTTGTGGGAGGCCTTCCAACGCTACGTCTTCCGGTTCCGGGGCGCAGTTAGTAAATAATAATTCTCCTGTCTCCTCAGAAATGGACAAGCGCAAGGAGAAGCCGGCGACGCGCAAGACCGACGATGAGCCTAAGCCACGCTTCCTGAAGCTGCTCAGCATTCTCGATATGATCTTCGAGATGTTCGTCTTATAGGTAAGTACCTACATTAGCATGAGCATAATCTGCCTATGCAGGGTTATTGGAAAAAACCAACAACCTCTCAAAGAGGTCGTTGTACTTATCATTATGAACAACTTTTACTATGGGACCAAACCAGAAATCGCGAATAAAAATCAGCTGTTCCCTACATTTTGACGAGTTATACGAACATAAATTGTAGGGAACAGCTGATTAAATGAAAAAAAATTCATAATTGTTTTTCAATTATCTTTTTTTTTGTTTTCATGTTTCATACAAAATAATTTGACAAAGTCACGATTAATTATTAATGTAAAACACCCTTACGTGAAATATGATAACGTCTTGGTTTGAATGGAAATGAATAACTCGTATTTATCAATGAAACTTAGATACTTACATGAAAAAAAAAATCAGCTGTTTCATACATTTTGATCAAGTAGGTATTGAACTGGGTTGTGGAGGTCAGATAGGCAGTCGCTCCATGTAAAATACTGGTATTCAGCTGCATCCGGTTGGACGCCGAAGCCGACCCCAACATAGTTGGGAAAAGGCTATATTGAACTTTTGGATTACACAGCTGATTTTTTTTTTCATGATTTCAGAGTTGGTCCCATAGTGAAAGTAACACCTCTTAAAATTTGTTGGGTTCACCTCCTTCTGCGAAGCAGTCATGCTAGCGAAGGAGGTGGCGGGACGGTTCAGGGAGAGAGCCTCCCGTCTCAGCCGCCGCGGGGGAACACCTCTTAAAGTTTGTTGGGTTCACCTCCTTCTGCGAAGCAGTCATGCTAGCGAAGGAGGTGGCGGGACGGTTCAGGGAGAGAGCCTCCCGTCTCAGCCGCCGCGGGGGACGCCCCAGGCGTCGGGAGCCGCGTGGCGACTCCCGGCCACCGTAGGAGCGGGCCTGCGGGCGGAGAGTAATGGGAAGCTCACCGTCCGATCAGGACCAGGCCCGTGCCGGGGGACGCGTACGTGTTCCACGCGCGCCTCAAAGAGGTGTCAGCATCGAGGAGGGGCCCCTCAGGGCCGAAGCCTGCTGGGCCAGCGGGATTGTCCGAAAGGGTTACCGCTGGCCCGGAACATAAAGGGCTAAGGAAGGAACACGGGTGGGTTTTAGTCAGTAAGAGTCTGACACTCCCTTCCGCTCCACCCAGAGCGGGAGGAGTCATTTGATAATTTCGCATCCAAAAAAAAAAAAAAAAGGTTGTTGGGTTAATTTTGAAACGCCTTACTTAAATTTTTGTAATCATTAATTTATATTTTTGTGTCTATTTCAGACCTAATGGTGGCTATTACGCTATTTTGAGAGAATGACCGAGCGTGATAGGTATTATCACACCAACGCGTTATATCTTTATAACGGTAGGTAGCGCGTTGGTACATGATGGAATATAACATGACAAGACGTAAAATGTAAATGCTGGAAAACAGTTAAAACTTTACTATTGGTATGGTTTAGTGTATTTTTTATTTATTTATCTGGTATACTAGCTTCCGCCCGCGGCTTCGCCCGCGAGGTATGTCGATAAAAACTATCCTATGTCCTTCCCCGGGATGCAATCTATTTCTCTGCCAAATTTTATCGAAATCCGTTCAGTGGTTTAGGCGTGAAAAGGTAACATACAGACAGACAGCGTTACTTTCGAATTTATAATACTAGTATGGATTTGGATCTCCCAACAGAGGCTGTCATGCAAGTTTACAAGAACAGAGATATACTAGTGTGCGCCTCCGATTACAGGAGACCACATCATTCTCCTATAATCTACATACTTAGTACAGTAAGATTAACAAAGCGAAAATCACACTAATATAATAAAGGCGAAAGTTTGTGAGTGTGTGTGTTTTTATGTTTGTTACTTCTTCACGCTCAAACGGCTGGACCAATTTTGATAAAATTTTGTATGGAGGTAGCTGACACCCTGGATTAACATATAGGATACTTTTTATCCCGATATTCCGACGGGATCGACATTTACGGCAGCTAGTCTATTATAACACAAAGTCGGGTTAGTTATACCATTTGCTACATTTGCTTAACGCCAGCGCTCACGCTCACCCAGCCAGCAGTACACAGGACGACTGAGCGCGAAGGCGGCGGCTTACGATTTTTGTACGTAAGCTGGTGCGATTATTGGCACACGAAGTAGTTGCTCTTGCGTTATCTAGGTGTATCCACAGGGTTATTGATAAAACATTAACAACCTCTTGAGAGGTCATTGTACTCATCATTATGAACAACTTTTACTATGTCCCTACATTTATGTTCGTTGTAACTCGTCAAAATGTAGGGGACAGCTGATTTTTTTTTCGCGATTTTAAGTTTGTTCCCATAGTAAAAGTTGTTCATAATGATGAGTACAATGACATCTTATGAGGTTGTTAATGTTTTACCAGTAACTCTGTATAATCTAACTCAAAATACAGAAAGACAAGTTGTTTGACACGCAAACGTGTATATAAATGATAAAGACATTAAAGAATATAGATTATTTAACTTAGGGCTGACTTTTCCATCGCCAGATAACTTTTTTCGAGGAATAAAATCGACGTTTGACAGTTTTTGTATGAAACAACTGTCAAAATTACAAAATTATTGTTCGAATAAAGATAGCCGGGGGCTTAAAAAGGCCATTTTGGCAGAATCATAAAAGGATAACATTATGAATTATATGGTGTTTTCGCTGCACTACGTAGGTATAATGAAAGAGATTGGGATTGGATTTGGATTGGATTAATTGGTATTTTAGCACAGACAATAAAATTACTGAAAAAATGCTTCACCAATGGGATTTGATACGATTAACTTAACAGTTAACTGTCCATTGTGATTAATAATGTTATCCTTTTATGATTCAGCCAAAGTGGCGTTTTTTGCCCCCAGATAACTTTTACTCGAGGAATAAGTAATATTGACGTTTGACAGTTTTTATATGAACTAACTGTCAAAATTTCAAAATTATTCCTCGAATAAAGTTATCAGATGATTGAAAAATCAGCCCATATTAGATTATTTTGTATCTAGTCAATAAATAAATGTAAGTATTTCAAAAACCTTTTATTTCCCTGTAAGTAATCAACGTTATTTTTAGTATATGCGAAACAGTGAAAGCGTAAAGGCATTATGCCCCTGGCTGTTAAATTGCTGGACAGCAGAGAATCTGTCAATCGACTTAAGAGAAGTCACGTAATATGAAGAGGTTGCAGTGGACAATGGCCCCTGTACCTGGAACGCCACTTTGTACACGCATATGAAAGACCGCAGTTTGTACATTCTCAAACATTTTTTCTTTTTTTTTTAGGCCGAATAGTTTTCGACTTGATGAAAAATGTAAAAAAAACTGGCCAAGTGCGAGTCGGACTCGCACACGAAGGGTTCCGTACCACAAGGCAAAAATGCCTAAAAAAACACGTTTGTTGTATGGGAGCCCCCTTAAATATTTATTTTAATTTTATTATTAAAATAAAAATACAACTGAGTATTTTGTGAATATTTCAAGTGCCTACCGTGTACGTTACCCCAGCAAGAAAGTATCTCCTAGAGTTATATGAGTAGAACGTATAGTTGGTGCCTTATCTGCTGTAAATGTGCCCCCACATAAAAAATGTGTGCCCCCTGTCGTTTTCGAAAAAAATCGAAAAAACGATTCTTGCTGGGGTAACGTTTTTCTAGCAGGAAAATTCTAAACGAATGATCGGAGAGAGAAAAACTGTGCATGGCCAGATAGCTTATATGTGTGCCAAAATGTGCCCCCAAAAAAAAAATCTGTGCCCCTTCAGATTTTCGAGATATTGCATTTCCTGCTGGAGTAACGTTTTGATGAATCGTATATCTCTAAAACCATTGCATGTGCCCCTGTAGAATAAACATACACGAGTAGCTCTTAATGTGTGCCCCTTAGTGCCCCAATTAGATTTAAGAAAATATTTATAGTTTTCAAGTTATCGCGGTTTTATGAAAACCCGAAAAAACATCGCAGCGCCTAAATGAGACAAGGCACAAGTTCGCTGAAAACTGTATTCGGTCCTTCTTGACGCTAATAATAACTATACAAAGTTTCAAAACTGTTCATGCATGCGTTTTTGAATAATCTTGCTAAAAGTCAAAACGATGGTGTCATAACTTTGACGGCAAAATACAAGGAACTGGCTCAATCCCAGATGTGTAGGTGTAAACCAAAATCTTGTGCCTTTAGTCAAAAATATATGGTGAAAATATTGAGCTTGGAATGTTTCGCATTAAGTAAATATAAACAAAAAACCAAAATATGTAAACAACGGCTGGTTATCCGACCAAATCAGAATGACTACTAAGAAGCGAGCGATTCATACATATCGATGACCTTCTTTATTGGACGTATTATACCTAAGCTGTTGTCCGTACAGTCGTGTTCAAAAGTTTTGGGGGCTAATTAAAAAATATATTGAATGCACCTTGTGACTATATTAATGAAACAGCTTGTTGATGTGGAAATTATTATTTTTATTCCCTTAATTTTAATTCTTAAAGTAATTATTGCATCACATCACAGATCAAATTTCCTGCCTATAAATATTAGAAATTATTTGCACGTTGTGTAGTCATTATTATTAAAAACACAGATCAGTTTTTCATCTAAGTCTAAAGTCCCCGTCACGAGAAGCTATAAACTTTGTAAATAAAGAACTTTATACTAAAGTTCAATAAGTAATCCTAAATTCAATCAACTCAATGTAACGTACGTGTAATACGAAACTAACGAGCAATTTCACTTGGTTGGATTTGTGGTACTGGAACGCGTCTGACTCATGGAACGTAAACATTTGGGCCGCCATCGCCATTTTGAAGTAAGTTACAGAATACTCGGAATCGTCTGACGGCAGTAATTAGATGTGTGTGTTACCTTAATTATATCCCTATATAAAAATAAAAATCATTACAAACTGTTTTTTTTTTAATTTGATCCAAAAGTTGCGAACCCGTGAATGTGTGTTTACATAATTTATACCTTCTCGTGACGGGGACTATAACATATAATTAGTAAATTCGCATCACAAAAAATCACAGATCAGTATAATATTTTGTAAAAAAAATATTAAATTTGAAATCACAGATAAATAATTTTCTTACGAGTAATTTGCTAATACATAGATTCAGATAAAGTGTGTTAGTACCTATAGTAAACCGCATAAAGATATAACTGTAAACATCGAATGTGCATAAATTATCTGATGGTACTATTTGGCTATATAAATAAACATATTTGTCCCATATACTTAACAACATTATCACCTAACTGTGGAATGACACTTATATATCGAAAACGCCATCAAATCAAAATTATGTGACACTACATCATCATCATCATCATTTCAGCCGAAAGACGTCCACTGCTGGACATAGGCCTCCCCCAAAAGGGGGGGTTTGCCATAATCGCCACGCTTGGCAGGCGGGTTGGCGATCGCAGTATGGTATGGTGGTGGAATGCATAGACAACGCTGCTGCCCATTCTCCGGTACGCCCCTTAGTCGCCTTTTACGACACCCACGGGAAGTATGGGATGGTGCTATTCTTTAAGTCCGGCACCACACAGACATAATCAGACACTACATAATCAGCTTTAATATAATCGTTGGTTAATAATTATAAATCCCTCATAGGTACGTAATACGACATACAAAATGGAAACACGTTGTTGCAACACAGATCATTGTGCGGTTGACTATAGGTATACACTAAATACAATTCTCAAAACTGTAGGTACCAAAATTTATTTGGTTAAGGTGAATGCTCCAACCAACCCGCGAAATTCAAATTTTCTTTCGTTTTTTGCAATTTGCAGGCCAGTGCTAGGTTGTAAGTTGATTAAAATATTATTCGCAGCTGTAAGACATAATATGTAGTTACAGCATTATAATCATCAAAATCATCAATACAACGCTCTAAGTTCATAAAGCTGTAGGAATTACTTTTTGTGTTTTTTTTTGTCCTACGCCTTAATGAAGTTGGAGGGTTGTATTGGTGATTTTGATGATTATAATTCTGTAACTACATACGTCTTACAGCCGCGAATAGGTAGTATTTTAATCAACATACAACCTAGCACTGGCCTGCAAATTGCAAAAAACGCAAGAAATTTTGAATTTCGCGGGCTAGTTGGAGCATTCCCCTTAATGATAAAAAACTTACTGTTAATTTGTCTAACCTACGGCTTATCAATAAATATATATATTATTAGCAGAGTGAGCAAGTTTTATTTAAAAAAAAAGATAACGACCACAAAATAAAGCTTATAATTCTTTCAAACAAGTAATTAACAAAAATTGATCTTAATTAAACACAAGTAACCTAACACACGCCTAGCTAAAACCTGTCCTAGCTCTTCAAGCGCCCAAAATGAAATGACCGAGGCAATGAGCTCGCCGCTGCAGCCGTCCGTCTGCCCCTCTCTCGCGCCTCGTGACGTCATTCAGCAGCCACGCCCTCAATGTCAGGATTCTCCGCTAACAATATATATAAAGACAAATACGGGGCTTATTTATATACAAAAAAGAGCTACCTACCTCTTTTTAGTAGTAGGTATTCATCACACATTCATGAACTATATTTTTTTTTAAACATCGGGACCAGTCAAATTTTGGGTCAAAGACCTGGCAAATGGATGTATTTCTTTCGTTCACATATAAATTACTGGATGTATTTTAATGAAATTTAGAATGGAGAAGATAGCTTACCTTGGAATAGCACTTACGCTACTATTTATAATGTACTTAATCATGTGTAAGGTCATAGAAACAGCTAGTAGAATATATACCAATAACAACTTTATTTTATTACTTTTCTACTTCAGTGTACTCAGGCACAACACGTGTGAACCGGTTAGTGAGTAAAGTAAAGAAGGTCATCGATTTGTATGAATCCGTCGCTTTTTAGTAGTCATTCAGATATGGTCGGATAACCAGCCGTTGTTTACATATTTTGGTTTTTTGTTTATATTTACTTAATGCGAAACATTCCAAGCTCAATATTTTCACCATATATTTTTGACTAAAGGCACAAGATTTTGGTTTACACCTACACATCTGGGATTGAGCCAGTTCCTTGTATTGTGCCGTCAAAGTTATGACACCATCGTTTTGACTTTTAGCAAGATTATTCAAAAACGCATGCATGAACAGTTTTGAAACTTTGTATAGTTATTATTAGCGTCAAGAAGGACCGAATACAGTTTTCAGCGAACTTGTGCCTTGTCTCATTTAGGCGCTGCGATGTTTTTTCGGGTTTTCATAAAACCGCGATAACTTGAAAACTATAAATATTTTCTTAAATCTAATTGGGGCACTAAGGGGCACACATTAAGAGCTACTCGTGTATGTTTATTCTACAGGGGCACATGCAATGGTTTTAGAGATATACGATTCATCAAAACATTACTCCAGCAGGAAATGCAATATCTCGAAAATCTGAAGGGGCACAGATTTTTTTTTGGGGGGCACATTTTGGCACACATATAAGCTATCTGGCCATGCACAGTTTTTCTCTCTCCGATCATTCTTTTAGAATTTTCCTGCTAGAAAAACGTTACCCCAGCAAGAATCGTTTTTTCGATTTTTTTCGAAAACGACAGGGGGCACACATTTTTTATGTGGGGGCACATTTACAGCAGATAAGGCACCAACTATACGTTCTACTCATATAACTCTAGGAGATACTTTCTTGCTGGGGTAACGTACACGTGCCTACCTGTTGCCATTTTTGATATCGAGCAAAAAAGGGCAAATAATCGCATTTGTTGTATGGGAGGGGGGGCTCCCATACAACAAATTAAATGTTTATTTTATTTTGTTTTTAGTATTTGTTGTTATAGCGGCAACAGAAATACATAATTTGTAAAAATTTCAACTGTCTAGCTGTCGCGGTTCTTGAGATACAGCCTGGTGACAGACAGACGGACAGACAGCGAAGTCTTAGTAATAGGTTCCCGTTTTTACCCTTTGGGTACGGAACCCTAAAAATACCGTTCCCAAGTCGATTAAAACTGAAGTGTTAATCGACTTTTGTTGCTGACCGTACCCGTGTGAGTCCGACTCGCACTTGATCGATATTTTGTGGCTCACCCTAATTACATGGGACTAATAAAATAGCGTTGGCGTGATGTTATGTTTTGTGAAAAAATAGGTGTCTCAATAAAACACTGAAAAGTTCAAGCGTGAAATAATTTTATTTACAAACTAAGTCAACAACACATAAATACACTGATTTGAACACATTCAATACTTTGTCAGTACACTTAATACTTACAATTCATTTGTGTTAAAGAAATACTACAATAATAATTATGTATAATAAAAATTATCAACAACCACCGCACTTACTGCTACTCCGTCACGAGAAGCTATAAATTTTGTAAATAAAATCAACTCAAAGTAACTTATGTGTAATACGAAACTAACGCACAATTTCACTTGGTTGGGTCTGTAGCGGTCTACAACGCCACATGAGAATAACGCGTCATACTGACGTCACGCAAAATCCTGCATCTCGTAAGCAGAGTTTACCGCGCAACTAGCATAGATACAACAGCCCGACATGAATCATCGGGCAGGTGCCCGCCAGACACAACACCCGTCTGGTCGGAGGATCCTCCCTTTTCTATAGAGTATGAGTGAACTTTACACCCTGTTCCTCATACCTCTCTAGGTTATATTTTAGCGATATAAAGCGCTGTCGTCTAATGTTTTGTGGTACTGGAACGCGTTTGACTCATGGAACGTAAACATTTGGGCCGCCATTTTGAAGTAAGTTCAAGCTGACGCTGTCAATGCTGCAGGATGCAAACGCAGAATACTCGGGAGTCGTCTGACGACAGTAATTCGATGTGTGTTTTAACATAATATTATATCCCTTTACAAAAATAAAAATCATTATAAAACTATTTTTTTTTAAATTAGATCCAAAGGTTGCGAACCCCTGAATGAGTGTTTAAATAATTTATAGCTAGCTACTCGTGACGAATACTTTATGGTGAATGGATAATGGTAGACCGGGAAATTCAATTTTTATTACGTTTTTTTTGCAATTTGCAGTCAGTGTCAGATTGTATCTCGATCAAAATATTATTCGCGACAATAACAGGTACATATTTAGAGAATTATAATCATTAGAATCATTAATATATCTTTCTAAGTTAGATTTCTACCACAAAATGGTAAAAGTTTGCGAGTGTATTTGTATGTTTGTTACTTCTTCACGCACAAACGGCTCGACCAATTTTGATGAAATTTGGTATGGAGGTAGCTGGACAAGACTTTCAAATTCAAATGTTTATTGCTCAACACAGTACATAATAATACATTTCTAGATGTTAAGTGAATGCGCAGTCCACTGTGTTGCACCAATTCAGGCAAAATTATCGTTAAAATTATAGGTACTATGTCATAAATTCCAATTAATACCTTACACGATGTCATTATTTCCAATTAATACCATAAAAAAGACTTTTGGCTGAAAAGGACAGAAGACAAATTTTAGTTTAGTCCTGTCAAATTACTCAGCGCCTGACACTACTCCATACAAGTTTAGACGTGATTAAAAACATGCCTATTAAAGCTACGTCAATTTACGTCAGCCGCTGATTAATTTGACAGGACTAATCTAAAATTTATCTTCTGTCCTTTCCTTAATGAAATAGAAAGAAAAAGATGCACTGAACATAAATTTCGTTTAGTTTGTTAACAACAGAATCCGCACCGTTGATTAATATACAACGTTATTTTTAGTATATGCGATACCTGAATATGGTTTGTTCAGAATAAGTAACTGAATCGATTCCAATAATTTTACCCCATGTTATATTTTGTCCCAAAAATATTTAAAAAAGGTTAAAAGTTGGACACCGAGCGACACTAAGTAGGTTATCCAATCTCCGCGCCGAACGGTTAGGTACCTAGGTACTATTATCAAAGAGCGCAAGACGGCGGCGCGAGCGGCGCGCGTGAGCATGTTTCTGTACGGACAAACAGGTAACTTAACAAGCTTATAACTTCGTGATTTTTCATGATACAGTTTTGAAATTCTGTACATAAAAATACAAGATACGTGTTTCGGGTTTCGCATCACCATTCCAGCCGACAGACGTCCACTGCTGGACATAGGCCTCCCCCAATTTTGGCCATAATCGCCACGCTTGGCAGGCGGGTTGGCGATCGCAGTATGGTATGATGGTGGAATGCATAGAGAACGCTGCTGCCCATTCTCCGGTACGACCCTTAGTCGCCTTTTACGACACCCACGGGAAGTAAGGGGTGGTGCTATTCTTTAAGTCCGGCACTACATAGACAAGACGGGTTTCGCATATTATACTAAAAATAATGTTGTAGTGTAGAAAAAACTTACCATGATAAAAATAGGTGTTCAAAAATAACATGCAAAGCTATAAATAATTGACTAATATTAGATTTGTCAGTTAGGAAAATTTATTGTTTATCAAATGAACACACTCATCATCTGCCTAGCCTTTACCCAACTATATTGGGGTCGGCTTCCAGTCTAACCGGATGCAGCTGAATACCAATATTTTACATGGAACGACTGCCTATCTGACCTCAACAACCCAGTTACAGGGTAATACGATACCCCTTGGTAAGACTGGTTGTCAGACTTTCGGGCTTCTGACTACCCGTAACGACTGTCGAAGATCCACGAATGACAGTCGGGACCAACGGCTTAACGTGCTTTTCGAGGCACGGAGGGGTCTCGGTATGTAAAGATGGTCACCCATCCACAGACCAACCGCGGCAAGGGGAGCTTAACCTGCTCCATCGAGCTGTGCGGCTGTTATTATAAAATGAACACAATACAGCGTCAAATTAAATTAACTAGCGAAACTCCGTAGGCGTGATCGGTAAACACGATATTGACAACTGGCAAAGATGAAAGAATGACAGTTGTGATTTTGAATATACGAACAATTTGAGTTGGTCAATTTGATAAACAAATAGGGGCCCGTGGCTAAATAATAACAGCCGCACAGCTCGATGGAGCAGGTTAAGCTACGCTTGCCGCGGTTGGTCTGTGAATGGGTGACCATCTTTACATACCGAGACCTCTCCGTGCCTCGGAAAGCACGTTAAGCCGTTGGTCCCGGCTGTCATTCGTGGATCTTTGACAGTCGTTACGGGTAGTCAGAAGCCCGAAAGTCTGACAACCAGTCTTACCAAGGTATAGTATGACGAAGTAACTGGGTTGTGGAGGTCAGATAGGCAGTCGCTCCATGTAAAACACTGGTATTCAGCTGTATCCGGTTATACTGGAAGCCGATTCCAACTTAGTTGGGAAAAGGCTGATGAACCAATTTGATAAACAATTAAATTTCCCTGACTTACAGTACATCAATCAGATCTTCTTTAATTAAACTTAAGAAATAAATATTTTGGTACGAACATCACTTAGCTACTTAAACATTATTTATTTGTGAAATGTGTCAAGATTTTTCAAATACCCTTGGGCAAAGTAAAATGGACGATTTTGGACAAGGTGAGGATCGCCCGATCACTTTCGGTGTCACGTAAAATGGCTCCATTTGAGTCTGAAACTTCTCGAGGAATTTCGAATGGAATCGATGAATGTATCCGGGGGGTTGTCAAGTGGTTATCACACTGCCCCGGATTCCGCTCCGTGCGGTACTGCGGTTTTTAACTTTGACTATAGACAGCACGGAGATGCGGTGTCAGTGTGTTAGAACCTGCGTTTTTTGTATACAAATCAATATTCTTCAAAGACAGATATACAGGGTCCCATTAAAATCATCATCATCATCATCATTTCAGCCGAAAGACGTCCACTGCTGGACATGGGGGGGGGGGGGGGTTTGCCATAATCGCCACACTCGGCGGGCGGTTAGGCGTTCGCAGTATGGTATGGTGGTGGAATGCATAGAGAACGCTGCTGCCCATTCTCCGGTACGCCCCTTAGTCGCCTTTTACGACACCCACGGGAAGTATGGGGTACCCATTAAAATAGATGGACAAATTTTAACACAGCGCTCAGTACGTCTAACTAAAGATATCCAAGCAAAAAAAAAAACTGATTAAAGTGTTTTTATTTTGACTTAAAATAACAAGTTGCCGGCACATTAGTGTATTTTCGTTAGC
The DNA here is from genome assembly GCA_916614155.1 of Mesoligia furuncula. NCBI lineage: Eukaryota > Metazoa > Arthropoda > Insecta > Lepidoptera > Noctuidae > Mesoligia > Mesoligia furuncula. The sequence continues at coordinate 12,183,645 of OU744820.1, read as the reverse complement.
TGGTTATTTTTCTTGTAAGTATCTATGCGTTTTTCTTATATATATTTTTTTACCATCGTCCTTATTTTGGTGGTCTGAATGATTTCTAAAAGTTTGTCCATCTATTTTAATGGGACCTTTTATATATAATATACATATTTACATATAAAATAAGTTATTTTGATTGACGATTTAATTATTAATTGATTTATTTGTTAAAATCATAACATTTTTGGGGCTACGCGTAATTAAATACGTTTACCTGTTTAAAATTAATATTTAGGTTGGCAGCACTGGTGTCGCGCCATTATTGTTCCGTTGCCAACTTCCGGAGCAATGGTGGGGGCGACACTTGGTGTACGAATATTGGAAGGAGTGACCGGCAGTTGGTAGTTGGATTCAATGCGAGTAACATCTCCAGAATAGTTACAAAATAGTGTGGTCGTATTTTAGACTAGAAAATAAAGTTATAATCATTGTTTACGTGTGCAGTTTGATTAAAAGTATTGTACAAAGTTAAAAAGCGCAGTACCGCAAACCGGAGCGGTGTCCGGTGCAGTGTGAAAACCGCCTAAAAGGCTGATTTTTGATGAGAAAACTTCGTTAGGCATTTCGGTATTTTTTGAGATGGGAAAAATCTATTGAACTCGCGCCACTGTTACCGTAAGCGACACCGCTTCAGATGTGTTCAGCTATCCTCGGGATGTACTCGGTTTTAATGTATATCCGATATGTCAGTGAGTGATGGCAAAGTATTCTGTTTGTGTTTTGTTTTCACATCTGTCGGCACTTTTTTATAATTTTTCGAGGTATTTAAAACTCATAATCTTGCTGCAAAATTATTATGACAGTCATTCTTAATAATAAATTGCTTGCATTACTTTCTGCAACTTGCGTGCAAGACACTTGCGATACAAATTCAAGAACAAATCTATGGCATTTTTATTAAAATCTACAACAATAATTTATTAATTGCTACTGTGACTCTACTCTTCTTTTTTAACAGTCTTAGCGGCTGCCATTTTCTTTTTGCATTCTTGATAGATGCCATCTAAGTCAAAAGCTGCTTTCACATTGTCTTTTGAGAAGAGGAACCTGAAAATAGACAGAAATTAACATTATTAACGAAGGTCAAACTATATTGACTGGCGAAACTTCACAGAGAATTAAAATTATTAAGCCTGGGTTGCATCATCTTACTTTAACTTTAACAAACGTCAAAAGTCTGTCAAACTGCATACAAAAATCACCAGTTATGGTTAAAGTTACGGTTAAAGTTAGATGATGCAACTCAGCCTAAAGAAGGTAAACTAAATTGACTGGTGAAACTTCACAGAAAATTAACATTATTAACGAAGATCAAACTAAATTGGCGGCGAAACTACACAGAAAATTAACATTATTAACGAAGGTCAAACTAAATTGATTGGCCAAGCTTCACAGAAAATTAAAATTATTAAAGAAGGTAAACTAAATTGACTGGTGAAACTTCACAGAAAATTAACATTATTAACGAAGATCAAACTAAATTGGCGGCGAAACTACACAGAAAATTAACATTATTAACGAAGGTCTAACTAAATTGGGTAGGCGATACTTAAAAAAAAAAAAAACATTACTAACGAAGGTCAAACTAAATTGTCTGGCGCAACTTCACAGAAAATTAACATTATTAACGAAGGTCAAACTAAATTGATTGGCCAAGCTTCACAGAAAATTAAAATTATTAAAGAAGGTAAACTAAATTGACTGGTGAAACTTCACAGAAAATTAACATTATTAACGGAGATCAAACTAAATTGGCTAGCGAAACTTCATAGAAAATTAACATTATTAACGAAGGTCAAACTAAATTGGCTGGCGAAAGTTCACAGACTAGATGGGTATCGATCATTTTCTTAATATTAACGGATGGCAAACATGTGCAGTTGGGGCCTAGTGGAAACGGCCGCGACTTAGATGTGGGTCGTAGGTTCGAACCCAGACAGGATTTCTTTCATTTCATGACCACTGCTTTCAAAACGGTGAGGAAAACCAAACATTCGAAGACATGAGACATCTACCAACCCGCACTGGGCCCGCGTGGTGGATTGCGGCCCACTCCCTCTCACTGAGAGGAGGCCTGTGTTCCAGCACTTGGAACGGTATTGGCCGATTATGCTATGCTTATGCCATATCTGGCTTGGAGCCGGATCACAGCGACCCTTGGCGTTTTATTGGTATAATAAGACCACTCATAGCGACCTCGACTCTCGATCGACCTGTGCGGCTGTTATTATTTAGCCATCTAAATAATAACAGCCGCACAGGTCGATTGATCAGGTTAAGCTACTCTTGCCGCGGTTGGTCTGTAGATGGGTGACCAGCTTTACATACGGCTTAAAGTGCTTTCCGAGTCACGGAAGGGGGGTGACTCGGAAAGCACGTTACGCCGTTGGTCCCGGCTGTCATTCGTGGATCTTTGACAGTCGTTACGGGTAGTCAGAAGCCCGAAAGTCTGACAACCAGTCTTACCAAGTCTGTGTGGTGCCGGACTTAAAGAATAGCACCACCCCATACTTCCCGTGGGTGTCGTAAAAGGCGACTAAGGGAGACCGGACAATGGGCAGCAGCGTTCTCTATGCATTACACCATCATACCATACTGCGATCGCCAACCCGCCTGCCAAGCGTGGCGATTATGGCAAACCCCCCCCCAAAATTGGGGGAGGCCTATGTCCAGCAGTGGACGTCTTTCGGCTGAAATGATGATGATGATGATTAATGAGTCTTACCAAGAGGTATCATATTACCCAGTAACAGGGCTGTGGAGGTCAGATAGGCAGTCGCTCCATGTAAAATACTGGTATTCAGCTGCATCCGGTTAGATTGGAAGCCGACCCCAATATAGTTGGGAAAAGGCTAGGCAGATGATGAATAAGATAGTTCTTATCTTGGTAGTACGTCCCCGATGGGATAATTTCCGACCTCCATGTGGGCTAAAGCCAGTACTATTTTGGGCAGAGCACCGCCGTGTCCTCGTACAGGCGATCGGCAGCGGCGGCGACCTCTCGCGTCCGGCCCTGGTGCAAGCCATGGTCCGGGGCGAGAGGCAATCGCCTTCTTCTGCGAAGCAGTCATGCTAGCGAAGGAGGTGGCGGGAGAGAGCCTCCCGTCCCAGCCACCGCAGGAGATGCTCGCGTCGGGAGCCGCGTGACGACTCCCGGCCACCGTAGGCGCGAGCATGGAGAGTAATGGGTAGCTCACCGTCCGATCAGGACCAGGCCCGTGCCGGACGGCGCATACGTGTTCCACGCGCGCCTCAAAGAAATGTCAGCAATAGAGAAGGGGCCCGATAAGGCCGAAGTCTGCCTGGGCAGCGGGATTGTCCGAAAGGGTTACCGCTGCCCCGGAACAAAAAGGGCTAAGGAAGGAACACGGGTGGGTTTTAGTCAGTAAGAGTCTGACACTCCCATCCGCTCCACCCAAAATGAAAAAATGAAAAAAAAAAACCCAGTACTATTCATAGATACTTACTTCTGCAGCTTCCCAGTGTGGTCAGCCTGTGGCCGCCGCATCTTCTCCTGTCCATCAGCCAGCACCAGCACTGTGGGTAGCTGCCGACTGGTGGGGCCATCTTGGACCCTGTACTTTGTGGCTGAGTCTGGGTATCTAAGGAGTTAGAAAGAGTTACTTCACTTAGGACGAATTCAATCAAAATTTTAAAACAAGTGATGAATTTTTGACAAATTTTCCAAACAAAAATTAACAGATGTAAAATGTGCGATTGATAGGATAAAGGTAATATAATAATTATGCTTAATATTTAATTTAATTAATAGAAAACGAACAGTTCATTTTTCAAATTAAAGAATGATGGGCGTTTTAGCCCGGCCGGTATGTCCAATAAAAACCACATTTATACATCAAATGAAAGTTTATAATATACCATAAGCATCAATTTTCAATATGAGCAGAAGGCTGTGAAATACCGGGTTAAAGAGATATCAGACCTGCAAGTACCATGTAAACGTATTAGTTTATGACGCTAATGTTCACTGCAGTTCTCAATAATATTAGTTATTGACTCATAACATTGAGGGGGCTAATGGTTAAGTAATAACAGCCACACGGGTCGATCGATCAGGTTAAGCTGCGCTTGCCGCGGTTAGTCCCTGGATGGTGACCATTTTTACATATAAAGTAATTGCCGGTTATAAGCAATAAGTTGACATGCATTAGAACTCTATTGGTCATCAGGCCAGGTTCCATACAAAAATGCCCATCATTCTTTCATTCGAAAAAATCCATTGGTTTCTTATTAAACTTCAATTATATCCGACAACCATGGTTACTTATCACTTAGGGTGACCGTACATGAAGTATATAAAATAAATTAAGATAAAACCCATACCTTCCGACATCCAGCTTCCCAAACTTGAGATTCTCCAAGCTATAGCTCGCAGACAGCTCAGCGAACACCGGAGCAAAGTTCACACAAGCCGGATGCCACGCAGCATAGATACACACAATCCAGGTGGTGTTCTTGTGGTGTTTCAGCTCGTCGTCCAGGACTTGTGGGCCCCGGAAGTAGGTCACGTGTTCCGGACCCATGTACGTTGGTTCCGGGAGTAGGAGGGCAGAGAGAATGAGGATTGCACCGTATGGAAGGCCATAGCTGAAAGGGGATAGAAGGTAAGTTTTAGTTGCTCAGTGGTAGGTTGTGGGTACTTATGGCACTGAAACGTGGTCGCGAAACTCACAATGGGCCTTAAAAGAAGGCTAAGAGTCACCCACAGGGCAATGGAGAGGGCTATGCTTGGAGTTTCCCTGCGTGATCGATTCAGAAATGAGGAGATCCGCAGAAGAGCCAAGGTAACCGACATAGCCCGAAGAATTGCCAAACTTAAGTGGCAGTGGGCAGGGCACATTGCTTGCAGAACAGATGACCGATGGGGCCGGACGTGTCAGGAGTGGCGACCGCGTACCGGAAGACGTAGCGTTGGAAGGCCTCCCACAAGGTGGTCCGACGACCTTGTGAAGGCTGCAGGAACCCGTTGGATGCGAGAAGCACAGAACCGGTCGAAGTGGAGGTGCTTGGGGGAGGCCTATGTCCAGCAGTGGACGTCTTTCGGCTGAAATGATGATGATGATGAGGTTGTGGGTTCGAACCCAGGCAGGCATTTTGGCATAGGGGTATTAAACTGCCAACTTCCAAACTCCAGACTGTTACTAAGAAATCCCTAATGGAAAACCCAATAACACTTTGTCCGAACTGAGAACCGAACCCAGGACCCCACGCTCAGCAGTCGTGCTTGTAACCACAAGACCAACAAGGCAGTTATACAGTACTCTTCTGTCATCTAAGTCTTTCAATCCATACTAATATTATAAATTTGAAAGTAGACTTTCAAATTTATATTTAAAGAAATACTGTTATAATATCGTTTTGACGTTGAGCGCACTGCGAGCGCGTTCACGAGGGTTCCGAATTGTTGACAGCTCTCAGCTGTCATAATCGTAATAATATCTAAAACGGAACGCATGTGAGATGCTGTGAGCGATTATAGCTAATTCGGAAAGCGGCCTGACATAGTTCATTTGCATTTAGCATTCATATGAAAATAAACACTAAGCAAGTTATTATCACTCCGTAGATAATATGGCTGACTAGCAGCGCCCCGCGGTTTCACCCGCATATAAGTGTAGATCCCGTGGGAATATCGGGATAAAAACTATCCTATGTCCTTCACCGGGATGCAATCTATCTCTCTGCCCAATTTTATCGAAATCCGTAAAGCGGTTTAGGCGTGAAAGGTAACATACAGACAGACAGACAGAGTTACTTTCGAATTTACAATATGTATTAGTAAAAAAATCCAGTCGATAAAAATTCAGCAACATAGTAATAACAGTTTTCTTTAAGAAATTGGAACAATTTATTTTCATTAGGAATCTCTAATAGTATATTAAGCCGTGCATTAATAGATTACTTAAGTCATTTGTATACAATTTTAGAGCTTGTGTGACCTAAACTCCCACTTAAGACATGTATTCGCACACACATTATTCGTGTGATTTCCTATTGAGAAACAATCGACACGCGTAGTCACGTCCCGCATCCCGCTCTTGATTTGTCTGATTTTAACAAGACCTTTATAATTGCTATACCTAGACCTATTGCTAGACCTTTATAATTGCTATTTTAATAAGACCTTTATAATTGCTATTTTAACAAGACCTTTATAATTGCTATTTTAACAAGACCTTTATAATTGCTATTTTAACAAGACCTTTATAATTCCTATTTTAACAAGACCTATATAATTGCTATTTTAACAAGATCTTTATAATTGCTATTTTAACAAGACCTTTATAATTGCTATTTTAACAAGAACCTTTATAATTGCTATTTTAACAAGATCTTTATAATTGCTATTTTAACAAGACCTTTATAATTGCTATTTTAACAAGACATTTACAATTGCTATTTTAACAAGACCTTTACAATTGCTATTTTAACAAGACCTTTACAATTGCTATTTTAACAAGACCTTTACAATTGCTATTTTAACAAGACCTTTACAATTGCTATTTTAACAAGACCTTTACAATTGCTATTTTAACAAGACCTTTATAATTGCTATTTTAACAAGACCTTTATAATTGCTATTTTACTGCATGCTTTAGGATAGCATAATCAGCCTATAATGTTCCCACTGCTGGGACACTGGCCTCCTCTCTGTGAGAGGGAGTGGGCTGTAATCTACCACGCGGGCCCAGTGTGGGTTGGTAGATGTCACCTGTCTTCGAATTTATTGGTTCTAGGACATGCCGATTTCCTCACGATGTTTTCCTTCACCGTTTTGAGAGCAGTGATGAAAACATTATTTACACAAAGTAAAGCGCCTGTCAGAGTTCGAACCTACAACTGATTGAAAGACTTTAATGACAGAACTGCACTGTTTATCTGTTAAATACAAGTGTTAATGTATGAGAATGTATCCAATAAGGAATATTCTTTATAAATTTTCTCCGTTTTTTAATGGTAGGTAATAAAAATTTAACTCATGACCATGACTGTGTTTAAAACTTATTGCAGAAGTACTACTACTTCCTATAGTAGAAAATACTGGTATTCAACTGCATCCGGTTAGACTGGAAGCCGACCCCAAAGTAGTTGGGAAAAGTCTCGTCGTTTCAGCCGATAGACGTCCACTGCTGGACATAGGCCTCCCCCAATTTTGGGGGGGGTTTGCCATAATCGCCACGCTTGGCAGGCGGGTTGGCGATCGCAGTATGGTATGATGGTGGAATAAATAGAGAACGCTGCTGCCCATTCTCCGGTAAGACCCTTAGTCGCCTTTTACGACACCCACGGGAAGTAAGGGGTGGTGCAATTCTTTAAGTCCGGCACCACACAGACAAGTCCGGCACCACACAGGGAAAAGTCTAGACAGATTAATTGACTGTGCATAGAACCCAGATTTTTTAACATCCTCAACATGAAACCGGTTCAAATAATACGAATAACAACGTAAAACTCGTTAGAATTACGTTCTAAAGGACTATAAGAAAATACACAAAAAAGGACTTACCGAATATCAGCATAAAACCAAAGAATTAGATTCGCAATCTTCGTATAAACGAACGAAGACGACAGATAGTTAACCATAGTAACGCTTCCCGCCTTCCTCGTCCTCAACATTACGACTATAATTAGGAAAAATAGAATTTCCGTTTCACGACTGTCCAATTCACAATCCGCACTGGGAAACAAAAAGTTGCAAATATAACCTGTTCTCTTGCACGTAACGAAAGAAAGACTTAATAAAATGTTAAACCAGTAATATGGTTTTAATAACTGCCTCAAGTCAGCTTTGTAAGACATTGTTACTAGTTAAAATTTTATTTAAATCGCAATTCTGGGTTCACTACAGAAGTAAATTGTTATGTCCGCTGTCCGGTCCACAGATTATGTAGAATAATTTGTCCGGTCCGGGCTAGGGGTGGGCGGCTCGTGGGCACAGAACATATATACAGTACGACACAACTTAGATGTAGCATCGGCAAAATCCGTAAAACCGATCACATCAGAACTGAGTGCGCCTTCAAAATCACTAATCTTTATTATTGCTTTAGGAGAATATGATCTTTATGCAAACTCTATAAAAAAACTGAAACTCCTTTCTATTGGTTGTGTAAATCGGAAGTGATCGGTTTTACGATGCTACATATAAGATGTGTCGTACTGTACCCTGACGGGCTCGTGGGCGTTGCGACGACGAACCGCTTACAAAGACCGTTTTGCGTTCTGCAACGATGCAACCGTTTTACGTCCTGGGTTCAAAAAGTCTTCGCTGCACAAACCAGTCTTCGAATTACTTGGTACGGTTTTTTATTTTACGCCTAAAAAAATACAGTCGAGAATGCAACGGTTTTTCAACTCTATCACACTTTTCCGTCACGTCGTCTCACGTTCCGCGTTCGTTTTCGTTTACAAAACAGTTGTTCAAAACGAAAACCTTGAAAACGAATTTTATTCCATGTGGGATAAGTTTCGTCTTCAAACCAGTTGCAACGACGAGTGACGACTGTTTTTTGCAACCGTTTTCGTCATCGGGCGAAAGGTTGCGTTTCGTCCACTGACCTCTATAATACAAGTACGCTGGACTAACGATACTCTACGAAATGACAGTTGTTTTTTGTGCCGATTCAAAGCGCCCCGCTCGTAGGCCCAAGGAACTAAAATTGACACGTTCTTTCAAATGGACGTTGATTTGTTTACTTCGTCTCTGATGATTTAGGTCTAAATCGTGAAAAACTAGTTTATTTGTGTATTTTGTGTTTACTACGTGATATTTGGAACATTTTTATTATGAAAGCATGCGGATTTTGTAAAACTCGCTGCTAAAAAGACAGCGGATTAACCTTTCACAAGTAAGTGAATTTTACGACTATAAATGTTTCGATTGCTTATGATATGCATTTTTATTACTATCTTATATTTAGAATAAATGTTTTCATTAATATCCCATCATATTTAAGTGTAATTAGGGCTCAGTTTTCACATTTAGTGAATACAATAATTTGAATAGGGTTGTAAATGTTCCATGTCGATAATGTGTCGATAGTTTTCTTCAGACAGTTAATAATTATAAATTTACGTCTTTCAAATAGAAATTTACTGTCGCGAGAAATTTCTGCAATTTGATTACCTACCTAAAACAAATTAGCAAATACTAGTTTCTAATTTCAACAGATAAATCCATACTAATATTATAGGTAAATTCGAAAGTAACTCTGTCTGTCTGTATATTACATTTTCACGCCTAAACCACTGAACGGATTTCAATATTTGGCAGAGTATAGTTTTTATCGACATATCTCGCGGGCGAAGCCGCGAGCGGAAGCATAGTATTATATGTAATGTGTACTTGTTTCCGAAGTAAAGACCTTACATCAAAATAAAACTTGTCATCTACAATGTACTGTATACTTTAGTCAGTTTTACTTTAATTAAATACTTAATTTCAGATTTTCCACCAAATCAACTAAGCAGGGCTCAAAAACATGAAAATGGAAAATTGGAGTCCTAAATCGAATTATCATCTTTGTAGCAATTTCACTGCGGACTGTTTCGTTAAACACTCTACACTTACGCTCTTCTCCATACGAACACGGCCTTTTGGAAGACTAGAATCAATTCTATTTTATTGTATGTTTGACGTTCAAAAGTGCCTATATGTACCTATTTGAAATTAAATAATGACGTTCATAAGTGTCTAATTCATTTGAAATAAATTATTTGACTTGGACTTTGTTATTTCTTGTGTTTTTTTCCATTAGTACGCACGCAATAATGAAAATGGAATCCCTCTCCTTTCCGCTAGTAATGACTACATGGTAATGTTACAAGGTTCACTTGAGGCATTCAATTTGAGTGAATTTGATTGAATTTGTATGGACGCTGTTTGTTGTTTCCAACATGGTTCAATTCTTCCAAATTGAACACCAAAAGTGACAACACAAAGTCACAAAGAATACAGCTGCCATTTGATTTACTAGGTTAGAGCGAAATGGCAACATAGTTTTTAGTTCATATTGCGAACTAATGTGACCCCAGTTCAGATTGTAAAACTAGTGTAGTTGAGCCAGGAGATATTAGCTCAACCATAGTAGTTTTTAGGCTAAATTCTAAGCCTATCCTCATATTTAAAGCTCACTGATCTGATCGTCATGCGCTATAACCTTACTAGGACACTATCCACTAGTTTATAGCGTGCGATCTGACCGCGCCCTAATGAATTTTCAGATAGGGGGCCGGCGAACTTCGCATGCTAATGCGTAGTTCATACAAACGTAATACCAAAATCATTTGTAATTCAAACATATTCTTAAGATAGTTTGTATTTATTCCGATTAGATTACAGAATATCTAGGTTCCCAAATATATATTTTGAAAGGACTCTGATATAAAGACGAGAGTGAATTTCAAATTTCTATAGAAAACTTATTTTTCTCATAACTCGTCTTTAAATTAGTGTCCATTCAAAATATATATTTGGGAACCTAGATATTCTGTAATCCAATCGGAATAAATGCACACTACATTAAAAATTTGTTTGATTTACAAATTATTTTGGTATTACATTTGTATGAACTACGCATGCTCCGCCGGCCCCTTAACTTTTGCAGAGCAATTACACTATTACTTAAAAATGAAGCATAAAAATAACTGGGAGTGATCCGATATTATTCTCTTAAGTAATAAATTACTCTGTGGTTATAACGGTCGATAAAATTCAAAAAATAATTTTTTATCTTAGGATATATCCCATCTCTAATATTAGTTCTATGGTCCCTTCACATTGCTATCAGCGCCAAAATGGCGAAAATCAAATGGCTTCAATCTGTCATCCATAGTCTGCAGTCCAGCGTACTTGTATTATAGAGGTCAGTGGTTTCGTCCGACAAAAATTCGACAACGACCCATCACTAGCCCAGGCCATAGATTAACAACATGCACAGACTACATAATATGCTACAGACTATAGATATCGAGCTCAGGCTAATAAACTCCCTGTTCCACGGTGCGAATTACAAATTAGTTTTTGTAAGGGTAAAAGAGACAGCTTGAGACCATAACGAACGGTGTTTGGTTTGGTAAAGTGTTATTGGGTTTTTCCATTTGTTTCTTAGTAGCAGCCGGCAGTTTGGAGGTTGGCGGTGTGATACCCCCGTGTCTTCTTTTGTTGGTCCAGCGCCTGATCTCTCTCCGGTCGTGTCGGATTGCCGTCCCATCGGACTTTGAGAGTGAGTGAGAGAGTGAGGGCACATGTGTCTGCGAAAACGCTAGTGGACTACGTATATCTCCGGCTTCGATAAATGGTCTCTGCTGTTGGTCGCTATGGCCTAAATCTGGTCTGGAGACAACCTTAAAAAGGTGGCTGGGACAGATCACTGGATGCGGAAGGTGTGGGAGAGGCCCTTGTTCAGCAGTGGACCGCGATAGGCTGAGTTGGTCAGTCGCTGAAGAATAAGCGTATTTTGGTCCATTTTCAACCTTGTTCAGAAAGGGCGAATACATACGCGCATCGGCGAGGTAGTCACCAATACATTGCGTGCGGGTCGAAACATTAGAGATTCCTTGTTGCGTCCAGTTTACGCGCGCAAACTTCAGAGCGAGTGCACGTACTGGAAATGGAGCGGTAAAATTCGTCCCCAAATGCTCGCACGTTGGTACGCTCCTTCTGGACGCAATGTACGCGCGTAAAACGCGATACAGATTTGCAACGAATTCGCTCTTACTGGACAAGATCTTAGGGAATAAACTGCCAAAATATATTTATACATGTTCTGTGGATATTTGATTACAAGAAAAAAAAGAGAAATGATATCAAAATATTTTATTATTCCAAACTTAAAACTTATTTAACATCATTGTATTCTGTGAAGTTTTGACGGGTTATTCGCACTTCGTCCCATTCGCACTTTGTCCCGCGTTCGCAGTTGGTCCCATTCGCACTTGGCCAATTCGCACTTAGTCCCATGCAAGTAGTTTGTTAGGGAAGAGGTTAGTTTGTGGACCAAAGTGTTATACAGGTTGTTTGGTGCATCGTTTGCCAAATGGAATTGGCCGAAAGGAGAGGTCATTTTCTATCTCTTAAGGTCCAGTAACTCATTCCTTGTTACACCGATTTTTTTATTATGACTTTATTATTTATAAATTTTAGTTTTTTTATTTATAAAAATACAAGAACTCTGCCTTTAAGTTTAATTTTTTTTTTATTTATGTGTATAGCCTTCAAATTTTATTTTAATTTTTATGTTTACTCTTATATGCTTCTATGAAATTCAAAATTACTAGCCAATAACATCTAGTTCCTTTTAAATAACTCACAAAGTGTTTGAAAAAGGGAAAAATACACTTAACACACAACTTTAAATTGCTGTAAAAAAAAAATACTTAAAGCGATCGGGATCTTCAAATTCTTTCAAAAAGTTCTCTAGTTTGTCCCCTTTCCAACGGTGTGCAATATACCTATAGAGCATACTTGTGTAAGCCAGTACTTGATTTTAAGGCCAGGTACACATTGTAAACCGCTTTATTATTTCTGGCAGTCAATACTTTTAAACTATTTTGAAATTTTAAAATGTTCCAGGACTATAAAAGTGGTCGTCTGCCTTAACCTAGGTCAGTTTTAGTTTTGAGTCAGCTTACGTCTCAGGTCAGTTAAGTTCTGAAGCTTTAGTTCTGAAGTAATATTATATAGGATTGATTTTATTTTTTATTTATTGATATTTTATAATTGATTCTTTAATCGCTTACGCAGCCTACGCAATGGAAGCTCTCAAAAGTAATATTTTTTTCAAGTTTTTGCAACATTTTCATTGATGCTCCGCTCCGTTGGTCGTAGTGTGATGTTCTATAACACTTTGGTCCACAAACCAACCTCTTCCCTAACAAACTACTTGCATGGGACTAAGTGCGAATGGGACCAAGTGCGAATGGGACCAAGTGCGAATGGGACCAAGTGCGAATGGGACCAAGTGCGAATGGGACTAAGTGCGAATGGGACCAACTGTGAACGCGGGACGAAGTGCGAATAACCCATTTTGACTTCTATAAAGTAACAATTTTTAATACCCTAAATTCATGTCATGACTAAACACTCATTTCATAGTGATTACAAAGTAAGTGCCTCTTCACACGTCCCGGTTGCCGGGTACGCGGCGGCGAAGTGTATAGCCATGTACGTTACCTTTCAAACGTACCTGCGCGCGTAGTTTGCTAGTATACATGGCTATACACTTTCCCGCCGGGTACCCGGCAACCAGGACGTGTCAAAAGCCACTGAAAGAGAAGTGATTGATTAATATTACCTGAAATCAGAGGAGTAATTCCAGTAGGTACCTATTTTTATAAACGTTCGCATCTGTCTCAATCTGTAAAAAAAAACTTACCGACGAGCAGAATATACGCGATTTAGCGTCACGGACCGACTGGAGCCGAGTATACCCGGTTCAGCGTCACCGACCCAAACGTGACGGTTGAGTTTCGTTCACTGTTCGCAAAAAGCGCAAAAGGCTTTTCACTTCATAAACTTCTAATTTACCCACATTTTTGTCTTGTTTTCGACATTATTTGTCGCCTAGATGGGATTGCAATTGTGACTAATTTGAACGTTTTTTAATTTACGAGAAATTCCTATTTACGAGACCTTCTGGTAATCTTTCCAGAAAACCTAGTTGACGAAACCCCATATCAATAGGAGGACCCCAAATAAACATAAAGGATTGACAAATTTTTTTTACAAAGGCATAAGTACTCGTTTCAAATCACGAGCGTGTGTTGTGTGGCTTTTACATCATTGACATAAGGTTTAAATTGCAATGATTGATCGCTCGTGACATGAAAGTTATACAAAGTGGTCAAAATAGGAATAGGGTCAGTTCACACCGAGACACGACGCTGCGCGCACATTTTAATAGAGCGACTCAAAATATAACTTTATTTATTACACGAAAATACAACATTATTTTTAGTAGTATATGCGAAACCCGAAACACGTGTCTAGTATTTTTATGTAAAGAATCTATATATAAAAATTCTATACTGTATCATGAAAAATCACAAAGGAGATCGGACGGGGGTGGCCCAAGTGGCGTCGGAGCATGACGCTTATTTTGTTTGAAAGGTCATTAAATAAGCTTACTTTTTTTGTATGGGTACAAAAAAATCTATCCTGGGAGAAAAAAGTTATAGTGTGTATTAAAATAATCATATATCGTCAGCTAGTTTCAACTATTTATTCAATTAAATCTATTTCTTTTTAACCGACTTCAAAAAAAGGAGGAGGTTCTCAACTCGGTTGTATTTTTTTTTAATGTTTGTTACCTCAGTACGCAAAAAAGAATTTTTCAAATCTATGAAAAATTCTTTTTTTCAAATCTTTAAAAAAAAATTTTTTTTGTTTAAAAGGATTTACTTCTAGTTTGGTCCCATTTTTATCAAAATCCAGTTCTGATGATGGGAATTGAGGGAACTCCTCAAATATTATAGGCACACCTACATCGATTTGGATATTTTTTGAGTTATTCCGTTCTGATCCCCTGAACCCCCCTCCACCCCCCCCCCCCCACCTCGATCCCCTCCTGGATCGTCTTCTGTTTTAATCTTTGTCTTATCCACTATAAACTTTCTCATACCGTTATAAAAAACTAAAATACAGATCCAAAGACACCGACTTCCGAAATGAAAGTTATTTTTCACTTTATAGTGTTTTTTTTTGGAAGTCGGTTTTTTTTGGTAATTATAACTTAATAATCATGTTTGAATAATACTTTGATTTTGTAAAAGTATTTAAAAGTGTTTGAATAAAACTCTGATTCTAAGAAAGGATTAAAAAATCCAATCATTGAACAAGAAAACACGTCATAAAATAACCGACTACCTGTACAATACATTTTATCGTAAGTACTACAACTGAAAACTGAACTAAACTAACAATATATTGTCCAGAAACGCTGCAGGATGTTCTATGTCCTCGTAACGAGCCCACCCGAGATACCACACTACGCTCATGATGTGGGCGCAACATCCGACTGTCCTTTTCCCTATGATACAACTACAGTAATAATGTTGAATGCCCTGTAGTCCTTCCTCCTCCTTATACATTATATATGTATAATATTTCTTTAACCTCACGTGACGTGACTGAATGCGACTTCGCAGTAGTATCAAGCCATTTTGCTCCATACCAAAACGCTCAAGATCTGCGGGTGGTTGTCGGTCTCTAAAGACTTCAATGTGGTAAATACCACTTCTCGCATGCTCGCTATAATAGCTCCGAGCCAGTTTGATTTGGTATGTGCCAATGGCAAATAAAATCAGGTCATCCTGTGTCAACCGCGGAAAGCGAGCCAATTCCGGAATATTTCCTGAAATGCTCTGAAAAAGTACACGTTGCCTATTCAGGTTTTTGGCGGTAACGTATTCTGCTAAGTTATTATGAGTGTTTGTTCGCTGGTTAATGATTGCGATGAAGCTCTCGGCATATATACTGTTTTGTACTGGAGGGTGGAAAGCATTTATAAGCGCTGCTGCTATTTTAAAGTTTGGCATCAAGTGCTTTAGGGTTATATTGACATAATCTTGTCTCAAAAGTTTATAGTCACGTTTGAAACGGCCAATGACAGCTTCGACAACCCAACGGCAAATAGTGACTTTTCTTGATTTGTTTGCCTGCAGTGTCGTTAGTTGGGTTTCGTTGTGACTCTTCGATTCTGGAATTGCTGTTCTATACCCAAAAGTGTGTAAGTCAGGCAATGCGTCCCGAAATCCCCGATCTAATATAAACATATCACCCTCCCTGAAAAACCAATGAAAAACTCCATCTTCGTCATTCATTATTTCTTGTGTTATGACAGCATCTGATTTGGTGGCAGGATAAGGCCCGTAGACATTTATGATGTATCCATCGCTGCATACTAATAATAAGGGCTTCAACAAGTTCCTAAACTTATGAGGACTGTACTATGTTTGCCTTTGAAAAGAAAAATTAGAACTTTTTTGAATATTTTGATATGTTCCATCAGCTATTGCTATAGCGCGTCTTTCACTTTCGGGAGCGTCAGGATCTCCAAACAGTGCGGTTGGTATTAAAAGGTTTCGGTCCACAACCTGCTGTCTGCTCATATGGTCGAAAAACCTAAATGGTTAGGCACAAAATCTTCTAAAAGGCATTCTTCAGCCAGATGTATTTGTCTTTCAAAATGTCTTCTACTAATCCCAAATAAAACTGAGAGCCTATCGTCAGACTCCCCACTTCTCAGTTTGGTAAGATACATCCCTAATACTTTATTTGGCTTTTTACACCTTTGTTGTAGAGATGGCGTTTCGTTCAGTATTAAGTTAAACTCTTGATGGGTTCGTCCTGTCCAGAAAAAAAGTTCGTCTCTATGCATAGTTTCTAAGTTGTCAAAATCCATATGCGATACATTTGATAAAGTGCGTTTTAAAATGTTAAAGATGTCCATAATAAATGTGCTGTTAAAATCATGCAAACTATTTGGTGCGTTGAATAGCTCCTGCCAGTCGTTTGAACGCAAATGTTCTTCGCACGCTCTAGCATTTGGTGGCACGTAATAATTATTATTTATCAAAAAAGCGGCTTTAACCCTTTCAGGTATCCTGCGATGTGCTTGCAAAGGGCATCTATAAAACAAGCAGGAATTGGATGTGTTTGGAGGTCTTGTTAATTCGGAGAGGTTTATGAAGTCAGGTATATTGGGTTCTGCCGGCTGTACTTCTTCAAGCACATTATCGTCTACCATTTCATCTCTCTGTTGAGGCTGAACTTCGGGCGAATTTTCGCGCGATTGGGCTGGTCCTGGCACGGCATCGTCGCGTTCAGCAATGTTCTGGGCTCTTTGACCTCTGAGCCAACAGGGCCGACAAATGTGTTCCGTATTGTTAAATAGAATCTGAACAATAATAAAAAATAATGAAACCTCGTTATTACAATCAGACCAAAAAGCGTAGTTGGAGTTCGCAAAACAGTTTTATCTTATATAAGATAACATAATTATGATCAATTGTATTATTTTTGTGTTTCAATAAATAAAAATAAATAAAAGAACATACCTGAGAGCTCGTCTTAGATCTTCGTTCCACTAGAGACAAGTAGTAGGTTCTACTTATAATACAATCCAGTATAAGCGAGACTCGCTACGTTTCTATGGTCGGCCATGGAAATGCAGGGTCGTGCTAGCTTACAATAATAGTGCTACGGTCGTCGTGCTACAACTGTACTAGTTTACAGCGCAAAAATCGTTTCGTACCTTTATACTTATTTATATCTACTCACATTCATGATTTAACCTACTTTTTATTGCGACCAGAACAACAATAGCACAGTAATATGATCTATAAATAAATAAAAAAACCATCACACCGTCCGGCGTCCGTTCGTCACTGCGGAGCATTCGAGACTGTTTGTTTACCGAGTGTAAACCGAAGTCGAGGCGCGAAGGTATGACTCGCGTTCCGACCGTTTGTATGAAGATAGAATACTGTATAGATAATATTACCGTGACAATATCTAAATATAAACTAACTATCGGCTAAAATAAATAGTTCCAGCTAGTTTGGTATATCTTTTATATATATAACAATAATATAGGTGATTAGACGTATTTGACGTACCTCTCGTTGACCGATCACTGCCTGTACATATGCTGCAATGCCTTGATTTGCTTCAAATAGAGCTTGGGTCACGGTATGTCTCTCTCTTCTTAGCACAGAACGATTGCAAAGTAGGCACGTCACACCAGCACTTGGTCGTATCATGTTGCAAAGGTAATCAATTCAAAACAGGTAAGAAGAATCAGTCCATTTAACACACCAGGGTAATCGAGAAGAAATCTGACAGTTCAAGTAAACACGCCAAGGTCGTCAGAAAGCAATCAAACACAGCCGGTAAACAGTGGATAAATAACAGAATAGGTAACGCAGTTCAAATACAATCTCATCAAACAGCAGCGAGCGAAGAGAATGACTGTCAATGACAGTGAATGACGGCCAATGACAGTGTTAGTCACTGTCATTGGCAGTCATTCTGACTCGATCATGGAGCAGAGGGAAGGGGAACGAACTACTGTGCTGCGCCCGCGTTGCGTCTTCTCTTCCTTCCTACCAAACCGCGCAGCGACGGCCATAACATTTTTATCTCTTTTCTAATGTTAACGCAATAAATACCACGTGTATATTTGGTGTCTTTCTCTCATGTTGGCGCAAAAATACCACGCACCTTTTTTTTTTTGCGGATGGGAAATCATCAAATGACCCCTTCCGCTCTGGGTGGAGCGGAAGGGAGTGTCAGACTCTTACTGACTAAAACCCACCCGTGTTCCTTCATTAGCCCTTTATGTTCCGGGCCAGCGGTAACCCTTTCGGACAATCCCGCTGACCACGATATACCACGCATCTCAGTCATCGCATCATAAGTGTTAGGCAACATCAAACACACCATATCGGGTTAAAATAAATAGATTTAATTGATAAATAGTTCAAAATAACCCGATATATTAAGATTAAGTAATATACGCTGTAACTTTTTTCTCCCAGGATAGATTTTTTTTTACCCATACAAAAAAAGTAAGCTTAGTTAGTGAACTTTCAAATGAAATAAGCGTAATGCTCCGACGCCACTTGGGCCAGAGCCCATACAAAAATGTCCGATCTCCTTTATAAGCTTGTTACCTGTTTGACCGTACAAAAACATGCTCACCCGCGCCACTCGCGCCGCGCTGTCTTGCGCTCATTGATTGGATAACCTACTTAGTGTCACTCGGTGTCCAACTTTTAACCTTTTTTTAAATATTTTTGGGACAAAATATAACATGGGGTAAAAATTATTGGAATCGATTCAGTTACTTATTCTGAACAAACTATATTCAGGTTTCGCATATACTAAAAATAACGTTGTATACACATTTCATTGTGAGAATTCAGAATACGTTGCACCACGCAGCGAAGGCCCCCGCCTTCGCTGCGTGGTGCAACGTATTCTGAATTTCTTGGCAACGATCGTACGAGCAAACGATGCGTTCATTGTCGTGCGATGTAAATGATCGTACGATGGTCCAACTGGTGTCCTATTTGGCAACGATCGATCGTACGAGCAAACGATGCGTTCATCGCCTTCACCGCAGCGGCGCCATTTTAACAATGGCTGTTTACAGAGATGCAGTTTTTGCTATCGAGCAATATTGCTTTGAAAATTGCAAGTGACATTGAAGAAAGAAAACGTAGACCATATAGTTAATACTTTATAGATCCTCGCGCTGCTCGCGCGATGACGCGTCACCGCGTGACACTTAAAAGAGATTTGTATATTTGATTGCACGATCGCACGATCAAACCCATCGTACGATCGTTTTTAAGCATTTCACTGTTCTCGCGCGATCACTTGCAAGCTCTAATAAGACACATTAAAGAAATTAGTGTGTTTAATCTCGTCGTGCGACGAGAACGCATCGTTTGCTCGTACGATCGTTGCCAATTAGGACGCCGCCTATCATCGTCTGTGTGGTGCCGGACTTAAAGAATTGCACCACCCCTTACTTCGCGTGGGTGTCGTAAAAGGCGACTAAGGGTCTTACCGGAGAATGGGCAGCAGCGTTCTCTATTTATTCCACCATCATACCATACTGCGATCGCCAACCCGCCTGCCAAGCGTGGCGATTATGGCAAACCCGCCCCCAAAATTGGGGAGGCCTATGTCCAGCAGTGGACGTCTATCGGCTGAAACGACTATCATCGCGCCGCGCACCAGTATCGTCGCGTCGCGTCTCGGTGTGAGCTGACCCATAGAACAGTGGGCTAATTACGTAACACAGTAACAGTAGCAACAGCTTTCATTTTGACAGTTCAACAACATTCATTGCGTTATTTTTTCGAACATATGAAGCAATGGATTAGCGACATCCTTCAAAATGATTCGAATTGTGGTTGATGGTGTGTTACGCAGTAAGAGTCCCGGTCGTACTATAGATAATCAAATTGATGTGTCAGCACATTCATAAAAGCTACGGTTTCCTAACAGTGCGGTGAACGCCATACAGCGTCGGCAATTTACCGTCGCATGACGTCACTGAAACGTTGTTTATGAAAGTAGGTTGGTTTGTTGCCCCAGAGAGCATTTTTTGATACCGTAAAGCGTAGACAGAGTAATCTATAGAGTCATGGTATCCGTGTCACCGAAAGGGACAAAAAAATCCGGCATCTTCATCATACTATCATTTTTACAGCTTATTACACTGCACCTTACCATTTTCACAGTTGCGCAAATGTACTATTATTGAATTATGCACGAAAAAGATCTTATTTTCCGTTCAATCGCGGTGTATTATTTTATTATTCCTTCATAAATGTCAAACTTGTTGTGCGCATTAATGTGCTTAGCCGAAACTCAGTAAGGGACAGAAATATTCTTACTCTGTCTCTTTCTTTGCTAGTGACGTTAATATATTTCTCTTTTTCTTGTGCGAATGAAAAAGAAGATATGCAGCAATCTATAGTTTACTCTGTCTACGCCGTAAAGTCAAACCCCGATGACATTAGTGTCATGACAGCTGTCACTGCGGCCGAAAGAAACCAAAGCTTAGGATGAGATGTATGGTCCTTTCAGTTATTTTAAATCTCTTTGATTTTAATTGACTTGTCAGTGGCAGCAACCATGTTGTAAAGAGAATAAAAGATCACTGAAATTTTGGCAGACTTGTCAGTGGCAACAACCCAAAGCAACCTTATTTTTAAAAGAATAAAGATCACCGTTATTTCGGCAGAGCCTTAAAATCAGTGGTAAAATAACTGTGGAAGGACTGCAGGTATATTTACGTAAATTTATTTAATAACGTCACAGAGACATGCAACTTTTGACAACTTACTAAAACATGACAAGATGGCGTCCAAATCAATCATAAACTTACTTTGATGCAAAGTACAGAGATCAACTAAACATTGACTATTCATTAACAATAAAACGGGAAGCTCATTGTGGCCAAACTAGAGCATTCTCTGGCCCTTTATGCGCCTTCTCCATATGCTTTTTCAACTCATGTTTTCTAACAAAATTCGCAGGGCACTTCAGACAAGGCAACCTGTATCCTTTATTGTGTCTTCGCTTGGCATGCTCCGATCTTCGAGATGCAGAAATAAACTTTTCCCCACAATCTTCACATTCATACGGCCTCTCGCCCGTATGCCTTCGTCTATGGTACACAGCGGCCATTTTCGAAACAAGTTTCGCGCCACAAATGTCGCATTCGAAATTTCGAACGCGGGTATGGACTACAGTATGTTCTGCCAGTCGTGCAGGGGTGTAAAACCTTTTTCCGCACCACGTACACTGATGAGGTCGTATATCCATGTGAATCCAAAGTATATGATTTTTGAGTTGGGGTCTAGAGTTATAAGTTTTGCCACAATGGTCACAAGTGAAGGTTGCAGGGTCGCGGATGTTGGAGCGTCGATTTCTAGGTACATCTTGAGCATTAGGTTTCGCATCTGGTTCGCACTGCGACCTGTGTTCTCTATAACACCCTCTGTTGGTGAACTGTACGCCACAAGCGCGGCAAGTTCTGACTGCGTGCATTTGTGCATGGCATTCAAAGGAAGCGTTTCTAGGGAAGGTCCTGCCACAATCTGTACACGTCAACGCCCCAGCTTTGTGTGCCTTTTTGACGTGTTTTTTTAACTGTGTTTCGTTTGGGCATAAAATGGGGCACTTTTTACATAGGAATACAATCTCATTGTGAACAGCAGAAAGATGTTCCTGCATTTCTTTCCCTCTGACGAAGACTGAACCACAAAAGAGGCAGGCCTCCTTATGCCCACTATTTTTTAAATGCATATTTAGGTAGTACGGACTTAGGAAGCCCTTTCCACAATCAGGACAACTGCAAGACGGTCCAGTGCGCGCCCCTCTAGGTTTCCTCTCGACAGGTTTTTTCGCGACTCGATTTTTTAACCGATTCAGGATCGTTTTGGCGTCGCTAGTGTTGTAATCTTTGAATGTCTGCATCGAGAGGTCTGATGTTTTTATGAATGCGCAGACTGATTTGACGGACGGGGCAAATTCTGAGTTTGGCAAGGTAGCAATATTGATGAGAGCTTTTCGCCATAGTTTCTCTGAATTCTTGACAAAGAGGCGGAATTCTTGTGCGGCGAGGGCTGTGCTGGCGCAGGCGACACACGCACCTACTGGTATTAAGGATTCTTCTGTCATCTGTAAACAATAATTAGGAAATAGTATTATTGTTGAAGTAACCCTAGCTGCTATTCCTAGCCAAAATACATAAGGAAAACAAAGAGAATAGAGTCAAATATTGAAATCGTTAGATTTGTCTCCACCGGCAGTACGGCTCGGAACACGAGGCGAGTCGCTGCGCAGTAATAAATTCACATGTCAGCGAGGGTGAAGGCAGCGAGTAACGCACTTCAGAGCCGCCATAACATTTGAATCGGGCTGTTGGTTGCGCAAAAACGCGCCTTACTGAGAAGAGTGAGCTCACACATCCCGCATGGAGTAATAGATACGATTTTCAGTATGAGTAAGCGAGACAATACTATTCAAATGTAATTTTCAGCGAAACAAAAATGTGACCGTATAATGACGTGGCCGGGCGAATCTTACGATATAAACCTTTGAATAGATTAGGAGAGTGTAGAGCAACATCATTTGGGCTGATAGTGAGTGAGAGTTCTACATCAGTTGGGATGATTAATTGCAGCAAAATACGAAATTTCCAAAATGTTCTTAACTTTTTAGACCTTTGTATCCTGCTTATGCATATGAAGTTTCATTAAAATCGGTTCTTTCATTTCGAAAAACAAGGGCTTGAAAGTTTGTATGCAATGCCGTACGACGTAAACGCTCTTAATAGCTGACGAAATAAACGTTAAAAGAAGAGTCAAACTATCATCATCATAGAAACTTGGTTTGAAACTGTTCATGTACCTAGTAGTAAAAACGATCATATGTGAGCGGGCACGTCCTTTATCATCATCATTTCAGCCGAAAGACGTCCACTGCTGGACATAAGCCTCCCTTAAAAAAGGGGGGTTTGCCATAATCGCCACGCTTGGCAGGCGGGTTGGCGATAGCAGTATGGTATGGTGGTGGAATGCATAGAAAACGCTGCTGCCCATTCTCCGGTACGCCCCTTAGTCGCCTTTTACGACACCCACGGGAAGTATGGGGTGGTGCTATTCTTTAAGTCCACACAGACAACGCCCTTTATGCCTGGAGTCTTTTATTTAGGAGTTTGCAGTTAAGGGCCGACACTCACTGACGGCTTGGCACGGCATGGCATGGCAAAGGATTCTATTACTAATCAAGTTATTTTGAATCTTATTTCAATGAATTTAGAGTTCATTTTACTTTATTTCGATACCACGATGCCGCGACGTGCCGCGGGATGCTGCGGCATGACGCGACGCGCCGCGGGATGCTGCGTCATGCCATTTTATTCCACGGGTTGCCGCGGCGCGCCATTGCATCCCGCGAGACGTATGGCTCACTTTGTGTCGAGGAATTATGATTGCTAAGCTAGTTGAAATAAGGTTGAGTTTCAGCAGGATGCCACGGCATGCCACGGAACGCCTCGGGATGCCGAAGCACAACCTGCCATGCCACGGGATGCCACGGAACGCCGCGGGATGCCGCAGCACAACCTGCCGTGCCATACCATGCCGTGCCGGCCTTTACGTTTTTATTACAGTATTTTTTTAGGTTGGTATATGGCGTGTGCTAGCTGACATATAACAAATAAGCTGTTGATCACTTACTATTGTATAGAATCATGTAGTTCTAACTGAACAGACAGCTCTGCTGCAGTTTTTTTACGCCACTTCTTCATAACTAAAGCATTAGGAAGTGGTGAAGGGCGGGCGTTTTGGGGGACTGTCTGATCTAACTTTGACGTTCAAAAAGTGCTGATTCTCAGCCTAGTTTGAATAAATGACTTTTGATTCTGAACCACTTTAGTCTTTCATCAAAATAAAGCAATGCATTCTTAATAAAAACTATATTATTCTAATCTTAATTTATCAATTTTCCGAAATTGTAAGGCAAAACAAGAAACACAACATATTGAATTTTTTGTCTATAGTATCAATTTCACTATCACTGTTTCAAGAGCTCAGGAAAACGGTAAGATTTTCAACTCACTTATCAAAAAACACATCTTTATTTTCTTTCTACCTTGAAGTATACTTTCTAATCCTTCTCTACGGTGTTCCTAAGTCTTCTCGTCACAGGATTCATCTCTCGTTTCGAGGGCTGCACTTCAACTACAGAATAATGCACGGATAAGTAATGCTTCTTCAACTCACACGGTCTGACAAAGCGAGCCGCACACTGCTCGCAGCCGTGTTTCAAATCCATCGTTCCTCTGTGTCGTCTTTTTATATGATCGAGTCTCCGTGAGGAAGAGAGGAATCTGTCCCCACAATGCTCACATTTGTAAGGCCTTTCACCTGTGTGAATTCTCTGGTGTAGCTGGAAGCCTAACTCTGTTGTTAGTTGAGCCCCACAGCAGCACTGGAAGACCTTTCGCTCAGTTTTATGCACCTTTTCGTGAGACCGCAAATGCGCTAACGTGGAAGTTCGTTTTCCGCATGTTTGGCAAACGTAAGGCAGGATGTTGAGGTGTTTTTGGATAATATGTATTCTGAGGGACGGTTTCCGGTTGTAAGTCACACCACAGTGATCGCAAGTGAAGAATTTGAACTCGACTGATGGTCTGTGTAAAAATTCGCATGTTTGTTGATGGTATTTGAAACATTTGACATTGTCGAAGCTCATGTTGCAGGAGCTGCAATGGAACAGCGAGTGGGAGTGCACGTGAGCTCTCAGGGCTCTTTCGTTAACATAACTGTTACCACAGTGACTGCATGAGTGCATAAGTTTGCCGTGAGCCTCATCGACATGCTGCTTCATGAACTGTTCTTCATCGAACAATTTGTTACAAACATTACATTCGAATACGTGTACGTTGTGATTCTTCGACAAATGTTTGGCCAATTTTTTCTTGTGAATGACCATTCTACAACGGCGACAGGCTCGCATAAGCGTGTTTCTTAGATGGTAGTTCAAATAATCTGGCGTCGAGAATTTCTTGCCACAATCAGGACACATGCACGATTCTTTAATCAAGCCTTGCGGACGTCTGGGTTTCCGTGTTTTCACTGGCTTAACCCATTTCATATTTAACCTGTCCACAGCATCCTTTGTCGTAGGAACTCTGGCGATTTGGTCTTTCACTATAGTTTTTTCGTCGTTATAGAGGATGAAGTAGGCTTTATCATCTTCAGTCGGAATCGGGGGATGGGAGATGTAGTTGGATCCTTCTGTCCAATGGTGTGCCGACAGTGCACAGAGGTTCTTGAAGGTAATGGCTGCGAGGGTGTCGTCGGAACAGCTCCGGCATAAGCCGCAGGGGAGCGCGGGGTCCACCTCCATCTGAAACGACGTTTTCAATCAGTCCGCTCCACTTGTTTAAGTTGGTGTTGGTAACATGACCCCCGGTCCAAGTGTGGGAAGGGAACAACGGGGTGGTGGTAACGTGGCCAATCTTTGGATAAGTTGAGTGTTTGGTCAATCATTGGATGTGAGTTGGCAATTATAAAGTATAGCTTAAAACTGTTTTAGATTTAGATAGACGGGTTTATAATGGACTAGCTGAGCCCGTGACTTCGTTCGCGTCCATTTTGGATTTTAGATATATATTGGAATTATTTTTTTTTGCCGCGAAACTCTAATTCTTTTTCTAATAAAATAAAAAATAAAAGTGGTAGTAGCCTAAGTTACTGCAACTTATTATAACACCAGCTATCTGCCAGTGAAAGTCCCCTCAAAATCGGTCCAGCCGTTTCGGAGATTAGCCGAAACAAACAGACGGACAATTTATATCATTTTTTTATTTTTATCAGTACCGTATACACTTTCATATGCATTTAGTAAAAAAATGTTTGTGTTTTTGACATCACAAACAGACACATCAATTTTATTTCTGTGTTTATATTGTAACGGTAAAGGTGTGAGTATAATTGATATTGTTCACTAAGAAACCGGTATTTTTAGGCGTAAGACACTTAAGAAAAAAGGCGAAAAAAATAATATTCACTTCTTCTTAGATTCATTTACACTATTTCGTTAAATTATAGGTTCGTAAGTTAGACAGAAAATAACGATGGTTGGAATGTGTGAATGATGATATGGTTAGACAGGGGGTGACTACCGAGATGACGACTAATAGAGAAGTCATCATCTGTCTAGCTTTTTCCCAACTATGTTGGGGTCGGCTTCCAGTCTAACCGGATGCAGCTGAATACCAGTATTTTACATGGACTGACTGCTTATCTGACCTCCACAACCCAGTTACTGGGTTATACGATACCCCTTGGTAAGACTGGTTGTCAGACTTTCGGGCTTCTGACTACCAGTAACGACTGTCAAAGATCCACGAATGACACCCGGGACCAACGGCTTTACGTGCTTTCCGAGGCACGGTGGGGTCTCGGTATGTAGAGACGGTCACCCATCCACAGACTAACCGCGGCAAGCGTAGCTTAACCTGATCGATCGACCTGTGCGGCTGTTTTTATTTAGCCACGGTGTTTTATTTGATAGAGAAGTATGGAAGAAAAAGACATGTTGCGCCAAACCCCAAATAAATTGGTATAAGAGTATTTAGGAGGATGGTGATGATTTAGTCAGACAGTACAGACGCCAGCACATCAAGCTACTACAATCTGTCAAATTTCTTTAATAGATTTTCAACTTTATCGCTAAAGCATAAGGTTCAAAGTTGATTGGGAAAATTTGACAGTTTCGGGTAGTTTCATGTGCTGTCTGTACATAATAATAATAGTGTGTATAATTTTGTTATCTTTATTGTAAAAATACATTTATGTACAGTTTTCTAACTCGCGTATTTATTTATCCCCTTACTAATAAACGTTGTAGAGCGTCTGTATAGTTACACAACGCTTTGTCTTCTTCTTTCGAAAGTCATATTACTGACGACTGAAAGAGAGAAGTCGGTGTGTCACTATTCATCTTAATACTTTTATTAGTAACGGGGTTAAAGTTTTAAAATATATACAACATAATAATAAGGCATTCTGAGGTATCGCTTCGGAGAATCTTAAATTCAGTTATTGTTTCGGTACATAAGTATTTAATAATTAAATACTTGTATTACAAATTCTCGTAAAAATCCCAAGGTAACACGTTTTTTCAAGGTGGCAGAGACATTGTCACGCAAATTAAAACCATGAAACCAGCACATGATTTCAGACCTCCTACTAGCGTAGAATTATTAGTCGGTTACTAAAAAAGAAATTAGCTGTCCAGTAGACTTATTCCGGTCGGATCCCCCGAAACTTTTTGCCCCTCTGACTACGGGATAGATTTTTCAATACATTTTCACCGTGTAGGTATTGCACTTTTCTAAGAAACAAATGATTATTTTTTTATAATCGACAAAATAATTCTAGGCTAGGCTAGGAATTTATGGTTACAGTTTGTCGATGTGCCACTCTTTATTTCTGAACAGCGGTGCTATTCTGTAAAAACATCACCGTGATAACTTATGTCAAGCGAGCTTAAAGTGTCAATCCACATGATGCTAGAGACTGACACTATTGACAGGTCACTCCACGCTCACTTCACCTAAGTTTTCACGGTGAGTATTTTACAGAATAGCACTGCAGAAATCATTACGAGTCATTATATAGTAGGAGTACAGCGTGGCAAATTGCGTAACACTAACAATTGCAATACCTTTCATTTTGAGAGTTCGACAACATTCATTGCATTATTTACGTTGGCGAGTAGGCGAATTTTCCAAACATATGAATCACTGGATAGGAATTTCCAGTGCTGGATTTACACATTTGCCGCCCCAAAGCTATAACATTTTTGACGCCTCTACTACCTTTATTAAGTACATAACGGACACGAAGACAGTCGAAGCGGCTGCTGCCGCCGCCCCGCCGCCTCCGCAGCCCCACCGTGTCCACAGCCTTACTTTTTCTTTGTACCAAATTTTTTTTTGGGCCAATTTTGCCGCCCTAAGCTTCAGCTTTTTCAGCTTCTAAATGTAAAATCTTCTTAAGGTAAATCCGGCACTGGGAATTTCGGATTGTTAAAGAAAGTGTGTTACGCAATTGGAAAGATGGTAAGGTTATCATATAATTCCTAGTAATACCTAATGTAATTCCTAGTGTGGGGCAACGTTTTTTAAAAAAAAAGAAAGAAAGAAAGAAAAGATATAATTTGATAACGGACAAAAAAAATAGTTTTCAAGTTATTATCACACTTCTGCAGTAATCGAGGCGTTTGACTTAGATTTCATCCTTCTTTTCGGACCCCTTAGCTTTTTCGCTTCCGTATGCTTTTTCAAATGCCTTTCATAGCCCCTTCTTGAGCTGTACTTAGCACCGCAGTAACATACATGCCTATCTGTGATTTTCTCGTGAGTAGTTCCATGTTCGACCAGATGCGCGCGACTCGAGAACTTCTTCCCACAAGTGTGACACTGGAAGACCCAACCAACAGTGTGCCTTAACTTTATATGCATTTTTAAGCAGTTCTTCTTATTGTATTCTACCTTACAGTAGTCACAAATGTATTTTAGCTTCATATCTTTGTGTTGGACACAGATTCTCTTGTGTTTAGAGAAACAAACGCGGTTCGGAAGTTTTTTTCCGCATCCACAGATTATAGGTTTGTGTTTAATGTTCATATGTTTATTCAAGTGTCCAGAATTTGCGAACGTTTCATGACACTCAAGACATTCTTCTGGCCCTTTCTCGTGTTTGAGTTTATGTGATTCGAGAGCAGTTTTTTTTTCGAAACTTTCTAAGCAAATCGGGCAAGCGCATAGAGCCATATTGTGCGTCTGTTTACAGTGCTGTACAAAGTCGGAAAAATCTAGTATTTCATAGCAGAATCTGCAGATTTTTTTACGAAATTCACGTAAATGCATATTGAATTTGAAGAAGCATTGAAATCGGGCGGTACAATTAGGACAAGACATTTTGGGTTTTCCTTTGGCTATCATCCCTTGGCCGCTCTGACCCTCTGTTTCGACTTGAACTAATCGACTTTTGTAGATCGTTTGCCGGCGAAGCCGCAATTTAAAACTCTGCAGAGCCTCTTTTCGCGTTGTTATCTTACTAACGTGACATCTAGAAGTGTCCGTATACGTTTTTATGCCATTACCGATTTCTATATAAACATTTTTAGCTTTATTTGAGGGTATTAGCCTAACTAAAAAGTTTGAGATCTCGTTCCAGCGTTTTGCGGACTCCTTGCAAAGTTTTATGAAGGGTACTATTGATGTTAGGTCCTGACTGCACCGGTGGCAGAGTTTGTTAGGCAGCGTTGTTGTGTACTCGACCTAAAACAATGAGCTTTTGGTCTTCAATGTGTTTTTTATCTTCTATATGCAATCTATAAATAAAGTATACAAATGCATTTGTTGCGAATTTCCGCCGTATAACGTATCAGTATATTTAAAGAATTAAAAGGAGAATAAGAGATCTATGTTTCTAAGACAGTATAAAACGTATTAGCTTTTGTAATTGGTACTGTCAAGACTAAACAGTTGTACAAGTTAGTTACAGGGTAGAACGTAATAAACTTTATTTTTTCTACTCTGGGCGATGTGGTCGACCCAAACAAACAAAAAAAATTAAGAAGATCTTTAAGAACTTTTTGTAAGTACCTTATTTACGCAAATAAATGATTTTCAAAATTAGTTACCGTGGCTTTGACTTTACTAACACCTATGGATATAATTTTAGAATCCGAAATAATATATTTGATTTTATTTAAAGCAATTGCTTATTTAACAAGTGAATATTTGTAAGACCTACGCCGTGAAACGGACTGATAGCATAATTAGAATCATTTTGAAAAATATTACTAATCCATTGCTTCATATGATCGAAAAATTTGTCTGCTGAACAACGTAAATAACGCAATGTATGTTGTTGAGCTGTCAAAATGAAACCCATGATAGAGTGTTACGCAAATACCCCCCCTATGGACCCATAGAATAAACCTTGTTCGTAACGAGGCCGTATTAATATTTTGTGTAAAAATACCTAATAACATTTCATACGGCTAAGCGACCTCCGTCACTCTTTTACCAGGTGTATTCTCACACTCCTGGTGCTTCCTACTGTGATAAAGCAACCCCCTACAGCTGCTAAACTTCTGATGACAGTCATTACACTCAAACTGCAATAAAGGCTCTTTTCCTTTGCTATGGACCGTATTCACATGCTTTTTCAGCCTATAAGGCAGTCTGAACCTCGCTGGACAGAACTCACAAGCGTGTTTCAGAACTATTTCAGACTCTCTATGACATTTTCTGATGTGTTCTGACCGTCTTGAAGACGCTGAGAATGATTCTCCGCAGAATTTGCAGGGGTAGGGACGTTCGCCAGTGTGTAGGCGAACGTGTTGCATGTAACCTAACTTTGTTTTTAACACGATGCCGCAGTGCCCGCACTGATAAGACTCAGTCGACTCGTGTTTTTTAACGTGAGTGGTCATGTGAGCTGCAGCGAGTAATTTCCCGCAGTAAATACAAGGCCGGTGAGTATTTTTCATGTGCACGATTTGTATGTGTGCAGCAACGAACTTCTTCCCGGCGAATTTCTTCTTGCAGTAGTCACAAACGCATTCCGAGTCCGCGCTTCCTCGCATACCAACTTTGATGATTTTATTCTTCTTTTTAACCGTAACAGTAGCTTTGCTTTTCGTTTTGTGTATGTCTAAACGTGTTTTGTCGAGATTACAGCACCGCTTGACGTGGTAATGGTAGCATTTCTGGTTTCTGAAGAGCTCGTCACAGCCAGGACATGTTTTTGGGGTGTGGACTGACAGATGGGCGTAGTACGCATGCTGGCTTTGGAAGTTCCGGCCACATTCGCCACAGGTACATGCTCCAGATGCATGGGCCTTTGAAAGATGCATCTTATACTGCATATAAGTACGGAACATCGCTGGGCATTTTTTACAGTCATACGGCTCTCGGTTATGACTATCAATCAAATGCAAAATCAACTCCTGTCTCGTCATAATTTTAGCGCAAATGTGGCAAGCATGTTGGTTGTTGGACGACTCCTTCAAATGTTGGCACAGATGTTGGGCATACAAGAACCGCTTACCACAGCCCGGGCACTGACATTTGTGACTTTTAATGTTCTCACACCTACTTTTATGCTTTGACAACTTTGGGGGTTCAGGGAAAACCGGCTTTTTTGCTTCATTTTCCTGCTTAGTAATAGAGATTGAATTCTCAGTTAGTACAGCTATAATTCGGTTATTAAAGGCGGTTTGATCTGGTATGCTGTTCAGGAGTTCCAGAGTGGTCTCCCACTGTGTGGCAGCTGTTCGGCATTGGGTCCTGAAGTCTGCTGCTTGGAGTGCTGACACTGAGCATACGGAGCACAGTCCTAGAGGCAGGTCATCATCCAGCCGCACCTGCAACCACCGTACTAGTCAAGCGGCCAATAAGCTGTATTCCTCGTGTTGGTTTTATATCTATTTAGGGCTTATGTATTCTTGAATCAATTTCATAATATGGACTTAAGTTTTGTGATGTGACAGCTGACAGCAAAGTTGGGTATTAATTAAAGACTAACTGTGCCCGCGATCTCTTTCGCGTGCATGCGTTTTAATTTGCGCGGAACCCTAATTCTTTTTCTAAAATAAAGTAGCCTAAGTTAGTCCCTTAAAACATCAGGCCATCTGCAAGTGAAAGTCCTGACAAAATTGGTCTAGCCGTTTCGGATTAGCCGGAAAAACAGACAGACAACTTTTTTTAAATTGTTTTTTTTTTCTTATAACATAATACTTTCATATGCATTTAGGAAAAAGCTGTTATTTTTACATTACAAGCAGACACTTAATTTTTTTTTTATTTAGATTTTTAGAAATTGGGCTAATGAGCAGCCCACGTCATGATCTTGATGTTTAAGTTTACCATTGATAGAAATTATAGTGAAGTAGATTATCCCATTTAATACTGCAGCCTTATAAAAGTCAGTTTTATTTTTCACATTTTTTTTTTAGTTTTTTTTTTCACAGTTTATTATTTTACTGACTGTTAATTTTGAGTTAAAAAAACTGGCCAAGTGCGAGTCCGAAGGGTTCCGTACCACAAAGCGATAACGCCGAAAAAAATAAGTTTGTTCTATGGGAGCATCCCCCCCCCTTAAATATTTATTTTATTATGTTTTTAGTATTTGTTGTTATAGCGGCAACAAAAATACTTCATCTGTGAAAATTCGAACTGTCTAGCTATCACGACGGTTCATGAGATACAGCCTGGTGACAGACAGATGGACAGTGGAGTCTTAGTAATAGGGTCCCGTTTTTACCCTTTGGGTACGGAACCACTAAAATAGATTACACCTACTGGTGGAGTTACATTAGTTATTAAAGTTAGTTATTGTTTCATATTTTTCCCTACACATCTATTTTGTTTACTGGATTCTGTAACGAGTCTTTTAAGCCTGTTACATGATGGCGCGTTCTTTGCTTTAATTTGTAGGCAACAGGGTGGTGTTGCCATGTAAAAATTCATTTTTTTGAATCGGAAGTCGTGTAGTGGTCACACTGATTTTTTTTGATGCTGTCAGTTGATTTTGATATGTCACTTTCCGGCCGAACTTTATAAATCTGGAAGTTGATACTTCCAATGGACTACATCCAGTCCTAATTATGTTGTTGCTAGATTATCTTTTTTCAATATTACAATTCCTACATACTATTGTAATAAATAAAAAAGATTCATAACAAATTACATATTATATTATGTTTTTATTGGAGAAGCATTTTATACAGATTGATTATCCGAATAAATCGGTTTTCCGAACACCAGTTTTTTTTTTTTGTAATTCGCTCAGATAATCAGCGCTCTACTGTATTTATAATTTATGTTCTGTGAGTGTCCAACAGCTGATCATTTGGTTAGGTACATATTTAATTAATTATCCTTAACCAAAATAATAACAATACCAAATGCATAGAATATTTCCAACCGAGATGAGTTAGCAACAATGTGAAAATTTATTTTGTGTATTGCCGAGAAAACAGTTGTCAATAATATTTTCATTGAGGCAGGTTAAGTAAGTTGACTGCCAGCGTAATGTCTGACAGACTTCATTAAAATATTTATTAGTATATAGGTAAGTATTTAAAACTTGAAAAACTGTTGTTGGTTGAATTTACAAAGCCAGCTATGGCTCCCATCTTATTTTTTTGGTATAAAATATACAGAAAATATTTTAACTTCATAGCAAATATGTGTAATAATTTATTTGGTCAGTGGGTCGTCTTAGGGGCGGTTTAAATTATTCTACCTAATAACCTAACGCTCTAATGCTGCAAGCTGTAACCTATTGTACTTGTATGTCATGACGTCATAGCTGACCCCGTAAACGCCTACATTATGGAAGGCGAAGAATAAAAAAGATTTTAAAACATTTAGGAAGGTTCGGGATCATTTAAAAGTATAAACTAACGATTACATAATAATAAAGCTGCAACATCAAACGAGATGACGGAAAAAATATTTATTTTAATTTTCGACAAACTCTCATCGCGGCCATCTTGCGACCACCGCGGCGGGAAGACGCCGTTCCGTTTTGCACAGAAAATAAACAAATCGTTTGATGCTGAGCTTGTAGATATGCCAAATATATCGTACCTCGACTCCTGTGATAACTTCTAGCAGTTCAGCAAGCGTCACAGGCTTATCCCCGTCCATCATAACCGTATCTTCTAAATGAACTTGTCCCTCTGTGGTATCTCCCATACATATTCGGCATCTATCTGACCCGTCTCCACGCACTATATGGGACACTAACGCCTTTATATCCACTTGGCGGCTCATTTTTGGTATTCTTTACAATAATGAATAGTATTTTCGCAGATTTTTCGATAATTTTCTCTTTAATCCTGAATTCAGTACGTCACATGCGCCGCTGTGAAGATTTTTTGACGTTTCGAATTAGAGTAGTGCGTGGAAGTTTTTTATGTCAAAATATTGATTAAATCGATTAGAAAATCAATGGTAACTACTTTAAACCGAGTAGGCTTGTATGTAACTATATTTTTCAAGCTCTGTGCACATAAACAAAACAAAGGTAAAATAACTCAAACTCACTGCACTGCTTACTCTTAAGCACAATATTGGAGTCATGATATTTTATAAACTTGAGAAAGTGACATCTGCCTAGCCTTTTCCCAACTACATATTATGTTGGGGTCGGCTTCCAGTCTAACCGGATGCAGCTGAATAGGTACCAGTATTTAGTATTTTACATGAAGCGACTGCCTATCTGACCTCCACAACCCAGTTACTGGGTAATATGATACCCCTTGGTAAGACTGGTTGTCAGACTTTCGGGCTTCTGACTACCCGTTACGACTGTCAAAGATCCACGAATGACAACCGGGACCAACGGCTTAACGTGCTTTCCGAGGCACGGAGGGGTCACGGACCACGGTAAGTAAAGATGGTCACCCAACCACAGGCCAACCGTGGCAAGCGTAGCTTAACCTGATCGATCGACCTGGGCGGCTGTTATTATTTAGCTACGGGCCCCTCGGAATCAGAAAGTGACATCTATTATACATTATTTATTGTATGTTTATATAGCTAAATATTTACACTAGATACTAAATTAAATAACTGACTAACATAATATAACAATAAATACAAAAACAAAGGATACTTAGGCGTCGAAGTGCAGCAAAAAGTAGTAGTTTGCTTTGGTGGCTGGTTATGCTTTTAAAACAAAAAGCAGCTCTTTTGAGCATGATCTTTTTTAACCTCGGATTGTTTTTAGGTATTTCACTTTTGTGTCGTATTATCTAAGATATGAGTAACTAAATACTTGGATTTAATCCATCCACATACCAGTATTCTATTTTTTTGTTTGTTTTGCTATTGCCCACACTATTTATTTTCTAACTTTAACTATCATCAATGAGCACGGATAAGTTGTTAAAAAACTAACAATAAATAAACTAAAAATAGTTTTTATATATTAGGTAATAAACTTTTGTGTACTTTATATAGTTTTTTTAAATCTAATTACAGCAATACATTTTAATATAATATATTATAATTTATAAATGAATTGTTATGATAAATGATTTATTTTCTGTAAGTAGGTTTGTACAAACACTTTTAGACGTCAGTCACTTATATTTTTTTAAACTAGATGAGGTCGGCGTTTCCTATCTGACTATTCTGAGAAGAAAGGCCGAAACAAACTCAGAGGTCACAGTCTCTTTTAAAGTCCAGACAAAATCTTGTTCAGATCGTGTGAAGACCATGTAGATTGGTATCTGAAATGGTCTTTTGAGGAAAGAACCACACAGATTGAGCGGACCTGTCCAATCAGTGCACGCATTTGTCAAACATCGTGCAGCTCAACTCAGGACTTGAGGAACTCAACGATTCGACGAACAATACCAAAGAAAGGAAATTTGGGTAGGCCGCGTAAATTATTCAAACTGCCAGATCATGATTAAAACTAACTAAGAAGAAGTATTTAATTTTAAGTAGTACAGCATCTAACGGAACTCTGCGAGTTTGGTTTCGGCCCCTCGTATGCCTTCCAAAGTTTCAGGATCCTCACACTCAGGGACTCGAGAAATGTCAACCGTAATTCAATTTATTATATAAAATGTGCATGATTTGTGTTATTTCATCACGCCAAAGCCATGTTAGATAATAATATTAAAATTATTCGATTCCACACGGATTATAATGATTTAATCGATATTACTCAGTAGGGTTCTTCTCTAAAAGAAACCGTTCCTTTTCTCTTCAACAGCCAATCAGAACCACGTTTAGTTACTACACGAAAACTTTGAATACCCGTAGTAGTGACATTCAATTCTCCACTGATTATAACAAAATAATATTAGATGATTTGGAATGAATTATTGAATCAAATATACGAATGAAGAAATTTATTGTTTCTGTTTAGCAATAAATTCTTATTCATTCTTCGAAATAGATTTAATTTTACCCAAATCTTAATTTTACCCATTTCGAGGCGTTACAAAGTAAAATTATAGCAACCCATCTTAAGTCAGCTGTCAAAGTGTTCTGTCAAAGTCATTCAAATCATATTTCATTCAGTTTTGTTTGTGGAATTTCTAAGTCAAAATGGTAATTTAATTTCATTTTTCTGGTATAATCCTTGATATTTTCACATTTTAATTAACACAGGTTAAAAGAGCATGGTGTAAATATTACGGCCGCACCGATATTTTGTGTGATTTGTGTGTATTTTCTTGTGGAAAAGTGATACAAAAAGTTGAGGGTTAAACTTCGAGAAATCTTCCTATTTTTGTCGATTCTGACTAATTTTCTCGTGAAATTCAGCCGCTATGGGTATGAAAGAGTGTTCTCATCACTATCATCACAGCGAATCATGTTAAAAAGTGCTATTTTATTTAAAAAATATAAAAAAATATCCGGCATTTACTCGATGTTCATTTGTCATTCTTTGTCTATGAAAAAGTATGATTTCAGAATCGCAAATGTTCATGTGACCCGCGATAAAACCTATAAATACTTAAATTAAAACCTCTTTGTCTACACATAAGGATATAGTAACATGTAATACATCCTATAGAACATTATATTACAATATTTTCAAATTTATTTTTTTAATAAAACCCTGATATATTTTCTCTGTACTTTACAATAAAAATACACACAATACTTTTATCCAGTGAGCTCTTCATACTTCACCAGATTTAATTGTAAAATAAATTATGCAGTTTTTATTACAAGGGGTGCAGTTGCCCCCTCACTGGGATTTGACGAAACCCGAGTCCTGTATTTTATAAGATATACTTAAGTCATCGCCATCCTCAAATAGAGGTTAATTATTGTTGAGTTTATGGAAGACAGATGCCAAGGGTTTTTTTATTTAAAAGGCTGTTCAAGGCTTGACAAATCCCCACAGAGATAAATATTTGCCCCCCCCCTTTGAGCAAAAACCTAGACCTGCGTCTGTCACCATATCATAAAGGTTGGAGTGTATGTAACAGGGCACTGAGGAAAAAAGACGAAAAAGACTTACTTAGAATATTTTTTTTTTTCCTTTCTATAACTGCCATCAGTCTTTTCTGGACTATTATCAGTTTCGTTGCGTGAACAAAGTGGCGTTTCAGGTACAGGGGCCATTGCCCACTGCTACCTCTTCATATTACTTGACTTCTCTTAAGTCGATTTACAGATTCACTGCTGTCCAGCAATTTAACAGCCAAGGGATTTGGGTGGGTGGCTAGACGATCAGCATAACGTCTTTTATGTTTAAAAATATTTAAACAAAGAAAAACAAGGCTAAATGGGTCTTGGTGTTTTTTTGTCTCAGACCAGCTGTTTGTCGTAAAAATTGTGTCGAAGGAATGCTTTGGGACTTGATATTTTTTTAAATTTTTCAGAAAACTTGAGATTCTCAATTCTATCGTACAGAACACATGCATAGAAGACATTATCATCTACGATCAATGGTTCAAACCCTGGTTTTGTATCCTCTGACCTAAAGTTATATGGTAGACCATGAAAGAAATAACTCAATCAGCTAAGCCCCACAATATGCACCAAACTTTGTCTCATACACTCTCTTCATATTGAAAGCAGTACTAAAACAGTAATAATTACATTACAGCAACCACAGATCCTATTGCTGAAGGAGGGGACGGACCAGTCGCAGGGCAAGCCACAACTCATCTCCAACATCAATGCCTGCCAACTTGTTGTCGATGCTGTAAGTAATATTATTATTATTATTTGGATAGACTGGAAGCCGACCCGAACATAGTTGGGAAAAGGCTGATTGCTATTATTGGAAATACTGTGAGTGAAGCTGATTGAAAGAAAATGTATTTATTAGGACTCGTACAGACTGAAGTACAACCCTAATAAATTGTCTATGACATACAAAACAAATAAAAAAACACAAAAATAAAAGTATAAATATTCATGCCCTCGAGGCCAAAAGGTGTTAATCATATTGCACCTTCGATAATATAGGGTTACAATTCGAAAAATTCATTTATAGGAATTTTCAGGTTGTTTTTCAGGAAAATTGAAAAACAGCATACATGCCATTAAAACATTTTTTTGTAAGCATGTATAATTTTGATCATATAATAATAATAGTGTAAGAGTAAAGAGTTTTTTGAGATGTAACCCTATTTTATCGGAGGTGTGATATGCCGGACACAAAAAAAATCACAGTAAGTTTAGTGGTTATCTCTGTCGCTCGCTCAATAAAAAGATACATTGTAAGCCAATGATTATAACAAACGGATCCAATTTCTGAAGAGCTGTGTGGATCATGATAGTAGAAATGAGGCTGACAATTATAACTACCGTAAAATAATTTACCCAATTCTTACCAACAACTTTTTAATGCCCCTACCCCACCATTATCTATGTTATGTTACCTTAAACCTACAAAAAATCACCACATTTTGTTTGACCAACTTTATCCAATTTTTAACCCTAAT
Organism: Mesoligia furuncula; assembly: GCA_916614155.1. NCBI lineage: Eukaryota > Metazoa > Arthropoda > Insecta > Lepidoptera > Noctuidae > Mesoligia > Mesoligia furuncula. The sequence goes on along the minus strand of OU744820.1, from coordinate 12,145,046 downwards.
AAACTTTTAAAACACTTCAATTTTTATCAATGTTACCCATACTCCTCATTACCGACTTGACCACATTTTTGTCAACATTACTCCTACTTTTCATTACCAACATTACCCTCTATTCTATTCTATTTTTTTAAAGTTCTGGCTCCATCGGTAACGTTCGATGATTTTGCCAATGTCAAGGTATGAGAAAATACTTAATGGACGTAAACTGTTACACATCTATTGATCAGTGTTTGTAGCGGTGGCAACCATGGATCCCCATGCTAAAAAAGGACAAAACATTTTTGATTAGTATATGTAAAACGTCACAAAATAACTGTTAGAACATTCAGTAAATAAATAAGTACTTAAATAAATATGTATATCAACTATAATTGGATTTTATTAATGCTAATGAATTTATAAATAATTTTAACGGCAGGGGAATGGGCCAAAGATAATAAGAAAGGAATGTTAATTGGGCGGGGAACATCAGAAGGGAGTATGTCGTAGAGAGGAGTGGTTAAACGAGGACAGGAGAAAAACAAGTGCTCCAATGTACCCTCCTCCAGACCGCATTCACACAAAGAAGCACGCGCGATCCTCACGCGGATTTTGGCCAAAAAAACTGGTGTGCAAACAAACCCAAGTCGGAGCCTAATTATGACAGAGGTGGCTATTTTGCTAGAAAATTTACTAGAACATTACCCTCACCTGATTACCAACTTTACCCTTCACAATAACCAACTTTACCCTTCACATTTACCAACTTTACCCTTGACATTTTCCAGTTTTACCCAAACATTAACAACCCAGACCTAAAAATCTTACCAATATAGACAGGCAAGGATGACTATATCGACACACAAACTGTCACCATGAGTTCTCAGTTCTGTTCTTAGGTCTTAGATGTATCGTAGATTTAATTAGACGGTTATCAAAAAAAAAGAAACAGCTGTTTTATAGAAAAGTGCAATACCTTTGCATTCAAAATGTATGGAATACAAAATTTAAAAAAGCGGAGGGGAGGGAGGGGCACGTGGCTAAATAATAACAGCCGCACAGGTCGATGGATCAGGCCGCGGTTGGTCTGTGGATGGACCCTCCGTGCCTCGGAAAGCACGTGAAGCCGTTGGTCCCGGTTGTTATTCGTGGATCTTTAACAGTCGTTACGGGTAGTCAGAAGCCCAAAAGTCTGACAACCAGTCTTACCAAGGGGTATCGTATTACCCGTAGGGTTGTGGAGGCCAGATAGGCAGTCGCTCCATGTAAAATACTGGTATTCAGCTGCATCCGGTTAAACTGGAAGCCGACCACAACATAGTTGGGAAAAGGCCCGGCAGATGATGATGGCAAAATTTATAAAGTACTTAATCCAGAAGAAATTGCAATGCAACCCTGCGTTTGCCTGTCAGAATCATGGTGAACTCATGGTAGGTTGCGCGTCGATCCCCTGTCATACTGTATAGGGAAGATGAGGACTTCCCTCCTTCTATTCATCCCTATCTACTGCTGTATGTGTCCAATTTTTTAGAAAACGGTCTAGTAAAAAAACAGTCCAGTTCATCCCGCCATCTTCTGGATTATCTTTTACCAAGTACCAAATTATTTGTTTCAAGGTCCGCACCACCCTCGGCCCTCGTGGCATGGACAAACTCATCGTAGACCACAACGGCAAAGCGGTGATCTCTAACGATGGAGCTACCATAATGAAGCTGTTGGACATTGTGCATCCCGCTGCCAAGACACTGGTGGATATCGCCAAGTCACAGGATGCTGAGGTTTGTAACAGTGATTTTGGTTTATAATTTTTGGCAAACGCCCAACGTTAAAAGTGCGGTTTAGCGAGCAAGAGAACGTGAGTTCGAATCCCATCAGTTGCTTTAATAATGAGAACTTTTTCCTGTCAGCAACATCTTCAGGCTTAGTTCAAGGGTTTATTTGCAGTATGGTATAGACAAAGAAGCCATTTATTTTGTAGCTTAACAGCGCCGTGTGATCATAAAGTGTTTTGAGTAATGGCCTATGAAAAACATCTTAACAACTAACAATATTAGCCGATGATTATAACATACGGATCCAATTTCTGAATGGTTGTGAGGATCATGATAGTAGAAATGAGGCTAATCTTAAAAAAAAAACAAAGTTACATAACACCATGCTGTAACCCCTGAAGGGTAAGGCAGAGGTGTACGCACGACGACATAAGCTACGCATTTCCAGTATATAAGCTGCAGTAGCGAAGGGTCTATTTTTGTAAGAGGTAAGCCGGAGTAGATATCTTTAAGAGCGCGTATTCAATTTAGCGCAAGACAAAATCTTGAACTACTTAACTACTTGCTTAAACGACATAACTTAAACTTACTTACTACTACGACGTAACTTAAACTAAAAACTTAAAACAGAAAGTGATACGTCCTGTCGCTGGCACGCACTGATCGGTAAAGGATTGCGCGCGATGATTTATAGTGTTTTTTAAATAATCGTCTAAAATAAATGAGTTTAAATAATGGACTGAAAAAAATTCAGAATATTTAGCATTACCTTTATTTTCATAAAATAAATATATTACTTAGTTATGTCTATTCAACTACTGGTGAAAAAAATTTGTTAAAGTGAATCGATTTTGTAATTTTTAAATATTGTTTTTAATATCTAATAGCAATGTTTTCGTAATTTTAGCTCTGTGTTGCACTTTGAGACTATATGTCCTGTTGGAAAAACGCATAAAATAAAATATGTTGGCACATTTTAATGGTTCTATTCGTCCTGAAAGATAACTCTGACGTCTATTTTCGTAAAACAACATGCAGGGATTGAATTAGCTTTCAAAAACCGTCATTAAAAATTACACTTTTACTCTGTAGTGCACTAAATCAAGACTTAATCTTTCTAAAACCGTAATGTTCTTCAAATAATCTGCTCACATCATTACGATATTGCCCTGGAAAAAGCTCGAACACGCGATGTTTTCGCCGCGAATCGAATTCACGCTCTTAATGGTTAGGTATATTATTTGTCTATAGAATACTGACTGTGCCATTTTTCAAAGGAAAGCCGGTAGGAATCGAGTTGTATGGAACCATCGCCACTGATAAGCTGACTTCTCTTTGTACAGACGCCAGCCTATCAAGCTACTACAATCTGTCAAATTTCTTTAATAGATTTTCAACTTTATCGCTAAAGCATAAGGTTCAAAGTTGATTGGGAAAATTTGACAGTTTCGGGTAGCTTGATGTGCTGGCGTCTGTACTAAAACCCTATACAATGCGAGGTCAGCTAAAACTGGAAATGTATAGCTTGATATGTCTTCGTGTGTATCTTGAAGTACACAGAAATAATGAAAGAAGTATAAAAAAATATGAATAAAACACGGGTACATTATGGTTTCTTTATTTTCAGGTTGGTGATGGCACCACATCTGTCGTCATCTTGGCTGGAGAACTCCTGAAGAGGCTCAAGCCTTTTGTTGAAGAAGGTATGTCAAAGTTTATTATAAAATTGAAAATGTTTTTGTACCTGCAAAACAAGTTACGGGGGTCTACCAGAAAAAATTACAATGTCAATCCATATGAAAATTTCCCAATTTTCCCATTTTTTTTTATGCCATGAGATTCTTGTAGACCTAAACACTGGTTATTATGCTAGTTTTCTTTGACGCCGAGTTAAATAACGTCTAGTAAGAATTAGGTAATGCCTAACGTAAGAGATCCCAAAGAAAGGCTCCGTTTGACCTTTTGTTTCTCAGTAGGCAACTCGTAAGATTGGAAAACTACAATTTTGACACTTGTCTGTGGTTTTTAAGGCAAGTTCAGTTCTTTCGGCAATCCCGTGCTCCCTGGAAAAAGACATATTTTAATGAAAAGCCAATGATTATAACAACGGATCCAATTTCTGACATTCAATGAGGATCACATTATTGTCTATGAGGCTTTTCCCACTCTTATAATTATCCTATGTCCATAACTTATAACAATCTACTTAATAAACATCTTAACACCATCACAAACATCACATCACCATTTAAACATCTTATCATCTTTTTTGTGACTAGAACCGAATTGTTCAATCTCAGCATTGACTATGATGTAATCAAGTGAAATGACGAATTAATAGAATTAATAATAATTTTGTAATCTAATCTATTTATAATTTGTAATTTATAATTTGTAATGCTTATTTATTTATGACATGTAGTACTAGTCACTATGGGTGAAATGTATGTATGTACAATGCCTGAAATAAAATGATTTATTATTATTATTAAAGCGCTAAGGTAGCCCGCAAAATTCAAATTTTCTTACGTTTTTTGCAATTTGCTGGTCAGTATTAAGTTAATCATTAGACTCAGTAAAACAACTATGTCAAGATTTCATGAAATAGTCATTCAATAGAATTACCTGGTCTTAGAGAGTTGTGTTGATGACTTTAATGATTAATGATGAATTCTGTAAAAACATATTTGTTACGGTCGCGAATCATATTAGATTTAAATTACCTAATGTTAGAAGTAGCGAATGTGACATCATACTTAATGGAGAAAAACTGGAATTTGTTGATCGAACTGTTTTTCTGGGAATCACGCTAGACGAGAAATTACAATGGGGACCTCACATAACATCTCTTGCGGGGCGGCTTAGCTCGGCCGCTTATGCTGTTAGAAAGATTAGACAATTAACTGATGTAGAAACCGCGCGTTTAGTCTATTTTAGCTACTTTCACAGCTTAATGTCGTACGGCATTTTACTATGGGGTCGAGCTGCTGACATTGACTCCATCTTTATTTTGCAAAAGAGAGCTGTCAGAGCCATTTATAATCTACGTCGCCGCGAATCTCTCAGGGAACTTTTTAAAAAGATTAATATTATGACGGTACCTTGCCAATTTATTTATGAAAATATTATGTATGTAAGAAAAAATCTACATCTTTTTAATAAAATAAGCGATAGACATAATTTTAATACTAGAAATAAAGATAAAATACATCAACCATTTTTTAGATTAGCCAAAGTAAATACATCTTTTATGGGGTACTGTGTTAAATGTTACAATAAAATACCTTGTGATATATTGCAATTAAATGAAAGAAAATTTAAAACTCACATTAAACGTACACTTTGTAAACAAGCATACTATAAATTAGAAGATTATATCCAAGATAAGAACGCTTGGAAACATGCTGGTCCTGCTCCATAGGACAATCTAGAGTCTAGACAAAATCAAACTGGTTGCTAATTTAATTGTAAAATTGAGTCTTTCTGAATCTTTCTTCTTTTTTTTGACGTTGATTTATATTCTGTAACTACTTAAACTCACACACTGACTTATTACTTGTAATTTTTTATTTAAATGAAAATCGTTTATTTTTACCATGTTTGTAAATATGTGAGCACCATGTATCTATTAGATAATTAATTTATGTCATGTTTTCATTTTTAATTCTTTTACCTATTTTGGTATAGTAATTTTATTTTATTTTAGGTGCATCGTCTTCACATATTATATAATTAATGTATACAAAATATTGTAAAACATTTTAAAAGAGTAACGGTGGAGTTTCTTGCCCATTCTTCTCCATACGAAAACTACCTTTTGGAATGGGCGACTAGAATCAATTCTATTTTTCGTAATTTTTGACGTTCAAAAGTGCCTTTTAAGTGCCTACTTGAAATAAATGTTTTGACTTTGACTTTGACTTATTTTAATCAACGTACAACTTAATACTGACCAGCAAATTGCAGAAAACCTAAAAAAATATTGAATTTCGCGGGCTACCCTGGCGCCTTCGCCTTAGATACATTCATTCACTGACAGACAATGCACAGCTTAAACCACTGCGTATAGAAACATGAAATTGTACACAGAGTTCCTTTTATAACGAGGGTGTGCACTCAGGAAAAATGTTTGAAAATTCACCCCCTGAAACAATTTTGTCAACCGAATTGTATCACACTAATATTATAAAGGCGAAAGTTTGTGAATGTTTGGGGGTGTGTGTGTGTGTTTATATGTTTGTTACTTCTTCACACTCAATCGGCTGGACCAATTTTGATAAAATTTTGTAGGAGGTAGCTGACACCTTGGAAGAGGTAACACAGGCGATGAAACTTTGGATGGAAATTCGTCATTTTTGCCGACGGATAATCCAATTAGGTGCACTGCTTGAAAATCAAAACCAAAAGGCAAACTATAGCATTAAAATTACATAACACAGTCTCCAAAACGCCCGCCCTTCACCAATTTCTAGTGCTTTAGCTTAGAAAAGTGGCGCAACGAACTTGTTTACCTATAACTTCGTTAATATCTTCAGGAGTACATCCCCGCATCATCGTGCGTGCTGTCCGCGTGGCTTCCAAGTTAGCGGTGGACCGTGTGAAGGAGCTGGCGGTCAAAATTGACAACAAATCACCTGCGGAACAGAGGTATGTCTGCATCTGTACTATTATTTTTTACCCACGATGGTATGGAGACGGGAATATGTGGTTGTTGTAGGAAGTCGTCTTTTAACCAGTGACATAACGCCAAGAAATATTAAGTTAAAACTTAAGTCCTACTACCTACAACACATTGAATACTCAATGTGACATGCAGCTGACGTAGTAACTAGCATATCACCTGAGATGAAGTTACCAAATTCCGAAATAGGGTATTAAGTTAATTATTTTTTACCTTGATTTTGTTTTTACTACGATGTAGCATTACATGTAGCATTAAGTACAAACCTTAGTGGTTTATAAATGCTATTCTGCTGAAATAAATGTAATTGATATTTAAATGGTAAATAAAAAAATTAAAAAAACCCTTAGTCTGCCGGAACGTAGATCTACGCGAGACACAATGGCTTTTTAATTGTGTCTGTAATTATGGAACACAAGCGGTTAATCACGTTAGGTTCACAAAGGGGGGGGGGGGGGGGGAGAAAAAGGGTCAGAAATAAAGAAAACTGGCCAAGTGTAATTACGAAGGGTTCCGTACCAGAAGGCAAAAACACCGAAAAAAACACGTTTTGTTTTTTATGGGAGCCCCCTTAAATATTTATTTTATTCTGTTTTTAGTATTTGTTGTTGTAGCCGCAACAGAAATACAAAATCTGTGAAAATTTCAAATGTCTAGCTATCGCGGTTTATGATATACCGCCTGGTGACAAACGGACAGTGGAGTCTTAGTTATATGGTCCCGTTTTTACCCTTTGGGTACGGAACCCTAAAAAGACACGATTAATCACGATGGAGTGAGGGATGGGATCATGTGAAAATCACGTGTATTTTTCGTACGACAATTTATTTTTAATGTATTTTTTTTTTAATTTTTTCTTAGCAACAAAGCTTCAAGTTACAGTAATTCTCTAGTAAGAGTGGTTTCAAAAACCTTACGTTATTTGATGACCCCACTAAGTAGTTTTGTTGTGAATTTTAAAGATCCGAATTGAATCCTTTAGTCAACATATTAAAATTTTCTCTGTAATACATTCCATTTTGTAGAAAGTCGATGTTTATTTTTTGTTAATTCGAAAACTAGATATGAGTTCAGTTTTATATATTTTAGTTTTAAATCTCAGGTAGTAAGTAAGCCAATGATTATAACAAACGGATCCAATTTCTGAAGAACCTTGAGGATCATGTTAGTAGAAATGAGGCTTACTATAACCACTTTAACTAGAACATTGTGAACTTTACCCAGACCATTTTAAACTTTCATCCCATTTTAAACTTTACCCCAGATCATTATCACTTTTACCCAAACCATTAACAACTTTACCCATGCCATTGGCGCCGATTCTGTTGTTCACGAAGTAAACTAAATTTAAGTTCAGGCATATTTTTCTTTCTATTTCATTAAGACAAGGACAGAAGATAAATATTAGTTTAGTTCTGTCAAATTACGTAAATTGACTTATTTTTAGTAGCCAATTTTTTAATCTCGTCTAAACTTGTCTATGGAGTATCTTAATTTGACAGGACTAAACTTATATTTATCTTCTGTCCTTTTCTTAATGAAATAGAAAGAAAAAGATGCATGAACTTAAATTTAGTTTAGTTTGTGAACAACAGAATCGGCGCCTTATCAACTTTACCCGCACCCATACCAACTTTACCCCAATACCATTATCAATTTTACCCAAACCAATAATAACGTTATCCTTGCCAATATCAAAATTACCCAATGGTTTTAGTTTTAATTTATCAAACTGCCAAGCCAAAGCTGATAATTACACATGTTTACCAGGGAACTGCTAACCAAGTGCGCTTCCACGGCCATGTCTTCGAAGCTCATTCACCAGCAGAAGGGGTACTTCTCCAAGATGGTGGTTGATGCGGTCTTGTCTCTGGACGCCCCTCTCTTGCCTCTGGATATGATTGGTAAGTGTAAATACGTAAGACATTCATCTGTATACACTTTATACCATACCCAAGCAGCAAAATGTGGTCTAGTAATTGTCCTGGAACCATCATTTCATTAGGACTATAACGGAATAGTAAGCAATTATAACCACGGAAAAGGGCCCAATTTATAGGCGTATTTTACCTAATTAAATATCTATAGTAGACTTGGTGAACACCACTTTGACCAACAACGACTCTATAGTTGGACTTCGTAAAACTATTTGCTCCCGCGAAGCTAACTATCAGCGCTTAATGGAACCAAACACGACAATAACGTACACAGTGAATCTCTTACAAGCTCAAAAAAATGTTGTAAATTGGTGAATGACATTTGTAAAGATTAATATTGATAAAGGTAAGATTTGCATCCATTTCTTATTATAAATAGATATTACCTAGAATATTGAGTAGTGTTAGTTAACAATAAGTCAAGATGTATAATGTGTTGAATTTGCATGGCGCACGTATATTTTCGGTGAAGTATAATAAGTTTTTTATCAAAATTTTTACACGCCCCTTGAAATTAGCGTTTTCATTTAGTTGAATTTTAAAATAATGTTGGTTTCAGTAAGACATACAACGAAAAGTCGCCATTTTGACAAAGTTGGTTTTCAAAAATACATTAACAAACCGTTATAGGCGTACTTTGTTTAAAAATGGTAAATATCAGAACCATTGCTTGGCCATATTGTTTGGAATTAGAGTTCCGTAAATATTTCTATGAACGGACGGTTAATTTATATTGCTATTAGGTACCTATGTCTTATTTTATTGTTTTTGTTTAGCTGTCAGCATTGAAAATGGTAATGTTTCTGGACGTCGAACGCTTTTTGACTAAAACGGATTTTCGAATATTTATATAATACAGAAATCTCTTCGGGTGGAACAGGAATTATCGAAAAATATTTTTTAAACATTTGATAAGGCCATTATGCCAATATTCTTCTGGCGCTGAATTAGTAATATCCACATTTTCTTTATTAGTGTCAAGAAGAGTACGGGCATCCTCTTCAATCTTTTTATTCAATATTTACAATAAAGAATTTAATGTCGCATGTCGTATATTGTATTCTACAGCCCATTTTCTAAGATCGCTATGTAGTTGAAAATTGTAATAGTCTTCAATATCGCTTTCATCTTCTTGCACAGGTTCTAATACAATTTTTTAAGTCTAAATTTAAATCGCTTTTTATCGATAAAACGTCGTTTTGTGCAGAATTGTAACTATTTTGTAGGGAACCTTCTATTTCTACGATTCGTTCTTCGCCAGATACAAATCTAGAAACCGACACCATAATAGCATTTGCAAGACCATTATAAACCAATGTATTCTTGTACAGGACACCACGGATATAGTTTTGGATACTAAGTATATTATATTAAACCTTTATAATCGTGTTAAGATTATAACAAAATTTATTTGTACCACTTTAGAACCACTCCATTTTACTTATAATTGTTCTGTAAAGTGAACTTATCAAGCCTTATAAAACCAAGTAATAAATGCAAATAGTTTCCAGTATGTTTAGTTCTGTTTGTCACTCTTATTGGCGTACTTTACTTAAAGTAGTTCTATAATGCTTCTTGTTATCAGTTATAAGTATAGCTTACCAGTTTATCTACTCTTGAGTGCATTTACACCCTCGCGATACTTTTATAGATCATCCAAGCTTATATTGCACTCTTAATTTCGACCTATAAGTAACTATAAGATAATGTATAAGATAAGATATACTATAAGGCCCAACTAACTCCATGCTTGCTATTATAAGCATGGCAGCAAATACTAGAACCGTTAAGAGAACATTATAAGTACTGGAGGCCCATAACATCTGCACTATAGGATAATTTTGCTGCTTGGGTAGATACATGCGTCTAGACACCTTAGCGTAGACGTTTTTCGTTGGTTATAAAAAAAACTGGCCAAGTGCGAGTCGGACTCGCACACGAAGGGTTCCGTACCACAAGGCAAAAACGCTGAAAAAAAAAACACGTTTATTGTATGGGAGGGCGTTAAATATTTATTTTATTCTGTTTTTAGTATTTGTTGTTATAGCGGCAACAGGAATACATCATCTGTGAAAATTTCTACTGTCTAGCTATCACGGTTTACGAGATACAGCCTGTTGACAGACAGACAGACAGACAGTGGTCTAAGTAATAGGGTTCCGTTTGTACCCTTTGGGTACGGATTCCTAAAAATCTGCTGTTTCATAGACAAGTACAATAAGTACAAAGTGTATTGAACAAAGTTTTTTTTTAACCGACTTCTAAAAAAGGAGGAGGTTCTCAATTCGGATGTTTGTATTTTTTTTTTTTTTATGTTTGTTCGCGTATTACTCCGTCGCTTGCCAACCGATTTGAAAAATTCTTTTTTTGTTGGAAAGGGTATACTTCCCAAATGGTCCCATGAAAATTTTATCGAAATCGGACAAGCAGTTTTTGAAAAATCAACAAAAATCTAAAAAAAATATCTACATTGTCTACATTAACGATCTTTTCGTTTACTCTGCATTGCGTTTTTTGTTTGCGCATAACTCCGTCATTTGCGAACCGATTTGGAAAATTCTTTTTTTAAAGTAACTTGAGCATTTGCTCAATTATATTTTACTCCTCAACAATTAACGTACTTGCATCGGGTAAAGCAATATTTTGTAAAAGGTGATGAGCAGTTGGCATTAGGCTATTGTAACTTAGATAAATTACAAACTGACCCACTAAAAAAAGTGAAAAATAAAAACTTTTTTACAAAAAAAAAACAACCGACTTTCAAAAAACACTATAAAGTGAAAAATAACTTTAATTTCGGAAGTCGGTGGCACAAAACTAAAATACAAATCCAAAGACACCGACTTCCGAAATTAAAGTTATTTTTCACTTTATAGTGTTTTTTGAAAGTCGGTTGTTTTTTTTTTGTAAAAAAGTTTTTATTATAATATCTGACGAGAAATTTTAACCTTTCATTTTAAAGTGCCTCGGAAAGCACGTTAAGCCGTTGGTCTTGGCTGTCATTTGTGGAACTTTGACAGTCGTTACGGGTAGTCAGAAGCCCGAAAGTCTGACAACCAGTCTTACCAAGGGGTATCGTATTACCCAGTAACTGGGTTGTGGAGGTCAGATAGGCAGTTGCTCCATGTAAAATACTGGTATTCAGCTGCATCCGGTTAGACTGGAAGCCGACCCAAACATAGTTGGGAAAAGGCTAGGCAGATGATCTGATGAGGAATTTTAACTCAGGGTGGTTCAGAATCATGTCCTTGGTATCAGGGTTTCGCGTCGATATCCTGCCTCCCTGTAGAGGTTTCAACTTTATAGGTCAAATAGCACACTTATCAAATCGGAAAGGCATCGGCACCGTATCGCCTTTCGCCTCGCCGTCAAACTGGCGTCAACCTAACGTAAGCACGTAACCAAAGCGGATCAGAAGCTCCGATACGTCGACTCGGCTACGGCTAGGCGACGTCGCGCTTACGGCTCGCCGACCGCTGGTTGATGGTGCAGCAGGCAGGCCGGAGGAGGGAGAGGGCAAGGGGGGACGAAGAGACGTAAGCGCGGGGACGACGAGCCGTAACGCAGTGAGCTTGTCCCGAGGCGAGGCAATTACGTTACGATTCCGATTAGTGTGCGTTGCAGTAGGGAGTTTCATACAAAGAATACTGAACGGCTCGAGTTGATACGGTGCCGATCCCTTTCCTTGAATCTTACATTTTCCAACAACCTTTCTTCAAAGCCAAAGTCTCTCCAACCAACCTAATATGCTTTTCATCATTCAGGAATCAAGAAGATCTCTGGTGGAGCCCTCGAAGATTCCTTCTTAGTTGCTGGCGTTGCGTTCAAGAAGACGTTCTCTTATGCTGGATTTGAGATGCAGCCGAAGAATTATGAGAACTGCAAGATTGCTCTCCTCAACATTGAGCTCGAGTTGAAGGCAGAGAGGGATAATGCTGAGGTGAGTGACATATATACATTTACTAGCAGCGCCCGCGGTTTCACCCGCATAAGTGTCGATCCCGTAGGAATATCGGGATAAAAACTACCCTATGTCCTTCCCCGGGATGCAATCTATCTCTCTGCCAAATTTTATCGAAATCCGTTCAGTGGTTTAGGCGTGAAAAGGTAACATACAGACAGACAGAGTTACTTAATGCATACTAATATTATAAATTCGAAAGTAACTTCTGTCTGTCTGTATGTTACCTTTTCACACCTAAACCACAACGGATTTGGATAAAATTTGGCAGAGAGATAGATTGCATCCCGGGGAAGGACATAGGATAGTTTTTATCCCGATATTCCTACGGGATCGACACTTATGCGGATGAAACCGCGGGGCGCTGCTATGTATTAATATAGAAGGTATATAGTGTAATATTAAAAAAATATAATCTAGCGACAATTGTAATAATAAAAAAAATATATTTTAAAGAGAGTGGATGTTATTAAAAATGTAATTATGAAATGTGTGTGTCCAAATAAATAAACAATAAGTAGAAGTGAAAATTCGGGCGCCAGGAGCACACACCAAACTATGCCAAGGATAGACTAACCTGCGGGAACTGGAAACTTTTAATCTTCAAGCGGGGAGTATCAATAAAAATCGACACAAAAGTTATTGAACGATTTTATTACCCGAAGGCTGCTGGTCTCAATATACAAGAAAATTCCTTTCTAATATTAAGTTCTAAGGTGTAAAACTAAGATGGAATAGAAATTAATTTGTGTCCTGTCATTATTGCACTTTTGTCAATTTAAGTTAAGTATTATAAACCATACCATATTCCGGCGAATAATCTAACAAACCGAATGGGCAAACCCTGGTGATTTTGATCTTCGCGGGGACGTCAGGCGGTCCATGATATATGTCGGTAGGGGCTAGCGTTAAAAATTTAAGTCTTGAAGTAAAAATAAATAAGAAACGCCTCACGGCTGAAATCAAACATCAATAACCGTTAGCTGATGTTCAGCGTCGACAAAAATGCCGATCGGAATGTTTACGACCAAATGCAAATTAACTCACCGTTTCTTTTCCAAAGGAAGTTTTTACATCAGTAGATGAATTAATCCAAAATATATAAGGTTCAAAAGATCCTGAAACAAATATCGGAAACTATTAACGTCTACCATCCAAATAACCACGCGACACGTGAGTAGGTTTGAAACCACGAAGAATTTTACCAACCTTTTACAAAATATGGACAATCCCATTATGATGCCGACAAGGGCAAATCAGCTACCACATAATTAGGACTGGATGTAGTCCTTTGGAAGTATCAACTTCCAGATTTCAATAGGAGCTCTAAAAACACTCCATCCTATGCAAAGTTGGGTCGAAAAGTGACCTGTCAAAATCAACTGACAGCATCAAAAGAAAAAATCAGTGTGACCACTACACGATTCCGATTCAAAGAAATGAATTTTTACATGGCAACACCACCCTGTTGCCTTCAAATTAAAGCAAAGAACGCGATATCATGTAACAGGCTTAAAAGACTCGTTACAATAGATTGTGTCTGGCCAATGATTATAAACAACGGATCCAATTTCTGAATGTTGTGAGGATCACACGTATTATGAGGCCTTTCGCGAGCATCATCTGCATCAGCTGCCTAGCCTTTTTCCAACAATGTTTGGGTCAGCTTCCAGTCTGACCCGGTTAGTCTGGAAGCCACAGGACACAGGCCTCTCTGAGAGAGTAACTGGGCCGTAATCCACTTTCATCATCATCTGCCTGCCTTTTTCCAACTATGTTAGGGTCGGCTTCCAGTCCAACCGGATCCAGCTGAATACCAGTATTTTACATGGAGCGGCTGCCTATCTGACCTCCACAACCCAGTTACTGGGTAATACGATACCCCTTGATAAGACTGGTTGTCAGACTTTCGGGCTTCTGACTACCCGTAACGACTGTTCCGAGGCACGGAGGGGTCTTGGTAAGTATGTAAAAATGGTCACCCATCCATAGACCAACCGCGGCAAGCGTAGCTTAACTTGATCGATCGACCCGTGCGGCTGTTATTAGTTAGCCATTAGCCCCCTCAATGTTATGAGTCAATAACTAATATTATTGAGAACTGCAGTGAACATTAGCGTCATAAACTAATACGTTTACATGGTACTTGCAGGTCTGATATCTGTCTAAGAGCGTTTACGCCGTACGGCATTTCATACAGACTTTTCATACTATTATAGATGTCTTTTTTTTTTTTTTTTTTTGCGGATGGGAAATCATCAAATGACTCCTCCCGCTCTGGGTGGAGCGGAAGGGAGTGTCAGACTCTTACTGACTAACCCGTGTTCCTTCCTTAGCCCTTTATGTTCCGGGCCAGCGGTAACCCTTTCGGACAATCCCGCTGACCCGGCAGGCTTCGGCCCTAAGGGGCCCCATTATGGATGTCTATCTCTATGCCAAATTTTATCGAAATCGTTCAGTGGTTTAGGCGTAAAAAGGTATTGGATTTCATGGGTTTTAATTTTTTTGCGCGGAAACACTTATTCTTTTTCTAAAAAATAAAAAAATAAATAAAAATAGATGTTGGGATACTTACCCTTAGAATTTTTATCGACATAGTACGCGGACGCATCCGCGGGCCCACAAGTTTATATACAAAGATACCGACACTAAACATCGTTAATCTCTTCACAGGTACGCGTGGAAAACGTGAAGGAGTACCAGAAAGTTGTGGACGCTGAGTGGCAGATCTTGTATGAGAAGCTGGCAGCGCTCCACTCCAGCGGAGCCAACGTGGTGCTGAGCAAGCTGCCTATCGGAGACGTGGCTACACAGTACTTTGCTGACCGGTGAGTAGCACCACGGATTACTAAATAGTTACTACGTAACAGATAGTTCACTCAGTAGAAAATTTCCAATACCTACTGCTATAATAGCCTACTCCGTCGCGTCAGCAACCGCTGCATGCCAAAATGTGCCTAAATGCTCAAGCGTACAGTTGTGATTGCTTCGCACCCCGCAATCCCACAGCAATCACAGGGCTGTCTCTTCGATAAAATTAAATTAACATAACTATTTGTGTCTATTTTATTGAGAACTGTGAATATGTTCTGACTATAGGTGGTAGTTTAAAATTGTATTGTTTATTCAATATTTTTTTTATAAATTGGTGCTGACTGTGCAATACATCTGAAACATGACATGACATCTTCATTGACAGGTAAATGGAAAAATGTTAGGTGTTCATCCCTTCTTTCACTTGATTTGCACCCATCTACTGCACATAAGGCACCAGACCGCATCGTAGGTACGCGTACAAACGAATGGAACGATTAAAATTGAACAACGTGCATGCGCTTCGCTTGCGAAAACCGCACTGAATTTGGTCCGCAAACGACCCGAGGTTAATTATAGCGCGCAAGTACAGTAGGGCTGCAAAAGTACATGGATAGTTCAGAAATATAATCGTGTGAAGCGAGAAATGACGCCATCTAGCGTAAAACCAGTTAACGACACAAAATTTCATTATACTGTTACTAGATGGCGTTGCTTTGCTTTTTATGACAAAATATTTTTGTAGTTTCTTTTTGTCTCTTCAAACATTCAAACAATTTATAATTAATATTTACTTTTAAAAAAAGTTGTTCCTAACTATTAAGGACGCCTTTACGTATCTGACAAAAATAAGCCGTTTTTCGGTGCATTTTGCGGCAAAATGAGACGAAACCAAATGTAACTAATAATTACCACAGATAGATTACTCTTTCATCTCCAAATGGTAGCCATTTTTTATTCGAAAATGTTGGTTTATAATATAGTAAAAAATAATTTCCGTTGCCTCTTCACACAAAATCGACGATATCGTGCTGTCTTTGGGGTCATTTTTCTTCTGTTTAATAACATAAACATATTTATTTTAAAATATTTTATGTAAGCAGACATGTTCAACTCAAAAAGGTAGCCCAAAGAACTATCAAAATGTTAAAAATAAGCTCAGAAAAAAATAAAAATCGGAGTCTATTTTTTCACATATTTAGCTGTAATACGTGAATCTTATTGGATTGAAATAAGGGTTATTTTACTGGTCACTGTCTCGGTTTATTGCACAAAAATTTGTAATGAAATATTAGTCTGCGCTCGGCCGCCGTTGTGAGTGGACTCTGTGTCGGTTGTAAGCAGCAGCTTGTGCTAAAAGAAGATCGCTGTACGGATACAAAATATTTGACACACAAAACTTGATACTTCACGCATTCTGTATGTACCTATTACCCAAGGAAAGATTTGATTCACAGTCTTATAATTTTTCTAGAAGTAAGTAGGGTTTATAAATTCATATTTCGTTCCGGACTTGCTGGAGTGACCTGCACAGCAGGTGTACTTCGAAGACTATTCCGGTCTGATCCCCTGAAGACTTACAATATTTCATGATGGGTGTCAATTTCGTGGTTTTCGAGGGTGCTGAAACCGATGGTGAGGTCCAAATGAGAATCCAAGATGGCGGATGTGAAAAATGTTACAATTTTTCATGATGGGTGTCAATTTCGTGGTTTTCGAGGGTGCTGAAACCGACGGTGGAGTCAAAATAAAAATCCAAGATGGCGGATGTGACAAATGTTACAATTTTTCATGATGGGTGTCAATTTCGTGGTTTTCGAGGGTGCTGAAACCGATGGTTGGGTCAAAATAAAAATCCAAGATGGCGGATGTGAAAAATTTTATAATTTTTCATGATGGGTGTCAATTTCGTGATTTTCGAGGGTGCTGAAACCGATGGTGGGGTCAAAATAAAAATCCAAGATGGCGGATGTGAAAAATGTTACAATTTTTCATGATGGGTGTCAATTTCGTGGTTTTCGAGGGTGCTGAAACCGATGGTGGGGTCAAAATAAAAATCCAAGATGGCGGATGTGAAAAATGTTACAATTTTTCATGATGGGTGTCAATTTCGTGATTTTCGAGGGTGCTGAAACCGATGGTGGGGTCAAAATAAAAATCCAAGATGGCCGATGTGAAAAATGTTACAATTTTTCATGATGGGTGTCAATTTCGTGGTTTTCGAGGGTGCTAAAACCGACGGTGGGGTCAAAATGAAAATCCAAGATGGCGGATGTGAAAAATGTTACAATTTTTCATGATGGGTGTCAATTTCGTGGTTTTCGAGGGTGCTGAAACCGATGGTGGGGTCAAAATGAAAATCTAAGATGGCGGATGTGAAAAATGTTACAATTTTTCATGATGGGTGTCAATTTCGTGGTTTTCGAGGGTGCTGAAACCGATGGTGGGGTCAAAATAAAAATCCAAGATGGCGGATGTGAAAAATGTTACAATTTTTCATGATGGGTGTCAATTTCGTGGTTTTCGAGGGTGCTGAAACCGATGGTGGGGACAAAATAAAAATCCAAGATGGCGGATGTGAAAAATGTTACAATTTTTCATGATGGGTGTCAATTTCGTGATTTTCGAGGGTGCTGAAACCGATGGTGGGGTCAAAATAAAAATCCAAGATGGCCGATGTGAAAAATGTTACAATTTTTCATGATGGGTGTCAATTTCGTGGTTTTCGAGGGTGCTGAAACCGATGGTGGGGTCAAAATGAAAATCCAAGATGGCGGATGTGAATAATGTTACAATTTTACATGATGGGTGTCAATTTCGTGGTTTTCGAGGGTGCTGAAACCGATGGTGGGGTCAAAATAAAAATCCAACCATCGGTTTCAGCACCCTCGAAAACTACGAAATTGACACCCATCATGAAAATTATAAAATTTTTCACATCCGCCATCTTAGATTTTCATTTTGACCCCACCGTCGGTTTCAGCACACTCGAAATCCACGAAATTGACACCCATCATGAAAAATTGTAACATTTGTCACATCCGCCATCTTGGATTTTTATTTTGACCCAACCGTCGGTTTAGCACTTAGCACCCTCGAAAACCACGAAATTGACACCCATCATGAAAAATTGTAACATTTTTCACATCCGCCATCTTGGATTCTCATTTTGACCTCACCATCGGTTTCAGCACCCTCGAAAACCACGAAATTGACACCCATCATGAAAATATTGTAACACTTTTCACATCTGCCATCTGTAAAATTATTAAAAAGGATTCAAACCGGGTGCGGTGACTTGACAAAGACGAAAATGTCGTTGTTCCTCAATACTAACATACACGTATCCGTTATAATAAGAAATTACGAACTTATGTATTTCAATAAACCCTGTACTTATTTTTGTTGCTGACGATCCTTCAGGATCAAAAACAAAAGAAAAAGCGGTTCAAACCGGTATGAGAAAGTTTTTAGTGGATAAGACAGAGATTAAAACAGAAGACGATCTAGGAGGGGATCGAGGCGGGGGGGGGGTGGAGGGGTGGTTCAGGGGATCAGAACGGAATAATTCGAGCTGAGTCAGGTGTGCCGAGTATGGGCTCGTTTTCTTAGTTATGTTGAGACCTTACCTCCGGACTTGATGGAGTGACCTGCAGGTGTACTTCGAAGACTCCTACTGGAACTAACAGCCGAGCAGATCTAGGTGTGCCGAGTATGGGCTCGTTTTCTTAGTTATGTTGAGACCTTACCTCCGGACTTGATGGAGTGACCTGCAGGTGTACTCCGAAGACTGCTACTGGAACTAATAGCCGAGCTGAGCTAGGTGTGCCGAGTATGGGCTCGTTTTCTTAGTTATGTTGAGACCTTACCTCCAGACTTGATGGAGTGACCTGCAGGTGTACTTCGAAGACTGCTACTGGAACTAATAGCCGAGCTGATCTAGGTGTGCCGAGTATGGGCTCGTTTTCTTAGTTATGTTGAGACCTTACCTCCGGACTTGATGGAGTGACCTGCAGGTGTACTTCGAAGACTGCTACTGGAACTAATAGCCGAGCTGAGCTAGGTGTGCCAAGTTTGGGCTTCTTTTGTTAGTTTTGTTGAGACCTTAAGAATAGGTAGGCAGGCACTAAACCGGGTCTAGTCTAGGCAGATGCGGTCACTAATCGGAAACATAAAACAAAAGTACTTATCTAAAAAAAAAATATTACAGCCGCCATCTTGGATTTTCATTTTGACTTTGTTTTCGGCTCCAGCACCCTCGAAAACTATGAAAACGACACCCATGATAAAAAAATATAAAAAAAAATTACAGCCGCCATCTTGGATTTTCATTTTGACCTCACTATCTGCTTTAGCGCCCTTGAAAACCATAAATACGACACCCATGATAAAAATAAAAAATAAATTACAGCCGCCATCTTAGATTTTCATTTTGACCTAATTATTGGCTCCAACACCCTCGAAAACCATGAAAACGACACCCATGATAAAAAATATAAAAAAAAAATACAGCCGCCATCTTGGATTTTCATTTTGACCTCACTATCGGCTTTAGCGCCCTTGAAAACCATAAAAACGACCACCCATGATAAAAAAATTAAAGCCGCTATCTTGGATTTTCATTTGGACATCACTATCGGTTTTAGCACCCTTGAAAACCATAAAAACGACACCCATGATGAAAAATTAAAAAAAAACTACAACCGCCATCTTGGATTTTCATTTTTATCTCACTATCGGCGATCTCAATATCCGTCACTTTGCACGGCCAAAAATGTAATTGACAGGCTTATGGTGATTTATCGAGGTAGCCACTGCTAATATGCCTTTATGCAATGCACGACACTGCTTAGTACGTTATCCTAATTGCGTAACACACTTGGAATGGCAATCCATTCCGATTTGACAGTTCAACAATATCCATTGCGTTGTTTTTGTTTTACGAATTTTTTAAATATTTATGAAGCAACTAGCTGTGCCCCGCGGTTTCACCCGCATAAGTTTCGATCCCGTGGGAATATCGGATAAAAAGTAGCCTATATGTGTCAGCTACCTCTATACAAAATTTTAAAGCCGACCCCAACATAGTTGGGAAAAGGCTAGGCTAGATGATGATGACCTCTATACAAAATTTTATCAAAATTGGTGAAGCCGTTTGAGCGTGAAGAACAAACATATAAACATACACACACACTCACAAGAACCTACTTGCATTTGATACCATAGCAAATTTATTATATAAAATACGAAATAAACCGAATAAAACAAGCTTGTTTTATATTTGTTTTCAATAAGCTCGTCCGCAAATTGTTAATACATAGGTACTTTGGCAACTTGTACTTGATTAATCACTGTCCAGTGAAATTAAGTAAATAGCATTCTACTTATATGAACACTTCACATTACCTACAAACTGTTTGAAAACAAATCACCGTAAACTTAAAAAAAATACATGGCAAAAATAAAATAAAATTAGGCTCAAGTATCAAGTCGTGTCAATTTACTCATAATTTCACCGCTTCGCGCATGTCGCTGTGTGTGTGAGCCGTGCACGTGTAGTAGTAAGACTCAATACCTAAAATTGAAGCGCGTCATTTCGTAAACGCCTCCTTAACCTACTATGTTAAAACTGTATGTCAATTTATTAGTAGTAAGTAAGAAATAACCAAACAAACGATGAGGGCGCCCCTGCGCATACTTAATTATTCCTATCGGTATCTTTTATTATTTTTTCATATGCTAGCAAATGTAATGTAATAGTTAGATAAATATATTAGCTGTGTAACTTCTTTCTCAATACGTTTCTTCCCAACTGCTTACTTACGTTTCGTAAATTAGTCACAGTTGTGAAGAAACCAACGCCATCTAGTTTATTTTAGAAAACTTGAACTCAAACCTTCACAAGAAAATAGCCATTAGGGTATCCATGCACTTTTGCAGGGGACCGTACATGGAGTGACGGAGGCCTGGTAGCACATACATACATAATCAGCATATAATATTGCCATGGGACACAGGCAGTGGCATAGGATGGCATTGGGGCAAAATGCCACGGGCCCCAGCCAGAGGGCGCCCCTGGCCCCAGAGGACCATGAGCACAGGAGGATCCTAACATAAGTACAGAAGCAGTCAGGTGTTAAATATGAAATGTACGCGGGAGAACCCTCCCACAAGGTGGTCCGACGACCTTGTGAAGGCCGCAGGAACCCGTTGGATGCGAGAAGCACAGCACCGGTCGAAGTGGAGGTGCTTGGGGGAGGCCTATGTCCAGCAGTGGATGTCTTTCTGCTGAAATGATGATGATGACGCGGGTGAAGTGCTAATATATAAACCTATAAGATTGGTTGAGATTCTTTACATTGAAGGAGCCCATCCCTTGAATTTGCCACAGGCCCCAAACGGTATAGTTACGCCACTGTGGTAACAATATCAGTCAGTCAGCAATGTGGTAGCGGGGCTGACTGTCCAGGGTTTGCTCCAACATATTCAGCCTATAATGTTCCCACTGCTTGGACACGGACCTCCTCTCCTCGAGAGGGAGTGGGCTATGATTCACCACGCGGGCCCAGTGCGGGTTGGTAGATGTCACATGTCTTCGAATTTTTGGTCCTAGGACATGCCAGTTTCCTCACGATGTTTTCCTTCGTCGTTTTGAGAGCAGTCAGTGGTACTTCCTGAGAGTACTGGTGAGCCATATAATACAATATGTAGGGAATATATAAAATTGGCTAAATAATAACAGCGGCACAGGTCTTCTGGGTTCTGTGGATGGGTGACCATCTTTACATACCGTGACCCCTCCGTGCCTCGGAAAGCACGTTAAGCTGTTGGTCCCGGCTGTCATTCGTGGATCTTTGACAGCCGTTACGGGTAGTCAGAAGCCCGAAAGTCTGACAACCAGTCTTACCAAGGGGTATCGTATTACCCAGTAACGGCAGTTACCAATAAAAGGCAATCGCTCCATGTAAAGTATTCAGCTGCATTCGGTTAGACTGGAAGCCGACCCCAACATAGTTGGGAAAAGGCTAGGCAGATGATGATTCTTTCATTCACCTCAACATGTCCTCCACAGCGACATGTTCTGCGCGGGCCGCGTGCCCGACGAGGACCTGCGGCGCACGCAGCGCGCGTGCGGGGGCGCCGTGCTCAGCTCGGTGCGCGACCTGGCGCCTGGAGCGCTCGGCTCGTGCGCAGCCTTCACTGAGAGGCAGGTCGGTGGCGAGCGGTACAACATCTTCACTGGTGAGTTTAGATTCTTCTTTACTTTTACTTTTTACCTACCTACTTAAAATAAAAACTTTTTACAAAAAAAAAACAACCGACTCCCAAAAAAAACACTACAAATTGAAAAATAACTTTAATTTCGGAAGTCGGTGACTTTGGTTCCGCTTTTTCGTTTATTGACACCGACTTCCGAAATTAAAGTTAATTAAGTATAACTTTAAATAATTAAATTATTTAAAGTTATACTTAATTTTCAACTAATACATGTAAGTGTGACGGCCTGGCTTATTGATACGAGCGACGACTTATAGTGTCAAAGGGAAAACATCTCAAAACCTTTGTCAAATTCTAGAGCAATATTTACAACAAAACTATTACCTACTTATAACAAACATTTATTCCGCTACTGGTACTGTTAGTCTGCACCATCCCAATGTTGGGCAAAAGCCTCTCCCCATGACTTCCAGCTCTTTCGATCCAGGGCTAACGTGGACCACTGGTCTGCTGGTTAACCAGCCGTTTGAGACAACCGGCCCTAAACTGTTACCGCTTGTGCCTTTGCTCGATAAAATGTTACTCCAAAAAGTTGGTTGGGTTTAAAAATCAGTTTGTAACAAAACATGTATCGAGTGTCGTGTTCTAAGTGCGTTTCGATAAAATTTAATGACGGCGAATGCTGGATGTTCAAGCAAATGCTTCTAGAAGTCTATACTCACCTTATTTACCCCGCCCTTCCTACTTTTACCCCTATAGCCAACTTCCATTGCCTTCAACTTTAAACCTTCTCCCCCCCCTTTTGCACGACTCATAATACTAAGCATTAGAGAGTGCTTTACGATCGAATTTTTTTTGCCTCTGTTCTGCGACTTTCTATTGTTATACTCCTGCTAGTACACAGAACCTGCTTAATTTATATACCATTGTATAGATAACTAGCTTCCGCCCGCGGCTTTGCCCGCGAGGTATATCGATAAAAACTATCCTATGTACTTCCCCGGGATGCAATCTATCTCTCTGCCAAATTTTATCGAAATCCGTTCGTTCAGTGGTTTAGGCGTGAAAAGGTAACATACAGACAGACAGAGTTACTTTCGAATTTATAATATTATTAGTATGGATTTTGTCTGTACGGAAATATAATAGTAAAATAAAAAAGTTCTGAGCCAACAAAGATTCGTTTTTATTGCTATTTTTAAAGTAACTTTGGGTGTAAAATCTTCAAAACCAAGTCCGTACCGACAAAGCTCAGTTATCGAAAAGTTCAATAAACTTTATTTGTATTAAATTTATGCAGTGGTTTTCTCATAAAACTCGATTTTCCGAAGACACTTTTCGATTTTTTTTACGCGCCTATCAGTTCGGAACGCTGTTTCTGTGCGTGAGAACTAGACGTTGTTCGTGTAGACTAGCGTCTAACTGCTCATCGCTGATACTATCTCTGTCGGACACGAAGCCAGGTGAGACAGCGTGCTTTCTGGCCATGACCACCAGTGAGTTCGAGCTCGCGACTAGTTTACTCTTAAACTCCTCCCCTTACGTCTTAGAGAGGCGCGCGTGGAACACTACAGCTAGGGAAACGTTCCTCCCTTAAACCCCCCCTTCCCCCCTTATCTATGTGATTACCTCTCTTCATTCCTTGGTCCTAATCCTCTCCTTTCCTACAGGTTACGATAAAGAAGTAGCACCCACTGGTAAGACATTATTACAAATAACTTGTATTTTGATTTAGTCATCATCATCTGCCTAGCCTTTTCCCAACTATGTTGGGGTCGGCTTCCAGTCTAACCGGAAGCAGCTGAATACCTGTATTTTACATGGAGCGACTGCCTATCTGACCTCCACAACGATCACAACCCAGTTACTGGGTAATACCACACCCCTTAGTAAGACTGGTTCACAGGCTTTCGGGCTTCAGACTACCGTCATAGATCCACGAATGACAGCCGGGACTAACGGCTTAACGAGTATTCCGAGGCACGGAGGGGTCTCGGTATGTAAAGATGGTCACCCATCCACATTCCAGCAACGGAAAGCGTAGCTTAACCTGATCGATCGACCTGTGAGGCTGTTATTAATTAGCCACGGGCCCCGCTCATTATTTAGCCACCCACCTTTTGATTTAGTAATGTTTGTAAGTAAAAAAAGAAAGAATATTGCATTTATTGGTATTACTGCATAAATAAATATACATCATAAAACTATAAAAAAGAGAAAACAAAGATTATTGATTGTTTTAGTATGTAACTAGCTGCGCCCCGTGGTTTCACCCGTATAAGTGTTGATCCCGTTGTGTAAACGGTTACCCACCTGGTTTGTTTAAAAAGTGTTGTTAACACCGTCTCTAGCAGTGGCCGCTGAGGCTCCGAGGGTATCGTAGCTGTTCATAGGCACCCCTTTCTATTACTGTCCTTCATTATTTACCTCTTCAACTCCACAGGCTGTCCCGCGGCCAAGACCTGCACTCTGCTCCTCCGAGGAGGCGCTGAACAGTTCCTGGAGGAGACGGAGCGCTCCCTGCACGACGCCATCATGATCGTCAGACGCACCATCAAGAATGACGCCGTGGTTGCTGGTGAGTTTATTATACATATGAGGTTCCATTAAAATAGATGGACAAACTTTTAGAAATCATTCAGACCACCAAAATAAGGACGATAGTAAAAAAATATATAAGAAAAACGCATAGATACTTACAAGAAAAATAATCAGCTAACGAAAATACACTAATGTGCCGGCAATTTATTATTTTAGGTCAAAATAAAATCACTTTAATCAGTGTTTTTTTTTTTGCTTGGATATCTTTTGTTAGACGTACTGAGCGCTGTGTTAAAATGTACCCATCTATTTTAATGGGACCCTGTATAGATAACCAAGGGCGCTACGGTCCAAAGAAACAAAATAATTTTTATGATAAAATATAAAAAACGGAAATAAAAATAAACTTATTAATAAAGACCCGGCTACACGCACCTCGTGGTGCAGTGTGCGTCGTGATGCCGTTTCGTTGTCATACCATCATCTTGTTATGTGGTCTCCCGTAGAATCGTTAATTTTTGAGAGTCCTTTCGACCAAAATTCGCCTTTCTACCAATACAGCACGGGAAAGATATGAAAAATGACTCCCCATAATTGAGGCTGAGGCTACAGTAAGCAGCGATTTGCGATGCGACTGGAAGAGCGAAACGAGAAAAACATGGTGTGGCTACATTACAAGCGAAATTCCGGCGTATATTCGGCGATGATGTGGCTACAGGACACATGCTCCACAACGAAATATATGTAGCCGCTATCATAACAAAGACTCAATTTGAATTGGTCGTTTTCTTAAAATGCGATCAAATCATCCATCGCGGTTTACTATACGCATAATGTAGCCACACGCATAATTAGTAGCACTATTGAACTAGTCGTGCAAATGAGAAATTTTCAAAAAAATTCGCTTCAATTTCGCTGATGCGTTGATGTAGACGGCGTCGTGATTACAGTAATGTTGTTCCTATCGCATAAAGAAATCAAAGATCGCTAGTAATATTTGATGTACGGTGTAGCCATATACGTGAGCATTCATTTACTTGTTTTAATCGCTCATGTGTCGCAGGTCGCGTCGCGGCCTAATGTAGCCTCAGCCTGAGAGTTAGATAGTTTTGAAAGTTATAAGCCAATGATTATAACAAACGGATCCAATTTCTGAAGAACCTTGAGGATCATGTTAGTAGAAATGAGGCTTACAACTTTATAACTATAAAAAGTTTAAACAACTATGTCGGGGTCGGCTTCAGTCTACTGGGATCCAGCTGAATACCAGTATTTTACATGGAGCGACTGCCTCTCTGACCTCCACAACCCAGTTACTGGGTATTATTGGGGATGCAGCAGAATACCAGCGTCAGGTATTGTACCTGGCATATGCTGAGCTGGACTCCCATTTGGTGCAACCATGAGACATGCCCAGTAGTGATCGACCGTTATAGATGTATATGAGCTAAGTGTCTATGGGTCAATTTATCTTTTTAATCTTTGTTATTTTTACTTTCATTCTTTTTTAGGGTTCCGTACCCAAAGGGTAAAAACTGAACCCTATTACTAAGACTTCGCTGTCTGTCTGTCTGTCACTAGGTTATATCTCAAGAACTGCGATAGCTAGACTGTTGAAATTTTCACAAAGTATGTATTTCTGTTGCCGCTATAACAACAAATACTAAAAACAAAATAAAATAAATATTTAAGGTGGGCTCCAATACAACAAACGCGATTTTTTTTGCCCTTTTTTGCTCGAAATCAAAAATGGCAACAGGTAGGCACTTGAAATATTCACAAAATACTCAGTTGTATTTTGACTTAATAAATAATTAAATTGTCTGTGTGGTGCCGGACTTAAAGAATTGCACCACCCCTTACTTCCCGTGGGTGTCGTAAAAGGCGACTAAGGGTCTTACCGGAGAATGGGCAGCAGCGTTCTCTATTTATTCCACAGTGACGAAGATTTCAAAGTCAAAGTCAAATATTTATTTGCAGATAAATATGGTTACAAAAGTTCTTACAATGGTAGTATAATAGTAGCTTAACATATTCAATCATAACATAATGACATGCAAATTTTGGTACAGGTACAATAAGATTAAATAAATTTAAACTGAAGGAATTCTTTTATGGTATAGAAGGGATTCTCAATTAACCACCTGTGTAATGCCCTTCTGAAGCGGACCATTGAAAGTTCTTTAATTTGGTTAGGAATCTTGTTATAAATCTGAGCACACATAGGATAGCAACTTCGCCTATATAGCTCTGTTTTCGTTCCAGGAATAATTAATCTATTGGGGTACCTAGTTTTGAAATTACATTTATCTCCCAGTTTTTCAAACATCTCAGGATGAGATTTGGTAAACTTACATAATTTCCTCAATATACATACCAGTTAATATAAGTATTCGAAGTTTTTTAAATAGAGGTTTACAGGATGTAAGTGGGTCTACATTACAAATCGCACGTAAACATCTCTTTTGTGCGACGAAAGCTCTTTCGAGATGCACCGAGTTTCCCCATACCAGTATACCATAGCGCAGTATTGAACCAACATATGCATGATAAGCTTGTAATGTGGCTTGTCTACTTGTTATGTTAGATAAACGCCATAGAACATAAGCAAACTTACTGAGTTTTCCACATACCATATCAATATGATTAATCCAAGAACACCTCTCATCTAGAACTATCCCAAGAAAAGTCATACTATCTGATTGTTGTATTTGTTGATCTTTATAAGTGATGTTTAAATCCATTGTATTCCAGTTTTTGTTACGAAATTGTACATATTTGGTTTTACTTATGTTAGGTTTAAGGTTATTCTTTTCCATCCAAGTTATTACTTTGCTTACGGTACTATTTATTTCCTCATTATAATTTTCTTTAGTTTTAGGGATAATTACGGACACATCGTCTGCAAAGAGTATGCAGGGATGATCAGTTACATCTGTCAGGTCATTGATATACACACATCAAAAGTGTCTAGGGATCAACATATATTTTTGCAATAACTTTTCTCCTGATTGATATTAATTAAAATTTTCTTTAAGGATTCATCAAATAAAGTGTTTTCGTTTGTCACAGTAACGATAAACCAAGTCACCTTTGCATTAATAAAGAAATTTGCCATTTTCCTAATAAAGGGATTTTTGACATTTGAACCACTAACACAAAAAGTTCGAAAAAAAGACTGAAATAACAGTTTTCTTTAAAATTTTATTGGGTAACTTAAACAATTAATAATCCGTGTTTCTACCGCGAACACTAACAACACAAGAACATCGGTTTGGCATACTCAAAATGAGTTCATCCAAATCACGCTGTGGAATGGCCGCCCATGTTCGTTGCAACAACAAAAAAAGGTCTTCTTGCGACTGGATACCCTCCATATTCGGCAGAGCTCTTCTCTGTAGCATATCCCATGCATGCTCAATCGGGTTCAAGTCTGGCGACTGAGCAGGCCAGGGCAGGACATTGATGTTAGCTGCGGCGAGAGTCTGTCTTACAACTCTTGCGGTGTGCGGTCGTGCATTATCATGCATTAACTGAAATAAGGGACCGATTTGCACTTGTAGAGGAACGATGACGTCTGATACAATCGTCTCAGCATAAATTTGAGCGTTGAGGTTGCCTCTGATCCAAATCAACTCAGTTCTTCCGCCGATCCAAATACCCGCCCATACCATGATGGTTCCACCACTATAAGGATGGACTTCCTGGCAGGATTTTAATCGCTGTTGGCGTCCAGGGGTTCTCCAGTGTCGTATACGTCTTGTATCCGGTCTCAGGTCAGAAAAGCACACGAAACGCCATTGTTCTTCTGACCAATTTCTGTGTTCAAGAGCCCATTGATATCGAATCCTACGAATGTGCATTGCTATAGGTGGTACCCGTAGCGGTCTTCGGGAATGAAGGTTCACTTCATGCAAGCGGTTTCTGACTGTTTGGTCGCTAATTAAGTTCCCTGAAGAGTGATGAAGCCTCACGGCTAACATCATGGCGGTTATTGTTGGAGCTCTTCGAGTTAAGATTTGAATGTATCGGTCTTGTCTCCGTGTGGTGCAGCGATACCGTCCTCCATGGCGCTCAGCCACGGTACCAGTGCTTCGGTAACGTGTCCAAAGTCGACTGATAACACTCTGACTTGTATTCAGAGCTAAAGCCACAGTACGTTGCCGGGAACCAGCTTCTATCATTCCCACGGCTCTGAGCATTTCTTCCCTGCTTAAATGACGTCGCCGCTCCATAATAACGTTGGTTTTAATCAGTAGTAGGGAAACAGTAGCACTAATAATGTCTGCACTTCAATGCGTTGTATGTTTTTATAGGGAAAATATTGACAGCTGATTTTCATCTTTTATTCGAATTTGATTCACAGTTCCTGATTCAAATTATGAAATGCACCAAAAAGGATCCAAGGATCCATCTTGTAATAAATTTATAAAATCATAAATTTATTACAAGCCACATCTCAATCTCAAGAAATCCGCATAAAAATGCTTGATCCCTAGACACTTTTGATGTGTGTATATCAGAAAAAGTGGGGGGCCTAGAATACTGCCCTGTGCAATTGTAACCTATTTTAGATTTAAATTTCAGTTCACCGTTTTGATTTGGTTTTATATTTCTATGCGGCATTATCACTTTGGGAGACCTGTACCATTTTATGCGAAAAGTTTCAATAAATGAATATCATTTGAGTCTCCAGTCTGTTCCTTGCCTTGGAAAGCACACAGAGCCCTTTGTCCCAGCTGTCATTCGTAGATGTTTGACAGTCGTTGCGGGTTTGTCAGGAGCCCGACTCTAACAACCAGTCTTACCAAGGAGTATCGTATAGATAGATAGATAAAACGTTTATTCAGTGCACCAAAAGACACAATACAGATATTAAAAACATCAAAAACAACACTCACTCCACATTAATAACACAGAGGTCGTAATAAAAACAGAAACCTATCTACCTATATTATTTCTACCATAAATCCGTCTTGCAAATAGAGAGCCAGCTGTCAAAACAGCTTGGATACGGTCAGTAATTAAAAAAAACTGGCCAAGTGCGAGTCGGACTCGCACACGCAGGGTTCCGTAGCACAAGGCAAAAACGCCGAAAAAAACATGTTTATTGTATGGGAGCCCCACTTAAATGTTTATTTTATTTTAATTTTATCATTTATTATTAAAGTTAAAATACAACTGAGTATTTTGTGAATATTTGAAGTGCCTACCTGTTGTCATTTTTGATATCGAGCAAAACAGGGCAAAAAAATCGCGTTTGTTGCGCCCCCTTAAATATTTATTTTATTTTGTTTTTAGTATTTGTTGTTAGAGCGGCAATTAAATACATAATTTGTGAAAATTTCAACTGTCTAGCTATCGCGGTTCTTGAGATACAGCCTGGTGACAGACAGACGGACAGACAGCGAAGTCTTAGTAATAGGGTCCCGTTTTTACCCTTTGGGTACGGAACCCTAAAAAGACAAATGAAGAAACAATTCAAAATATAAGATTAAAAATAAGCCTTGGCAGACTAAGAGATGACCAGTCTCAACCGACGGCGCCCGTTCACGAACATGACGCGTGGATCAGCACCATCCAGCTCAACCATTTTCCGTCTTATTACAAAACGAGTTCTAACTTGCGAGACAGTTACTGTATTTTAAACTTTATTCCGACGAATGGAAAGTTTTAATGCAAAACTGACAACATAGACTCTGGTGTAACATCATTTTTTGTAATAAGAACTTTAACTTTGTCGGAATTAAGTTCGAAATTTGAAAATGGCTCGATCGTTTAAACCTGGGTCTAAAGATAAACCTTGTTTTGTAATAAGGCTGTTTGTGTCCAGTCCAGTTCCATTTTAGCGTGGCAGCTTTCAAAGTGACAGTGAAATGATAATGACCACCATTTTAATTTTACAGGTGGCGGTGCCATTGACATGGAAATTTCCAAACATCTTCGCGAGTATGCTAAGGGTGTTGCCGGCAAGGAGCAGCTGTTAGTCGCCGCTGTGGCGCGAGCCTTCGAGGCTATACCCAGACAGCTGTGCGACAACGCCGGCTTCGACGCCACCAATCTACTCAATAAGCTGAGGAACAAGCATCATAACGGTGAGTTGGCCTAGTATTGGGAGTTTGGGACAGTTTTTCCAGGTTCTGGGACAATTTTTTCCAATTTATGGGACAGTTTTCCCAGGTTACAGGACAATTTTCCCAAGTTATGGGACAATTTTCCCAGGTTATGGGACAGTGTTCCCAGGTTAGTGGAATATTTTCCCAGGTTAGAGGACAGTTTTCCCAGGTTAGGGGACAATTTCCCAAGTTATGAGACAATTTGCGCTAGTTATGGGAAGTTTTCCCAGGTTAGGGGACAGTTCTGTCAGCTGTGGGGACAGGTTTCCTAGGTTTGGGACAGCTTTCCTAACTGTGGGATAAGTTTCCCAGCCTTAGGACAGTTTGTACCAGTTGTAGGGTAGTTTTTCCAAGCTGTGGGACAGTTTTTCCCGCAAATGTTAAAATTGCTGTAACTTCTCATCTTTTTGTCTTGATAGATAACATACTCTACAGTCTCAAACTAGACCGGGGTATGAATATATGACTCCGATAAGTTCTGGGGGTCGTTTGGACCTAAGTTACGGGCTTCTCCTACTCCATGTCACTTACGGACATTATGATAAGTTTGGGGTCCGAACTAAGAATTAATGGCAACCCGATTTGACGCCTGATATGCATTTGTCTGTCCGAAATATTGAATTTGACACTTGTTTTGACGGATCAACAACTTTCGGAAGTCCCGTTCATAAACCCACCCTGCTCGTCCCATCTTCATTGAAGGACTTGGAGAGTTGACCGCCTGATGTATCACAGTCGACAGCCTAGTGTGAACCCGGAAACGCGCGGGGCGTCTGGGTACCGAACCGGATATAGAGTTAACGTTTAAAAGTAGTAAAGTTCAAGTTCAAGTTCACTCATACTCTATAGAAAAGGGAGGATCCTCCGACCTCTGTTGTGTCTGGCGGGCAACTGCCCGATGATTCATGTCGGGCCGTTGTATCTATGCTAGTTGCGCGGTAAACTCTGCTTGCGAGATGCAGGATTTTGCGTGACGTCAGTATGACGCGTTATTCTCATGTGTCGTTGTAGATACTATTTTAATACAGTCCCCTACTGCTTTTATTATAAAGTCCCGAGTGAGCCCATTCACCCAACTTAACGTTTCTTTGATATTCTAGGTGGCGTGTGGTACGGCGTCGACATCCAGAAGGAGGACATCGGAGACAACTACACGTCGTGCGTGTGGGAGCCTGCCATCGTCAAGATCAACGCCATCACCGCCGCCTGCGAGGCCGCCGCTCAGGTATACACTCATCATCTGCCTGCCATGCCAACCATTTTAGGGTCGGCTTCCAGTCTAACCGGATGCAGCTGAATACCAGTATTTTACATGGAGCGACTGCCTATCTGACCTCCACAACCACAACCCAATTACTGGGTAATACGATACCCCTTGATAAGATTGGTTGTCAGACTTTCGGGCTTGTGACGACCCGTAACGACTGTCAAAGATCCACGAATGACAGCCGGGACCAACGGCTTAATGTGCTTTCCGAGGAACTGAGGGGTTGCGGTATGTAAAGATGGTTACCCACATACCAGGTACACACTCATTGTACTAAAACTAAAGTCCAAAATTGGCTGCTATCTCGAATTAAAATCCATACTAATATTATGAATTCTCTGTCTGTCTGTATGTTACCTTTTCACGCCTAAACCACTGAACGGATTTCGATAAAATTTGGCTGAGAGATACTATTCTATGTCCTTCCCCAGGATGCGATTGCAACCTAGGGAAGGACATAGAATAGTTTTTATCGACACCTTGCGGGCGAAGCCGCGGGCGGAAGCTAGTAATATTAGATATAAATGCGAAAGAAAGTGTGTCTGTCTGTTACCTCTTCACGCTTAAACCGCTGAACCGATTTGGATGAAATTTGGCATAGAGATAGTTTGAGTCCCGGGAAAGGACATAGGATGGTTTTTATCCCGGTATTCGCATGGGCTCGACACTTATGCGGGTGGAACCGCGGGGCGCTGCTAGCTTAAGATAACGCATCTCAGGCCCCGAAGATACAGGCGCTGCCTAGTTTGGTGGCCATAGTTCAAATATCAAGATGCAGGCGCTGCCTAGTTTGGGGGCCATAGTTCAAATATCAAGATGCAGGCGCTGCCTAGTTTGGGGGCCATAGTTCAAATATCAAGATGCAGGCGCTGCCTAGTTTGGGGGCCATAGTTCAAATATCAAGATGCAGGCGCTGCCTAGTTTGGGGGCCATAGTTCAAATATCAAGATGCAGGCGCTGCCTAGTTTGGGGGCCATAGTTCAAATATCAAGATGCAGGCGCTGCCTAGTTTGGGGGCCATAGTTCAAATATCAAGATGCAGGCGCTGCGTAGTTTGGGGGCCATAGTTCAAATATCAAGATACAGGCGCTGCCTAGTTTGGGGGCCATAGTTCAAATATCAAGATGCAGGCGCTGCCTAGTTTGGGGGCCATTGTTCAAATATCAAGATGCAGGCGCTGCCTAGTTTGGGGGCCATAGTTCAAATATCAAGATGCAGGCGCTGCCTAGTTTGGGGGCCATAGTTCAAATATCAAGATGCAGGCGCTGCCTAGTTTGGGGGCCATAGTTCAAATATCAAGATACAGGCGCTGCCTAGTTTGGGGGCAATAGTTCAAATATCAAGATGCAGGCGCTGCCTAGTTTGGGGGCCATAGTTCAAATATCAAGATACAGGCGCTGCCTAGTTTGGGGGCCATAGTTCAAATATCAAGATACAGGCGCTGCCTAGTTTGGGGACCACAGTTGAAATATATATGTTAAATATTCTAGTTATAGTAAGCATACAATTTTAATATTTTCGAAATTTATTTTGTAACAATGGACGAATAACTTATTGTTATCTCACTAGCTGCGTCCCGCGGTTTCACCCTCGTAAATGTCGATCCCGTGGGAATATCGGGATAAAAAGTAGCCTATATGTTAATTCAGGGTGTCAGCTACCTCCATACAAAATTTTGATCAAAATTGGTCCAGCCGTTTGAGCGTGAAGAAGTAACAAACATATAAACACACACACACACCCCCCCACACACTCACAAACTTTCGCCTTTATAATATTAGTGTGTAACACACTGCCCGACCCTGATAATCGAACGGTCTTTTTATTTCCAGATCCTCTCCGTAGACGAAACGATAAAGAATGTCAAAGCAGGCGACATGCCGACGGCCGGAGCACCGATGGGACGCGGCATGGGTCGCCCGCGCATGGGCTGATGACGTCACTCACAAATATAACAATAAAATTATAACGCCTTTCTGACCAATCTGAAACGTTTAACAGTTCTCTCGAAGCAAGAATCGCTCGCTCATAGCCTACCTTGTTGGGGTCGGCTTCCAGTCTTAACCGGAGTCAGCTGAATACCAGTGTTTTACATGGAGCGACTGCCTATCTGACCTCCACAACCCAGTTAATGGGTAACTAGAATAAGTCGTGCTCTGTTGAAGATTTCTAGCCAGTCAGCGATTACCTGGTCTAGGGTATACCAGACGTGCATTTAATTATGAAGGCTTAAAAGTTGTGCCAACTTACTGGAGGGAAAGCTATGCTCGCATATACAAGGAGGGTTGGCGAGGACGTCGATTGGCATCCTGTCATCTTGGATTTACTATAATGATTCTGAAAATTTCGTCGGTTTAAAAAAAAGTGTGGATCCAGGAGTCCCGGCAGAAGTGAAAACAAAACACAAACAGAATACTTTGCCATCACTCACTGACATATCGGATGTACAGACGCCTGCACATCAAGCTACCCAAAAGTGTCAAATTTTCCCAATCAACTTTGAACCTTATGCTCTAGCGATAAAATTGAAAGTCTATTAAAGAAATTTGACAGATTGTAGTAGCTTGATGTGCTGGCGTCTGTACATTTAAACCGAGTACATCCCGAGGACAGCCGAACACATCGGAAGTGGGTATTTATTGAATCGTCTTGTAAACAAAACACGCGCGGTGTCGCTTACGGTAACGGAGGTGCGAGTTCAATGGTTTTTTTCTCCCATCTAAAAACGCGCTTATAGAAGTTTTCACTTCAAAAATTAATATTTTTCTATGAATTTCAACAATGAGTGTGGCTGTTTACTGTTTAAAAAGAAAGATTGGTCATCTTCACGCTTAGTACTAAGTTATTATATAGTATTATCTATTAATTATATTAATAATAATAATTAATACCACTATTTTGTTTCATTTATTTTCAACCTATCAACTAACTCAACTCATCTGCCGAGCCTTTTCTCAGCCATGTTGTGGTCGGCTTCCAGTCTAACCGGATGCAGCTAAATACCAGTATTTTACTCGGAGCGACTGCCTATCTGACTCCACAACCCAGTTACTGGGTAATACGATAAAACTGGTTGTCAGACTTTCGGGCTTCTGACTACCAAACCCGACTGTCAAAGATCTTTGAATGACAGATCGTCGGTTAATTGAAGAACAACATCGTACAAGGCCAAAGCTCACTTTTTTTTCCTTTGGCTTCGCACGGTTTGTGTATTCAGTCAATGTCACGTGAAAGGTCACTCATATGACACCGCTTGTATTATCCGAAGGCGCTTTGCAGATTGAGCAACTATTGCCGCAACTGGCAACTTTTAAAGGAAAATTTCATAAAGTTGATGGTAGCCTCAACTAAAGTATGTGCGTTTCGATGGCGCGGCCACGGCAATATTTATAAAAAAAAAAAAGACTGCCAAGATTTAGTAAAAATTTGTAAAAAATTGATTCCCAAAACCATACATTTGTCAAAGTTTTAGTCTTTCCTTTTTTTCTTTAGAGTTTTAGTCTCACAGCTCCTAAAATATAAACCTAGGACTTTTTTTATATTTTTACATTTTTTTTTACAAATTCATACTGTTATTTACCTAAATTTCAGGTCGGCGCTTAGTTTTAAAGATCTCCGTGGCCGCGCGGTTCTCCGCGTTTCAATGGCGCGGCCACGTTCAAACCCTTCTAACTTTTTGACCATAACTTTACAAATTTATGGTTTTGGGAATCAATTTTTACGTCGGTGCTCCATGGTCCAATTCAAATTTGACCAATTGGACTGTGGGGAAAATGACATGTTTCCATCGTCCAATTACCAACTGGACTATGGAGAACAGTGGACGTAAACCAAAACTATGTTCCATTGTAACATTATAACCCTGAGTTCACACCAGTTTCCTATTCTTTCGGTTCAAAGAAGCTTTTGTTATATTTTTTGGTTCACATCAAACTGAATTCAAAAATATTATAAATAAATAAATAGGTACAATATAATGATTGCTACATAAGTATAGTTAATTATAATAGAATCTTCAATGAAAAGATAGGAAAGTATGTAAACTTTTTTTCTTTTTTTTTATTACGACACGTGCCCCCGGGGCTCTTGACCCCGATCAGAAAATTTGTGTAAGCACCAATTTCACAAAAATTCTTTTTTTTTGTTGTTGTCTTTGAATTGAATGAATTTTTATGTCGTAGTTATTTAATAAATGAGTATTAAGCGGTTTCAAAAATAATTGTTTCTGATATTTTTTTAAAATAGTATGGACAAGGCTTTACTATACTATCAAACTGGACAGCGGAACATTACTCAATTCTCCATAGTCCAGTTGGTAATTGGACGATGGAAACATGTCATTTTCCCCACAGTCCAATTGGTCAAATTTGAATTAGTCCATGGAGCACCGACGAATTTTTACTAAATCTTGGCAGTCTTTTTTTTTTTTATAAATATTGCCGTGGCCGCGCCATCGAAACGCACACAACTAAAGTTGTTCCATCTGCAAAGCGCCGAAAGGTAGTCTAACACACCCTATACGACCGCCACGAACTCGTTCAAACATGTTTCAAATGAATATTATTTCAAGTTATAAACAAATATTATCAACTTTATTTTAACAGTAATTAAGTTGATTTCAGGGTGACTAGCACTATTGAAAGTTTTTTTTTAAAGTTTTTCGTAAACTGAACTTTATTGCGTAGGATTTAAAGTTATTTTTCCATAAGCTCTTGTTTACATTTTTGGCAAATAAATCGCGTATGCAGATTTTAGGAGCACCTAGCTATATAGTACACCCACAATTCCCCAGTTAAACATTAACGGCCTTATTACAAAACAAGATTTATCTTTAGACCCAGGTTTAAACCATCCAGCCATTTTTAAATTTCGAACTATAATCCAACGAAGCTAAAGTTCTTATTACAAAAACTGACGTTAAACCCGAGTCTAAGTTGTCAATTTTCCATTAAGAACTTTACGTTTGTCGGAATAAAGTTCAAAATAGAGTAACTGGCTCGAAGGTTTAGGCTAGGTCTAAAATTAGATCTCGTTTTGTAATAAGACGGCTAGTGTCTAAACACACTATGCCGAAGTTACGCGACCGAAGTTCGGCAAGATTACGCCCGCAATGCTATTTAACGCAACGTAATTTCGGCATAATGTGTCGTCAGTAATTCAAATAGCATTGCAGGCGTAATCATGCCGAACTTCGGTCGCGTAACTTCGGCATAGTGTGTTTAGACACTAAGTCTCATGTAATACGACGAGCCTATTGCCATCAACCGGGCACGGATACTGGGTTATTGGTAAAACATTAACAACCTCCTAAGTGGTCTTAGCACTTTACGAGGAGGTAAAACTATCTAATATCTGTGGAATTCAAAGGTCAAATAAACACAAGAAAAACCTTTGGATTGTGATTGAAAGTCAAACACGCTGTGAATAAATGTGCGCAAGCGCAGGAGCTCTCGGAACTGTCCGAGACAATGGCGTAGACGGAAGTGTGTGTGTTACATGCTGTCACTGGTCGTCTTCACGCACACATTCACAGCGTATTTGTACACTCTCTTGAGTAAGTGGCAGTGGCGTAGGGTGCTTGACAAAGAAAAGTACCTATAGACGGCGGGTATCTCCATTTCATTTCCACAAGAAAGGGATAAAGTATTGAGTTATTATAAGTAACAGAAAAGGATAAAGCTATACTATTTCCGTCTCTCAGTGCGTGCCAGTTTTTTCAAGGCAGCTACTCATGTAGCCTATGTTAGTTAAGTTAGTTTTTTGTCTCATGTGTAACCACGCTACCCGATGCTCTATAGCTTTCTTACGCTAAGATAGGGTGGCATTGGGGCAAAAGGCCACGGGCCCCCAGCCAGAGGGGGCCCCCGGCCCGAGAGGGCCATAGGAGGATCCTAACATAAGGACAGAAGCATTCAGGTGTTAAATTTTGTAGGGGAAAATAGTGAAGAATGTACGCGGAACAAGTCGCGGTATAAGTGATAATTAAAAAAACTAACGATGGTTGAGCTTGTTTACATTAAGGGAGGGCCTCACCCCTTGAATTTGCCACGGGCCCCAAACGGTATAGTTACGCCACTGGCAGTGACGAATTAACTCCTAAGCAATTTCTTAGGGCATCACGTCTCTGGGGGCACGATAAACCAGGCGCGGTCCCAGGGGGGGGGGGGGGGGGTCAGTAAAATACAGCAGTAAAGCTTGCAACCACTAGACCAACGTGGAGATGCACCACCCTAAAAATATTCCTCGGCACCTATGGTGAGACCCCCCAAAATCTTGGTCGCTGTGATCGCGCCCTTTGAGTAATAAAACCAACCGGAGACGCCACGAGTACTATAATATCTATGCAAATAAGTCGGTACACTAATAATAAGTCACTAAGTCAACTAATAAGTTAATAAGTCACTTTCATCGCGGGGGACGAGGGAACGCAACAATACACTAATACAATTCGATCGCGTTGTTACGCACGCACACAAAACAAAAAACAAACAAGCATAAACTATACGCACACATGTATATAACAGCTATGACCGGCGGTCTCGTACCTTTGGCAGCGGGGATCGCCTGACAATGGCGCCTCCAGTTGGTTTAATACTCAAAGGATCGCGCCTGCTATAAACGGCACCGAAAAAATATTTGCTAGTACAAGGCTGTTCGTCAACTAGATATTACAAGACCCAATTGTCACCCTTGAAACGTGCGCTAATCTTAACAAATCACTCGTCGACTTTTTTAGAAAGAAAATACGAGGCGACTAGTGAATAAGGGGGCCGCAGGCATCAGGTAGACTTAATCCGGCACTGGCCACTGACGGAACAAACTCCACGAGGAGGCTTCTTCATGCATCCCAAACCCTGGGATGGTACCCTGCAGTACGTCTGGTGTTCCGATAGTGAAAGAGAGATGGTGTGATCATGTCGTGGAGTTCCTGATACCAACAGAATACCTACCCACAGACAGAAATGAATACATAATAGAAACAAATTACCTACAAGTTAACTTAATAAAATTATGACGGTTACCTTGACCAGTACATCGAAACGTTATTGTAATTAAGTTAGCGATTAGAACTAGCGCTCATTAGACTGTTACCTATTATTAATTAATAATAGACTATCGTTTAGATGCGTATCGTGTTTAAACATAACATCACGACGTCTGCATTCCTCGGAGGGATGGCAGTGTTGTAGGGTATACCTATACTATAAACTGAACAGCTTTCATGGAACTAAGTTTTTCCGCGATAACGAAGTTGGTCATATGGAGAAAGTTGTCCAGTATTATGGTCTGTATACTACCTCAAATCAAATAGAAGCATGATCCTCCATTATGTCGAAAGTATTGCAGCATTCATTTTGAAATAAATAAATGGTAAAGTTGAGGAGTCGGTATTAAGTTTGGCGAAAACACGATTCCATAAAATTTTCTCGATAGAAAAAAATTACAAAGTTACCTCCAAACCGAACAATAAACCGCTAGTGTTCAAAAAATACTCCAAATTAGATCATGAAACTTTGCATAACAACTGAACTAAATATAAAGCAGATACTATATTTTATCATGATCTGACAGTTTGAGTAATTTACGCGGCCTACCCAAATGTCCTTTCTTTGGTATTGTTCTTCGAATCGTTGAGCTCCTCAAGTTCTGAGTTGAGCTGCTCGATTTTTGACAAATGCGTGCACTGACTGGACAGGTCCGCTCAATCTGTGTGGTTCTTTCCTCAGAAGACCATTTCAGACGCCAATCTACATGGTCTTCACACGATCTGACCAAGATTTTGTTTGGACTTTAAAAGAGACTGACCTCTGAGTTTGTTACGGCCTTTCTTCTCAGAATAATAGCCTCCCCGACCGTTTTCGGTCACGGTGGCCAATCTCAATGGAGATTAGCCAGGTACGCAGGAGATATTATAGTGTACAAGTGTGTGTGCACACACATGCACTCTCTGTTCCTTTACTCTCTTAGTCCGATGGGATGGCAATCCGACACGACCGGGGAGAGTTCAGGCGCAGGACCAACGGCTTTACGTGCCTTCCGAGCCACGGGGGTATTAAACCGCCAACTTCCAAACTCCGGACAGTTACTAAGAAATTCCTAATGGAAAACCCAATAACACTTTGTCCGACCCGGGAATCGAACCCAGGACCCCACGCTCAGCAGTTCTCAGAATAGTCAGATAGGAATGCCGACCTCATCTAGTTTAAAAAAAAAAAAATTGACGTGTAAAAGTGATTGTACAAACCTACTAACAGAAAATAAATCATTTATCATTGATGTTTTTATTTTTAACCCCCGACGCAAAAACGACGGGGTGTTATAAGTTTGACGTGTCTGTGTGTGTGTGTGTGTGTGTGTGTCTGTCTGTGGCATCGTAGCTCCCGAACGGATGAACCGATTTTGATTTTGTTTTTTTTGTTTGAAAGGTGAATTAGTCGGGAGTGTTCTTAGCTATGTTTGATGAAAATCGGTCCAAGATGGCAGCCGCCATAAAATGGCGGATTACATATTTTTTCACAACTCCCTTAATATGGGTATCAAATGAAAGGGCTTAAATAGTAGAATACTATACACTATGATAAATTTCAAATCCAAGATGGCCGCCACCACAAAGTGGCGAATTACATTTTTTTTCACAAGTCGCTCAATATGGGTCTCAAATGAAAGGGCTTGACTAGTAGAATACTATAGGCTATTACAAATTTCAAATCCAAGATGGCCGCCACCACAAAATAGCGAATTATATATTTTTTTCACAACTCCTTGAATATAGGTATCAAAT
This sequence comes from Mesoligia furuncula, assembly GCA_916614155.1. Classification (NCBI taxonomy): domain Eukaryota; kingdom Metazoa; phylum Arthropoda; class Insecta; order Lepidoptera; family Noctuidae; genus Mesoligia; species Mesoligia furuncula. The sequence goes on along the minus strand of OU744820.1, from coordinate 12,103,978 downwards.
GCAAGGGCTTGACAAGTAGAATAAAAAAGGCGTACGTATTTCTACATCAGATAGTGTCGCAGTCTCATTTATAAACTAGATCTGAAATATCTAAGATATCTAATAGCTATGAATTACTTGTACCAAAGTTGAATAACTAAAGGAAGAACTAGAAAAAGGATATAATAAAACAAAAAAAAAACTGTTTAGTCTTAAAAATTATTCTTCTACTATAAATTAATAATTATTTTTTGACGGATCAAAAACCTGATTATACACCAAATTTCCTGAATCTTAAAACGCATAAAAAAACAAAAAATTAAATACAAAAAATAAGGAGTCCGTACAAAAAGCATGAAATAAAAAATTAAATTAAAATTTTAAAAAACCCCCGACACAAAAAAAATAATAAAATTAAATGTAGATAATTGGAAAAGGATCAAATAATTTAAAAACCCCCAACTTAAAGAATCTAGGTAACGAGACTAAAACAGATAAATTCATATGGTAGTCGGGGGACCGTTCTGTGGAACACCTTCTATGCTAAGAGGTCCCCCGACTGCCATATGAATTTATCTGTTTTAGGCCGATTTTAGAGTCGCGCTGAGCGCACGCTGACCGTCGGCGCTGACAGCTTGAAACGTATGAACTTCTAGGAAGCGTTTTAGAATGACGCGTAGCTATCAGCGCGTGCGTTTCATACGTTTCGGCTGTCAGCGCCGACGGTCAGCGTGCGGTCAGCGCGACTCTAAAAGCCGTTACCTAGATTCTTTAAGTTGGGGGTTTTTAAATTATTTGATCCTTTTCCAATTATCTACATTTAATTTTATTATTTTTTTTGTGTCGGGGGTTTTTTAAATTTTTTCAAACTATCATTATTTTCACTGTAAAAAGCAAATATCTAAACTATTGGCGCTGCCACCAGCTATATTAAGTCCCGTTTAGTAGGGCGAGCCTATTGCTACCATTGAGATATTCCTATAAGAAAAACCGGCCAAGTGCGTGTCGGGCCACGCACAGTGTAGGGTTCCGTAGTAGCCCGTTATCTCAATGTACACACATCAAAAGTGTCTAGGGATCAACATATATTTTTGCAATAACTTTTCTCCTGATTGATATTAATTAAAATTTTCTTTAAGGATTCATCAAATAAAGTGTTTTCGTTTGTCACAGTAACGATAAACCAAGTCACCTTTGCATTAATAAAGAAATTTGCCATTTTCCTAATAAAGGGATTTTTGACATTTGAACCACTAACACAAAAGTTCGAAAAAAAGACTGAAATAACAGTTTTCTTTAAAATTTTATTGGGTAACTTAAACAATTAATAATCCGTGTTTCTACCGCGAACACTAACAACACAAGAACATCGGTTTGGCATACCCAAAATGAGTTCATCCAAATCACGCTGTGGAATGGCCGCCCATGTTCGTTGCAACAACAAAAAAAAAAGTTATTTAAAAAAATCAAAAAACCCGACTGCGGTAAAAAACTTAAGTTAAAGAAACTGAAAAGCTAAAAACAAGCCCATTTTAAATTAAATAAAAGTTGGAAGCAGGCGGGACCCACATCATTTTTATTGTATTTTCAAATTCAAATGGGTCCCGCCTGCTTCCAACTTTTATTTAATTTAAAATGGGCTTGTTTTTAGCTTTTCAGTTTCTTTTAACTTAAGTTTTTTACCGCAGTCGGGTTTTTTGATTTTTTTAAATAACTTTTTTTATTTCCAGCTTTTTAGTTTACAAATTTGAAAGATTTCGCAGACGATTTAGTTCTTGGTAGGTGTTTTTTTTTTGCGATTTGTCACTTCAAATTGCTTTTAAGTATATATGTTGTATATATTTTTGTAATCACCTTTTAAAACCCTTTATTTTGATACCCCACTCGATAGGTTTAAAAAAAAAAATAAAAAAAAAAAATTAATATGGCGTCCAGTAGTCGCCATATTGAATTTTCACTAACGTCATGTCTTTAGTGACACTCGCCGGACTAAGAGGAATCGATTAACGTGTGAATCATAAAAATCGGCCCAGGCGTTTGTTCTGTATAGTGCAGCTTCAAAGGAACATATAAACATACATACATACATACATACATAGGCTGATGAACACATTACCACTCCTTTGCGTCGCGCAGTCGGGTGAAAAAGGTCTTCTTGCGACTGGATACCCTCCATATTCGGCAGAGCTCTTCTCTGTAGCATATCCCATGCATGCTCAATCGGGTTCAAGTCTGGCGACTGAGCAGGCCAGGGCAGGACATTGATGTTAGCTGCGGCGAGAGTCTGTCTTACAACTCTTGCGGTGTGCGATCGTGCATTATCATGCATTAACTGAAATAAGGGACCGATTTGCACTTGTAGAGGAACGATGACGTCTGATACAATCGTCTCAGCATAAATTTGAGCGTTGAGGTTGCCTCTGATCCAAATCAACTCAGTTCTTCCGCCGATCCAAATACCCGCCCATACCATGATGGTTCCACCACTATAAGGATGGACTTCCTGGCAGGATTTTAATCGCTGTTGGCGTCCAGGGGTTCTCCAGTGTCGTATACGTCTTGTATCCGGTCTCATACCAAAACGAGACTCATCAGAAAAGCACACGAAACGCCATTGTTCTTCTGCCCAATTTCTGTGTTCAAGAGCCCATTGATATCGAATCCTACGATTGTGCATTGCTATAGGTGGTACCCGTAGCGGTCTTCGGGAATGAAGGTTCACTTCATGCAAGCGGTTTCTGACTGTTTGGTCGCTAATTAAGTTCCCTGAAGAGTGATGAAGCCTCACGGCTAACATCATGGCGGTTATTGTTGGAGCTCTTCGAGTTAAGATTTGAATGTATCGGTCTTGTCTCCGTGTGGTGCAGCGATACCGTCCTCCATGGCGCTCAGCCACGGTACCAGTGCTTCGGTAACGTGTCCAAAGTCGACTGATAACACTCTGACTTGTATTCAGAGCTAAAGCCACAGTACGTTGCCGGGAACCTGCTTCTATCATTCCCACGGCTCTGAGCATTTCTTCCCTGCTTAAATGACGTCGCCGCTCCATAATAACGTTGGTTTTAATCAGTAGTAGGGAAACAGTAGCACTAATAATGTCTTCAATGCGTTGTATGTTTTTATAGGGAAAATATTGACAGCTGATTTTCATCTTTTACTCGAATTTGATTCACAGTTCCTGATTCAAATTATGAAATGCACCAAAAAGGATCCATATAAATTTATAAAATCATAAATTTATTACAAAGCCACATCTCAATCTCAAGAAATCCGCATAAAAATGCTTGATCCCTAGACACTTTTGATGTGTGTAGTACGATTCTGTTGTTCTTTATTCTGAATAAAAAAAAAATCATACAACAACTACTTCATCTTAGTCACTTTAAAAGATTAATGCTAAGGATTTTGTATTTGTTACAAAATTATCCAACACCCAAGTTCAACGACTATTACTGCTAAACTAATAAAGTTATCTTAACCGCTATACTTTTCCTTTAAAGTTCATGAAATGCACTATCATCGTGAATTTTCCAGAGTTTTCAAGCTAGCAGTTTAGGTTTTAGAGGGGGGGGGGACAAAAATATGGACTTTAAAGTTTAATATTTCGTAAATAGTGCATTAAATCGAAAAATTATTTTCAACCCCCTTTTAAAAAAAAAAAAGTCATTTTAGAAGACCTATTCAACGATACCCCACACGTTGGGGTAGACAACGAAAAAAATATTCATCCCCACTTCCCGTATAGGGGAGCTACCCTAAAAAAAAATATTTTCAAAATTTTTTTTACCACTTTGTCGGCGTAATTAACTCTTTGCGGGACACTTAACGCCTATAGACGTAATAACAATAAAACTTCTATTGTGTCTCGTTCAGTGTCCTTCAATGTGTTAATATACGCACTCCTACAGACAGACAGAGGGACTTGACGAAACTATAAGGGTTCCTTGTAGGAACTACGGAACCCTAAAAATCTAGGTGGGAACCATCAGCGGCGGCTCTAGAATTTTTTAAGGTGGTGCTAAATCTTAATGTGGCGTCCCTGTCAAACTGATTTGCAAATCAGCACAAGCTTTTCCCAATATGGACCTTTCCGCGTCGCCCGCTCAGTTTGCGCGCCCAAATTAACTCCGCGTCCGCGCTTTATAGTTAGTAGTTAAAGGTCTACCAGCAACTCATGGCAAAAAAAAAAACAAAAAAACTTTGTGGTTTTCATACATTTGACATTGCCAATTGACATTGTCTGTGTGGTGCCGGACTTAAAGAATAGCACCACCCCATACTTCCCGTGGGTGTCATAAAGGGCGACTAAGGGAGACCGGAGAATGGGCAGCAGCGTTCTCTATGCATTCCACCACCATACTATACTGCGTTCGCCAACCCGCCTGCCAAGCGTGGCGATTATGGCAAACCCCCCCCTTTTGGGGGAGGCCTATGTCCAGCAGTGGACGTCTTTCGGCTGAATTGATGATAATGATTTTGTTGATGATGACATTGCCAATGTTGTCAAATGTATGAACACCACAAAGTTTTTTTTTGCCATGAGATTCTGGTAGACCTATATATACCGCCTGGTGGTCGCATTTCGGTTGATTTCAGCGCCTCTCCCACGACGGCGCCCGGTGCCGTCGCGACGCTGCACCACCCGGCCCTAGGGCTGCTACTGGGAACCGTACCCGGAACCACATGATCAGCAGTTGCGATTGTGAACACTAAACCAACAACGCATGCAGTCTTCGTCTTCCTATCCAGTCCACTTTGGTACGGATCCAGATTAAAGCAACCGCGCTTGCTATAGAGGTATGAGGAGCAGGATGTAAATTTCACTCATACTCTATAGAAAAGGGAGGATCCTCCGACCAGGCGGGTGTTGTGTCTGGCGGGCAACTACCCGATGATTCATGCCGGGCCGTTGTATCTATGCTACGCGGTAAACTCTGCTTGCGAGATGCAGGATTTTGCGTGACGTCAGTATGACGCGTTAGCATGTGGCGTTGTAGATCAATAGCGCTTCCCGAATTGGGGGTCGAACCCTCTACTTCACACTTTAGACCTACACCCTAATTGCGTTCTTCATTCACAATCTGAATAATTTTCAAGGATATTGCTTCGTATCGCAATGAATATTGTTGAACTGTCACAATGAAAACCGGTTGCTACTGTTTAGCGTGTCATCGTGACAGATTCAGACTCGAAATCGCTGCCATTGAGGAATTCCTAATGGAAAATCCCTAACACTTTCTGCTCACCTCGAAATCGAAATCGAAGGACCTCATGCTTTACAAATCGCTAAAAGACCCGGTATAAATAAATACATTGATAAAACCACCTACATAGTCTAGTAACTGGTCTAAAGTAGTCACAAAGCGCTGCTGCAGCTGAGCTTGAGACTAGACTTCAAAAAAATCAGCTGTTCCCTACATTTATGTTCGTTGAACTCGTCAAAATGTAGGGAACAGCTGATTTTTTTTTTCGCGATTTCAGATTTGGTCCCATAGTAAAAGTTGTTCATAATGATGAGTACAATGACCTCTTAAGAGGTTTTTGGTGTTTTTCAAATAACTGTATTTCCGTGCCCCTACCGCTCATGTCGTATTTCTGCGACAGAGAACATGCATGATTTTTTAGTTCTATTCAACGATTGCTCCTCCTTATTTATTGTAGGCATTATTTATCGATTTTTAGCCGCGTGGGAGGCAATTACTATTTACCCAAGGCAATTTAGCCAAACGGTTAAAAGGTTGAATCTGGAATTTCTCAGTAGCAGGCCGGACTCTGGATTTTTGCCCGGATGATGGCAACATTCTCGCCCCCTTTACATGGGATAACTGGCGAAATAAGGATGTATTAGACACCTCTGTCTACCCTCCTAGGATTGCAGGCATAATGTCATGTATTGGTCGAATAGCGTTATTTAAGACATGATCATTAGCCAATGCAATATGGCGTTTCAATAAGAAATTTTATTTTGAACATTATTTTTGTTAATTAACTATGTAATATGCAGGCGGAGTCATTAAGCGGTCAATAGTCGATGCGAAGGCATTACTCAATTCAGCCTCGAACAATATATGCCGCGGGAAACTTGTAATTACAAGAAAAAATCCCATCCGTTTGTTTCTACACAGTACTTAGCGAAGTGTTCGTGAAAAACCACGTATTTTTGTTATAATCAACATCTGTATTTTATATCCAACAAAAACTACCTATTAAAAAATAAATAATGATTTTCTGAATCTAAAACTTTTACTGTAACAAAAAAATAAACTGTCATAAAAAGGGCGGGGAAAATGACGTTTCAAAAAAATGCGTTCGTGAATTTTGTAATTTTGACTGTCGCGTTCACGGAAATTGCGGGTTGGACGGTCGACTTACCGGAAGTGAGGAAGTTTTTATTCGAGAAAAACGAACAGTATAAGAAATATAGTAAGAATGAGTATGAAGATTACTTGAATAGCGACCAGAAGTTTTATAGTAATATTGAGGGGAACAGTAAGCATAACTCGGAGGATTATAAACATGAACATTACCCCAATGAGAACGAAAAATACGCGGACGAATATGGCTACCATAAATCTTATATGGAGAAGAAAGTAAGTATTTAGCATAATAATCAGTCTATAACGTTCCCACTGCTGGGACAGAGTGGACTATCCCATAATCCACCACGCAGGCCAGTACCTACGGGTCACTTGGCCTCAAATGACATGATTTCACGAAAATATCTGTAAATACATATTTATGGCCATACCGCTGTTAAACCCGAGATGGTTTGTGCGGTATGTTTAATTTGTTAAACAATGATTTGTAACTGTTTTGTTTTTGATTAATAAAGAAAAAAAAAAAAAAAATTACGCTCACATAACAATTATTTTGATCAACATACAACCTGATACAGTATTTTATCTCACGAATCGACGCGCGCTTTACTTGTGGTAAACACGCTGTGAATGTGTGCGTGGAGCCGAGTATAATAGCGTCAGCACATAACACACACACTTCCAACTTCGCCATTGTCTCGGACGGTACCGAGAGCTTCATCACAGCGCGTATGTATACCTACTTCCTAATAACCACAAGTAAAACGTGCGTCACTTCGTGAAATAAAAATACTGTAGCTGACATGACACGCAAATTACAAAAAACGTAACTAAGTTTTAAATTTCGCGGGTTTATTTTCATTTTTTTTTTCGTTTTTTTTTTTTACCAGCGCTTTCGCTTTGACCCATAACACGTCGTCGACAGAATATTAAGCGGAGAAGGTAAGGTGTGAATGAACTAACTGAAAACCTGAAAAAGGGTCATTGTACTCATCATTATGAACAGCTATTTTACTATATAGGATCAAATCCTAAATATGAAAAAAGATCCGCTGCCCCATACATTTACGACCGCGAGAGCAGTGGTGGGCAACGGTAACGGCCGCAACTTACGAGTTGTAGGTCGTAGGTTCGAACCCAGACAGGCGCTTTACTTTGTGTAAATAATTTCATCACCACTGCTCTCAAAACGGTGAAGGAAAACATCGTGAGGAAACCGGCATGTCCTAGAACCAAGAATTCGAAGACATTGTGACATCTAGGTACCAACCTCGACTAAATGTAGGGAACAGCGATTATACAACGTTATTTTTAGTATATGCGAAACCTAAATATAGTATGTTCAGAATAAGTAACTGAATCGATTCCAATAATTTTTACCCCATGTTATATTTTGTCCCAAAAATATTTAAAAAAGGTTAAAAGTTGGACACCGAGCGACACTAAGTAGGTTATCCAATCTCCGCGCCGCACAGTTAGGGACCTAGGTACTATTATCAATGAGCGCGGGTGTGCATGTTTTTGTACGGACAAACAGGTAACTTAACAAGCTTATAACTTTGTGATTTTTCATGATACAGTTTTGAAATTTTGTACATAAGTAGATTCTTTACATGAAAATACTAGACACGTGTTTCGGGTTTCGCATATACTAAAAATAATGTTGTAGTGTTGGTCCCTTATTAAAAGTTGTTTTAATTATGATTGCAATGAAACCTATTCAGATTTTCAGCTCTTTACAATCACAACTTGTATACAGTGTGGTTATTGAGACAGGCAGTACCCACCGAAGGTACTTTAATCGTTGTAGCTACAGAAAAACGGTCTTATGAGATTGTCCTCCGGGGCAGCGGGATTGTCCGAAAGGGTTACCGCTGCCCCGGAGCATAAAGGGCTAAGAAAGGAACACGGGTGGGTTTTAGTCAGAAACCGTCTTATTACAAAACGAGATCTAATTTTAAACCTAGCCTAAACCTTCGAGGCAGTTACTCTATTTTGAACTTTATTCCGACAAACGTAAATATCTTAATGCAAAATTGACAACTTAGACTCGGGTTTAACGTCAGTTTTTGTAATAAGAACTTCGTCGGATTATTAAATAAAATTAGCTTCGTGGGATTATAGTTCGAAATTTAAAAATGGCTGGATGGTTTAAACCTGGGTCTAAAGATAAATCTTGTTTTGTAATAAGGCCGTAAGAGTCTGACACTCCCTTCCGCTCCACCCACTCTGGGAGGGGTATGATTATGATATCCTACCCAAAAATGAGACTGTCCTTTGCCTGTCAGGGTCGCGGGTGGTTCGAAAGAGATACCGCGGCCCCATGCAAAAGCAACTGAAGGAACACGGGTGCTAGTCAGTAACGGCCTTATTACAAAACAAGATTTATCTTTAGACCCAGGTTTAAACCATCCAGCCATTTTTAAATTTCGAACTATAATCCAACGAAGCTAAAGTTCTTATTACAAAAACTGACGTTAAACCCGAGCCTAAGTTGTCAATTTTGCATTAAGAACTTGACGTTTGTCGGAATAAAGTTCAAAATAGTGTAACTGGCTCGAAGGTTTAGGCTAGGTCTAAAATTAGATCTTGTTTTGTAATAAGACGGTATAAGTCTGACACGCTCCTTTCCACCCAGAGCGGGAGAAGTAATTTGATAGGTATGGAGTTTCTTGCCCGTTCTTCTCCATAGGTAGGTACCTACGCTTTGGAATGGGCAACTAGCTTCATATATTCTGACTGACCGACTTCTTGACAATTTACAAGTTAATTGAAATAAATGGTTTGAGTTTGAGTTTGATAAATTCCCACACAAAAAAGGAGACTGTCCATAACTTGTTGAGAAATACCTATTCACAAATTTAAAAAAACAAATGTTCAAACAGCAAGAAAACGGGTAATTAATACCTAATTAATTAATTATTATTACCTAATTCTCACAAAAACTTTTTTGATGCCAATCGATCCTGCTTCTTATAAGAATAAACATAGGTAACTAAGTATCTGAGGAAGTGAGGACCATCAGAAACTCTGTAGGTACTAGAAAAGACAGAAAATGCCATAAAACTCTTCTCATAGATTTCGTAGGAAATGAGACTCCAAGAACTTACTTTTTTTATACAAATATGGTCGATAAAATAAATATTTTCAGTTGTAATAATATTCATCCCAACTTCGGAACAACCCTTCACGAATTCACGATTCGTGGTCCGACACGCACTTGGCCGGTTTTTGAGAGATTTTAAGTCAGCCATGTTAACGTAGGTATATCCTAGTAAAGAGGTGAGGGTTAAATATCGTTTTATCAAATCAAATCATTATCATTTATTGGTTTGCAAACCAATAAATGATTTGATTTTAGGGTAGCGTTCGTTGGAGATAACGTTATTTCGGACTCACGTTATTCGGGATAGCCGTCATTCGGAATAACGTGATTCAGGATAGCTTTCATTCGGGATAAAGTGAGTCGGGATAGCGTGATTCGGGATAGTGTCATTCGGGATATAATGATTCGGTATAGCGTTGATTCGGGATCGCGTTCATTCGGGATAGCGGTCATTCGGGATAACGTTGATTCAGGATAGCGTTCATTCGGGATAGTAGAATGATTCGGGATAGCGTTCATTCGGGATAGACTGATTCGGGATAGCGTTCATTCGTGATAAAGTGATTCGGGATAGCGTTAATTCGGAATAGCGTGATTCGGGATAGGCGTTCATTCGGGATAGTAGAATGATTCTGGATAGCGTTCATTCGGGATAAAATGATTCGGTATTTCGAGTTTCGGCCTAACGTATAAGAGTCAGGGCACGGTATACCACTGCTGTGGGGCCGAAATGTTCTGGAGTGGCGACCGCGCACCGGAAGACGTAGCGTTGGAAGGCCTCCCACAAGGTGGACCGACGACCTAGTGAAGGCCGCAGGAATCTTTTGGATGCGGGAAGTGGCGTTGCCTGAGACGTCCACTGCTGGACACAGGTCTCCTACCTGTGGCCAGCAGTGGACGTCTTTCGGCTGAGATGATAATAATGATACCACTGTTGATAACGATCATTTCTGCAGGTTCACAACATAGTACGAGATGGAGGCTCCTACTTGGAAGGACTTCGACGATCTCTGGAAGACTACAGCTTGTTTCTAGAAACATGTAACCGACGGAATTCTAGCATGGTGAGCTGCAATTGAGTTATTTATTTAACACTAGCTGTTCCTCGTGGTTTTACCCGCATAAGTGTCGATCCCGTGGAAATATCGGGATAAAAAGTAGCCTATATGTTAATCCAGGGACACAGCTACCTCCATACAAAATTTTATCAAAATTGATCCAGCCGTTCGAGCGTGAAGAAGTAACAAACATATACACACACACAGTCACAAACTTTCGCCTTTATAATATTAGTGTGAAGTGTGATATGGATAACATATTATCGTTGTAGCAGTGGCCGCGAAATTCAATTCTTCTTATGTTTTTTGCAATTGGCAGGTCAGTGTCAGGTTGTATCTTGATCAAAATATGATTCGCAACTATAACAGGTACGTATTTACAGAATTATAATCATTAGAATCATTAATACATCATCATCATCCAAGTTAGATTTGTACTTTAGGAACAAATCTCCTATGGAAAAGTGCATAAGGAACAAGTCTCACTTATTAGACTAGTTTATTAATGATTTTAATGATTAAAATTCTGTACATACATATCTATTATAGTCGCGAATCATATTTTGATCAAGATACAACCTGACACTGACCTGCATATTGCAAAAAACTTAAGAAAATTCGAATTCCGCGGTCTACCACTGCGCATCTATTGACATCAAACGGTCACAAAGCTGCTACTGATAAATTCTTGTTGGAACAACTCAATAACATTGATGATTTGCAAAGTCTTTGTTCTGGAGTCTAGGTTTTCACAGGGATTAGTAATATTAGTATAATCTCAGCTCAATTTAAAGTAACGTAAATAACGCCTACCGTTTTAATTTTAGCAAAACTCGACGTTAAGCAGCTCTTCAAACAACTCAACAGCCTGGCGCCCACAATACGACCCCCCCTCGAACGGCTCCAATTCTTCATCCTTTCCATCTTCCATTAATTTCACCACACCCATGCTGAACTACCAAAACTATGACAATTCCACCGTTCCCATGAGGCCGAAGAACTCCACGGATAGCCGAAGAAGAGGTAATATGAGGAGCAGGAATAATCGGAGAATGTCTTGCGAAGAGGCTACAGAATCGAGGGAACAAGTGAGGAGGTATGCTGATCTAGCCTTCTGGGCCACTGGAAGACTCCAGGACTTGGCTTATGCAAAGAAGTATCAGAAGGTAAGCGGCTGTATGCCCCAAATGGGTAGGCATAGTTGTCAGAACAATCATATTTGGCCAATTAAACGCGCCATGTATAAATCGACGTGAATCTACTTGTTAACATGTTTTGTCCCAACTTTGGTTTGCGAGTTGGTAAAATCAAAATCAAAATATTTTATTTCACAAAAACCTACATGGGCACTTATGAAACGTCTGAAGCTAGGTGCACGGTTCCAGTTGGTCGTTTCCTATGGAGAAGAGCCGGCAAGAATCTCCACGGTTACCTACTCTTTTAAAAATAATTGGCTTTTACAATGTTTTCAAATTACAGTAGGTATGGGAGGACAGCGTAGGCCTGTCAACAAGTCCTAGGTTCAGATGCCAGCACATGAAGCTACTACAATCTGTCAAATTTCTTTGAAAGATTTTCAACTTTATCGCTAAAGCATAAGGTTCAAAGTTGATTGAGAAAATTTGACAGTTTCGGGTAGCTTGATGTGCTGGCGTCTGTACTTAGTAAAAATAAAAAAAATGGTCTACCGATCTAAAGTCCTACAAAGCATCCAACGGGTTCCTGCGGCCTTCACAAGGTCGTCGGACCACTTTGTGGGAGGCCTTCCAACGCTACGTCTTCCGGTCTTCTTTAAAAATGCCTGATAAATAATAATAATCTCTTTATTTCAGAATAAAATTCCATAATTACAATAGGTACCAAGATGTAACATGAAAACTTAAAAACTGTTAGTAGACATTGGCGCCGTTTCTGTTGTTCACAAACTAAACTAAATTTAAGTTCAGGCATCTTTTTCTTTCTATTTCACTAAGACAAGGACAGAAGATAAATATTAGTTTAGTCCTGTCAAATTAAGATACTCCTTAAGCCTCCTCTACACGTCGTCAGATTCATCAGCAGATGGCCATCTGCCAATGCCTCCGCCGACGTGTAGACGGGGTAATTTGTTAGTCTGTGGTAGGTATTTAGCCTCTGCCGACGACGTCAAATACCTACCACAGACTAGCAAATTACCCCGTAGTAGCAAATTTACGTTAGGCGCTGACTAATTTGACAGGACTAAACTAATATTTATCTTCTGTCCTTTTCATAATGAATTAGAAAGAAAAAGATGCCTGAACTTAAATTTAGTTTAGTCTGTGAACAACAGAAACGGCGCCATTACCAATATTTATTACCACAATGCCCCACTTATCTTCACAGACAGACGAGCAGGAGGAGAATGAGCTGATCCTCAAGTTGGCGTGGTTCCTCGACCGCTTGGCGTACCTCAGCGGCTACGAGCCGGACTACAAAGATTATAATTACTATGAGCCGAGGGGAACTCAAAGTAAGAGATTCTTCCTATTACTTTTTTGAAACGAATTTCTTTAACGCGTCTTGCGGTAGAGTTGGCGTGCAGAAATCGTCACGGTGGCCCGCAACATTCAATTATTTTTACGTTTTTTGCAAGTCCATTCATCAGCCGGTTTGCCATAATCGCCACGCTTGGCAGGCGGGTTGGCGATCGCAGTATGGTATGGTGGTGGAATGCATAGAGAACGCTGCTGCCCATTCTCCGGTACGACCCTTAGTCGCCTTTTACGACACCCATGGGAAGTATGGGGTGGTGCTATTCTTTAAGTCCGGCACCACACAGACAATTTTTTGCAATTCGCTGGTCAGTATTAAGTTGTACGTTGATTAAAATATGATTCGCGACCGTAACAAATATGTATTTACAGAATTATAATCATTAAAGTTATCAACACAACTCTCTAAGACCAGTAATCCCACCGAATGACTATTTCATTAAATTCTGACATTTTAGGTTATACCTACTAACTTACTACTAACTGTTATTACTGATTCTAATGATTATAATACTGTAAATGTACATATTATTTTACATATTTGTAAGTGCAGCTTTAGGTGACACGAGCTATAATAGTATATATTAGAGTACATTATGTAATGTACTATTAATCCACGTCATTTATGTTTTGTAACGACTTACATTCCGGTCCTAAATTAGAGACCATGATTACAAAACCTAAATGCTGATCCTCATGTTCCGAGTTGAGCTGCACAACTTTTGACAAATGCGTGCACTTATTGGACAGGTCCGCTCAATCTGTGTGGTTCTTTCCTCGAGAGACCATTTTAGACACCAAGCTACATGGTCTTCACACGATCTGACCAAGATTATGTCTGGACTTTAAAAGAGACTGTGACCTCTGAGTTTGTTTCGGCCTTTCTTCTCAGAGTAGTCAGATAGGAAACGCCGACCTCATCTAGTTTAAAAAACCGGGCAAGAGCAAGTTGGACTCGCGCACCGAGGGTTCCGTACCATATGTTTTTAAATTTTCATCGGCGAGGCCTATGTTCGTTAGAGAATTTTAACTGTGCATTGCGGTGTAGAATATTGCAGTTTTAGGTCAGCGCCGTCTCTTGACCGATAGTGGAACTAGTGTAACTTTTGTTGATGATTTCTGAAAAAGTGTGCTATTTAGAGACATCGTTTTATTTTTCCTGTGATCTTTACATAAACTTCTATCACATAGAATTATTTCAGATTTTTCTCTTTGCAAACTTCGGAGATAAGGGGGGAACGGTATTTTTTTTTATATTTTTCATCAAAAGTCGAAAACTATGCGGCCTAAGAAAAAGTGTTTAAAAATGTGCAAACTGTGCTCTTTCATTATGATACCAGACAGATAGACAGACAGACTGAGCCTCACCATAAGGGTTCCGTTGTACCATTTAGGTACGGAACCCTAAAAATTATGATTGACGTGTAAAAGTGTTTGTACATACAAACCTACTTACAGAAAATAAAACACATTTTTTTTTTGTCATTTATCTCTTCTAGGGACCCCAACAACGAGTCCCACAGCTATGACCCTGGTGCCATCATCAGACGAGCTGACCAGGGCGATGATGGACTGCCTCAAGCTCAAGTCCTCAGTGCCAGCGACGGAGCGGTGCCGGTACCCCATGCAGATACCTGACCTGATGAGGCAGATGATGGGTGGTAAGATGGCTTATAATTAATTAAGCCCCCAAGGGTTAGAACACCCACATTTCGCCAGTTATGTTTAAGTCCCATGTAATGGGGGGCGACCCTATTGCCATCAACCGGGCAGAAATCCAGACTCCGGACTGCTACTGAGAAATTCCAGACGGAAAACCCTAATAGAGGTAGTAGATATTAGAATAGAATACTCTTTATTATGTACACCATATTAATAACAGACATAAGGTATAGAAACTGTACAAAGGGTGACATAATGGGCGGTAGTATCGCTAAAAGCGATCTTTTAAAGACAACCTTTGGATGGATTAAAAAGGGGAAGGACAGACAAATACTGCAGCACGCGTAGCATGAGCACCGGTTTGTCGACAGAAGAGTAGACAAAGATGACGTTCCGTGTAGACAGTACGACGGCAGCAAAGTAGAAAGAGTCAACTGCACTTTTTACGAAATTCACTGTTTTACTTAATTTGACTCAAAATTCTTTGTTTTGTCGTACAAGTTTTTTTTATTTTTGATTCTTAATTTTTACTGATATTAAGTTACATTATAAGGAGGGGTCCGTGGCCAAATAATAACAGCCGCACAAGTTGATTGATCAGGTTAAGCTACGCTTGCCGCGGTTGGTCCGTGGATGGATGACCATTTTTACATACCGAGACCCCTCCGTGCCTCGGAAAGCACGTTAAGCCATTGGTCCCGGCTGTCATTCGTGGATCTTTGACAATGGAATTTTGGGAGTTTTTTTTTTGTGGGATTTTGTAGATAACCGTATATACTTTGTGGCCGTCGAGTAGAAAGTTTTCTACTGTCTTTAGCGATTACAAAATCCCTTAGACAACTGACAGTTGTCAGTGTGATTTTGACATTTGGGATAGAAAACTTTCTTCTGAAATAGTCTACATAAAAAAGGACCTAGACAAAGATCGTTAGAAACTAAAGACAGAATGACAGATAGTAGAAAGATTTCTAGGCGGTATGTCAAAAATGAAGAAAAGAAATGTCACTTTGTATAGAAAGCAATGTGTCTTCTCTTCGTAGAGATAGAAGTGTTCATGCTACGCGTGCTGGTAGTCTGTGGTGTACCATTTACATAATACAATAAATACATACATAAAGTATATTATACTAATCTAAATAAATATATACATATAACAATAAACATGAAACAGGAGCAAAGAAAAAAAAAAAGATGATGTTTAAGGAGACAGTCATAATTTTAAAAGCGGACAAAGTTTGTGCACGCCTTACCGGCACGGGCAAGTTATTCCATAACCGTACTGCTTGAACAGTAAAAGATTTGTCATAGAAACTGGTGGAATGCATCGGCATCTCTAGTCTCTGGTATTATCGTCCATTTATTTCAGGCATCAAGGCCCATATAAAACACATACAATACAATATGAATATAACTTAAAAATACTAAATACGTACAACATTATAGGTAATTACACTAAAAAACTAACAAACTAACGCACACGAAGTGTCTGCGCCGTTTCGCTGTCAGCAGCCTTCGGCCAGAACTCTCCCTTGAGGAACTTGTCGGAACCCGCACCACGAACGACTTGAAGTTCGTGTTGTGACGCGACTCCAACTTCTCGACCCTCAAAGTCCAGTTGGTCTTCACACACATGTAGGTACTCCACGATCTCCTGAACCTTCGTGGAGTGATGCAGTCTGGACACGTACAGCTGCGTCGTCGGAATTGCTGGACGCAGCAGCATGTTGGGTCCTACCAGCGCGGTGCCACACTGGTTCCGACAAGGATGCTTCTTCTTCTTCTCCACCTTGATGAAACCATCCTTGTCGCACGTGTCCTTCTCTGAATCCTGCCTTTTCAAAATCTTGTTGGGTTTCGATTGGCTCCGTTTACCTCCTTTTTGTTTTTCCGCTAGTTTTACCTGCCATTTTTGCGATTCAGCAGGCTTGTTAGCGGCTACTATTGCTGCGTAGGGGTATAAATCGGCTCGTTTGGGGGTCGACGAACCTACATACGTCATTGTCTCCACCTGTGTCGAGGCAGGGACGGCCACGGCACGCGTTGCAACGCATGCAATCTCGGCAGTTGGTGACGCATTCGAGCCCGCCGACTCGAAACTGCAGATGTTGGCGTTTTGTGCTGCGCGACGCGTGTTGACATTTGCGGCGTCGGTTTTCCTACTTGCAGGAATTGCGTTGCGCAAGAGCACTAATTCTGCCTGTAGATCACTGATGGTGTTGTTGGACGCCTCCAGCTTATGCTGCACCTCGGCCTGGCTTTACTTCAGGAATGTAAATGTACCTATAATTTAATATTAAGTAGGATCGTGGTCGGGTTTCTTTTTTTTCCTCCGAATCTTCTACTCCCTTAATCAATCAACTACACAACAGCTTATCTCAGTCCACTGCTGGGCATACGCCTCCCCCAGACTGCGCCACAGCACCCTGTCCTCCGCCTTCCGCATGCAGTCTATCCCAGCCACCATTTTTAAAGCCGTCGGTTCATCGTCGCTAGGGACGTCCCTCAATACGTTTGCCGATACGCGGTCTCCACTCCAGGACTCGTCTGCTCCTCTGTTCTGGTCTTTTCAGCCGATAGACGTCCACTGCTGGACATAGGCCTCCCCCAATTTTGGGAGGGTTTGCCATAATCGCCACGCTTGGCAGGCGGGTTGGCGATCGCAGTATGGTATGATGGTGGAATAATAATAATAATAGAGAACGCTGCTGCCCATTCTCCGGTACGACCCTTAGTCGCCTTACCCACGGGAAGTAAGGGGTGGCGCTATTCTTTAAGTCAGAGAGACAAACTGTTCTGGTACCTCATTATTTTATATTATTTCTATCTACTATCAGAAAAATCGGTCAAGTGAGAGTCGGACTCGCGCACCGAGGGTTCCGTACTTTGTAGATATGTAAATAGTTTATCAAGGGTTTTTTATGTACAGTCAACAAAAGAGATAATAATGCAGGATCGTCGGATATAGTTGAAGTTTAGTATGAAACCGATGGATGTTCTCGAATAAAATTTTATTATAGTAATAGAAAACAAACAGCTTATTTATCAAATTAAATTTCAGTCGAAAACATCCATCGGTTTCTTACTAAACTTCAACTACTTATATATCCGACGATCCTGCATACTTATCTCTTATGTTGACTGTACCTACAAATTAACGGTTTTCGGATTTTTTTCTTTTTTTTCTACACGATCTTGCTTTTTGCCAAATTTCATGATTCTAAGTCAACGGGAAGTAGGTACCCTATAAATTTTGATTCCCTTGAGAATGTCGAAATATACGTTTTTTGCGGCATAAACGGCCGTATCATTTTTTTACGTTAACTAGGTGTTTGATTTTTTCGCACCTTCAAGGGACTGTAGAGCTGAGTATATGGTTTTAATTTCAACTCGATAACTCCACGCGTTCCCGAGATAAAGGTTCCTGACAGACAGACGGACGGACGGACAACAAAGTGATCCTATAAGGGTTCCGTTTTTTGCTTTTGAGGTAGGGAACCCTAAAAATTTACAGCATTTTAGCAGATCATATTTAAATCTAATTATTGTTACAGGTACCACCGAATCATCTCGGCCAACAGACTTCAACAATGTGGTTCCAATGAACACCCCCTCAGACAGTGTGTCTGACCAATCATCGGAAATTCTCATTACTGCCGACAATTCTTCTCCAAATAATTTCGTACCTACGTCTCGAATAACAAAAAGATCAACCGATTATACTTACTACTACCCTTCAAAACCTCTACATGAGTTAACATACCCTGCACCTATTGTCAAATTGATCAAACATCGTTTGTCAAATATAAAATCGGTTGTCAAAACTATTGTCGAAAGACGTTTAGCGCATCTTGCTGAAAAGAAAGAAGAAAAACATCATTTTGATAAACGTTCCATAGATGACACTAATGTTCAAACGTCAAATTTCATTAATCCGTTGTCAAATAACCCAAAACCAATTGTTAAATCTGTAGAAAAACGACCGTTGGATGTTAGTTCGTCGATACTACACTATCCTGTATCTGATGTTTCCGTTATAAATACGAAGTCTTTTAGAAAGCGATCTATAGATGAACGTAGGGTAACGTCTAATCATGTTAATCGCTTGTCGAATTTTAAATCAGTTGTCAAATCTGTCAAAAAAGGTCCGCTAACTAGGAAAAAGTTTGCACACTTTCTGTCTTCTACAAAATTGGCGAAAAGGCGGTCGAAATATCCTGCTACAGAAATCAAATCAATTAAAAAACGTTTCACAGACGACCCTTTCTCAAAACTAGCGAATTATTACATAAAATACAAAGTCTGGGACAACTCCAACCCAATTTACCAGAAAAAGAATTTCAATAAAAAATCTGGAGTGTTCGATGTTAAAAACGATTTAAACGAGCCAAAAAGGTTACACAAACGATCGTTATTTAAGAAAAAAGTTATACATTTGCATGTACCCAAGCCTTTGCAAGTCGTCCGTACATACATGCAGGGCCACAGACATAATCACATACACAGCATTCACAAGTCGAAAATCGTCACTCACCTACAGAAACTCCATGATATAAAGCATAAAAAGATTGAAAAAACACACAAAATTACAAAAAGATCTTTGCATTACGAACATATGTATTTGCCGCGTAATTCTGCTGATCCTCAAGGCGATATAAGCTACTATATCAAGAACAAAGAAGGCACGAACTTCAACCCAGATTTGCTGCAGGCCGGGCAAGTGAGGTTAGGTCTGGAACAAGTTTTCCAGATTGGAAATATAGAAGTAGTGAGGCGATTTGGTGCTAATTATAATCCTTTGAATCCTGCTCCGTTTTATGCAGGTATAATGGCCAGTATGGCCGATTCTTAAGTGGGAAGGGGTCAGGTAGCCCGCGAAATTCAAATTTCCTTACGATTTTTGCAATTTGCAGCTCAGTGTCTGGGTGTACGTTGATTAAAACATGATTCGCGACTGTAACAAATAAATATTTACAGAATTATAATCATTAAATCAGTAATACAACTTGTTAAGTTAGTATAATCCTAAATGTCAAGATGAAATAGTCATCCAATAGGATTACCAGGTCTTAGAGAATTGTGTTGATGACTTTAATGATTATAATTCTGTAAATACATATTTGTCACGGTCGCGAATCATATTTTAATCAACGTACAACGTAATACTGACCAGCAAATTGCAAAAAACGTAAGCAAATTTGAATTTCGCGGGCTACCATGCGCTTTCGCCTTAAGCTCTGGTTTCCGAAGAAAGCGGACAACGGTCACACAATAAGATACGGTTTCATATAAAGCCTCCTCTTCACGTCGACAGATTCATCAGCAGATGGTCATCTGCGAATGCGTCCGCCGACGTGTAGACGGGGTAATTTGTAAGTCTGTGGTAGGTATTTGTCGTCGGCAGATGCATCTGCCACCAATCCGTTTGTTGTCGGTTTTTGTGGCACGGATCAAAGGCTTTCAGCGCGAGCGCCCGGCGTATGTCCACACGTTTGACGATTCATCAGTATTATCGTAGAATCGTAATCGTGTACACGCGTGCTTCTAGCAGTTTTTTATCTCGTTTACCTATTAATCTCGTTCGCTGAAATGGCTAATATGAGCTCAGACGAAACATTTAAATTTCTTGAGATATATCAAGGGAAAACTGCCTGTGAAATCCGAAAAATAAGTGCCATAAAAATAAAAATGCTGTAAGTTACCTATACAATTACTTAAAATAATGTAATTATTTCAATTAATTGATTCTGTTGAGGCTACTGTAAATTGGATACCTACTGTAATTGCAAATTGGACATCTAACACAGTCTAAGTAGGTAATTTTTATTTCGGTTGGAATTAATTTTCCATTTCTTTTTAATAACTTTATTGCGATGCACACTCAAATAGTAGAAATAAATAGCTGCGGCAGCTACGGTCTCAACATCCATTTTTTAAATGTTGCGCGCAACTCGTAGGTACCGAGTTGCGTCTGTGGAGAAATAACACAGACTGAACGACCAACAGACGTTTGGTCGGCTCGTGGTGATCCATCTGCTGATGCATCTGTCGATGTTCGCGGATGCGTCTGCCGACGTGTAGAGGAGGCATAAGAGCGGTGGCCGCACTTAACATGGTCATGACTCATGATAATGATGCCAGCGAGAATTTAAGGGGTTTATTAATAAACGATGATTAAAGTTAACATACGTTCAAACATCAAAAATGTATGGCTAGCAGTCGCTAATCACTACTTAACTGCATCAAAAGATAGTCGCGTTTTTGTTTTGTTTTGATACGGTCTCTGACCCTTTGAGTATCAAACCAACCCGAGACGCCACGAGTACTAATATCTATGCAAATAAGTCTGTCACTTTCATCGCGGGGGACGAGGGAACGCAATAATACACTAATGCAATTCGATCGCGTTGTTACGCACGCACACAAAACAAAAAACAAACACAAGCATAAACTATACGCACACATGTATATAACCGCTATGACCGGCGGTCTCGTACCTTTGGCAGCGGGGATCGCATGACAATGGCGCCTCCAGTTGGTTTAATACTCAAAGCTCTGATCTTAGAGTAAGAAACCTCTGACATACAATGACTTAATAATGTGTGAGCTCATTCTTTTCAGTATAGACCGTTGGCATAGACACTTTTTTCCGTGACTTAGTACGGTGAGAGCTAATCTAGCTATAAAAATCTTCGGACAGCGGGGTTTGACTTAATGTCAAATACTGGTGGAAAATTACAGATTTTTATGACGGATGTTGTATGACGGAACCGCTTTCCTAGGAAACCAAAGCTTTAGGGCACTAAACACATATTTGTAAATTGTGTATGCTTTTCACTACTATCTCTAGTTGTAATGAAGTGTGTTTTTACTACAACTTGTGCATAGGGTCCAATTCAATTAGCTACCGAAACTCTGCAGACGGGTATCGATAACTAATGATAATTATTAAAAGAAAACTAAACTCATAATTTCAAGTAGGTACCTACCTAACTACCGCTCATCATCATCCACAGCACGACTTCACCCATTGCTGAGCACAGTCCTCTCTTTTCATGTGCCAATCACTTCGCTCCTGGTCCTCAAGTAACTAGGTACCACCCCTCCCCGCAACCCCCCGGTCATAATATTAAGTAAGTACAACTCATAATTTCAAGTAATTCCCGCTCATAATTTCAAGTAACCCCGCTCATAATTTCAAGTAATTCCCACTCATAATTTCTAGTAACTCCCGCTCATAATTTCAAGTAACTCCCGCTCATAATTTCACGTGCATAACTACCGCTAATAATTTCAAGTAACTCCCGCTCAATTTCAAGTAACTACCGCTCGTAATTTCAAGTAACTCTCGCTCATAATTTCAAGTAACTCTCGCTCATAATTTCAAGTAACTCCCGCTCATAATTTCAAGTGCATAACTGCCGCTTATAATTTCAAGTAAGAGCTCATAATTTCAAGTAATTCCCACTCATAATTTCTAGTAACTCCCGCTCATAAGTTCAAGTAACTACCGCTTATAATTTCAAGTTCATAACTACCGCTTATAATTTCATGTAACTCCCGGTCATAATTTCAAGTAACTACCACTCATAATTTCAAGTAACTCCCGCTCATAATTTCAAGTAACTCCCGCTCATAAATTCAAGTAACTCCCGCTCATAAATTCAAGTAACTACCGGTCACCGACCGCTGGTAGGGTAGTTGCTTAAAATGTAGTTTCTTTAAGAGCGTTTACGCCGTACGGCATTTCATACAAACTTTCAAGCTCTTATTTTTCGCAATGAATGGACCGATTTTAATGAAACTTCATACGCATAAGCAGGATACGAAGGTCTAAAAAGTTGGTAGAAAACATTTTAGAAAAATAGTGTTACAGGCAAATTAGACCGATATTAAATTTTCAATAGAAACATAGATTTCCAGTTATCTTTTTTTAAATAAGACATTTCAAAAATGTTTTCTACTAACTTTTTAGACCCTGGTATCCTGCTTATGCGTATGAAGTTTCATTAAAATCGGTCTATTCATTGCGAAAAATAAGAGCTTGAAAGTTTGTATGACATGCCGTACGGCGTAAACGCTCTTAAGACTAGTTTGACACACAGTCCATCCACCGTTTCTTTGGTCTTTCCCTATTCAAAAAGCCGATGACACACACTCAAAACTCTCCTCACGACATTTTCACATACTATGACAACCGATTTCCACACAACTTTTCAGTTACTGGTGCCACATTCAGACTTCCTCTTATGTACTCATTTCGCGACACCGCGCGTTTTTGTTTGTAGAAAAGACGATTAAAAAAATACCCGCTTCGGATGTGTTCGGCTGTCCTCGGGATGTACTCGGTTTTAATGTATATCCGATATGTCAATGAGTGATGGTGGTGGCGCCTTACACCATATACTTGGGCGGAAATATAAAATTGTTTGCGTTTATCCCAGACGCAGGGAGCTGGTTCAATTAAATAGTGGACTGTATAATGCGGGGGTGAAAAGTACGTGGGTAGGTCTGACTTTGCAAAATACGACACGAATTAGGACGACGAAAATTGTACACGGACAAAGGAATTTGGCAGGAAAATGCAACACCACTGACCTGTAGATTCACCATCAAACCTCCACGTCGGCCGGCAGAAGGTTCGACTTGCTGGATCAGACCAGCACACGACAGCTCGCACAGACGCCTTTCACAGCATAAACACGCACTTTTCGTAGTGTCCCAGATAATAGTTCGTAAATGCTTCGCAACAGTTCGCAACCGTAAATTGGCAATTAATTAACAAGAGAGCAAACCTCAGACTCTGTCACCTTACATGGTGACAAGGACAGCGATAGTCCGGGGTTGCATGTGGGAAAAGGATAGGACACGATAGGATAGTGACACATTTTGCAAGTCATATTAACTTCTACCCTATAATAAAAATAATAAATTAATATGAAACCCAACAGATGGCAAAGTATTCTGTCTAAAGTGCCACCGTTTTTTTTTGTGTAAGCTTCACGAACGTGATGAGTTTCGATATCTTAACTAGTTCTTTAGTAAACATCACATACATCATTACCTTTTTGTATGAACGTGTTTCTGTGACAGACAAACCTATTTTTTTTCTTTCTTTCTAACTAAACTACCAGGCGGCATTGAGGTATAAAGTACTTACGTACTAGAGCTGACATTGCGAACAAAATATGTTGTACAGCGTGGCAACGCACGTTTTACAGAAAATACAATAAACTTACCGGTGAAACGTCACTCCTTGACTTTTATTCAATTTTCTAGAGTGTTTTGAACAGTATCTCAATACACACGAAGGCATTTTTAGAATTAACTGTATCAGTGCTACGTGTCACGTCGCGACAAGCGTCCGCAGACTAAAGGACTTCTGGTCCATGGACCACAAAGCGTGCTACAAATTATCGATTCGCGGCGGCCACTCTAGTACGTAAGTACTTATATCTCAATGCCAGGCGGTCGTTGAACCCAAAAAAAAACACCATCATCATCTGCTCAGCCTTTTCCCAACCATGTTGGGGTCGGCTTCCAGTCTAACCGGATGCAGCTGAATACCAGTATTTTACATGGAGCCACTGCCTATCTGACCTCCACAAGCCAATTACTGGGTAATACGATACCCCTTGATAAGACTGGTTGTCAACTTTCGGGCTTCTGACTACCCGTAACGACTGTCAAAGGTCCACGAATGACAGCCGGGACCAACGGCTTAACGTGCTTTCCGAAGCACGGAGGGATCACGGTATGTAAGGTGGTCACCCATCCACAGACCAACCGCGGCAAGCGTAGCTTAACCTGATCTATCGACCTTATATTTTATCATGTTTCTATCGATACCCATGTCGAGTTTCGCTACCTAATTCAATTTGAACATGTTTTCGCCAATTATGTTTAAGAGGCTTACATGACCTAAAGCGCGGTCACTGTCGGACTGCATAGAAAAGAAAGAGAAGCGCGATGACACAACGCTGGTAATTTATTGCAAAATATGAAGCAATTTTTATGTACAAAAAATCTATTGTTTGGACTAAAAATTATAACACTAGTGCTTTATTATGTTGCTTGTAGAGTAATCTGCCAAAAAATCCGAATGATTGTATGTATATTAGTATGGTTTTTATTGTAAAAAGAAAGTTTTTAGAGGTATCTACATGATTTTTTTTCTATCGTATCAAATTAGTTGTATTATGTTTTCAACACACTGTCTACCTAGCATATATCCTGAAGAATATCATATATTTTTCTGATTTTGTTTACTGTAGTCGATCATATAAGTACTTTTCTTGCTTCTAAAACTTGCGTTTTTTGCGTTTAGGTTTTTTGGGTTTAGCCCTATGTGAAAGGGCGCGAGCCTATTGCTGCATATGCTTGCACCCTGTCTCCGCTTAGTACATTAATCGAAATAAAACGAAATATTTTCATATTATACTGATGTTTTATTATAACTCTGACGGTATAGAACAAAAAATAAGATGTTATAACTTACATTATGCTATTCATAAACTTTTAACAATATTATGATAAAAATATCCGGTAAAGGAAACTCTCAAAGTGGCTTTAAACATTTAAAGCTTCAAGTAGCTTGAAAAACGTGCTTTGAAATTCCGTAAAATACTGTAATGTATAAAATTTGGTAAATTAATTAATGAAATCATAATTATAGTTCAATTCAGACGTTCTTTTCTTGATTTTTATAAAAATGTATTTCGAGTTTCCATTCCCGAATATAATGAATATTAAAATGATTCATAAAGAAATGTTTCTTATACTTACTAAAAAAACTGTAAAATATTATTAAAACGATTGCTTTCAATATTTAAGTTGTAATTTTAAAATGTAATCTTTTTATAAAGACTAACTTAGGTTTTTATTATTGTCGAATTTAAATGGAATTAACTTTCTAATTATTTTACTGTTAATAACTTTTTATCTTTTATAAAAGATAAATAAGAACCTTGTCTCTGCTTAGCCCGTAAAAGACATAGCTTAAAGTTACATCTTGAAATCACAACTAAAACTTTCGACCATGACTTAATTATTTGGTCCCAATTTGTGACGACGTTCCACGATCTTTGACTGCACACCCATCCGATTCGCGGCCGCACAGCGGATTCTTAACCTCAGTAGAATAACAACTATGACTTTTTAAACGTTATTCTTCGAAATGATTAACAAATGCGTTGATAACAAGTTGCATGACGAAATATAGTTTTTTTTGTTATTATAATGTCAAAACATTTATATATAATACTTTTATAAATTGGCCCCTTTAATCTTTATTAATCTTTTTGAACAGTGAACGAAACTGTATCGTCACGCTCGGGTCAGTGACGCTGAATCGGGTATACTCGGCGTTAAATCGCGTATACTCGGCTCCAGTCGTAACTTTCTTTTGACAGTCTAATACGTTTCAACTAAGATCGTGTAATATTAAGGAATGTTTAACAATACATAAATATATATAAAAAATATAATAAAAAGAGGAGAAACTATGCTACATAAATATGTATGTACTTACAACGAAAATCTCTTAAATACAGTGACTGAATGACGACGATGAATGAATGACGTCTACAGCCGCAGTCGTTAAAAATGTCAAAGCAAAAGTCGGCCATTTTTAATTTTACGTCAAAATGCGCCAAACATGTCACTGAATAGAAGAAACGACAAAAATATGTATTTTCACATTATTTTTTCGAAAAAGGCACGATTTTTAACAACTATTCCAATTATACTTAATACAAAAAAAAATGTATATACTCGCATTACACTTATATACAAAAATAGTCAACTGTCAAATTGGTTGCTGTCAAATTACTAACATAAACAAACATGTCAATAAAATAAAATGTTATTTGACAGATTACAATAAACCGTCAAAAATTATAAAAGTTAACAATTTTTATTTTTAAAAAAACTTGCATTTTTCCGTGCATTTCTTATAAGTATATAAAAACAAATTGATTTTTACCAGTCAACAACTACGTATAAAATGTCTTTCATACCAATCAATCAATAATTTGACAGCTGTCAGACAGTGACTTTACATATGACTCTGTGGTCGCTTCTTCCTACTGAATAGGCCTCCGAAGACGCCTTTTTTATCTTTCTTATCCTTTGTGACGCCGCTCACTGATAGTTCGGACTCGCCCGATGACCTAAGAAATAAAAAATTTGTTTTAATTAACTCATTGATTAAGAATTTTTTTTTTGGAAATCTTTCGTTCGCTTTTGTTTCGAACTAAACTATCCGAAGATAGTATGCCTATTTAAATAAACGATAAGAATAATAAAAAAAAATATGACTAATAAATATGACTTTAGAGAATTATAATCATTACAATCAACAAAACAACTTCTTAAGTTAGAATTGGCCTCAAATGTCATGATTTTATGGAATAAGTCGTCGACGCCAGCACATCAAGCTACCCGAAACTGTCAAATTTTCTCAATCAACTTTGAACCTTATGCTTTAGCGATAAAGTTGAAAATCTATTAAAGAAATTTGACAGATTGTAGTAGCTTAATGTGCTGACGTTTGTACTTGAGAGAGAGAGATGTATTGATGATTTTTATGATTATAAATTCTATAAATAAATATTTGTTACGGCCACGAATCTTTAGATCAAGATACAAACCTGATACTGACCTGCAAATTGCAAAAAACCTAAGAAAATTTTAACCTTTTAATTTTAACGCCACGGTCGGGTATAGACGACAAACGAAAACATGCCCAACACGCCACCGTCGTCTACAGCCGACAAGAAAACGCGTGTTGGGCACGTTTTCGTTTGTAGTCTATACCCGACCGTGGCGTTCAAAAGATTAATTTTTCGGGCTATCTTGACGCTATCACCTTAACAGTAACATAATCACATAAGCCTATAATGATATAGGCCTCCTCTCTGTGAGAGGGAGTGGGCCATAATCCACCACGCGAGCCCTGTGCGAGTTGAAGTCTTCGAATTTTTGGTTCTAGGACATGCCGGTTTCCTCACGATGTTTTCCTTCACCGTTTTGAGAGCAGTGGTGATGGAATTAAATACACAAAGTGCCTGGCTG
Organism: Mesoligia furuncula; assembly: GCA_916614155.1. NCBI lineage: Eukaryota > Metazoa > Arthropoda > Insecta > Lepidoptera > Noctuidae > Mesoligia > Mesoligia furuncula. The sequence continues at coordinate 12,076,272 of OU744820.1, read as the reverse complement.
GGTTCGAACTCTGGACCTACTACTTGTAAGTCGGGACTGATTTTTTTTTTGCGGATGGGAAATCATCAAATGACTCCTCCCGCTCTGGGTGGGGCGGAAGGAAGTGTCAGACTCTTACTGACTAAAACCCACCCGTGTTCTTTCCTTAGCCCTTTATGTTCCGGGCCAGCGGTAACCCTTTCGGACAATCCCGCTGACCCAGCAGGCTTCCTCGATGCTGACATCTCTTTGAGGCGCGCGTGGAACACGTACGCGCCACGTACTTCTGCCGTCTTAACGAAAAGTGCAATAACTAGGTTAAACCTGATTTCGAGAAAAACGCGGTTAAAGATTTTTTTTTGTTTTGTTTGTATCTCCATCACTATTATTATGCTTAGTATTAAAACCGGCTACGTCATAGATACGTAAAAAGTGTCTAAAAATAATATGTAGATCTCATTCTGCAGATTCCATTTATGTACCTACTTATGTCAATTCGGGACAAAACTCGAGTTATTGCACTTTTCGTAAGGACGGCAGAAATGCTCTTAACAGAAAATAGAGGTCATTAACCCCTCGTATGTCGGAATGAGGGATTTTCTTTTTCTTTTTTTTTTAACTCTTCCCTAGTCGCTGGATAGATGGCGCTGAACTTGGTATGTTACTGCAAGGAACGGAATGTCACATAATTTTTTTATTATTTCACTTGGATTTAATTTTGAGATCGTAAAACGAAAGCAAACGAAAGTTTCACTCAACGAGCGTATGTGACGTGACGCAATGTTTTTTTTTCCAAGCGTTTTGGCTTTGGCACCTAGTAACGTAGTCAGTTCAACGCCATCTTCAGGGTTCTTGGAAACTATGTTTTTTTTTTAATACTCAAAAGAAAAACCTCTCATTACAGACACAATAAAAAGCCATTGTGTCTCGCGTAGATCTACGTTCCGACATACTAAGGGTTAATAACAAGGAGTATGTTAATTACCTAGAAGCGGGTCTCTGGTCTAGCGCAGGCGAGCCCCCGCTGCCGGCGACTGACGCCGGTCGAGTGTTGCCTCCACTGCTGCCGCCGTACGCTAGGAAATGATGTGCTACTTTAGTGTCTTGATGACGTATGTGGTTATAGAATCGTAAGAGTCAGGATGAGTGTAAGTAAGTTATATTTTGTTACGATTAATATGCTTGGACATACAGGACGCCATATCAAGCTATACAGTATACAGTACACAGTTACTGTGTGTGTTTGTGTGTGTGTGTGTTACAGTGTACAGTCAGGAGCACTAATATGTCAACACTTGGCAACTTTCAATTGCGATTATTTCACGACAAAATTGAAATACGACACTTTACATAAACCTATAGGTTCGGAAATGCTATGTTCGTAATAACATAAAATTTCATTCAAAAATAAAGGAGAAAATCGCCTTTGAATAAAGCTAAGTGTATACATACTTATGCTCGTGACTGTACAGTTTAAAGTTTCTTACATCGGACTTTACACTTTTTATTTTATTGTTTTTAGGGTTCCGTACCCAAAGGGTAAAAACGAGACCCTATAACTAAGACTCCACTGTCCGTCTGTTACCAGGCTGTATCTCGTGCACCGTGATAGCTAGACAGTTGAAATTTTCACAGATGATGTATTTCTGTTGCCGCTATAACAACAAATACTAAAAACAGAATAAAATAAATATTTAAGAGGGTCTCCCATACAACAAACGCGATTTTTTTTGCGCTTTTTTGGTCGATATCAAAAATGGCAACAGGCACTTGAAATATTCACAAAATACTCAGTTGTATTTTAACTTTAATAATAAATAATAAAATTAAAATAAATATTTAAGGTGGGCTCGCATACAACAAACGTGTTTTTTCGGCGTTTTTGCCTTGTGGTACGGAACTCTTCGTGTGCGAGTCCGACTCGCACTTGGCCAGTTTTTTTGTTTTGTTTTTATCTGTTGTATGTCTCTGGTGTACTGTGTGTTTTTTAATCTGTGCTAAATAAATGTATTTTCTTTATAAGCTGACTTCTCATTGTACGCAAAATTGATGCGAGGTCAACTTAAACTGGAAATGAATAGCTTGATGTGTAAGCTAGTGTAGCAGAAAGGTGTGGTCGCATTTAACCGGTTGAATGGCGCAATTAAAAAAAGCCATTGTGTCTCGCGTGGATCCACGGTTTATACGAAGGCTTAAGGGTGTGGTACAGACCATCTAACCGAATCATTTTCTCCATGGCAACAACTTCGTAATCGCAAAAAAATTTACAGCTGTCCCGTACATTTTCAGAGTTCAGAGTTCATTTATTTGTCAGAAACATGAGTAGGCACACACAAAGCATGCAAGATGTTAACAGTCATGTTTTACCTTTACGGCGTACAAATATGTATTATAATAAGATTTTATCAATTATTAAATTAATTGTAGCTATTAATTATTAAACATATATAAAAAATACAATTAAATTAGATAAATACAAGAGCAAAATATCATCGTCAAAATTAATTAAAATGTCAAAATAAGATAAAAATAACTAACAACAGTCAACAGAACCAAACTTCGCCCCCACATTAGAATTAGTATGTTTTCTCCATTAGAAACTCAGCAATACTATAGAAACATTTGGCTGCTAAATACTCTTTTAGTTTTTTTTAAAATAAGTTTGTGACAGTTATATCTCTGAGTGCCTGTGGCAGGTGGTTATATATACGTGGTGCCATACAGAAAACACTTTTACGCATTAGTGCTGTATGTGTTAAAATTTTGGTCGAGTAAATATTGAAGTTTTGAGACATTTTATTTTTATCACTTATAAATTGTGACTTTTGTTTTATTTGACTTTTATTTATTTTTTTAAATTTAAATTCTTCTATCATTCTAATCTGTGACAATATTACTATTATTTTATTTTTATGAATTGAATTTTAAATGACCTTTCATTGTTATGTTATGTATTTAATTCAATTATTAATTAAAGCATGCTACTTTTCGTATTACACTAAATTGTTGTGCCCGACATGTAAAACAACAACAACAACATTTATTAAGATCTTTTGTAATACATATGTGAATGCAATAAAGATTTGAATTTAATTGAATTTGTATGAGACAGATGATAATTTTCTCGCGATTACGATGTTCGTATCGTGGAGGAGTTGTTCAGTTTGATCTGTACTACATACTTAAATATGAGCACACCTTTCCGATGCACGCTGTATACGTGGAGAAATAATGGTGTTTTAATTCTGTTTATCTCTAAACATATTAATTAATGAAACTGTTTAAAAAGTCGACCTGTGATAAAAATTCAAGTTTATTATTAATTCGGTTAAACTAGTAGAAAAAACGACTTCTAGTGTGCCAACAAAATATAACTTCCATTACTGTAATATTACTAGAAGATACAATAAGAAAACCAACACCAAAAAATAAAAGCACACAGAAAAATAAAACACAGTCAATCTAAAATAAAAACACGTTAAAAACTTAAATAAAACAGACATAGGAAAGCATAAAACATCAAAATCTTCAACTTAGATATTAAGGAAGCAGATTTAACGAAATTTACCCTAAGGTTAAGGGTTTTTACCCTAAAAATACAAACTAAAATATTTTTAGTTGGAAAACAAAGCATATTTAGCATAATTACATACTTAAATTACAATACAATTTATTAATTGCATAGCATAAAATATAAGGGTAGCTGCAGATAATTTTCTATTTTGGACACACTCAAAAACCAACTCCATGTTGTATATAAACAGAGATCTAATTAGATAAGTCGAAAATAAATAAATTATTGATTTATTTATTTTATGTTATTTTTAAAGTTATTGTAGAAGAAGATTAAAAAATATGTATCTAATAAAAAAATGTGTAAGTATCTTCAATATTTTTGAAAGAAAATATTAAAAAAAAATCTATATAAAATAAATAAATTATTGATTTATTTATTTTATGTTATTTTTAAAGTTATTGTAGAAGAAGATTAAAAAATATGTATCTAATAAAAAATGTGTAAGTATCTTCAATATTTTTGAAAGAAAATATTTAAAAAAAATCTATTCTAGGGTAGGTAAGATTTCACAGTTTGTATGTAGGGGGTAATCTTCGGAAATCCGGATCAGATTCCGAAAATTCTTTCACTAATAAGATGCTACAGTATTGCAGAGTGTCATATGCTAAAATGAGAAATTTCACGCAGACGAGGTCGCGGCCAGAAGCCTATATACAGTTAGTCCAATATAGATAATTATGAATACGATTAAATGTAATAGTCATACACTGCACGCGATGCAGTATGTAGAGAAGATGGCTTGCTCCTGATTGCATGTGAGAAATATAAACAATTGTTAGAAAAAACGGAAAATTTTGTATAAAGCGTCGTTTTTGTACTGAAGGACCAATTTATTACAAACAAAAACGAGAAGTATCTACACTCGGGCGAAATGAACTTCCTTTCGTATTTGCAAACTTTAGTTACCTTACAAAAGTGAAAATGTTACAGTTTTATCGATCTAACTCTCTTTCCTCAAGTGTGCAGAATATAAAGTGCGAGTTGAATAAGTTGGTCCTTCTGCACAGGTTTAATTACAAACTAAATTAGTAACTATTTACATTTAGGTAAAGCTACTTAAGCTAACGCCAGTATTTATAGGTTTACAAGCTCAAACTACAAGACTAAGCCCAGGTTTGCACGGGGAATATTTTTCCGCGCACTGGATTTTGAACTCACGGTCTTGGGCGGAGCGTTGAGAGTCCAAAAATCTAAATCAGCGCGTTAAAAAAAACGTACCGTTGGAATTTTAACTCTCGACGCTAAACAGTGCGCGAAAAAAATCGCCAGTGCCACGAGGGTTTCTTGCCAAAAAGTATAAAATAAAGAGATTTGAAGAATAACACTACAGAATTTCGAAGAGAATTATTACAATACGTACTAATATATAATAAATACAACAGCAGATAATGTATTTTTTGTTCAGTTTAAGAAGGAAGGATTTTCAGAAATTATAGATAATTAATTCACATAATTTCAACATATTGAACAGTAGATAGAAAGAAAAATTACAAATGAAATCTAAAAAATAATAATGCACACAGCAGTAGCAACCCGAAGCACTAAAAACAATAATTGCCAGAAAATAGTAACAGACAGAATACAGGAAAACAATACTTAGGAAAAACAAAGTAAGGATAGAGAAAACGGCTCCTAATAGCTAAAGTTTAGGATAATAACTACAGAGCCTAGCACGAACTTAAGTATCTGCGTAATACAAGCTGTAGGTACATCGACGCGAAAACAGCTGTTATCATAAATTCAGTACATGATTCTGGACACACAGTGAGGGGCATGTGGCCAAGTAAAAATAGCCGCACGGGTCGATCGATCAGGTTAAGCTAGTAAGCGACTATCTTCACATACCAAGACCCCTAGCGTGCCTCGAAAAGCACGTTAAGCAGTTGGACCCGGCTGTCATTCGTGGATCTTTGACAGTCGTTACGGGTCGTCAGAAGCCCGAAAGTCTGACAACCAGTCTTATCAAGGGCGATATCCCTTGATAAGACCGGTTGTCAGACTTGGATTTGTGCCCGGTTGATGGCAATACGCTCGCCCCCTATTACATGGGACTTAAACTTATCTGGCGAAATGTGGATGTACTACAGGTACACCTCTGCTTGTCCCTTCGTGGATTACAGGCGTGATGTTATGTTAGGTTATGAATTCAGAAAAACCTCATTCTGGTGTCTAGAATCATCTGCCTAGCCTTTTCCCAAATATGTTGTGGTTGGTTTCCATTCTAACCGGATGCAGCTGAATAGCAGCATTTTACATGGAGCGACTGCCTATCTGTCCTCCACAACCCAGTTACTGGGTAATACGGTATAGTTAACTGTATTATTTTGTCTGTGTACGGGATACTAAGTTCGTGCAAAGGATACTAAGAAGTACGCAGTATATTTTAGCAGTCGGTAAGATAAAAGCAGAGTAAAACTCAATTTAAAGGTCTATTTCACCGCGTGCGAAAATATACTGAACATTAAAGGACTGCTTAAATTGAGGCGAATCCTGCTCGGAACGCTAGACACGACTGTGCGGGCGGATAGTTTTAATGGATAGAAAGTCATGCGACTATTGCATCGGTTCGCGAGCGAATTTCGTCTCGCGTCTCACGCGTGGCTCACCTCGGTTTTACCAGAGCTTAAATTATTTAGCGATGGCTTTTATAAGAAATCACACGCGCTCCATAAAAAGCTAAGCTGTGATGATTATAGTCAAGTCTCAGGCCGTGTCCTAACCCAAGCAACCATCGCGCGAACATACAACCTTCGCGTTCGTTTTGTCGGGGGAACCCGAACACGTCGCCCCGACACAGGGCACCTTCCAATTTTACGAACAAATTAATGATATTGAACGTGACGATCGCGTAGACGCGAGACCGATCGCTTTGATTAGTACACGGGGTTACACTGTATTTAACCTTCTTTTAAATGCCATAGCTAAATAATAAATCAATACAGAATAAATTCTTGCCAAATTACAGTAAGTTAGGAGCTAAATGTTAGTAGTGTCTACCAAGCTCCACAACCCGGCTGCTTCGGTACTTCAAGGCTATAGTGGTACTTTTGAAAATTGTGGTCTTTTGGTACTATGTGTACAGTTCTATTTTTATTGTGATAGGAGACCTTACACATTTCTTTATAGCTAATCTATGACGAGATTCAATATTTTGGCACTAACTTTTTGTACAACACAGGTGATTGCTGTTCTTGAATACTTATTTAAGGCGAAATGTAAATTTTCTTATGCGTTGTGTTATAATGTTATATGTGTTGGGCCCAGTAGGTGGCCACGCCATTGTTGAAGTAAGAAATCTTAAACCTAACATTGCGACCAGTGCCCAAAGTAAAAAAAAAATGTGCGTGTGGTGTGAGGGCCACTTTGTTAAAACTCTTTGAAAATGTGCTTAGGATTTAGTGAACATTCCCAAAGAATTGTGAAAGTTGGTATCAGATTTTGTGAAAGTCTAATAACCGAGTTATAGACTGTAAAGTTGGGCCCTCAGTTCTCACATAGAGGATTGAGGGCCCACCTGAAACTGATAAACTATGGACACTACAGAAAAAGTCTTTATGCCAAAATCTAAGCAAATGCCAAACAAAATTTGTGAAAACAAGATATTATCGCAAAACACTGTCCTACTTTGTATATCTTCGTACATTATGGGCCCTCAATCCTCATACACGTAAAAGTTTATTACGCAATTATAATGAAATCATTAACTTACAGCTACTGTTTGAAATCCTATATGCTACTAAATAAATTGTGAAAATGTATAAAAGCAAGAACAGGTCACCACTTTTTGTTGTTTGAAAGTTATCCCTCAGTCTTCCATTTCTTTTGTTTTCGATTTATTACGCTTATCGTATGAAAGATAAGACAAATACAAAATTATCTCTTTTTGTGTCAAAATTGTGCAACAAATTCGATACCAGAAAGAAATTAAAAGACCCTTTATTATATAAGAAAATCGAGTTTTATTTTTATTATCTGAATTTGCAAATAGGGTGACCACAATTTCTTTTAGATTGCAGTAAAGATTAGTAAATGTAAAGTATAAGTTTTAATAAACTTTCTTCGATTTTTCACTTATTATCGTCATAGCATTTGTACTCAAGTTTCGTGATAAAAAAAAAATATTTCGGAATTCGAATGATCACAAAAAAAAAATACTGTTACCCAAATCATTTTTGCTGGAAATGTCGTTCGTTCTGATGACAATAATCAAACAATTTATTTATTATTTTTATAAAGGCTTTTGCCCAGCCATGGGACAATGTAGGCTAAATATAATCCTAACTAATATTATAAATAAAACTAATAACTAGCTAGTATTATATTAAAAATATTATTACATGTATTATATAATTATTGTTTACATATGCACAATAGTTGTAATATTTAGTGTAGTTACTAAACAATAGTTTGTGATAGTGCAGCGGAAGTTGTAGGTAATAAAGCATTAAGGCGAGTTTTATAAAACAGTTGTAGTGAAGAATAAAAATAATAATATTTTTTTAATACGCAAACACATCTTCGGTCAAGACACTCAATCATCTTCGGTCAAGATATCAAACATTCAAGGTAAGTTTGTTTTGATACCTTGGTACTCATAATTTTATAAGTTCGTAATATTTTACTAAATAGTACTTAGATAGGCACTCTAAGAATTGTTTAGGTAATTCAATTTCACCTATTTATAAATTGTACAATTTTTAAAATAAAATATAATTATTTCATACTCCAGAAAACATCTTTGTTATTGTGCAAGTACCTACCTAGGAATAAAAAAAACATCCAGGAATGCACTGCTTTATTAGGTACTAGCTTTTGCCCGCGACTTCGTCCGCGTGAAATTCGAAAGTCATATGATAATAATAAATTATTTGATTATTGTCATTAGTTTTTTCGGAACGAACGATTTTTCAAGCAAAAATGATTTGGGGAACAGTATTTTTCTATGTGATCGTTCAATTTCCGAAATTATTTTTTTTTATCACGAAACTTGAGTACAAATGCTATGACGATAATAAGCGAAAAATCGAAGAAAGGTTATTAAAACCTATGACTACATTTACTAATCTTTACTGCAATCTAAAAGAAATTGTGGTCACCCTATTTCCTAATACAGAGAATAAAAATAAAACTCGATTTACTTATACAATAAAGGGTCTTTTAATTTCTTTCTGGTATCGCATTTGTTGCACAATTTTTTTCACAAAAAGAGACAATTTTGTATTTGTCTTATCTTTCATACGATAAGCGTAATAAATCGAAAACAAAATAAAATGGAGGACTGAGGGCCCAAATTTTATCAAGGTCATAACTTTTAAACAACAAAAGGTGGTGACCTGTTCTTGCCTTCATAAATTTTCACAATTTATTTAGTAGCATATAGGATTTCAAACAGTAGCTGTAAGTTAATGATTTCAGTATAATTACGTAATAAACTTTTACGTGTATGAGAATTGAGGCCCCATTTTGTACGAAGATATACAAAGTAGGACAGTGTTTTGCGATAATATCTTGTTTTCACAAATTTTGTTTGGCATTAGCTTAGATTTTGGCATTAAGACTTTTTCTGTAGTGTCCATAGTTTATCAGTTTTAGGTGGGCCCTCAATCCTCTATGTGAGAACTGAGGGCCCAACTTTACAGTCTACAACTCGGTTATTAGACTTTCACAAAATCTGATACCAACTTTCACAATTCTTTGGGAATGTTCACTAAATCCTAAGCACATTTTCAAAGAGTTTTAACAAAGTGGCCCTCACACCACATGCACATAAAAAAAATGCTATTCTGTAAAATAAGGGCTATTGAAATAGACGTATAAATTCGGTCCTTCAAATAGTACCATCCAACCAAATTTTCAAAGTACCACTCGACCCACATTTCAAACATAACTGACCGGTTTCATTCGTGGAGTAAAAGTGTGACGTAGTCTCAACACTCTGCCAGTTATTGTTCTGCCCGGACGGATATCCTTGCCACGACGTCGTATTCCTGTTCGCATTGGCGTCCCTCCCTTGCCAGTTGCCACCAGACATTCTTTGCTGGTAACTATTAACTAAAGCCGAGACCGACTTTTCTCCTTGAGCATTCGTCCTTTCAAGGTTCGGGTTTCGCTCGGGTAAGTTCGGACCGCGATCGGGTAAGATCGGCGCGCGTTCGGTTAAGTTCGGCGCTCGGTCGGGCAGTGGTGGACGGTCTGGAGGGCCGGAGAGGGGTAATGGTGGTGCTCCGATGTCCGGGGCTGGTAGGAATTAGTTGTTAAACTCGTGTTGGTGATTTTTACCCTCGTTGTTGGGTATGGTAAATTTGGTTAATGAAGGGTAAAATTGGTAAATTGTGATGTTTTTTTTTTTTTAATTAGATGTCGTTTTGAGCGATAAAGGGTGGTTTTAGCATGAATGGGTTATTTGTAAAATAGTTATAACTGGTTTGAATTGTTACAGATTATTCATACTTAATGAGAACAACTATTTAAACATGGATGACATTTTACTTTAAAAATAAAACTGGACAAATACATAACTAAAAGGACAACCACAAAGACAACACAGTGCAAGAACGTCACAAGAAGAAACCCAATAAAAAACTGGACCATCCTAGTCATTTAATCAAAATTACCCTCTTTATAAAAATAATTTAGCTAGACCCCATTAACAATTATAGGTAATTCTGCAAACTGTGCGTAATATTAAATACTCAAATGTTTTTTTATCTCCCTTGAACCCCATTTACACAATGCAAGTTCCTTGCCTGTGTCATACAATCATGAATGCAACTGTGGCGACATCTACATTGTCACATGTGAACTACGCATCACATCGAGGTCACGCAAGCGAAGTTTACCACGCAACTAGCATATACCTGAACTAGCAATGGAGATGACAATACAACAATAAACTAAACTTCGTATATAGTTGCCGGCACGTAACTTGGCAAGAGTTTTTGTAGTGGGGGAAGTTTGCGCACGCACAATTTCATACATTTTTATATGCGCGAACTTCCCCCACTACGAAAATCTCTTGCCAAGTTACGTGGCGGTAACTGTACCTAATGAGTAATGACCAATGATTCGCGACAATAACAGGTACATATTTATTCTAATGATTATAATTCTCTAAATATGTACCTGTTATTGTCGCGAATCATATTTTGATCAAGATACAACCTGACACTGACCTGCAAATTGCAAAAAACGTAAGAAAATTTGAATTTCGCGATCTACCACTATCCATTTACCTTAAACACAACATGTTGCCAGCTCGCTAGTTTAATAAGTTCTTAAATTTTATTTCCCGATGCGAACTAATGCATATTATACCATATGCTTGAGACATCAGAGTCGTGAATGCGGAAGTTATTACTTACTACAAATGTTACATTTTTTACAATCCTGCAAAAAAGGGGTGTCCGGCACTCTGACCTATATAATTTTTTCAGGATTCGGCCATAAGTTTGTTGGGTCAATAACAACGCGGTGTTGCCGCAATATCTAAAGTGTGTTCTTTTTCGTTTACACTTTTATGCTATGTAATAATATGTTTTTTAAATTTCAACGTTAGGATTTATTTGATGGTTCCTAAATACTCCTATGTATTAGCATTGTAAGTGTTTTCATTTATTGTTGTATTGTCATATCCACTTTGTATACAACGTCCGGCCATCAATCGTCGGGCAGTTGTCCGCCAGACACAACACCCGTCTGGAGGCCTAAAAAGGCCACTTTGGAGAATCATAAAAGGAGTTATAAAATGGCGAAGACCGTCCGTGTTTTTCTTTTTTTTTCGCTGCACTACGTAGGTACAATCAAAGAGATTGGGATTGGATTTGGATTGGATTGATTGGTATTTTAGCACAGACAAAAAAAATAACTGAAAAATGCTTCACCAATGGGATTTGATACGATTAACTTAACAGTTAACTGTCCATTCTGTTATCCTGTTATGATTCTGCCAAAGTGGCCTTTTTAGGCCCCCTGGTCGGAGGAACCTCTCATTTCTATGGAGGATGTTCCTCACGCCTCCATACAAAAATGACTTGCATCTTCTAACATAGGTTACACGGAGCAACTTTTATTGTTGCTTCACCTGATGGTATGTCACAGGCAAATAAATTGCACTCTGTTCATTAGCGGGGTAAATAAATAATAATTAAATCATGAACATCAAAATGAGTAAAATTTACAACTTTTGTAACGTTTCGAAACATTTTCTGTTATATCGATTAAAAAAAAAGCTAAAGCTAAAGGTAAAAACTCACCGTTTTGCTGCGACCTTATGAACTCAGAGTTGATATCGCGTCCGTTTGAGAACCGCGTTTTTCCCCACGAGCTGGACCCTGAAGACTGTTCCTGACTCCTGTGAAGAAAAAAATGGTAAGGAGTTTATAATATAACATAACATCACGTCTGGTCAGGGGTGTATCTATAGAACACAATTTCGCCAATTATGTTTAAAAGCGTTTACGCCGTACGGCATTTCATACAAAATTTCAAGCCCTTGTTTTTCAAAATGAATGAACCGGTTTTAATGAAACTTCATACGCATAACCAGGGTAGAAAGGTCTAAAAAGTTACTTTAGAACATAATAATAATTATAATTATATGTGAAGACGACGCACCTAGAATAAAATCAGTCTAACACTAAAGGTAAAAAGAATTAAAAATGAAGCAATGACAGGTAAATCAATTATGTGATAGATACATGGTGCTCACATACTTACAAATATTGTAAAAGTAGATGATTTTCCTAGAATTTTAGCAAGTGTGTGAGTTACTGTAGTCACAGATTGTAAAAAACTGGCCAAGTGCGAGTCGGACGCGCACACGAAGGGTTCCGTACCACAAGGCAAAAACGCCGAAAAAAACATGTTTGTTGTATGGGAGCCCCCCTTAAATATTTATTTTATTTTAATTTTATTATTAAAGTTAAAATACAACTGAGTATTTTGTGAATATTTCAAGTGCCTACCTGTTGCCATTTTTGATATCGAGCAAAAAAGGGCAAAAAAATCGCGTTTGTTGTATGGGAGCCCCCCTTAAATATTTATTTTATTTTGTTTGTAGTATTTGTTGTTATAGCGGCAACAGAAATACGTACTTTGTGAAAATTTCAACTGTCTAGCTATCGCGGTTCTTGAGATACAGCCTGGTGACAGACAGACGGACAGACAGCGAAGTCTTAGTAATAGGGTTCCGTTTTTACCCTTTGGGTACGGAACCCTAAAAATGCCCAACGCGCTTAAAAGAGTTTTTACTTAAAAAAGGTTATGCATTGTATTTACCTGAGTACAACATCCGCAGCATCTTCTTCTTGAGGCGGCTGTCTTGGAGGCAGTGATGGCAGGACCGTTGATTCTGACATTACATACATTTTTTATTAGAATTTATTTAAGTGCTAGCTTCCGCCCGCAACTTCGCCCGCGAGGTATGTCGATAAAAATCCTATCCTATGTCCTTCTCCGGGATGCAATCTATCTCTCTGCCAAATTTTGTCGAAATCCGTTCAGTGGTTTAGGCGTGAAAAGGTAACATACAGACAGACAGAGTTACTTTCGAATTTATAATATTAGTATGGAATAAAATAAATGTATTGAGGAACGTGTATGGTGGCTCTCTTAGGAGCAAACTAAAGAATGTTATGAATGATGTCAGAGGTTGTTAATTTGTCGTTTGTGGTTTACAGCGATTGATAAAGTAATGACGATATATTATTTGATTTGGAGATGGAATGTATTAATAGCAGAAAGTAATTTAAAAGTAATTATGATATGAAAATAAATAATATTTGAAAAATGCAAAAGTGCACGACTTAAAATGCTTATTTGATCGTATAAAAAACCATAGACAATATACTTATATATTATATTAGTTATTTTTTTATTAATTATGAAACTACTTTGAATAAAAGAGTCATTTTTAATAGGGTTTCTCCTATGGGTGAAACGAATCTATTAAAAAAAAATTTGACTCAATTACTTGATTTTTTAGCAAGCTACAATGTTTTCAGGTTTCACACTTGATTGACGGGAATGTTTTTTTAAATATTTTGATGTATTTTTCGTTTCTACTGCACTAAATCAATTTTTGAAAACTACAAAATTAATCTCCATTAAATTATTGTAAACTATTGTATAGATATTTTAATGGAGATTAATTCTGCAGACAGTTGTAGAAAAGATCGTAAAACACTCTCTAATACTTCGCATTATGACTCGTGCAAAATGAAGTCGTTAATCGAATAAAAACATCTGTTACATAACCAATTAAATAAAGCTCTGAATTGTAATTCATTGAGGGGGCTGGCTATGGCCTGAAAGGCCGGGGGTGACTACTGAGATGACACCTATAGAGAAGTACGGAAGAAGACATGCTGCGTTGACCACTAATACACTAATCCAGGCGGATGTTGGTTGGTACTTCACGTGTCTGAGGTCAGACAAGCAGTCGCTGCATATAAAATACTAGTATTCAGCTGCATCCGGTTAAACTGGAAGGCGATCCCAACATTAATTGGGAAAATGCTTCGCAGATGATGATGGTACATCACATCTAAAAAGGTTGGAACAATATCTTACCTATAATTCTTTCCGGGGTAGTGGAGGACACTCGTTGCGACTGCTGACTATTTCTATGTTCCTGTAGGATCTCGGCCTGCGTGCGCGGTCTGCGCTCAGGCTCGGGGGAAGATCCTGCTGATGATGAAGACTCCGCGTTCCTGAGGAGTTGGGGTTGAGGTTACGGCTGTGGTAGTGTACCAGGGTTTGGGGGTGGTATGTGGTGGTAGAATTCTGGTAGGACCATTTTTGTTGAAGAGTCTGTTGTCTTTTAAATGTATGCCTTGGTCCTAAGAGGAGTATGTGATATAGTAGATTACTTATACCGTGGCTAGAGAATTACTGATCATGCTACACACAAATACTTTTCTTCCTGCCTTCAAAGCAAGAGTGAACAGACATCTTCTGGGGACGCTGGTTTCATCATAGACCTTATCCATCGCTTCCCATAAGGCGTGATCGAGGTCAAGAGCAGGCCCATTCAGCAATAAAAAACTAAAGTAACTTTGTCTAAAAATAATTGTTCAAAACTGAAAAAAAAACTAAACTAAAAACTGGTCAGATAGGCAGTCGCTCCATGGAAAATGCATCTGCTTAGACTGGAAGCCGACCCCAACATAGTTGGGAAAAGGCTAGGCAGATGATGAGTTGCTAGGAAACTACTATTATTTTTGGGTCAAAATTCGCTGTTTATGATAGTGTCCAATGTTACGCACGCAAAGCATTGGCGCCAATTCTGTTGTTCACAAACTAAACTAAATATAAGTTCATGCATCTTTTTCTTTCTATCTCATCAAGAAAATGGCAGAAGATAAATATTAGTTTAGTCCCGTCAAATTAGGATACTCCATAGACAACTTTAACGAGATTAAAAAATTGGCTACTAAAAATACGTCAATTTACGCCAGACACTGACTAATTTGACAGGACTAAACTAATATTAGTCTGTGTGGTGTCGGACTTAAAGAATAGCACCACCCCTTACTTCCCGTGGGTGTCGTAAAAGGCGACTAAGGGTCGTACCGAAGAATGGGCAGCAGCGTTCTCTATGTATTCCACCATTATACCATACTGCGATCGCCAACCCGCCTGCCAAGCGTGGCGATTATGGCAAACCCTCCCAAAATTGGGGGAGGCCTATGTCCAGCAGTGGACGTCTATCGGCTGAAACGACGACGACGAAACTAATATTTATCTTCTGTCCTTGTCTTAATGAAGGACAAAAGATAAATATTAGTTTAGTCCTGTCTTAATGAAATAGAAAGAAAAAGATGCCTGAACTTAAATTTAGTTTAGTTTGTGAACAACAAAAACGGCGCCATTGTGTCCTTCACTACACACAGAGCTCTGCTACCATTAAATTTCGTTTACTCTACTTACTCCTGTAATCTTCTCCTGATCTCGGCTGTGGGGGACTCTCCAGGTGGCACGGCGGAGTAGGGGGTCAGTTGTAGCTCTGGTGGTAGCTGGGCGTGGAAGGACAGCTTGGCTACCCATTCCTGTGGGGGAAAGAAAAAATATTCAGTATTATTTTAGGTAAAATGACTAGGAACCCGTGTTAAGAGTAAACTAGTCGCGAGCTCGAACTCACTGATGTTCATGGCCAAAAAGTACGCTGCCTCACCTGGCTTCGTGTCCAACAGAGCTAGTATCAGTGATGAGCAGTTAGACGCTAGTCTACACGAACAACGTCTAGTTCTCACGCACAGAAACACCGTTCCGAACTGATTGGCGCGTAAAAAATTCGAAAAGTGCTTCGGAAAATCGAGTTTTATGAAAAAACCACTACATAAATCAATTACAAATAAAGTTTATTGAACTCTTCGATAACTGAGCTTTGTCGGTACGGACTTGGTTTTGAAGATTTTACAGTTCTTTTATTACTTATTTACACCCAAAGTTACATTAAAAATAGCAAGAAAAACGAATCTTTGTTGGCTTATAACTTTTTATTTTATACTATTCTGTTTCCGTACACACAAATTTAATAATAAGTCAAAACTCATGTTTAACTTTGGATGCACAATGTCAAACTGTGGACTAAATACTCTCCCGAAATTTGTATGGACAAAATATCGACTAGTGGCATCTCAAGCTATGGTTGCCTATAATAACGGTGGGCGCAACCATTGAGTCCGCAATTAACCGCCGTATGACGTCACTGAAACGTTTTAGCGGCATCTACAAATGAGTAGGGTTTGAAAGAAAGAAAGAAAGAAAATACGTTTATTTGCGGTAAACATAACGCAATAAAGAACATAAACAAAAAAAATAAGAAAGGGTTGGAGGAAACATGCGTCACATCCACGCAAATCGGCTATCGCTCAGCATTATGCTGCGACCCTATGCAAGACAGAGCCCCAGCGCTGGTTTTCAGCGACAGCCGGCGCCGACGTATTGATACAAATATTAGGACGCTGTACTAGTACAGCATACACAAAGAAAATTAATAGTATGATTGAAACGTCAATGTGATAAAAACAGGAAATAAAAGGAAAATAGATATACATGCTATGAGAATATCATCCTCAATAAACTTTTTACATTTTATGTAGTGGCAACATTTCGGAACGTCATATTTAGCTTGCTACATATTTGTAATCTGGGGTCATATTTGACGTGCGCGCACGCAACATGCACCAACTAAAGAAATTATGTGGTTTGAGACTTTATACGTTGAAGTGGAAAGCTTACCTTCATCAAATCCTTGGAGGAGCAGGCGAAAAGGTACTCAGCTCCGTCGGCACCCGCCAGCCGGAACACGTTGGCGCGCTTCGTGTAGTCGCCCGCGGGCTCGCAGCGTGCCTGTCACAGATAGAAAGATTTTATATTGGTGTTAAAGAATGAAAGAAAGAAACAGTATTTAAAAATGGTCTATAGATCTAAAGTCTACAAGGCCTACAAAGTCCTCACATTTACAAAATAAAATCTATCAAAAGGACAAATAAAAAATAAAATATAAAAACCTGCTAAGACCAAGTGATATGATTGTCCAATAATTATACTACTTAGATAAAGATAATTTATTTGGCAAACATGCGTTTACATACAAATTAAGCATGCAAGATCTTAAATATAGGTAACAAGTCCATACATGTTTTGCCTGACGAGGCGTACAATTTTTTATTTTTATATAACAGACAAATAATTACTTCAATAAAGCAAAGACTAAAGACGCGTTCACTAACATTCATTATTACATTTTAAGAGAATAATATTAGTACAGAAATAATAATATAAAAGTTCAAGCATGTCAAAAGTTATCTGTCAAAAATTCATTTATATTATAATAATACTTTGGAGAATCTTAAAAGGATAACATTATGAATTATAATATGGCGAAGACAGTCCGTGTTTTTCTTTTTTTCGCTGCACTACGTAGGTTTAATCAAAGAGATTGGGATTGGATTGGTATTTTAGCACAGACAAAAAAAAATAACTGAAAAATGCTTCACCAATGAGATTTGATACGATTAACTTGACAGGTAACTGTCCATTACGCTATCCTTTTATGATTCTGCCAAAGTGGCCTTTCTAGGCCCCCTGTTAGTAGACTTACATTGAGTATAGCCACAGGCGGCGCCGCGGCCTTGGCGCTGGCGAAGTCCAGCTCATCCCTGAAGAAGCACAGCAGCTGGCCGCACAGCACCGAGTAGTACGCGCGCCACGAGCGGACCGTCGCGCGCTTGTTAGTAGACTTACATTGAGTATAGCCACAGGCGGCGCCGCGGCCTTGGCGCTGGCGAAGTCCAGCTCATCCCTGAAGAAGCACAGCAGCTGGCCGCACAGCACCGAGTAGTACGCGCGCCACGAGCGGACCGTCGCGCGCTTGTTAGTAGACTTACATTGAGTATAGCCACAGGCGGCGCCGCGGCCTTGGCGCTGGCGAAGTCCAGCTCATCCCTGAAGAAGCACAGCAGCTGGCCGCACAGCACCGAGTAGTACGCGCGCCACGAGCGGACCGTCGCGCGCTTGCCGCCGCAGCCCGCCTCCTGCTTGCGCTCCAGGTAGCCTGGCGGGGGGGGTGGGCTTGTAAGTCAGTGAATAACGAGCCGTCAAACTATTCAAGCATCCAGACAAAATTTGTTAATGAATAAAATGATGCCATCAAAAACATAACTTGTAAAAAAAGCCAAGTCTCGCAACTCAGTTCTTCTACCATAAAAAGTTGTGAGATCCATGTAATACCAAGTCGGTTAATTTATTCAGTCCCTACTTAAGGGACCTTCTGTCTTAAGTTATTACGTAATTAGCTAACCTAACAACATCTTGTAGTGACCATATCAATATTAAAAATCTTTTATGTTTAAAATACATAGATTGACTTGGCCATCGCATGAAAACACAATGTATCTCACAGTGCGATTGCCAAGTCAATCTATGTATTTTAAACATAAAAGATTTTTAATATTGATATGGTCACTACAAGATGTTGTTAGGTTAGCTAATTACGTAATAACTTAAGACAGAAGGTCCCTTAAGTAGGGACTGAATAAATTAACCGACTTGGTATTCTGATGTATCCTTACTAATATTATAAATTCAAAAGTAACACTGTCTGTCTGTCTGTATGTTTCTTTTCACGCTTAAACCACTGAACAGATTTCGATAAAATTTCGCAGAGAGATAGACTTCTTTTCGGGGAAGGACATAAGATAGTTTTTATCCCGATATTCCCACGGGATCGACACTTATGCGGGTGAAACCGTGGGGCGCTGCTAATAAGCTATAATACTATAAAGTTTCATCAAAATTCGTTCAGTGGTTTTTGCGTGAAAGAGTAATAAATACCCATCCACCCTCACAAACTTTCGCATTTATAATATTAGTAGGAATAGTAGGAATTAGTAGGGTACTGGTGCCGATTCAGTTGTTCACATTTTAAACTAAAAATTTAAGTTCAGTGCAACTTTTTTTTCTATTTCATTAAGAAAAGGACAGAAGATAAATTTTAGTTTAGTCCTGTCAAATTAATCAGCGGCTGACGTAAATTGACGTAACTTTAGAAGGCATATTTTTAATCAGGTTTAAACTTGTATGTAGTAGGTAGTAAAATTATATATTCTATGTATATAAAATATTTTTTGATTATTTTTTTTTTAATAAAAAATAAATTTAAGTTCATAATGTCAGGCGCTGATTCATTTAACAGGACTAAACCAAAATTTATCTTCTTGTCAAATTGTAAAATGTTATAAAAATGTCAAAATATTAATTTATGTGTAAATAATGAAGTAATGATAAAAAACTGGCAATCCAGGAGTGCCAACAGAAGTGAAAACTTGAAAAAGTAATTTTATAATTTTATATTTTCCCAAAGAAAATATACTTACTATATATTATTGTAATGGCCAAAAATCATTAAAAGCCTCCGCATCTTTTATCCTACAGTGGCTTTCTATTAAAGAAAGAAAAAAATACATTTATTTAGCCCATACTTAAAGACCTCCGACACGACCGGACTATGAGAGTAAAGGAACAGAGAGTGCACCTGTTTGTGCACACACTTGTGCACTATAATATCTCCTGCGTTCCTGGCTGATTGAGATCCTTCTCCATTGATATTGGCCACTGTGACCGAAAACGGTCGGGGAGACTATTATTTATTATTTAAAGACCTAGTCTTACCTTCAATCTCCACGGGTGGTAGTTCAGCGATGTCACCGCGGCGATGTCTCCTGAAGCTCTGAGTACGTCTGCGGGTTGTGAACGACGGAGTGCGCTTAGGAGTTTTCACCACCTGAGGAACAAATCAATTTGGTTCGTACACACATTTTTGAGGGACACATGGGCGATTAACAGCCCGAAAGTCTGACAACCAGTCTTACCAAGGGGTATCGTATTACCCAGTAACTGGGCTATGGAGGTCAGATAGGCAGTCGCTCCATGTAAAGTACTGGTATTCAGCTGCATCCGGTTAGACTGGAAGCCTACCCCAACATAGTTGGGAAAAGGCTAGGCAGATAATGATGATGACAGCCGAGCAAATGGAATAAATAATTGTGGCCTGTCCAGTCAGAGCACGCATTTGTCAAAAAACGTGCAGCTCAACTCAGAACTTGAGGAGCTCAACGATTCGATATTGCGTGCCTACGTTAAAAAAAATCTAGTATCGGGTTTTCATGTTTCTTCAGAGGTTTCGTTAGTGCCTTGCTGAGTCGGTTTATCAAAAACCACACTGCTAGCAACAGTGTTGGTACATGTACAGGCTTCGGACGGGACACGGTACATGCTAAGGGCGTTGTGTGACCAAGGCTCAGAAGCTTCGTTATGCACAGAGGAGGTAGCGCAACTATTGGCATACCCGCGTAGCAAAATAAGAACTGAAATTGTCGGAATCGCTGACGACAAACCAAAGTCCTCCAACTATGCTATACATGTCAAACTACAACCAAGATTTCCGAGTGAGTTTAGACTCCCAGTTACACTGATAGTACTACCAAGGTTGACTGGGTGCTTACCCGACAAGAACTTACCGGAATTACAGTCAGATTGGCTACAAAACAAGCTAATTGGTGATCCTACGTACTACAAAAGAGGACCGATAGATATAATATTGGGAGCTCAAGAGTACAGCAACTTATTACTAAGTGGGTTACACAAAATTCAAGACGGAGTCATTGCTCAGGACACAGAGTTTGGGTGGATGTTATCCGGAATTTGTTGTAATACTACTAGTACAAACTCAGTAAAGGTAGTCAGTATGATGACACGTACTGGGGAAATTCAACAATTAAATAAATTTTGGGAATTGGAGGAAGTTTCTGACACCTACCAAGAATCCCATGAAGACCAAGTTTGTGAAAGCTACTACAAAGAAACAACAATAAGAAGTCCAGAAGGAACTTATACAGTGAGGCTACCTTTCAAAGATTCCAGTATGGAGTACGGGAATTCTCGCAGTAGGGCGGTGGCGAGACTTCTGCAGCTTGAACGAAAATTCGCAAAAAATAAGGATCTTCACACACGTTACCAAGAGTTTTTGAACGAATACGTTGAAATGGGCCATATGAGGAAGGTCCCTAAAAACGATTATTACCAAGGGAGATACTATATTCCCCATCAACCAGTAATCAAAGAAGATTCACTGACCACTAAGTTAAGGGTAGTGTTCGATGCATCGAGTAAGTCGGATACCAAGGTCAGTCTGAACGACAACATGTTTACGGGTCCAAGAATGCAACAAGACTTAGCAGTTATTCTGGTACGATGGCGTAAACATAGAATTGTATTTATGGCGGACATAGAGAAAATGTATAGATTCATAAACGTAAGCGAGCAAGACTTAAAATACCAACGCATATTATGGAGGAAGTCACCGAAACACACCATCGATGAATACGAGTTAACTACTGTGACTTACGGTACAGCGTCAGCACCGTTTTTAGCAGTTAGAACACTTCGACAGCTGGCGTTAGATGAGAAATCAAACTATCCCGTTGCCAGTCAGAGGACCCTTCACGATTTCTACGTAGATGACATTTTGTCAGGGGAAGACAATGTTGAATCTGCAAAAGAGTTACAAAAAGGTCTTATACATATGCTGAAGACAGGCGGTTTCAATCTCAGGAAATGGTCTGCTAATAACGCAGAGTTGTTAGACCATATTTTAGATGAAGACAAAGTTAGTCAAATGATGAAGATCCCGCTAGATGAAACTAGAAAGTCACTAGGAGTGTTATGGTCACCGCACGAAGACAGTTTCAGATTTCAAATTAAGGTTAATCAAAATGAAAAGCCAACGAAACGGTTCATTTTATCGGAGATTGCTAAGATATTTGATCCTTTAGGATGGCTAGCACCTGTAATCATAAACATGAAACTTATAATTCAGGAACTTTGGACAAACGGTGCAGAGTGGGACCAGCCTGTAGATGACGATATTAAAAGAAGGTGGAGTGGTTTACAGAAAGAACTGAAGTCGATTGAAAACATTTCCATCCCGAGATGGTGTCATTGGTCGCCTGACTGTAAAATAGAGTTGCACGGCTTTAGTGACGCGTCAGAAAAAGCGTACGGGGCAGTAATATACTGTCGTATATGTGATAATAATGGTGAATATAGTATAACCATGATACAAGCTAAGTCAAAAGTAGCGCCGAAAAAGCACAAGACAACATTACCAAAATTAGAGTTATGTGCGGCGGTACTACTCACACAGTTAATGGAAAAAGTTATAAACGCCATGGAAATTAGTGTAACAAATATATATTGTTGGACTGACTCGATGATTACTCTCGGCTGGATTAAAGGAGAAGCGGAACGATGGAAGGTTTTCGTAGCAAACAGGGTGTCTGAGATACAGAGGATACTACCACGAGCAAGGTGGAATTACGTAAATACGTCTCAAAATCCGGCAGACCTGATCACAAGAGGAGTTACGCCCGATAAATTAGAAAAATTAACCAGGTGGTGGAGTGGTCCGGATTGGCTAAACACGGATAACATACCCAGTACCAAAACAATACCTGAGATCTGCGAAGAGATTAAACGTTGTTATCATATTACAACGAAGTCCCAACTACAAAATAATGTGTGGGACAGGTTTTCAAGTTTTCAAAAAATGGTCCGAGTATTGTCATACTGTTATAGGTTCATACACAAGGAAAGGAGGGACGATCCGTTGAGCTGTACGGAAATTAACAGAACAACTAAAACGGTTCTTTTATTGATACAACAATCAATGTTCTCTGAGGAATATGAAACCATAAAAAACGGATTATCATTAAGAAAAGGGAACAAGTTGACATGTTTAGATCCGTTCATCGACAGCGATGGATTATTGCGAGTTGGAGGAAGATTACATAATTCAGAACTTACGTATGATCAGAAGCACCCAATGCTGTTATCTCAAGATCATCCCGTAACAGGAATGATGATTCAAGACGCTCATTTAAACACATTACACGGGGGTAACAATTTAACCTTAGCGTATACACGACAGAAATATTGGATACTTGGAGCAAAACGAGCAGTGAAAAGTTATATCAGGAAGTGTGTGAAATGTATAAGATACAGATCATGCACAGCCACACAAAAAATGGGTAGTTTGCCAAAAGCTAGAGTAACAGAGTCTTATCCATTTTCTCACACTGGCGTAGATTACGCAGGACCAGTCCAGGTTCGAGCAATGAAAGGCAGAGGGCATAAATCCTACAAAGGCTATATTGCAGTGTTTGTGTGTTTAGCCACAAAGGCTATACATTTGGAACTAGTAGGTGATCTGTCGACAGAGACATTCATAGCCGCCTTGCGAAGATTCATAGCACGCAGAGGCCCAGTGTCGCACTTGTATAGTGACAATGGATCGAACTTTGTAGGAGCTGCGAACTTTCTACATAACGAAATGTTAGAAGTAACACAATCAAGCAAGTTTCAAAACACTATGGCCAGCATTGGAACGCAATGGCATTTCATTCCGCCATCATCTCCTCATTTTGGTGGGATTTGGGAAGCAGGAGTAAAGTCTATGAAGCATCATTTGCGAAGAGTCATAGGAGAACAAACACTTACATATGAGGAATTGAGCACATTTTTGCACCAAATTGAGGCTTGCCTAAATTCAAGACCGTTATGTCCACTAAGTGAAGATGTTAATGACAATGTCATATTGACTCCTAGCCATTTTTTGATAGGACGGGAATCAGTAGGAATTCCAGATCCACTGTCAGACAATAATACGGATTTAATAAACAAATGGAAACGTATTCAAAAAATGAAGAGGGATTTCTGGAACACCTGGTCCAAAGATTATTTACATCAACTACAACAACGATACAAATGGAAAACCAATCAAGAAAACCTAACGGTAGGAACTTTAGTAATCATAAAAGATGAAAAAATCAGTCCAAGTAACTGGCCACTTGCAAAAGTCAAGGAAATACACGCAGGAAATGATAAGTTAACAAGAGTCGTGACTCTTCAAAAATCATCGGGGTCAATTCTTAAGAGGTCAATTCACACGTTAATTCCATTACCAATTCAAACAAATGGAAGCTGTAATGATGGAAATATAACAAATGTGATACGAACTAATAGCATTACCGTGGTTAGAAACCATAGAAGTAAAAGTGATCAATCTAAGAAATGTAGTGTAATGTCAAAATGGTTCATATATTTACTAATAATGTTACAAATATTGGGAACAGCTGCACTAACATATTCGGTAAAAAAGGTGCCATCAGGATTCTACATTGAAGAAATCGGTACAGCAAGTATAAATAGAGGAATATTCCGAATAGAAACAAGTTTTGAGAGAGAACACTTAGAACAAGATTTCTATAGAGTGAGGACAGTAACGTCAAAATTCCGGCAGTTATGTACAAACGCGGAAGAATTAAGTGACACATCACATTGTAAACAGTTACACCATTATTTAATCGAAGAAGAATCGAAATTTGAGCGAATTAAAGAATATTTAATGGAAGTAAATCAAACTAGAAAGAAAAGAGGAATTTTAGGACAATTACTGACATCAATCTTTGGCGTAAATGATGAGGTTTATCGAGACATAGACTCGTTGAATATGAATCAACAAAAACTCATTGAAGCTGCCAACCACCAAACCAAATTTATGATATCAACTATTTCACAAGTCAATAAAACAGAAGAAAAGATAAAGCTAAAACTTGAAGGTTTTCAAAATAAATTGAACCAAGTTATTGATTATATGGACGCATACAACCATTGGTTCAGTACAGTTGACCATAATAGCATAAGCATACGCATTATGCAAACTTACCAATTAGCAGTTAATTATATATCAGAAGTCATGGATCATTACACTGGGTTTTTACAAATCTACTTGACAAAGGCAACGGTTTATAGCGTAATATCACCAAGGAATGTCAGTGAATTGATATCGTCAGCAAACCAAAAATTGCCGTCAAATTTAAAAATAGTTCAGCAACAATTATTAGATACCAAGATATCAGAAAACGATACCCATATACAAGTATATGCCTATTTTCCTATAAAGGATATATCTAAATACATGTTAATGTACGTTACACCCGTTCCGAACATAAAAACAGATAAGTCAGTGCAATCTATAGCTATACCTAAAGCTTACATAGGATTAGATTACAATAACGAATTATATTTCGAATTAAATTACGACGAATTTAAGAGTTGTTTGCAGAAATATGCTCACTTTATTTGTTTTCGTGGGGCGGTGAAGAACATGCAATTAAGCGAAAATTGCATTGTTGACCAAATCTTCAAAAATCAAACAAATACAAAATGTTTGTCCAAAACGTTTCATATACCGAATAAAGTTATATGGAAACAACTATATATGCAGAATACTTGGTTATTTATAGTGCCCGACTACATTACGACGTCAATTATTTGTGACGGAGAAAGAGAAGAGTTAGAGCTTCGAGGTGTTGGTGTAATTCAAATATCAGATAGTTGTATCATGAAAACGGTTAATAACATACTAAGCGCAAAAAGAACTGTGTCATTACCAATAGTTATGTCGTACTCGAAACAATTAGATTTCACAGTAAATACTCAGAATGTTGCTAACAACTTAGTGAATCTAACTAGGGAGGAAGTAATGGCTGATTCAACAGATAGTTTTCAACATTTAATAAATAAAGAGAATGCATTACAAACCAGTTTAGATAATACTGTATGGACTCAAATCAGCTCTCACACATATTTAACCAGTTTCGTATCATCAATAGTAATATTAGCAATTATATTGTTTATAGCTTGTTATGGTCGACGTATAGTAAGTTGGCTAGCAAACATCGTGCACACACCAAAAGGAGGAGAGTCAGCAAAACCAACCGGTCACCCAGCCAGAGGACAAGGACAGGTTGCAGCAACCCAAAGGCCACCAGACAAACCACCCAGGCAGCTGCAGTCAGCAGTTTCCATGGAACCGACATACAGTCAACCAATACCGAAGGAAGAAAGAAGACCAAAACCAGATTCACGCCGTAACCAAACGGCTAATTTGAGCGAAATCGTTGAATTACAACAGATGTAAGTCATCCTTTGAGAGGGCCAGAATGTTCACAAGTGAACCATAGCACCACGGAACCCTAATCCAAACATTGCAATACAGCTAATTTCATCTTAATCGCTAAATCAACGGATCACAACATTTATTGTACAAAGTTCGGATCAGCATCAGCACTTTGTCTGACCGAGTTACGAGAGATAGCTGCATCAACAACATCACACATGGATGACGGAAGGCACACACACTAAACAAGCATCTATGTGTATTTAGTTTATAATTAGTATATAAGATGTAAACTTTGTAAATAAAATTAGTCATCAAGCTGGAGTCGTGTTTGATTCCTCTCCGTCGAGTTACCCCTCACTGTAGCCAAGACACCTTTAGCCATCAGTACGATCGATCCTGTGAGTCTGTGGGATCGGCAGTGAGATATCCACCTCCTGTGTACATTGCACCTGGTACACTTACCTTGCCTTCCTACCCGCTCCGGTCTGTTGCCTTAGGTCGCTGGTAACAGGCTTTCCTGCCCACACAACAGTACTAGTACGTTGTGTTATGGTTTGTACGTTAGGGCTAGGGCGTTAGGGCTGATAGGGTACTAGGGCTAGTCAGACAGGTAGGCATTGAATTGTAAGAGCTAGGTTGTAGGCGTTAGGGGCTTAGGGGTAGGAACTTAGGTCGTTATTGCCTCTATCTAGCCACTCTGTGTTCATAGGGAGCGGCAGTTGTAGCACACTCAATAAACAACTAGCAGCTGTCTGTGTGCACAACCTCCTTACTAATAAACGCATTATTAATTAAAAAAAAAAAAAAACTTTTCCTTATGTTCTTTTTTCTCGATAATTATTTCAATTGTAATTCAGATTCGTCCTTTTTTAGGGTTCCGTACCCAAAAGGCAAAAACGGAACCCTATTACTAAGACTTCGCTGTCTGTCCGTCTCACAGTGTTTTTTTTTTGCCTTAAAATCGGACATGTTATTTTTTTTAAACAAGGGCTTAGAGTATTCCACGACAAATGCCAGAGTAAAACTCCCGCGTGGATAACTTTTATAGTTTTTCATTTAGAACTAACTGAATTTTTGATCCCGGAATTTGCAAAAAAAAAAAAAAAAATTATAACTTTGAACACTTACACACGAAACAAACATTTCTATTTTAGTTTGAAAGGCCTAAGGCTAGGCTAAATTACAAGCATTTTCTGGATGTCCTGCGACTTACTAGTGACGAATAAATCGCGATAAAGTGATTTTTGTTTTCATTTTTTTCTGGCTCCGGTTTTTGATTGGGGTAATTTTAATCAGCATAAATCAGTTGGTTACTTATATGCGCTAATAACAATAAAAAAACGAATTCCCTAATTAGTGGCCGGAAGGAGAAAAACGACATTGAAAAAACCCCGGGTTCCCGGGATTTCTCCACATCATCTCCACACATCAGACTTTTTAATAATTTTTTAAAAGTTATTAAAAAGTCTCGCTTTCGTTCAAAACAACAGATGTGTACTCGTTCTGGTCATATTGAGTATGTTGTCGAGAGTCATCGTCTTCATCGTTATCGTCGTCATCGTCGTCATCGTCGTCTTTTTCAGGAGGGTCGAATGGCTTTAATAAATTTAATATTTCGGTCGTAAATGGTATCCGTTTCCTATTTCTTTGGCGCCAGCTAAGTCCACTATAAGAAATTATGGGGTCTGATGACTCCAGCGCCCTGTGAAAAAGGTCTGTCAATGTGTGTTTGCGGCTATCTTTCCGGCTGCGGTGCTCTCGGTCGTACCTATAAAATTTATTTCTGGACTCGCCAGCCTATTCTGAGAGCACTCCTATAGGCAAAATCGACATCTCAACGATTTGCTTGCCGTGTACCAGGATTTTGTGTAAAGTCACAGTCATGGGAAGCCAATCATATTCCGCAACATATTTCGATGCCTCCCACGCATAAGGTCGTAAGGCTAAAAAAGCATTAATGTCAGGAAAACATTTTTTTATACGTTAACGTAAAAAATGCTCTCCTGACATTAATGCTTTTTCGTCATTCTTCGTGTTTTTAAGGTCGTAAGGCTAAAAAAACACTAATGTCAGGAGAGCATATTTTTTAAACGTGCCGTATTTCATTTTATAATGCTCTCCTGACATTCATGTTTTTTTAGCCTTACGACCTTATGCGTGGGACGCGTCGATTTGTAGGCTGTGTTTTTACAAAATTCACCAAATTTTTGGGAATCGATTGGCAAACCGCTGTTCAATACAACTAATATAGTTACGTTTAGATCTTTTACAAGCCAATTTTCTATTCCAAGTATTTCGGAGAATATTGTGTGGTTTTCTTCTGTGGAAAACACCCGCCTTGCCGTATTTCCATCGTTTGTAGTCCCAGAATGAGGCCTAACAATATCAACTAAAAGTCCCATGCGATCCCTTATTTGAGCTTGTATGCGCTTTTTGCGGTCCTCGACAATTCGTCCCTCAACAGAAGACTTTGAGATACGCCAGTGCCTAACACTTGGATCGTTCTTATACCCAAGATGTAGAAGAAAGTCCAAACACCTGATATAGGCGTGAAGACGACTTAAACCATGTCTTAAAGCCTCCTCATTTATGGGGTATTAAAAACCAAATCATCACTATTACACTATTTATCACTCTATAACATCGAAAGAAAACATCGTGATTTTTCAACGGTGTGTTAAACCATGTCAGAGGACTTTGGGCAGTTTAAAATTTTGATAAATACTAGGTTGTTCATCAACCAAACAATACGATCATGATGATAACTGGAAAAAAAAATCCCGAGATCCCGGGATTTTTTCAAAGTCGTTTTTCTCCTTCCGGCCACGGATTAGGGAATTCGTTTTTTTATTGTTATTAGCGCATATAAGTAACCAACTGATTTGTGCTGATTGAAATTACCCCAATCAAAAAACGGAGCCAGAAAAAAAAATGAAAACAAAAATCACTTTATCGCGATTTATTCGTCACTAGTAAGTCGCAGGACATCCAGAAAATGCTTGTAATTTAGCCTAGCCTTAGGCCTTTCAAACTAAAAAAGAAATGTTTGTTTCGTGTGTAAGTGTTCAAAGTTATAAATTTTTTTGTATTTTTGCAAATTCCGGGATCAAAAATTCAGTTAGCTCTAAATGAAAAACTATAAAAGTTATCCACGCGGGAGTTTTACTCTGGCATTTGTCGTTGAATACTCTAAGCCCTTGTTTAAAAAAAATAACATGTCCGATTTTAATGCAAAAAAAAAAACACTGTGCGTCTGTCTGTCACCAGAACCGCGATAGCTAGACAGTTGAAATTTTCACAAATTATGTATTTCTGTTGCCGCTATAACAACAAATACTAAAAACAAAATAATATAAATATTTGAGGGGGGCTCCCATACAACAAACGCGTTTATTTTTGCCCTTTTTTGCTCGATATCAAAAATGGCAACAGGTAGGCACTTGAAATATTCACAAAATACTCAGTTGTATTTTAACTTGAATAATAAATAATAAAATTAAAATAAAATAAATATTTAAGGGGGGCTCCCATACAACAAACATGTTTTTTTCGGCGTTTTTGCCTTGTGGTACGGAACCCTTCGTGTGCGAGTCCGACTCACACTTGGCCAGTTTTTTGTGAATGATGTGCATGCCTCTAGGTAACATAATTATTTACACAGAATCCCATCGTAAATGTCTGTACAGGTCTTAATTGTAAAGAAGTTGTTGGTGTGTCTATATCAAATAAATAAATTATATCAGATGAATAGTTACACACCGATTTCTCTCTTTCAGTCGTCAGTAATTTGACTTTCGAAAGAAGAAGACAAAGCGTTGTGTAACTATACAGACGTTATACAACGTTTATTAGTAAGGAGGTATTATAGATAGATTTTAAAAACACAGATGTACTCACACTCATGCTCTCAGCTCGCTTGACATGCTGTTCGTTCTTGGGTAGCCTGTCGAACTGTGGCGCCGGCGACAGTGTTTCCTCTGAAGACGCGGGCGCAATGGACGTCTGCATGCGTTCCGACTGCAAGATAGACTTAAATTAAGTCAACTAATTACGTGTAATTGTCATAAAGTAACCTTCTAACATATTTCCGTGCCCCTACCGCTCGTGTCGTATTTCTGCGACAGAGAACATGCATGATTTTTTCGTTCTATTCAACGATTTCTCCTCCTTATTTATTGTAGGTATTATTTTATCGATTTAGGTAAATGATAAATGATTTATTTCTGTAAGTAGGTTTTTACAAACACGTCAATCATATTTTTTAAACTAGACGAGGTCGGTGTTTCCTATCTGACTACTCTGAGAAGAGAGGCCGAAAAAAACTCAGAGGTCACAGTCTCTTTTAAAGTCCAGACAAAATCTTGGTCAGATCGTGTGAAGACCATTTAGATTGGTGTCTGAAATGGTCTTTTGAGGAAAGAACCACACAGATTGAGCGGACCTGTCCAATCAGTGCACGCATTTGTCAAAAATCTTGCAGCTCAACTCAGAAGTTGAGGAGCTCAACGATTCGACGAACAATACCAAAGAAAGGACATTTAAGTAGGCCACGTAAATTACTCAGCTGCATCCGGTTTGACTGGAAGCCGACCCCAACATGGTTGGGAAAAGGCAGGCAGATGATGATGATTATTTTATCGATTTGTAGCCGCGCGCTAGGGGCACGGCAATTGATATTTAGCCAAGCGCTTAAAAGGTTAATCCTGTGCGGCAGTCAGCCCTGATACCACCAATTTTTATAAATATTTTTACTTCGACACTAGCTTCTGCCCGCGACTTCGTCCGCGTGAAATTTCACCCTCTTAGGGGTGGAATTTCGTAAAACCCTTTCTTAGTGGATACCTAGTCTTCACACCCTCCAAATTTTATGTCTCTAGGACCAGCGGTTTAGGCTGTGCGTTGATATATCAGTCAGTCAGGACTTTGAATTTTATATAACTGATTTTATTTATTTTGTGATTTCAAAGTTGGTCCCATAGTAAAAGTTGTTCATATTCATGGGTGTGTAAAATATTTGGAACCGGTAACAAAAAAAAATCACCTGTATATAGATTTACAGTGTTCAAAAAAATCCTCAATTGGTAATATTATTTGCCATAAATAGTGGCAACATTAAGACGTATCCTGGCAACATTACAATACATATTATGATTAAAAAGATACATCCCTCGACGAACGGGTATCTGTGTTTCGGTAGCGTCTTTGTACGGAACCCTACAAATATAAATACACTGGAGTCTTGCCCTAAAATAAAAACAATTGATTTCTCCCTACCTCTCTGACCATAGGCACAGGCGCGGTCTCGCGTCTCCTCTCCTCGGTGATCCTCTCCATCTCTCTCTTCCTGTATTGCTGCAGTCTCTCTGCCTCCTGTCTCTCTACTGATAGACGGCGAGCTTGCTCCTCTTCATCACGCTGCATTTGGAAGGCTTGTTCCACCTGGTGAAGAAATACATTCAGTTTTAATTGGAAACGAACAAAACTACCACACTAATATTATAAAGGCGAAAGTTTGTGAGTGTGTGAGTGGGGGTGTGTGTGTGTTTATATGTTTGTTACTTCTTCACGCTCAAACGGCTGGACCAATTTTGATAAAATTTGGTATGGAGGTAGCTGACACCCTGGATTAACATATAGGCTACTTTTTATCCCGATATTCCCACGGGATCGACACTTATGCGTGTGAAACCGCGGGGCATAGCTAGTTATAAATATAAAAAAATTTGTGCATTGGCATCTGCGCTACGGGTTCAAAACCCAAAGGCAAAAATATTTATATGCTGTAGACTAAACTAATATTTATCTTCTGTCCTTCTCTTAATGAAATAGAAAGAAAAAGATGCATGAACTTAAATTTAGTTTAGTTTGTGAACAAAAGAATCGGCGCCAATGTCAAACAGTGAAGTAATCATCATCATTTCAGCCGAAAGACGTCCACTGCTGGACATAGGCCTCCCCCAAACACCTCCACTTCGACCGGTCCTGTGCTTCCCGCATCCAACGGGTTCCTGCGGCCTTCACAAGGTCGTCGGTCCACCTTGTAGGAGGCCTTCCAACGCTACGTCTCCCGGTACGCGGTCGCCACTCCAGAACCTTTCGGCCCCATCCGCCATCTGTTCTGCGAGCAACTCGCCCGAAATTTGTATAGAAAAAATAGCGACTAGTGGCACCTTAATATAGCCATGTGTGTAGCCTTACACACATCATAATATACTTACAGAGATTAATATTTATTTTAATTTTAGTGTTACTATTTAGTACTAGTGTGTTGGAGGGGTCCGTGGCTAAATAATAACAGCCGCACAGGTCGATCGATCAGGTTAAGCTTCGCTTGCCGCGGTTGGTCTGTGGATGGGTGACCATCTTTACATACCGAGACCCCTCCGTGCCTCGGAAAGCACGTTAAGCCGTTGGACTCGGCTGCCATTCGTGGATCTTTGACAGTCGTTACGGGTAGTCAGAAGCCCGAAAGTCTGACAACCAGTCTTACCAAGGGGTATCGTATTACCCAGTAACTGGGTTGTGGAGGACAGATAGGCAGTCGCTCCATGTGAAATACTGGTATTCAGCTGCATCCGGTTAGACTGGAAGTTGACCCCAACATAGTTGGGAAAAGGCTAGGCAGATGATGATGTTACTATTTTACAATTTAACACTAAAATATACATATTATATAGTATACGAGTATACAAGTATATATAAAAAAAAGGTAAATAAAAAGACAGGAGCTCATTGGGCATCAAAAAATTCGTCCGCATCGCTGTCAATGGCACAAGTGCCCAAAAGGCTGGCAGCATTACCATGTTGGATGGCAATGCTTATTCTTTGGGCTAAAAATAGGCCAGCCCTCTGGTCACGTGAAGACTCAACCAACCGCTTGGCGATGTCCCGAAATATTCGATGAGCACTCGGACCCCAAGGCCCTAGTGTTTCAGTACCAGTCACAATATTTGCGCCTTTTGAGGTTTTCTGCTCCTGCAGCAGCCGCCCCAGCACAGCCCACCGTGCTAGGAAGATGGGATGGCGCAAGGGTGTCGACACAGGTAGCATCCCAAACCAAAGGCCTACCCAACTTCCAAGGCATTATAAGGCATTAGGGGTCATTTTGCTTTGCTTATTTTTGATGACGTGGGTATGCCCCCCCCCCCCCATCCCCCACGTCATCCATATGGATGGTGATTACGTCAGCAGTATTTTTTTTTTTACTTTTTCGGATTTTCTACAAAAATTGATTTTGGTTTGAACACATATGGCAACCCTCCTTGTCTATGCTTGAAAACGAAACGCAAATAACTGCTGCTCAGGTTTAAAAAAAGAAACCAGAACACATTGAAAAATGCATGTAAGTACCAATGTTTACGTAAGCATTGGGGGTAAGAGCTTTGCTTATTTTTGATGACATGGGGGATGGGGGGGGGGGGGGGGTATGGATGGTGATTACGTCAGCAGTATTTTTTTTTTACTTTTTCGGATTTTCTACAAAAAGTCGATTTTGGTTTGAACACATATGGCAACCCTCCTTGTCTATGCTTGAAAACGAAACGCAAATAACTGCTGCTCAGGGTTAAAAAAAGAAACCAGAACACATTGAAAAATGCATGTATCAATGTTTACGTAAGAATGGGAGGGGGGGGGGTAAGAGCTTTGCTTATTTTTGCTGACGAGGAGGAGGGGGCGGTTAATCATTGCAAAAAATCTGCTTACGTAATACTTGAACGGCCCCTTAGGTATTTATATACTTACAAGAGTTATTCTCTTGAGCGCATTGAACTTGTCTCTCTGCGCGTCGATCGTCTCCTCCAAGTCGCGATGGCGGTTGATGAGTTCTTCTACTTGAGCTACGCTTTCACCGTATTTGCCGTCGCGGACCAGCGGCACTCTGGGAGAGAGAGAGAGATACGAGTTTAGAAAAAAAAAAGGTGAATATTTGGAACAATGTTCCATCACCACTAAATTCACTGGACGAGGCAAACAATGGTGTATACAACATTATTTTTAGTATATGCGAAACCCGAAACAAGTATCTTGTATTTTTATGTAAAGAATCTATGTACTGAATTTCAAAACTGTGTCATGAAAAATCACAAAGTTATAAGCTTGTTAAGTTACCTGTTTGTCCGTACAAAAACATACTCACCCGCGCCGTATTGCGCTCATTGGTACCTAGGTACCTAACCGTTCGGCGCGGAGATTGGATAACCTACTTAGTGTCGCTCGGTGTCCAACTTTGAACTTTTTTTAAATATTTTTCGGACAAAATATAACATGGGGTAAAAATTATTGGAATCGATTCAGTTACTTATTCTGAACAAACTATATTCAGGTTTCGCATATATACTAAAAATAACGTTGTATAACAATATTAAGTTAATGAAGAGTTTATTCCCTACCAAATATCACAGACCTGTTGGTAATCCAGTTGTCCAGTGCGTCCGCGTCCCGCTTGAACACGAGCGCGTCCAGGTGCTGCGTGTAGATGCGCTCGCGGTTGCCCCACGCGCCGTCCAGCTGCGCGCGGCGGCTGCGCAGGATCGACATGCGGTCCTCTATCTCGTTGGACATGAAGTGCCCTTCTTTTACTAGTTTTTCGCCTGTGGGGAAAGAGTTTTTATATAAATAAAAACTGAAGTTCGAAAACAAAATGTAAGTGTTTAAAAATACTAGTATAAACTAGTATTTTTAAACACTTACATTTTGTTTTCGAACTTCAGTTCGACATAACTACGAAACAAATCATAAAATTACAGGGACAGTTTTCAATGCAGGTCGATTAGAGGCATATTAAAGCCGGCCATACACGGAGGGTTTGAAGCAGCCAATATCGACTGCTTCAAGCTACGACTGCATAGCAAATTACAGTCTTCTACGTACACACCCATACACGGAACCGCTCGAGCAGTCGCGACTGCTTTGTGTGAAATTCCATCGGGCGGTCAAGCAGTCGCCACTCGCCCGCCATAAACTGACTGCTCGAGCTGTCGACTGCTCGAGCGCAGTTACGTCCGCCCGCACTCTTCATTCCACGACGCGTGTATTAGGGCCACCATACACGAACTGCTCGAGCAGTTAGCAATTGATTAGCATACACGGACCGCTCTTGCAGTCATAGTCAACAGCTTGAAGCTGCCATTGATACCTGCCTGCTTGTTGCTGCAGCAGTCGCAAATAAATGCTTTGAGTTTTCGAATTTTTTTTTTTGACCGCCGGTGGAATCCTTTTTTTTTTTTTTCTCTCTTTATTTGTTTTGGGGTTTTTATCTAAACAGATATGTCAACCCCATCGTGCCTTTTACATTGTAACTTTAACACTTATTTTAAATAACTAACAAAAACGACTAAAAACTAGATACTAACTACTAACATAAACTATAGTAAACAATTCAACAATCTATGAAATAGTTTGTGATAAAAGATTGAAGTCACCGATGAAGGACTGTTATTAGCTGACATAACTTTTTGGCACCTTCTGAAGTTGGTTGGGATAAAATTGATTGTATTAATCCCACGTTAAGCCTATTTAAGTTTAATTCTCTCAGAAGTAACTCCCTCTCGCGCCTGTTGCGGACACAATCCATCAGCAAATGCTGCACGCGGTGCGGTGCGGTGGAATCCTCTGGTTGCAAGAAGCACAGAACCGGTCGAAGTGGCGGTGCTTGGGGGAGGCCTATGTCCAGCAGTGGACGTCTCTCGGCTGAAATGATGACGATAATGACTTACCATCGCTGTAGAGCGTTTGGAAGGCATCTTCCTTGGCCTCTATCTCCACCTTGATGTCCCGGTGTCTTGCTAGCAGCCGCTCTGCTCCGGACACGTCGTGTGCGAGGTCCGGGGCTGTCACGCGGGCTAGGGTCTCGTTTGTCCAGGCTCTGGGAAAGGAAAGGAAATAATAATTATTATCCTAGTCATTATAATGAATGTAAAGAAGAGGCTTGTGGA
Organism: Mesoligia furuncula; assembly: GCA_916614155.1. Taxonomy (NCBI): domain Eukaryota; kingdom Metazoa; phylum Arthropoda; class Insecta; order Lepidoptera; family Noctuidae; genus Mesoligia; species Mesoligia furuncula. The sequence continues at coordinate 12,040,253 of OU744820.1, read as the reverse complement.
TAAATAGAAATATAGGACGCCTTGATCCTCGCTGTGTGAACCCTGTGGGAATCCCGTCATTATGATATTGACGTGAATACGCCTTTAAAATTCCTTCCATACCAGGAGACAAGTCAAAAGAACCAATGATAACAAAATCGGGGGATACAGTTTGGTGTTGCAGCTTCATATCTATCATCTCCATTCGAAATTCAATTACACCATTGCATAGCTAAAGGATCAAAGAATTCATTACGCCAACTGAGGACTGTGACGCATCGCGCGCAGTTGAAGAAGAAGAAGCGCCGCCATTTTGAGGTAATTTTGCTGAGTATCGAGATTTCCAATTAGTATAACTTTTGACTCGAAAAAGCTACGACGTTCGTTTATGTTTCAATCGTCAGCTCTTGTCAAAATCTAACGATTGTATACAAAAGTTTAGTGTAAAATGGTGACAGGAAATTTAATATGTTAAAATAAAAACAAAAATAATATCAAAAATATATAATGTCGGAATATACGCGTAAAAAAGCCAAATCCAAATACAGAGATCGCATACGCTTGGAAAGGGCTTCTTAAGAGCAATTGAATGGTACCAATAAAAACCATATGACCGAGTCAAGCAGTCCCGGGAACGTAAAAGAATGAATGCGGCCGAGCGGATCAACCCCGTTACGTAAACGTATTCACGTACAACACACGGCTGTGTCCATGACACAGCCACACCCCATTTTCTTTGTACTGAACCATACCGGGGAACATTCTGGTCACGGAGATATTGAAGGTGAGTTCCAACTTTTTTTGTGTGTTTCTTTTTACGAAAACAAGTTTTAAGTGTTATAACTTAACTTTAAATACTCGCACAATCCCTGCAATTTTACATGCACACATAAGCACAATGTTGTGCGTGTCTTCATGCATTGCAAACTGCGGTAAACAGCGAATTTACACGCCAAAAATAAAAGTCGTTTCCAAGCAATTATTTTTCCACAACATTACTTAGTTCGATCTACCATCGAGGAAACTTACATCCGCCCAATTTGAAAACAAAATCCCATGCACACGATGACCACATCTGTTAGCAAGCGTTACCATAGCGGCCGAGCGCTGCAATCAAGAATAGCCCTTACGGTGTATAGAAGTAAGTTTCCTCAATAGCACGGTCGAACAAGCTATTTGGTATACAGGCAACAATATTCATCTTTCCACTACACTGCCAATTTAGTTTTATTTTGTGCGTTATAACTAGAGAGGTGGCCAGTAACACCGGGAATACATATTAACTAGTCTGGTGTATAGTACGGAAGGAAGGAACTACATAAATAAAATTATTCTAAATATATTATGTAGTCGTTATCTTATCTTGACGTTGTTTGCTATTGCAGTTTGGTATCTACCTACTTATATTACAATACTAGTTAGTTTGGTAGATATGCATCCGATTCTATAGTAAAAAAAAAACGCAAAATTCCGGAAACGCGGGATTTTTACGATCTATAAAAAAGTGCATTCCATATAAGTAAGTAAAAGTAAATATATATCTGATTCTTTAATCAGAAACCTAAATTTGTCGATCACGGCACCGCGGGTTTTTTTCGATACAAAAGCGCATTCCATCAACATCTCAGCTTTAGGTGAATATGCATCCGAATATCCGATCTTTAGTTATAACTTTTTCAGCTTATGGCCTCCATAGTAGAGTGGTGTGAAAGAATTGACTACTCAGCACACCCACATCATTGTTTAAAAGTAGTTGCATGTTAGCTGCCTGTATACCAAACAGCTTTTTCAACCGTACATAATGCTTAGATGACGGCTTCATGAAGGGTCGTGTTACATCCTGTATTATGTTAACAAAATGTTTACTCACAACAACTCCTGGTAGGTGTCGAAGTACGCCTGCAGCTGGCCGGCCAGCTCCAGCTGGTGCGTGCACTGGTCGGCGCGCTGCACCAGCGTCTGCAGGGCTTCGCTCACGTCCTCCAACTTCGCGGTCACGTGCTCCTTGGCGTCGGGGAAGGCGGTGCCCAGTCTGTGGGAGAGAGAAGAGAGAAATAAATAAGGAAGTAAAAGTTTTAACTCATCTTCTGTCTAGCCTTTTCCCAACAATGTTGGGGTCGGCTTCCAGTGGATGCAGCTGAATACCAGTACTTTACATGGAGCGACTGCCTATCTATGCCATTTTACCAACGTTGAATTCGATATCCTCGTACTAACAGAATGCTGGTTAAAAGTCACTGGTCCTTTACCAAAAATAGATGGCTATACTACCTTCTTCACATCAAATCACAAATCACAAAATGACGGAGTAGTGATTTACGCCAAAAGCCTATTGAATGTCAAGGTTTCTGAACCACAATTTCTTGATGCCAATTGTTTGGTATGTCACGTTGGCAATGACTTATGTCTCATATCTCTCTACCGCCCCCCATCCTATAAAAATATCGACAACTTCCTGGATAGTTTATTTAATCTAGTACATCCTTTACCGCTAAGCATTAACGTAGCTCTAATTGGAGATATGAATATCGATATAAAAGCTAATAATGTAGATCGACTATCTGATCAATACCTTACTTTCACAGCGTCTCTCGGTTTACTTCCTACGCATAACATTCCTACCAGACAAAATAACTGCCTCGATCATATTCTCCTAAGAACGAAGCAAATGGCTGTAACAATGGTAATTGACTCCCCTGTGACGGACCATCTTCCCGTAATGCTATGCCTCAACATGGGGAAACCCAAGCCCGACCCTCCAAGGTCTAGTAACAAAATCGACTACCCATCTATTCTAGACACCATCCAAAACACGGATTTTACGCCTGTACTAGAATGTTCGGATACAAATAGGGCTACAGACATGTTCATATCAACGGTTTCATCTGTAATCAAACAACACACAAGGCTAATCTACGTCCCAAAAAGACAACGAACAATTAAGCCCTGGATTACACCGGGCCTATTACGATGCATAAGGAACCGGGACAAAATGCACAAAAAGCTAAAAAAATCCCCTGATAACACAATCCTCAAAATTACCTACCATCGTTACAGGAATTTTTGTAACCGATTGCTGCGTAAACTGAAACGGGAATACGAAAAAAACCAACTTATAAAGGCTAAAGGCAACTCAAAAGCAACATGGAACGTCATTAAAACAATCACGCATACCCGACATGACAGACAACCCGCGCGCCAACTCTTGAAACTCGAAGGTGATCCTACTGCATCCGCCAACGAGGTCAATAGTTATTTTGTCAATATAGGTAAAAAACTGGCTTCGAAAATCACTCCAAACAATATTCCTTTGTCCGAAAACTCTAACTCGCAACCTAACTCTCTAGTTATCTTAGAAGTCAACCACGAAGAAGTAGAACGTATTATTATGTCCCTTAAAGTGGATTGCGCAGTCGGATGGGACGGCATCTCCGCAAAAATCATAAAAATGTGTAAAAACACTTTGATACCGCCAATCACGCACTTATGCAACCTCGCGATAAATACAGGCACCTTCCCACGTGCATTCAAGAAGGCCCTCGTTCACCCTATCCATAAGGATGGGAATAGAGACGTCGTGTCAAATTATAGGCCGATATCTGTACTCACAACTCTTTCAAAAATTTTGGAACGTATCCTAAACAACAACTTAGTTAATTTCTTTAGCAAATATAATATAATAGCTACAAATCAATACGGTTTCCGACCGGGTATCTCCACGGAGGACGCCGTAGCAAGCTTTACCGATCAAGTCACAAAGAAAATGGACTCCAGGATGAAAAGCTTTGGCATCTTCCTGGACCTATCTAAGGCCTTCGATACCGTCTCTATTCCGATCCTTATACGCAAAATGGAAGAAGCCGGCATACGGGGTAATGCACTAAAGATTCTTCAAGATTTTCTCACAGATCGCAGACAGTGCGTTAAAATTGATTCTGTCATGAGCAGCGAGGAAATTATTAGTTATGGCGTCCCGCAGGGTAGCATTATTTCACCATCACTATTCCTGTTATATGTAAACGATCTATGCAACCTAAAACTACAAGACTGTGACACGTTTATGTATGCAGACGATACTGTTTTATTTGCCTATGGTGCCGACTGGAAAACGGCCAAACTAAACGCTGAAGCCTCACTTAGAACAGTGATGGCCTGGCTTTCTGTTAACTTGCTGACCCTCAATTTATCCAAGACAAAAGCAATTGCCTTTAGAATCACCGCTAAGTCCGCACCCCGGGCTGCGGAATCTTCTCTAACTGCACACGTATGCCAGAATTCGTCCTTCCCTTGTACATGTCTCCCTCTTACGTTGGTATCCAATACCAAATACCTAGGTGTTTACATAGATGAGAGGCTGGACTGGCACACGCATTTAGGAATACTAAAAACCCGACTAAGGAGACTCATTTACATTTTTAAAAACCTCCGCGATGTCGCCGATATAGACACGATGAGACTGGTATACCTCGCCCTGTGCCAGTCTATCCTCTCCTATTGTATCCCCATTTGGGGAGGCACTGATAAAACCGCAGTGTTGGGCCTCGAAAGAGCGCAAAGGGCTTTATTAAAAGTCATGACCCGCAGACCTCGTCGATACCCAACTCTGACCCTATATAAAGACTGCAATTGTCTCTCTGTAAGGAAACTATTCATCCTACGCACAATACTCAGAAAGCATGGCTCTCTTCCACACACTAAAAATAGAGCAATGCGCAGCGGGAAACCCATTTGCAACTATACTCAAATTAAAACAAGCTTCGCGACACGCCAATACTCTTTTTTAGCATCTAAACTATATAACAGCTTAAACAAATCAATAAATATACACTCGCTAAACCAATATAACCTAAAAAGAAAAGTTACAAATTACTTGCTAAATCTGACATACGACGAAACTGAAAAATTACTCACGCGCATTACATAACACGTTACCTTCGATTACAGTTCCACATAACACCCCCACATCCATTCACACGAACATGTACCTCACACAAACACAAAAAACACTAACACAAACACACACACACACACACACACATATACACGAACACTCACGCACACTTATGGCAACACCTCGTTTTTCATAGACTTCTCAATAAATACTTTTTGTACCTAGTTGATAACCCTTTTACATTTAATAATATTACACCTTTGCGGCATGTACTCATTCTTACTTATTCTTATTATTATTATTTTTTTCGTAAATTTGCAACACTTTGCTTTGTTGCTTAACTTTGTAACGGCTGACAAGACCCCCAGAAGGAATCACTGGCTCTGAAGATACAGGCTATGTCTAGTTTCGGAGTCAGGGATACTCATACTTTAATTGCCAAAAATAAGCCCTGGCTGCATAACAGTACCAAATGATTTTATAATCCAATGTCCTTTATTTTAAGTCACTTCGATGTACACCTTAGAATAAGTACCAAATTGTAAAAAGGGTTGTGAATAAAACTTTTATTATTTATTTATTTTATTTATCTGACCTCCACAACCCAGTTACTGGGTAATACGACATACCCCTTGGAAATACTGGTTGTCAGACTTTCTGGCTTCTGACTACCCGTAACGACTGTCAAAGATAAACGAATGTCAGCCGGGACCAACGGCTTAACGTGCTTTCCGAGGCACGGAGGGGTCTCGCTATGTAAAGATGGTCATCCATCCACGGACCAACCGCGGCAAGCATTACCTGATCGATCGATCTGTGCGGCTGTTATTATTTAGAACTAACATAAAAAAAAATTGGTGCAGCTGTCATTGGCCATTGAAAAGTCAGGGAAATTTATTGTTAAGCAAATTGGCTGCCTAAATTGAATTGTCTGTATATTCAAACCACAACATTCTTTGATAGTTATAACACGGCAGATTGACGTAGGGTGTTAATTTGATTAATAATAAACTTCCCTGAAAACTGTGCGCAATCTTGGCCCAACATGGGCCATCGTGTACACGGCCATTACCCATCAATGACCATTGCTAATACACCATCATGGCCCATCATTGAGTACTGTGTGCCATCATGGCCCATTGTGTACACGGCCATTGACCATCACTCACCTCTCAGCCTCCGTCTGCAGCTTGTCGTGCGCAGCCTTGATGGCGTCCAGATCAGCTCGCAGCGCGTGCAGACTCCTCTTCTGCTTGTGCAGCTCGTGCAGCGAGCGGGGCGGCGCGGCCTCGCTAGCTAGAGCGGTATCCTTCTCGCCCACCCAGGCGGCCGTCTCCTCGGCCGAGCGGTCGAACTCGTGCACTTGGCGGGCGCCGGCTAGAGCCTTTAGATAAGAGATAACAATGTTTAGTACTTCATTAAAAAATACTAGCTGACCCGACAAACGTTGTTTCGCCATATAAATTATTTGTAGCTGCCCGGCGCTACTTCGTTCGCGTGGTGTCCTACCCTACCCCTACCCTACTCCTAACCTACTCCAACACTACTCCTACCCTACTGCGTATCCTATGTAGTGTCCTATGTATAAAGAGTATCCTATGTCCGTCTCCTGGTTCTAAGCTACCTCCCCACCAATTTTCAGCCAAATCTGTTCAGCCGTTCTTGAGTTATAAATAGTGTAACTAACACGACTTTCTTTTATATATATATAGATTATAATACTAGCAGCGCCCCGCGGCTTCACCCGCGTAAGTGTCGATATAACTCAATCGTGATTCGAAAGACACGTGGCGCCATCTATTATCATATTCACGTTATTGTTGTTTTCCTCGCGAACAGCACTTTTTTTTCGGGATGAAAGGTACCCTAAGTGTTAATTCTGGTTATAAACTATCTGTGTGGTCAAATTTCATCGAAATCCGTTCAGTAGTTTTTGCGTGAAAGACTAACAAACATTCATCCATCCTTTCAAACTTTCGCGTTTACAATATTAGTAGGAAGTATGAATTTTTTTTTACTATACTGCGATCGCCAACCCGCCTGCCATGCGTGGCGATTATGGCAAACCCCCCCCCCCCCCCCCCCTTGGGGGAGGCCTATGTCCAGCAGTGGACGTCTTTGGGCTGAAATGATGATGATGAATTTTGGACTCCGGATTATCTATACATAATATAAAACAAAGTCGCTCCCGCTCCCTGTTAATTTAGATCTTTTACGCAACGGATTTTAATACAGTTTTCAGCAATAGATAGAGTGATTCAAGAGGAAGGTTTATATGTATAATACATGCATATTAAAGTAGAGAAAAGCCGAGAAATTAAAATAAATTGTAATGTGATGTAACAAACATATTTTTGTGCGCTTACATTGCAAACGCTGGCTAAATCTTACGAGATAGATCAAATCAATGTACTACGGAATTGTATATCTTAAAAATATCGATAAAAAAGTTTTATGTTTATCTCCTAAGGATAACCCACTGTAACCATTTTTATCTTTTACATATTACAAAAAAAAAGGATTATTTACCAAGCCATTTTAAACAATACAGCACTATTCCTTATTCAATTAAATACATTAAATACGTTGTGCATTTCATGGAGATCAAAATTGCCCTTTACAATATATTAAAACGACTATCTTAGAAGATATCAGAGATTTAAAAACTGGCCAAGTGCGAGTCGGACTCGCACACGAAGGGTTCCGTACCACAAGGCAAAAACGCCGAAAAAAACATGTTTGTTGTATGGGAGCCCCCCTTGAATATTTATTTTATTTTAATTTTATTATTTACTAGCTGCGCCCCGCGGTGTCACCCGCATAAGTTCCTATCCCGTGGGAATATCGGGATAAAAAGTAGCCTATATGTTAATCCTGGTTGTCAGCTACCTCCATACCAAATTTTATCCAAATTGGTCCAGCCGTATGAGCGTGAAGAAGTAACAAACATATAAACACACACACACTCACACACACACTCACAAACTTTCGCCTTTATAATATTAGTGTGATTATTAAAGTTAAAATACAACTGAGTATTTTGTGAATATTTCAAGTGCCTACCTGTTGCCATTTTTGATATCGAGCAAAAAAGGGCAAAAAAATCGCGTTTGTTGTATGGGAGCCCCCTTAAATATTTATTATATTTTGTTTTTAGTATTTGTTGTTATAGCGGCAACAGAAATACATACTTTGGGAAAATTTCAACAGTCCAGCTATCGCGGTTCTTGAGATACAGCCTGGTGACAGACAGACGGACAGACAGCGAAGTCTAAGTAATAGGGTTCCGTTTTTACCCTTTGGGTACGGAATCCTAAAAAGCGGGGGCAGAGCGGCTGGCGGGGCGGTAAGAAGTTTGCCAGGTCAGCTAGCCATCATTCTCCTACCCTTATCCCAATTTATTTATGGTCGGCGTCGGCGCAACATTTCTTTTTAACACGCTTTTATTAGGTCGACCTGTATGTAACTAACTATGTAATGGAATCTAAGGTAACTAATTTAACCATCTTCCAAGGGTCGTAGCGTAATGAAAATTGGTAGCTGTATGTAGTTCTGATGACAATACAATAATACGGTACTGTCGAACTGATCTGATGATGGATCCGGAAGATATGAACTGTAACTTCATGATGGAAAAACGTATCATAGCCGTTTTGGATTTCTTAGAAAAGTCTTGTAATGAACTTTGACCACGATTAGGTTTCAAGGTCTGATGATGAAGCCGGAAGATAGGCACTGGCATTCCATGATAGAATATCGTATCATAGTCGTGTTTGCACTTGTGAGAAAGGCGAAGCGTGTTTTTCTAGTGTTTTTTAAACTATTAATTTATTCTTCCACACTTCTCTATTAGTCGTCATCTCGGTAGTCACCACCATTCTAACCATATCATCATTCACACATTCCATCCATCGTTTCTTTGGCCTTCCCCTACTCTTACAGCCATCGACATCCATACTCAAAACTCTCCTCACGACATTTTCCTCATTACTCCGTAACATATGCCCATACCATGACAGTCAGCTAGTAAGACCAAACAAATAGACTGCACTCACCTCCTGCCTAGCCAACGCTAGCTCCTTGAGATCGTCCCACAGACCCTTGATGTCATCGATCCTCTGCTTCACTCTATCGGCTTCCGGCGTGTTCTCTTCTAGAAGTACAGTGCCAGCTTCGCAGACGCCTTCGATTCTGCCCTCGTTGGCTGTGGAAGGAACATAATTAATTAGTTTAATTACCTATCTCTTTAAACTAATGATAAAGCTGAAGAGTTTTTAGGGTTCCGTACACAAAGGGTAAAAACGGGACCCTATTACTAAGAGTGGTGTCTTAGGAATAGGTGTCCGTCTGTCATCAGGTATCTCATGAACCGTGATAGCTAGACAGTTTAAATTTTCACAGATGATGTATTTCTGTTGCCGCTATAACAACAAATACTAAAAACAGAATAAAATAAATATTTAAGGGGGGCTCCCATACAACAAACGTGTTCTATTAGGCGTTTTTGCCTTGTGGTACGGAACCAAATTCGGCACTTATGGTGTGTCATATCAGCCGAATACGCCGGAACGTAAAATCAGCCGCGTAACTTCGGTCGCGTACCTTCGACATACGGCAGGCTAACCAGGCGCTTACTACGACTGGACAGGAAAGGCCTGCGCTTGATGACGGGGACCATCACGGGACACTCCTCGCTAAATAAACACTTTCACACACTGGGCATAACAGACAGTCCCCTGTGCAGAGCTTGCATGGAGGCTGATGAAACCATTGCGCATGTGCTCTTTGAGTGCACAGGCGTCACCCAGATAAGATCAGAAACCCTCGGGACACCCAGATCGTACACTGTTCTAAACAGACCAGGAGACTTGATCAGCTTCTGGAGGGAGGTGGGCTGGTTGGAATAACCACCGACGGCCGCCATGGCCCACGCACAATGGTCCACTGAAGGACTAAGTGCGGAAACCAAACCCATAACATAGAACATAGAATATCAGCCGCGGAACTTCGGTCGCGTACCTTCGACATAGTGTTTGGACACTAAAAGATGACCAGTCCCTACTGAGGGCGCCCGTTCACGAACATATCGTATGGATGAGCACCATTCAGCTCAACCATTTTTACTTACCCTGTAACTGCGCGAGGAAGTTGTCGAATGCTTGCTGGAGGGTCTCCACATGCTCAACATCCAGCCCGTACTCTTCGCTGGCTGCTGTGGTCATCTGTTCGCTGATCCATTCCTGTACTTCTTCGCATTCTTGGACGAACCTGTGTGGTAGGTCCGCAATGAGTGAAGATGTTACGACAAGTAAAAAAAAAATCAAACATAAATATACTGAGAATCAGCAGTTTTTGAAGGTCAGAATAACAATAGACAGTCCCCAGGTATTGGGTACTGCCACCAGTCTTACCAAGGGCTATCGGTTTATCCAGTAACTTTGTTGTGGAAGTCAGATAGGCAGTCGCTCCATGTAAAATACTGGTATTCAGCTGCATCCGGTTAGACTGGAAGCTGACCCAGTCTAACCGGATGCAGATGGGTGACCATATTTACATACATACCCCTCCGTGCCTCGGAAAGCACGCTAAGCCGCTGGTCGCGGCTGTCATTCGTGGATGTTTGACAGTCATTACGGGTAGTCAGAAGCCCGAAATTGATAACCTTTTTTACCAAGGGGTATCGTCGAAATCTTTCTTTGGTGTGTGAAGAGTGTAAATACGTACGCGATCAAAATGTATAGACCAGTTAATTTTTTTTTTTTATTATTGACGAAAAAATTCTACGCTCATCATCTCATCGCCTAGCCTTTTCCCAACCATGTTGGGGTCGGCTTCCAGTCTAACCGGATGCAGCTGAATACCAATATTTTACATGGAGCGACTGCCTATCTGACCTCCACAACCCAGTTACTGGATAATACGATACCCCTTGGTAAGATTAGTTGTCAGACTTTCGGGCTTCTGAATACTCGTAACGACTAGTTGGTTGGTTGGTTGGTTGGTTGTGCGCATAAAAAATGTAATTATTACTTTTCTCAAACTTACTTGAAATACTTCAAGCTCTGCTGCAACCGCTGCTGTCTCTTAGCGGACAATAGTTTCATCTCTTCGTAAGTTGTTTTGATTTCGTTTATTCTCTTTTGTAGTTGTTCGCCGTCGATTGTGGAACGATCCTAAAATAAAAGGTTTTTGTTAAAAACGTAGCGACAGAATGCTGCGTTCCATTAAACACATTTTTCAACACACTTGCTCGTAAAGTGGCTCTTATTGAACCGCTTTTAGGTCCATAATGCAGTGTATTAAAAACGCGTGCTTTTACTCTAAGTTATTCCACTAGTGCGATAACGCCACAGATAACTATTTACTAGTCGGAGATGCGCGCTTTTTTAATCTCATCAAAGAGACATCATGCCAAAAGAAATCCGCGGGCCATATACCCCTTTTTTTTTAATAAATAGTCTGTATTGTCCTTGGTCCCAAAATTAACTAATATTTATTTATCTTAAGGTGAATGCGCAGGGACCACAGACAATTTAAGGTGAATGCGCAGTGGTAGACCACGAAATTCAAATTTACTTAGGTTATTTGGAATTTTCAGGTCAGTGTCAGGTTGTATCATATACAACCTGACACTGACGCAAAAAAAAGAAGAAAAAGAAGAGAAATAATAAATAGTACATTATGATGTACTATTATTTCTTAACCATAATTAAGGCTTTGACTGCCAACGCGGTCACCGGTGACCGCGAACAATAGATTTTCTATTGTGTCTGCTGTCTGGCGATCAACGTGTTAAACTAAATCTGTCTACTCACCATCAAACCAGCCGCAATCTTCTCCAATTTGCCGATACTGGCATCGAACCCGGTCACCTCTCTCTGCAACGCGTCCAGCCGTCTGACCAGCGCGAGCGCAGAGTCCTCGTCGCGACCCACGTCACCTGATACCAGGACTATGCGACGTTCTAGTAGCCAGGCTTCCGCTTCGGAGATTTCGGAGATAAGCTGTGAAAAAGATATGGAAGGTAAATTAAGGTTCAGCGGGATTGTCCGAAAGGGTTACTTAACCCGGAACATAAAGGGCTAAAGAAGGAACATGGAACACGTCCCAGCCGCCGCGGGAGACGCTCCGGGCGTCGGGAGCCGCGTGACGACTCCCGGCCACCGTAGGCGCGGGCCTGCGGGCGGAGAGTAATGGGTAGCTCACCGTCCGATCAGGACCAGGCCCGTGCCGGGGGGCGCGTACGTGTTCCACGCGCGCCTCAAAGAGATGTCAGCATCGAGGAGGGGCCCCTTAGGGCCGAAGCCTGCCGGGCCAGCGGGATTGTCCGAAAGGGTGACTTAACCCGGAACATAAAGGGCTAAGGAAGGAACACGGGTGGGTTTTAGTCAGTAAGAGTCTGACACTCCCTTCCGCTCCACCCAGAGCGGGATGGGTCATTTGATGATTTCCTACACTCATAAAAAAAAGGCAGACGACGTATGTTTAAAAAAAACGATACATACGGACCCGTACATTACTTTAACGAGTAACGCAACGTGCGTTCTGCACACACATAATTTGTTCCTATTATTGCAAATAATATGTAAAATATGCTTCAATAAATCCGGCGGACAGTTTTATTTCAACATCCTAATAGAATGATCTCGTTATTATCATATCACCAAGTGTAGGGGACTCCTAAATTTATTTTGGTCCTTCGAGCCGGATATGAACCCGCGATCTATGGATGACGCGTGGGGCAGGCTTGCTTTAATGTTGCTTTTAATTCAAGAGTAGTAAAATATTAAACAATTATATGCTTTAAAATGGCTTAAAACAAAATTAGAGGAAGCAGCGCTTTCTTTTTAAAATCATTTATTTGTAGTGTTTCTTGTCCTTTTCATGGACTCTGTCGATTAGTATAATTAATTAATGATACAGTGTGGTGTTATTTTGCAATCGTCTCAACGACCGGTCCTGTGCATCTCGCATCCAAAACACGAATAAAATGAGGAAATACTGCTACAGGCAGGATTCTCACGTTTTGTGGCCTTTTGTACGAAGGTCGGTTAAATTGTACTGTGTTACATTCATTAACTCGAATGATAGTCATTTTGAGCAATTTTTTTTTTATCCAGATGAGTTCTGCGACCTTCACCAGGTCATATTTCCACCTTGTGGGACACCAGCCTCGAATTTTTCAGCCCTATCGGCCACCCGATCGTTTAATAAGTAAGTAGTACCTGTAGCAGCGCGCATCTGTCCCTGATGAGCGCCGTCCTGCTGGCGGCCGCGTCCAGCAGCGCGCGGTGTGCGGCCCCCAGCTCGCGCGCGGGGCCCGCGAAGTGTAAGTAAGTAGTAAGTAGTACCTGTAGCAGCGCGCATCTGTCCCTGATGAGCGCCGTCCTGCTGGCGGCCGCGTCCAGCAGCGCGCGGTGTGCGGCCCCCAGCTCGCGCGCGGGGCCCGCGAAGTGTAAGTAAGTAGTAAGTAGTACCTGTAGCAGCGCGCATCTGTCCCTGATGAGCGCCGTCCTGCTGGCGGCCGCGTCCAGCAGCGCGCGGTGTGCGGCCCCCAGCTCGCGCGCGGGGCCCGCGAAGTGTAAGTAAGTAGTAAGTAGTACCTGTAGCAGCGCGCATCTGTCCCTGATGAGCGCCGTCCTGCTGGCGGCCGCGTCCAGCAGCGCGCGGTGTGCGGCCCCCAGCTCGCGCGCGGGGCCCGCGAAGTGTAAGTAAGTAGTAAGTAGTACCTGTAGCAGCGCGCATCTGTCCCTGATGAGCGCCGTCCTGCTGGCGGCCGCGTCCAGCAGCGCGCGGTGTGCGGCCCCCAGCTCGCGCGCGGGGCCCGCGAAGTGTAAGTAAGTAGTAAGTAGTACCTGTAGCAGCGCGCATCTGTCCCTGATGAGCGCCGTCCTGCTGGCGGCCGCGTCCAGCAGCGCGCGGTGTGCGGCCCCCAGCTCGCGCGCGGGGCCCGCGAAGTGTAAGTAAGTAGTAAGTAGTACCTGTAGCAGCGCGCATCTGTCCCTGATGAGCGCCGTCCTGCTGGCGGCCGCGTCCAGCAGCGCGCGGTGTGCGGCCCCCAGCTCGCGCGCGGGGCCCGCGAAGTGTAAGTAAGTAGTAAGTAGTACCTGTAGCAGCGCGCATCTGTCCCTGATGAGCGCCGTCCTGCTGGCGGCCGCGTCCAGCAGCGCGCGGTGTGCGGCCCCCAGCTCGCGCGCGGGGCCCGCGAAGTGTAAGTAAGTAGTAAGTAGTACCTGTAGCAGCGCGCATCTGTCCCTGATGAGCGCCGTCCTGCTGGCGGCCGCGTCCAGCAGCGCGCGGTGTGCGGCCCCCAGCTCGCGCGCGGGGCCCGCGAAGTGTAAGTAAGTAGTAAGTAGTACCTGTAGCAGCGCGCATCTGTCCCTGATGAGCGCCGTCCTGCTGGCGGCCGCGTCCAGCAGCGCGCGGTGTGCGGCCCCCAGCTCGCGCGCGGGGCCCGCGAAGTGTAAGTAAGTAGTAAGTAGTACCTGTAGCAGCGCGCATCTGTCCCTGATGAGCGCCGTCCTGCTGGCGGCCGCGTCCAGCAGCGCGCGGTGTGCGGCCCCCAGCTCGCGCGCGGGGCCCGCGAAGTGTAAGTAAGTAGTAAGTAGTACCTGTAGCAGCGCGCATCTGTCCCTGATGAGCGCCGTCCTGCTGGCGGCCGCGTCCAGCAGCGCGCGGTGTGCGGCCCCCAGCTCGCGCGCGGGGCCCGCGAAGTGTAAGTAAGTAGTAAGTAGTACCTGTAGCAGCGCGCATCTGTCCCTGATGAGCGCCGTCCTGCTGGCGGCCGCGTCCAGCAGCGCGCGGTGTGCGGCCCCCAGCTCGCGCGCGGGGCCCGCGAAGTGTAAGTAAGTAGTAAGTAGTACCTGTAGCAGCGCGCATCTGTCCCTGATGAGCGCCGTCCTGCTGGCGGCCGCGTCCAGCAGCGCGCGGTGTGCGGCCCCCAGCTCGCGCGCGGGGCCCGCGAAGTGTAAGTAAGTAGTAAGTAGTACCTGTAGCAGCGCGCATCTGTCCCTGATGAGCGCCGTCCTGCTGGCGGCCGCGTCCAGCAGCGCGCGGTGTGCGGCCCCCAGCTCGCGCGCGGGGCCCGCGAAGTGTAAGTAAGTAGTAAGTAGTACCTGTAGCAGCGCGCATCTGTCCCTGATGAGCGCCGTCCTGCTGGCGGCCGCGTCCAGCAGCGCGCGGTGTGCGGCCCCCAGCTCGCGCGCGGGGCCCGCGAAGTGTAAGTAAGTAGTAAGTAGTACCTGTAGCAGCGCGCATCTGTCCCTGATGAGCGCCGTCCTGCTGGCGGCCGCGTCCAGCAGCGCGCGGTGTGCGGCCCCCAGCTCGCGCGCGGGGCCCGCGAAGTGTAAGTAAGTAGTAAGTAGTACCTGTAGCAGCGCGCATCTGTCCCTGATGAGCGCCGTCCTGCTGGCGGCCGCGTCCAGCAGCGCGCGGTGTGCGGCCCCCAGCTCGCGCGCGGGGCCCGCGAAGTGTAAGTAAGTAGTAAGTAGTACCTGTAGCAGCGCGCATCTGTCCCTGATGAGCGCCGTCCTGCTGGCGGCCGCGTCCAGCAGCGCGCGGTGTGCGGCCCCCAGCTCGCGCGCGGGGCCCGCGAAGTGTAAGTAAGTAGTAAGTAGTACCTGTAGCAGCGCGCATCTGTCCCTGATGAGCGCCGTCCTGCTGGCGGCCGCGTCCAGCAGCGCGCGGTGTGCGGCCCCCAGCTCGCGCGCGGGGCCCGCGAAGTGTAAGTAAGTAGTAAGTAGTACCTGTAGCAGCGCGCATCTGTCCCTGATGAGCGCCGTCCTGCTGGCGGCCGCGTCCAGCAGCGCGCGGTGTGCGGCCCCCAGCTCGCGCGCGGGGCCCGCGAAGTGTAAGTAAGTAGTAAGTAGTACCTGTAGCAGCGCGCATCTGTCCCTGATGAGCGCCGTCCTGCTGGCGGCCGCGTCCAGCAGCGCGCGGTGTGCGGCCCCCAGCTCGCGCGCGGGGCCCGCGAAGTGTAAGTAAGTAGTAAGTAGTACCTGTAGCAGCGCGCATCTGTCCCTGATGAGCGCCGTCCTGCTGGCGGCCGCGTCCAGCAGCGCGCGGTGTGCGGCCCCCAGCTCGCGCGCGGGGCCCGCGAAGTGTAAGTAAGTAGTAAGTAGTACCTGTAGCAGCGCGCATCTGTCCCTGATGAGCGCCGTCCTGCTGGCGGCCGCGTCCAGCAGCGCGCGGTGTGCGGCCCCCAGCTCGCGCGCGGGGCCCGCGAAGTGTAAGTAAGTAGTAAGTAGTACCTGTAGCAGCGCGCATCTGTCCCTGATGAGCGCCGTCCTGCTGGCGGCCGCGTCCAGCAGCGCGCGGTGTGCGGCCCCCAGCTCGCGCGCGGGGCCCGCGAAGTGTAAGTAAGTAGTAAGTAGTACCTGTAGCAGCGCGCATCTGTCCCTGATGAGCGCCGTCCTGCTGGCGGCCGCGTCCAGCAGCGCGCGGTGTGCGGCCCCCAGCTCGCGCGCGGGGCCCGCGAAGTGTAAGTAAGTAGTAAGTAGTACCTGTAGCAGCGCGCATCTGTCCCTGATGAGCGCCGTCCTGCTGGCGGCCGCGTCCAGCAGCGCGCGGTGTGCGGCCCCCAGCTCGCGCGCGGGGCCCGCGAAGTGTAAGTAAGTAGTAAGTAGTACCTGTAGCAGCGCGCATCTGTCCCTGATGAGCGCCGTCCTGCTGGCGGCCGCGTCCAGCAGCGCGCGGTGTGCGGCCCCCAGCTCGCGCGCGGGGCCCGCGAAGTGTAAGTAAGTAGTAAGTAGTACCTGTAGCAGCGCGCATCTGTCCCTGATGAGCGCCGTCCTGCTGGCGGCCGCGTCCAGCAGCGCGCGGTGTGCGGCCCCCAGCTCGCGCGCGGGGCCCGCGAAGTGTAAGTAAGTAGTAAGTAGTACCTGTAGCAGCGCGCATCTGTCCCTGATGAGCGCCGTCCTGCTGGCGGCCGCGTCCAGCAGCGCGCGGTGTGCGGCCCCCAGCTCGCGCGCGCGGGACTCCAGCGCGGCACCCGCGAAGTGCCCGCGCCGCGCCAGCGCGGCCGCGCGGCTCAGGAGCGCTTTTATTATCGGCTCTCTGTGGGGAGAAGGAAGTTTTGCAGTGAAATCATACTTATAGCTGAGGCGGCATCGACACTACAGATTATAACGGTGTCACGCAAAATCCTGCATCTCGCAAGCAGAGTTTACCTCGCAACTAGCAAATGTACAACACCCCAACATCAATTGTCGGGCAGTAGGCTTCTGCCCGACGGTCACTGCCAGTTGTCCACCAGGATTAACACCCGTCTAGTCCGAGGATCTTTCCTTACACACACCCTACTTTACCTGTATACAGGGTTACTGGTATAACATTAAAAACCTCTTAAGAGATCATTGTACTCTTCATTATGAGCAACTTTTACTACGGGACCAAACAAAAATCGCGAAAAAAAATCAGCTGTTCCCTACATTTATGTTCATACAGGGCGGCAGGGACATCGAGGCGCCACCGCTTACCATAGATTCGGTCGGTTTTTTCTTAATTTCCACGTTTTTTTCTGCAATTTTTTTACTGTATACTGTATAAAATCATTATTTCTATCTAACCCAATGAGAATTTTAATTAAAAAATAGTAATTTAACTTGTTTCACTTAAAACAGCAATGTAAATAAAACTCGAAAGGGCTACCTGATCAGCTGTTTTGCCAAAGTTCATTTGCGAGGTCAACACTGGCTTCGGACCTACGATATACGCTTTCAAATGCCGACAAAGGGACCGCGGCGCCGCCGGCGCGGCGCGCCGAGCGGTCTCGTAAGAACCTATGCGACATATCGCAGTGAATCTAACAGACGCGTCACATGAGGCATTTTAATCATCTACATAAATGAATTACCCATTTACTACTTTTATTATAGATTCATTAGTGGCGATAATTATTTTTCTAATTCTTTAGCGATTTAAGTAAAGAAGATTTAAAAAAAAAAATTGTAGAAGTGTATTGAGACTGAGAGTCACGTAATTTTTCGATATTTTTTTATTATCAACATTAAATTTGGTTTTGCATGCAATTCAACAATGTAATTTACTGTGTCATAAAAAAAACACATCCATTTTCGCAATTAATTTCGTGAGTAGGCAACTAAGTACAACTAAATGTGTTTGTACACTCTATCATTTTGTTGATCTGTGTTCGGTGTAGGCACTGCAGGCACAATAAGTACATTTCGTTTGAATTTCGCCGAATTTATCGGATTTTTGCCAGTTCCTAGATTTCGTTGATCGCAAACGGGCGTGCTGTTTGTCGCGAATTTGTGATCTTAACGTAGTTTTTAAAATCAAAAGTAATTTTCTCTGTGTATGTGTGTGTTTGAGAGTGACGTTCAAAATTCCTTCCAGACCTGAACAATTTTTCAGTGTCCGCGAATACGGGAATAAGCTTATTGTTAGTTTTATTTCCATAACGGGCACTTAATTATTAGTAACTACCATCGGTTATACAATGGATCCATTGTATGAATGCACAAAAAACTCCCGAAATCGAAGGAGGTGGCGAGAAATCGTGAGGTGAATCACATCAGCCCCTAAACAAGAAACTACATGAGGACCTCGACCGCTCTGACAAGAGTGCTAGGAAGAAGAAGAAGATCATCGGCTATCAAGACTAATTAAACATGATTTTATGTGGTAGGTGGCGATATTTCGTAGGTAACGGTTCACGTTCGTCCGGCAGCGGAGGCGCAGGCGCGGCAGCAGGCGGCCGCGCCACAGACTTGTGTGTGTGTGTAGGCACAAAATACAGATAGTACAGAAGTCAATCACATGTATGTACTTCACTTTTCATACCTACGCTCGGCGGTCGCGCTAGGCTTGTCAACTTTGGCTTATGCACAAAAAACTATCGTGGTATAGTGGCACTCGTATCTAGTTGTTTGATTTATTGTTGAGCTTATTCCACGATATTAAAACAAAACAATACACATAGTATTACAATACAAAAATGAAAAAGTTTACATACTTAACAAAAACATATTTATAAAATTTTACATTTGTCAATTTTCACTATCGAAAATTCCTAATAACTTCAAAACGGATTAACCTATTTACACAATTTATTTTGCCCTATCCGTTTTAGACCTAAACTTATCAAATTACACTAAAAACAACACAATATCTACACAAACAAAAAATCATGTTTTGAACTTACGTAATAGTTGGTGGCGTGAATTTACCTTACAAAAAAGTTAAAGGAAACTATTATATAAATCGAGCTTAGATAGGCATTTTTGTTGCTCCATTTTTGCACTTCACAGACGCGTGTCTCAAGCGGATGACACGCGCGTTCGCACTGCTCCCAACCCGTCTGAGATAACGTGTCCGTGAGCGGTGTCAATGTGTGCGTTGCTCGAGCGCACTTTGTATGTAGATTGACTTCTGTACTATCTGTATTTTGTGGTGTAGGTCAGGTAGCGCGCGCGCGCGCCATCCGCGGAGCGTTTTGATCGCGTTGTTTGCTATACATTGCGGGCTCAAAAATGTATTTTTTTTTAACCGGTCATTTCCGAGATGAATGACTTTCGTAATTTTGTTTATGGCATCAGGTGTAACCTTTTCACGACGTTTGCGCGTCGATGTATGCCACCCTGTATATATCATCAAAATGTAGGGAACAGCTGATTCTTTTTTCGCGATTTTAGGTTTGGTCCCATAGTAAAAGTTGTTCATAATGATGAGTACAATGATCTCTTAAGACGTTGTTAATATTTTACCAATAACCCTGTATAGCTGTACAAGGATGTTTTGGGGCGTGGCAAAAATCAGAACAAAAGTCGCCATCTTATTTATTAATTTAGCCATTTTACACAGAAATATGAAGAAAAGTAGACAGAAAGACACTCGTACTCTTATACTCAAGACATTGCGGAGAAAAACAAAAAAGTTTCCAGCTTAATTTTTTTTTTCTATCAAAACAGATAAAATGTAAGATCCTGTATAATTCCCTGCGATTGTCGTGCTGGTAAAAACCACAGCAAAAGAATTGTATGTGTTAAATCAGACGAAATTACCTTTTTATATTTTTCTATACCTAACAAGAGGTCTTTTATATTTAACTTCATTTAATTACATAGGTTTTCATTTAAGCTTGAACGTTTTTCATACATCACACATACAATTTTAAAAAGAGCCTATCGCACAATTATTTAATTTTATAAATCATGAAACGTTTTTTTTTTCTCTTGACTGTACTTACCTGTCAAAAAGATAGATAATAAATAGCCTAGATCAAGTGAATAAGGCAGAGATTAAAACAGAAGACGAACTACAAGGGATATTGGGGGTGGAGGGGGGGGGTTCAGGGGATCAGACCGGAATAAATCAATATGGACTGAGAGAAACGACACTCATAAACTCTTTCCAAGACGCAATTTGCCATATTAATTAACGGTAAGGTACTGTAAAAGGGTACTTTTAACAATTAATATAAACATATGTACCTGGCTAATAGCTCAGCTTCCAAAGCAAGATGTTTCTTGAGCATCGCTTGTGCCTCAGCCAGCGTCGAACCCGCTTCCTCTTGTCTCACTGCCGCTTCACGTTCACGCAACCTGTAGAAGAGTTCAAATTATATTCCAGTCGTTACGGGTAGTCAGAAGCCCGAAAGTCTGACAACCAGTCTTACCAAGGGGTATCGTATTACCCAGTAACTGGGTTGTGGAGGTCAGATAGGCAGTCGCTCCATGTAAAATACTGGTATTCAGCTGCATCCGGTTAGACTGGAAGCCGACCCCAACATAGTTGGGAAAAGGCTAGGCAGATGACTAATATTATAAATCCAGAAGTAACTCAGATTGTCTGTCTGTATGTTACCTTTTCACGCCTAAACCACTGAACGGATTTCGTTAAAATTTGGCAGAGAGATAGATTGCATCCCGGGAAAGGACATAGGATAGTTTTTATCGACACACCTCGCGGGCGAAGCCGTGGGCGGAAGCTATTTTTACCGACTTCACAGAAAGGAGGAGGGACTATGTTCGGATGTTTGAATGTTTTTTTTTGTATGTTTGTTCATCGCTCCGCCAATTGTCGACGGATTTTCAAAATTCTTTTTATTTATACAACACTAATTGCTGGCAAATTATAGTAAACTGGGTGTCGTAAAAGGCGACTAAGGGTACGACCCTTAGTCGCCTTTTACGAAGCCGGAGAATGGGCAGCAGCGTTCTCTATGCGTTCCACCACCATACTATACTGCGATCGCCAACCCGCCTGCCAAGCGTGGCGATTATGGCAAACCCCCCCCCAACTTCGGGGAGGCCTATGTCCAGCAGCGGACGTCTTTCGGCTGAAATGATGATGATGATGATGAAGCGAAACAGAGCCACAGCGCTGGTTTTACAATTTATTTATCTATTATATGGTTAAATTAATTAAATTAACTTATAACGTAGTTAATACTGACCATCTGAACTCCTCGTCAGCATCTCGGTCCCATCTGTGCAGGAGTGCAGCATCTTCCAAGTTGTCGCGACGGATCTGCATCGGCTCCTGCAGTTGGCGGTATCTGTTGAAGGGAAAAATAAATGAGAGATCGCTCTGATTAGTTAGTTGTTAGTGTAAATATTATGTTGTATGTATTTATAGTTTTTTTTTAATTTATATTAATATTGTATTGTATGTGTTTATATGGGCCTTGATGCCTGAAATAAATGGATAAATAAAATGTTTTTAAATGATAACATTATTTACATAACAAATATAAATATGTAAATGATAATTATATGGTTAAAACAAGAAATCGATTGAGAATAGAAGAGCTATCTATTCGACTGTTCGAAGTGTCTGATTTAATCTTGAGACTCAAGACATTTGAACTACCTGTTTCGGCTGTTGCCGCTGTGTCTTCGAAATAATGGACGATGCTGGTTTATAAATGTTGTATAATATGAGTTCTGAATATCTGTGAATCTGAATATAATCTGAGATGAATTTGAGCGACGTTCACAAAGCGATGGCGAAACGACGACTGGTCCCCTGGCGGCGCAAATTGGAGGCGCGGGCTCGGCCGAGTTTGCGGTATGGCTCTGCAGGCATGGTCGTAGAAAGTCCTGCCGTGCGCCATCTGGCGGCGGGGCCGTAACACTACCTAACCAAGATAGACTGGAAGCCAACTCCAGCATAGTTGGGAAATGGTAGGGCAGCTCATGGTGGAATTGGTGGATGGTTTTTTACCTTTTGACAGCAGCATCAGCCTTGCTCAGTATCTCGTCCGCCATGAAGTGGTCGCTGTCAGCGAGCTGGCGCGCGTTGTCAGCCAGCTGGGTCGCGAAGTCTGTCTTGCTGGACACTTGTTGTTCGAGCCGCGAGTGGCGCTTGAGGAGGGCTGTTACTGAGGCTAGGTCTTTGCCTGGGGGGGAGAAAGAGATGATTAGAATACAGGTTGAAAACTAAAAACATAAATCTTTTGGTTAATAAAGACGAGTTCTTGATCAAAGCATTGGCGGATTTACCAACAGGTTGAGTAGCCTAGTAGCATATTTTAGGGGCG
The DNA here is from genome assembly GCA_916614155.1 of Mesoligia furuncula. NCBI lineage: Eukaryota > Metazoa > Arthropoda > Insecta > Lepidoptera > Noctuidae > Mesoligia > Mesoligia furuncula. The sequence continues at coordinate 12,017,880 of OU744820.1, read as the reverse complement.
GCAAATTTGGGGCTAACATTTTTTTTAATGTCGTACTTGAATTAAAAAAAAATAATATTTACCATGTGTTTTTGGAAAGAATAAACAAAGTGAATGTTCAAATTCAGGCCTTTATCATCTCACTGATTCAGTTGTAATCTAGTTTAATCTCAATAAGTCTACATACCATGATCTTTTTGTTTGGGTGGTAAATTATCAAATAACTTCTCCAGCTCTTGGCGGAGCGGGAGGGCGTGACAGACTTTTTCTGACTAAAACCCACCCGTGTTCCTTCACTTGCCTGTGCCAGGGGCCACGGTATCTCTTTCGAACAACCTGCGACCCTGGCAGGCATCGGCCCTAGCGGACCCCGTCAGTTAGACATACCATGATCTTCGCTGAGGAGCTGTGCCTCTACGTCATCAAGCCAGGCGGTGAAGTCATCCAGACCTCGCAGGTACACTCTGGCCTGGTAAGCTTCCTGAAGACGCTCGCGTCGTAGCTTAGCGGCGGCCTGGTGGTAAAGAATAGTAATTTTAATGAGATTAGGTAGTACAGTCAGCAACAAAAGTCGATTAACACTTCAGTTTTTTAACTCATCGAATGCTGTAATTAGAGACACAATAGAAAGACAATTGCTTGTGTCGAACTGTGTAACTTAAGACATTTAAAAGGTTAATCTCAGTTATTAAGCAAAATATTAAAACTTCAGTTTTTTTAATATCAGTTATTGAACAAAATATTAACAATTCAGTTTTTTAACCTAAGTGTTAATAGACTTTTGTTGTTGACCGTACAACGTAGGGTAACCGAACAATAACAATATTAGAAGATGATGAAACGAAAAATAATAGTAGATTATACAACTAGTGCATAAAAGAAGCCATTTTACCCCGAGATGTTTATATCCACCAGAGACGCAGGCGAGGGTGGATAGTTAAGTCGAGGGGTAAAATGGCTCGAGTGATACACTTTTTCTCTTCGACTGCGAGAAAATAAAACAGGCATAAAGTAAACAGTATTTTCACTGTTCAAAAATGTTGCAAAATTGAAGAAGAGAATAGCTAATACCCGCCATGGACTTTTTAAAAGTTTTTTTTAAATTTTCAAACATATGTCATTCGACTTGGGTACTTCATACTGCCAAGTCATAAAAACGTTTTTTGGCGGTTTTCAAATAATAAATAACAACTATTTTATCGGGTTTTATTAAATTAACGATAGAAAGCACTGAAGTGATATAAATTAAAGCAAATAAAATAAAATAACGTTTTTAATCTGCGTAGTTTTATTGTGCGTGTGGTTGTTGGGCCTGATTATCTTAGTCTTTGAAAAAATTAAACTTTATGCACTAGAGCATAAAAAACGATTTTAAAACGAACTTTTAGAGCATGAGAAGTGAAAAACCATTTATTATCACACCTATTCAGAAAGAGCTAGTGTATTCTTCGTAAACAGGGACTAAAATAGCTCTTTAATCCCTATGGACTAATTTGGAATGTGGAGATCAATCACGAACATTATATGAACAAGTTACAGGCTGTATGTTATAGTAAAACGCGCGCGAGGCAAATTAAAAAAAAAACTTTGTGAAAAAATTAAAAACGCGCGAAAAGCATTGCGCCTTCGTTCGTAATTGTTTACTCAAAATTGTAGTCTACATACGATGTACGATGATCTACGATATAGTATGTAAATAAATAAACGTATTATTCTTATTCATAAGTTGCATTCGCTTATTTTTTCATAGAGGGTGATAAAAAGTAGAGTGTCCACCTCGGGAGCAACACTATTTTGAGCTCGAGTGACGTACTTTGAATACCTCGCTATGCTTTGATTCTACTTTAGAACCCCTTGCTGCGGTCGGGATTCTACTCTAGAATCCTTCGTTCCGCTCTGGATTCAAAGAAACAATCTCACCTTCAAAATAGTTGTTTGCTCCCTTGGTAAACAATCTACTATTACACTTCTCATGCTCTAAAAGTTCGTCTTTATGTTGTGTAGGTGACATAAAATCGGTCAATAGTTCAAAGAGGAAGAATAAGACAGTAGTTGTGTTACCTGTAATTCTCTCCATTGGTATTCCAGTTCTTCGACATGTTTCGCGATTTCTTGAGCCGCATAGTGTTTGGCCTCTGTAACAAATAATAGAATAAAATATATCACACTAATATTATAAAGGCGAAAGTTTGTGAGTGTGTCAGTGTGTTTATATATTTTTTACTTATTCACGCTGGACCAATTTTGATAAAATTTTGTATGGAGGTAGCTGACACCTTTATATCCAGATATTTCCACGGGATCTCGACATTTACGCGAATGAAACCCCGGGGCGCAGCTAGTAAGAAAAAAATAAAAAGAATATTCTATTAAAAATTCTATCTCTATTGTGGATAGGATAGCCAGAAAACTAAACTATGTAAATACGTATAATATGTATGTATATTCTAAATACTATAATTATTCAATAATAAATACATTTTCTAATGTTGCTGCATAATTATACTTACAGGTTTTTTAAAGTTTTGATTCCAGGATAAATTACTGCTTCTTCCAGAAACTAAAATGTAGTTCTGATGATTCACAGAATCATTTTTCCCATTCGCATTTTTTTCAGCTTCGAAACAATGGTTATAAGAGAAAAATGAAAAACAAATTTATCCTAGAATCAAAACTTAACCTTTGTAATTGAGTTGCTGCATCTAGTAAGATTGGAAGCCGACCCCAACAAAGTTGGGAAAGGGCTAGGCAGATGAGAACAGATAGATATAACATACCTATTAGAGTCTCTCCGTGGTTGGCGACGTCGTCGATGCGTCCCTTGTTGGCAGCCAGTTCCGACTCAAAGGCTGAGTGCTTCTGGATCTTGCTCTGAAGGTTTGATAACTCCCTGTGGTACACATAGAAAATTATTAAATTAAACACTTACCGTCTTATTACAAAACGAGATCTAATTTTAGACCTAGCCTAAACCTTCGAGACAGTTACTGTATTTTGAACTTTATTCCGACAAGCGTAAAGTTCTTAATGCATAATTGACAACTTAGACTCAGGTTTAACATCGGTTTTTGTAGTAAGAACTTTAGCTTTATCGGATTATAGTTCGAAATTAAAAAATAGCTCGATGGTTTAAACCTGGGTCTAAAGATAAATCTTGTTTTGTAATAAGGCCGTTAAAGTTGTGATTTGTCTGAAGAAAAAGTTCTGACGTAAGGAAAGTTGGTGAACAGAATGAATCAGCAGTAATTACATCTGAAACTTAAATTTTTGAAGTTCAGGTTCAGTGTCCGTACTTTTAACCAGATAAATCCATATTATTATAAATTTGAAAGTAACTCTATCTGTCTGTCTGTATGAATAAGAAATGTCTTATTTAAAAACTCGCGCACCGAGCGTTCCGTACCATCATCATGTTTTAAAATTTTCAACAGCGAGGCCTATATTCGTCACAGAATTTTGACACTGTCCACTACGGTGTAAAATATTGCAGTTTTATGTCAGCGCCATCTCTTGACCGATAGTGGAACTAATGTAACTTTTGTTGATGATTTCTGAAAAAGTGTGCTATTTAGAGACTTCATTTTATTTTTCCTGTAATCTTTACATAAACTTCTATCCACAGATATAGATATACCTAGATAACGCAAGTATCACGAACTGTATGAAAACCAAGCGTGCCATTTTTTGACTACCTACTATGACGTCACAAGCTCGCGCTCTCGCTCACACTTACCCAGCCAGCAGTACACAGGACTGAGCGCGAAAGGGGCTGCTTACGATTTGTAATCATAAGTTGGTGCAATTTTTGGCACGCGAAGTAGTTACTCTTGCGTTATCTAGGTATATCTATATCTGTGCTTCTATCACATAGAATAATTTCAGATTTTTCTCTTTGCAAACTTCGGAGATAAGAGGGGGGGGGGGAACATTTTTCTTCAAAACTCGAAAACTAAAATAAAAAAGAGAATGTGCAAACTGCTCTCTTTCATATGATACCCCACATGCCCTAGTAGCCCCGCTTCGAGTTTTTCTGACCCCCTTTCAGTCCCTGTTGCAAAAAATATACATATATTTTTATTTCTTTCTTATTTGCAAAATAGTTGGGCAAACGTCATCTATAACTATTCCAAATTTCAAGTTGATAGCATTACTAGTTCTTGAGATATCCAGCTGTGACAGACATACAGACAGACCGACAGACAAACAGTCAGACAGACAGACTTAGTCTCACCATAAGGGTTCCGTTTTACCATTTTGGTACGGAACCCTAAAAAGATAACTGGAAATCTCTGTTTCTATGGTAAATTAAAAATGGGTCTAATTTGGCTGTAACACTATTTTTCGAAAATGTTCTTAAGACCTTTGTTTCCTACTGGTTCATTCATTTCGAAAAAACGAAAAAACAAGGGCTTGAAAGTTTGTATGAAATGCCGTACGGCGTAAACGCTCTTAAAGGATCCCAAACTGATTAGTTCCTCTATAGAAAAAACTTACCTATAGTTCTGGTCGTTGGCGATCTGCATCTTTAGCGAGATCCACTCGCTCTCGTGGTACAGGTTCCTGAGGAACTGGTGCAGTTGGCGAGACTGTTCCAGTGTCTCGCCGCGCTGCTTGCACGATTCCTAGGGAAGAGATTTTTTTTTAAATCTATTTGAAACAACAAACAATTACTAATTAACTGGCCAAGTGCGAGTCTGACTCGCACACGAAGGGTTCCGTACCACAAGGCAAAAACGCTGAAAAAACACGTTTGTTGTATGGGAGGCCCCCTTAAATATTTATTGTATTCTGTTTTTAGTATTTGTTGTTATAGCGGCAACAGAAATACATCATCTGTGAAAATTTCAACAGTCTAGCGGTGTGTCGGACGGTTCATGAGATACAGCCTGGTGACAGACAGACATATGGACAGTGGAGTCTTAGTAATAGGGTCCCGTTTTTATCCTTTGGGTACGGAACCCTAATAATTAAATTTATGTAAAAGAGGGATTGGTTTTCAAGGATATTGATGACAAAGGTAAAAAAGAATACTTTGGTAATTTAGGATTATCACAAAAAGGTCAATTGCCTGTTTTATGATTAATTATGGTGATGTATACCCAACATTTGAAATCGTTTCCCACGTTGCCATTGTGTTTGTCCAATAAATAAAGCTTCGTTGCTTAAAACTATTGAATAAACTGTGTGTGAAATGGCCAAACACAATGGCAACGACGGTTTCGGCACCAATAAAGTTACGCGCAGACCTTTCAAGAAGTAACTCCTTACCTGCAGTTTATCGCGTCTGTTGAGGATGGTCTTCAGCCTCATCTCCACGTATTCCCTGTCGAAGTGCTGCTCCTCCAACATGCTGCGCGCGAACTTTTGCAGCTCGTCCACGCGGTTCAGTTGGCTGTGGAGCAGTTTCGAGAACTCTGCGTGTTTTCGGATCAGGGTTTCGACGGCTGTGAGGAGAGAATGATAATATTCAAATTTGTATTGTGTTATGTTGCATTTTGTTGTGCTAGGGTTCCGTTTATGTTAAAGATGGTCGAATGATGCCGAAGTATATGAGCAAAATTTTTTTTTTTACTGGAATTTGTCAATGAAATGACGTAAATTGACGTAATTTTAGTCGGTAAGTTTTTAATCACGTGACATGTCTAAACTAGGATGGAGTCTAGTCAGGCACTGATTAATTCGACAGGACTAAACTAAAATATATCATCTGTCCTTTTCTTAATGAAATTGAAAGTAAAAGATGCACTGAACTTAAATTTAGTTTGTGAACAAGGGATTCGACCATTAAATAACAAAGTATTATAACAATTTTACACTTTTAAAGAATGAAAAAGCCGGTAAACCTTTAGTAAACACAAATAAAATAAAAGCGAAAGGGTATTAGGTAAGGCCGCTGTAAATTGTTGACTTACAAAACTTCATGGATTTGGTAAATGATCTGTTTTCGACATTCATTACATGAAGATTTAAAAAATAGAATAGACTCTTTATTATGTACACCATATAAATTACAGATATTGAATGTAGAAATTGTACAAAGGGTGACACAATAGGCGGTCTTGGTCACCGGGATTGTCCGAAAGGGTTACCGCTGGCCCGGAACATAAAGGGCTAAGGAAGGAACACGGATGGGTTTTAGTCAGTAAGAGTCTGACACTCCCTTCCGCTCCACCAAGAGCGGGACGGGTCATTTGATGACTTCCCATCCGCAAAAAAAAAAAAAGCTAAGAGCGATCTTTTAAAGACAACCTTTGGAAAGATTGAAAAGGGGAAGGAGAGACAATGCGTTCACAATTTATTTGCCAAAAACGTAAACAAATATGAATCAATGGAAAAATAACTTTAATTCCTACACAGTAAAGTTCAGTTTACGTTACAGCTTCAAATATTTTTATAACTTTTTCAATAGAGCTAGTCAATCTGAAATCAACTTAATTGTTTTTGAAATAAAGTTGATATTTGTTCAACTTGAAATAGGGTAGGGGTTTGTAGAATTGTGCACTTTTATTATAGTTGTTCTGTAGGTAGTCTGTGGTGCACATTTTAAAGAATATTTATAGGGGACAAATTTTTATAAAAAAACAGTATGATTTGTTAAAAACTAACGAAAAAAACGTGCTATAGCAGGCACTACAATAGTTAAATGAATATCTTACCATCCAAGTTCTCTCCAAGATCATCATTGTTCAAGAACGCCTCCTTAGACGCGAGCCAGTCTTCTGTCTGTCTCGCTTGCTCCTTCAGGAGTTGTAGTTGATGTGCCTATGATAGAAAGAGAGAGAGATATTTAAGTATGGCGACAGTGTCATTGAATCAAATCCTACAATGGAATGTCATGTGGCTGACTGGGTTATCAGTAGATATTGAACAATGCTTTCCAAGGCACGAAGGGGTCTCTGTATTTAAAGATGGTCACCCATCTACGGACCGTAGGTTAACCTGATTGATCGACTCGTGCGGCTGTTATTACTTCGCCACGAGCCCCTCGGTGTGTTATTTAAATATTCTTCATAAGGGGCTTACATGACCTAAAGCGCGGTCACTGTCGGACTGCTTAGGAAAGAAAGAGAAGCGCGATGACACAACGCTGGTAATTTATTGCAAAATATGAAGCAATTATCTAATTACAAAAAATCTATCGTTTGGACTAAAAAATTAAAACACTAGTATTTTAGTATGTTGCTTGTAGAATAATCTGACAAAAATTGAGAATGATTGTATGTATATTAGTATGGTTTTTATTGTAAAAAGAAAGTTTTTAGAAGTATCTTCATGATTTTTTTATATCGTATCAAATTAGTTGTATTATGTTTTTAACACACTATCTACCTAGAATATATCCTGAAGAATATCATATATTTTTCTGATTTTGTTTACTGTAGTCGATCATATATTTTTTATTGTTTCTAAAACTTGCGTTATTTTGTGTGTTTAGGTCCTGTAAGCCCCTTAATCGACACTATTAAGATAAAACTTAGAATTTTGAAATCCAACCAACCAACCTTGAATACGAGGCTTTGGATTTTTTTTGGTTTTGATTTTTTTTTTGGAGGTTTTGGTTTGGGGTTTTGGATGAATAAGAAAAATAAAAAGTGGCCAAGTGCGAGTCGGACTCGCACACGAAGGGTTCCGTACCACAAGGCAAAAACGCCGAAAAAAACATGTTTGTTGTATGGGAGCCCCCCTTAAATATTTATTTTATTTTAATTTTATTATTTATTATTAAAGTTAAAATACAACTGAGTATTTTGTGAATATTTCAAGTGCCTACCTGTTGCCATTTTTGATATCGAGCAAAAAAGGGCAAAAATATCGCGTTTGTTGTATGGGAGCCCCCCTTAAATATGTATTTTATTTTGTTTTTAGTATTTGCTGTTATAGCGGCAACAGAAATACATACTTTGTGAAAATTTCAACAGTCTAGCTATCGCGGTTCTTGAGATACAGCCTGGTGACAGACAGACGGACAGACGGACAGACTGCGAAGTCTTAGTAATAGGGTTCCGTTTTTACCCTTTGGGTACGGAACCCTAAAAATTATCACGTAAGTTCGAATAACTCTGTAACATAACAACTGAACATACCTGTGTAAGATACTGTTTCCTCTTCAGCCAGGCCTGGTCCAGAGTGCTGGAGAGTACTTCTACCCTCTTCACCTTCTCGGGTACCTGTTCCACTTCCTTCTGCAGGGAGCCGATGACCTTCTGACGACCGTCGATTTCAGCCTGTGGGAGAATGTGGTTTGAGTTTAGTATTACAGAGCATTTTAAATGGTTGTTTTAAAGGTAGGAAGGTTGTTAATGTGCCTCACTAATATCATAAAGGCGAAAGTTTGTGAGTGTGTGAGTGGTGTGTGTTTATATGTTTGTTACTTCTTCACGCTCAAACGGCCGGACCAATTTTGATAAAATTTGGTATGGAGGTAGCTGACACCCTGGATTAACATACAGGGTAATTTTTATCCCGATATTCCCACGGGATCTAAACTAATGCGGGTGAAACCGCGGGGCACAGTTAGTACTTCATAAAAGATAGCTTGATCTCTGCGACAGCTGTCAGTAAAATCACGCCTATGAAGTCCTGAATTTCATAATAGTACAGACAGTACCTGTCAAGGCATACTTTATGGGCATGTCGACCTAATTAGTGATGGGCGATGAATCATAGTGACCACAGACTATAAACTATCGATATTTTAAATAAAACTTAATTTAAAATTAATTTATCTTTTAATTTTATTGTATACTAGCTTCTGCCCGCGACTTCGTCCGTGTGAATTTTCACCCTCCCTCCATTCACCCTCTTAGGGGTGGAATTTCGAAAAACCCTTTCTTAGTGGATACCTACCCTTCACAAAGATAACACACTCAAAATTTCATGTCTCTAGGACCAGCGGTTTAGGCTGTGCGTTGATATATCAGTCAGTCAGTCAGGACTGACTTTGAATTTTATATGTATAGATTTTAATATCATAACATTATTTACATTTGTAGCTTGATATCAAGATTGTTCTAGCGATTCAGAAACTGATTCAGATATGGATTTGGGGTGTACTCCTTTAAGAGAATAAACGTATTTTATATTAAAACATTCGTTTAATTTAGTAACGTTTGTAATTAAATAAAACGTAATTATAATATGTTACATTAGCATCGATAATAGTAAGAAACGTCGATAAATTTCTATCGACAATTTTTTATGTCTTGACAACCGTAGGAATGTCAGTTTGACATATGTCGCAGAGATCAAGCTATCTTTTATGTACCGTCAAACGGGGTAAATAGGGATGCAGTGATGAATCGTGACTTTAACATTGAAATAATATAGTTTGTTGCCAAAAAGGAGTCTCATGTGTTTATTGCATCGTAATTAATGATTAAGTGTCCTTTTCGGTGACAAACTGTATTATTTCAACGCTAAAATTCATTTTAAAGTTTTGTCCCAATTCACCGCTGGATCCCTATTCAGCCCGTTTGGTGGTAGTATAGTATTCGCGGAAAAAATACACACCCACACTCTTAGCTGTTCCTGAACGGGACAGCTAATTCTTTTATCGCGATTACGATGTTGGAGAAAGTAGTTTAGTTTAATGGTCTGTGCCACTTATATTATGGCTAGCAGCGCCCTGCGGTTTCACCCGCATAAGTGTCGATCCCGTGGGAATATCGGGATAAAAAGTATCCTAGGTGTTAATCCAGGCAATGGTCTATCTATTTGCTAATTTTCATCCAAATCTGTTCAACGGTGATTGAGTAATAAACATCCAAACATCTTCACAAACTTCCATTTTTTCATTTTATGTCCTTCCCCGGGATGCAATCTATCTCTCTGCCAAATTTTATCGAAATCCGTTCATTGGTTTAGGCGTGAAAAGGTAACAGACAGACAGAGTTACTTTCGAGTTTATAATATTACTATGGATACACGCTGTATAAAAACAAGTATAAAAAAATATATAACAGCTTACCTTCTTCTCATGATGCAGCTCCAGAAGCGCCTCAGCGTCAGGCACGCTCTCTGGCGCGCCGGTCTCGTCCATCCGCTTCACGGCCTCCGACACCCACAGCTCCAGTTCCTGAAATAGATGGTGACATTAATACTTCAGCCCAGAAGCGTAGCGTGCCTTAGCGGGGCTTAGGAAGGGTAAAGATTTCTCACAAAAGAAAAAATAATGTTTGCATAAAATTAAAGAAAAATTTATTTTTCCAATTTTTTTTTTGTCGTTTCAGAAAAAAAAATCGAGAATTTTTATTAATTTTTGCTTACACAAATTGGAGGCCCAAGTGGCCCGGGGGCCCCGTATAATTGATACGGCAGATACGGCGGCAGCCCATACCCTAGCCAGCTTCATCTAATGTAAACCATACTCGCTACGGTCTACCGGAGAGGTTACCTGTGCAGGTTTGCCTGCGCAGGTCAACCACACGTCGGTAGCGAGTCTGGGGACGTTCCGGTGTGCGGTCTTCAGCCGGTCGATTCTGTAAAAATCTCACCGTGAAAACTTAGGTGAAGTGAGTTTGTTTTTGCTAGGAATTGACACTATTGACAGCTCACTCCACGCTCACTTCACCTAAGTTTTCACGGTGAGATTTTTACAGAATAGCACCGCAGTTCTTTTACAGGTACACCGTACGGTGTCATTCGAAAGAATTGCTTTTCGATTTCGGTTCAAAAAACTGCACAGGTCTGTTCTCACCGTAGACAGAGTAATATATAGACTCATGGTATCCGTGGGACAAAAAATTCCGGCAATCTTCATCATACTATCATTTTTACAGCTTATTACACTGCACCTGACCATGTTCACAGTTGCGCAAATGTACTATTATTGAATTATGCACGAAAAAGATCTTATTTTCCGTTTAATCGCGGTGTAGTTTTTATTGTTTCATTCATAAACGTCAAACTTGTTGTACACATTAATGTGCTTAGCCGACACGCAGTAAGGTACAGAAATATTCTTACTCCGTCTCTTTTCTTTGCTAGTGACGTATAACATATTTCTCTTTTTCTTGTGCGAATGAAAAAGAAGGTATGCAGCAGTCTATAGTTTACTCTGTATACGGTTCTCACACACGCTCCGGTTCACCTGTGCACATATAACACATATGGCCGGTTTAACAATGCAGTACGTTTGCCAGCCTACCCTTGTAAGTGTTCTATCACTCTCACACACACAACTGATTCTTATAAGAGCAAAAGGGACAGCTTACCTTAAGGCTATCATCAAACTTATGTTCAGCAATAGCTTCGTCTAACAATGCAGTACGTTTGGCAGCCAACTCTTGTAGCTGCTCCCAGCCTTCGCGCAGGGACTGTAGGCTTGTTTCTATCTCTTTCGCACGTTCCGGGTATCTGTGAGGAAGAGGGGGATGGTATAGTTTTTATATGACGTATGTGAAGTAAAAATGTTAATCTTTATCACGATGCGACTGATGATTGGCGAGCGAAAGTCGTAGGGCGCGTACAGCCACGAGCATAAGTATGTATACACTTGGCTTTATTCAAAGGCAATTTTCCCCATTATTTTTTAATGAAATTTTATGCTATTACGAACATAGTATTTTCGGACCCGTAGGTTTATGTAAAGTGTCGTATTTCAACGTTGCATTCGTCATTTCACGAAAAAATCCCAATTGAAAGTTGCCAAGTGTTAACATATTATTGCTCGTGACTGTACACGTAGAACGTCCGTTTTTACAGGACCCTTTTTACAGGACCCTTTTTACAGGACCCATTTTACAGGACCCTTTTTACAGGACCCTTTTTACAGGACCGTTTTACAGGACCCTTTTTACAGGACCCTTTTTACAGGACCCTTTTACAGGACCCTTTTTACAGGACCCTTTTTAACGGATCTTATCTGATCTGTTTTCCTTTTTTACTGGATCCGGAATACTGTATTGTGAGTGCACTCGCACATACAACTGCATACGCCATCAAATAACGGGCCTGTATAACGGATCGCTATGTGTACGCGCCATTAGCCTGTCGACGTGAAGTCACGTCTGTGTTTACGACATTAACCTTTTAAGCGCTTGGCTGAATATCAATTGCCGTGCCCCTAGCGCGCGGCTACAAATCGATAAAATAATCATCATCATCTGCCTGCCTTTTCCCAACCATGTTGGGGTCGGCTTCCAGTCAAACCGCATGCAGCTGAATACCTCATCATCATCATCATCATTTCAGCCGAAAGACGTCCACTGCTGGAGATAGGCCTCCCCCAATTTTGGGGGGGGTTTGCCATTATGCGCCACGCTTGGCAGGCGGGTTGGCGATCGCAGTATGGTATGATGGTGTAATGCATAGAGAACGCTGCTGCCCATTCTCCGGTCTCCCTTAGTCGCCTTTTACGACACCTACCACGGGAAGTATGGGGGGTGCTATTCTTTAAGTCCGGCACCACACAGACCAATACCTAAATCGATAAAATAATACCTACAATAAATAAGGAGGAGCAATCGTTGAATAGAATGAAAAAATCATGCATGTTCTCTGTCGCAGAAATACGACACGAGCGGTAGGGGCACGGAAATATGTGTCGCATAAATGCGACACAAGCGGTTAAAAGGTTAATCTACTTTGTTTTATAGGTTTTCCAGACTAGTTTCAACCTTTAAATGTTCCACCACATGTCCGTAGATAAATTTGAAAACCCGCCATTACAGCTACAAAATATCTTCATTCAATCTTTAAAAAGAAAAATTGTCAAAGAATATCTTCTATCTCTCTCTACTTACTTTTTCGTCAAAATCTTGCCCTCTCCTTCTAGCTGCTGTATCTTGTCTCTGATGGCGCCTGCCTCGGCCGCCCTCGCTAGATGCTTGCGCTTCAACTCGTGCGCAGCCGTCAGTTCTCGGCCACGTTCGGAACTACTGAAGAGTGTTGACTTCTTCGATATCCGTTCGGCGGTATCTTCAACATCCCTGAGGAGATAAAAAAAGGTATTTTTATTAAGATGTTGTTGGTTTTAATAGAAACTTTCGTACGGACAGGGGCCCAAGTCTGCTATTTTTATAAATTTGTCATTCCAATACGATCCCATTGTCATCTTGCTAAAAGTTCGTAATCTGCTAAATTCATTATGGTCGATCATTGGTCGGTCAATGGCACAGAACATATACGATACTCTTAACGAATTAAAAGCAATGACTGCACAATGACGTTCTAATGGTAGGTCACTGATCAAAGGAACTGTCAAAAATTTAGCAGATCACCACCTAAGTCAGTCATTCATTGGTCATTATTTACGAGATTACCATTCTATGCCATTTCTTTCAATGGAGTGTCAGTGGTTGACCATTGGAAAGTCATAATGACGCCATTATATTAGTAGATTACCAAACTTGTCAAAATCAACAATTATGACATCAATGTTAGACCATTCTGACACTATTGTAATAGCAGACTAGAGGCACAGTTCATGAAGGGAATATACAGAACAAGAACGATTAATCAAATAAGAAACACGACGTGCTTCCGAAGTGTCTTTTTTACACAAATCATCATCTGCCTAGCCTATTTCCAACTATGTTGGGGTCGGCTTCCAGTCCAACCGGATGCAGCTGAATACCAGTATTTTACATAGAGCGACTGCCTATCTGACCTCCACAACTCAGTTACTGGGTAATACGACACCCCTTGGTAAGACTGGTTGTCAGACTTTCGGGCTTCTGACTACCCGCAACGACAGTCAAAGACGAATGACGGCTTAACGTGCTTTCCGAGGCATGGAGGGGTCTTAGTATGTAAAAATGGTCACCCATCCACAGACCAACCGCGGCAAGCGTAGCTTAACCTGATCGATCGACCTGTGCGGCTGTTATTATTTAGCCACGGGCCCTCCCTAATCTATATATATATAAGAAAGTCGTGTTAGTAACACTATTTATAACTCAAGAACGGCTGAACCGTTTTGGCTGAAAATTGGTGGGGAGGTAGCTTAGAATCAGGAGACGGACATATGATACTTTTTATCCGGTTTTTTTCTTCTTGTAGGGTAGGAGTAGGTTAGGAATAGGGTAGGAGTAGGGAAGGAATATGGTAGGAGTAGGGTAGGAGAGGGAAGGAGTAGGGTAGGAGTAGGTAAGGAGTAGGGTAGAAGTAGGGTAGGAGTAGGGTAGGAGTAGGATAGGAGTAGGGTAGGAGTAGTGTAGGGTAGGAGTAGTGTAGGGTAGGAGTAGGATAGGAGTAGGGTAGGAGTAGTGCAGGAGTAGGGTAGGAGTAGGGTAGGAGTAGGGTAGGAGTAGGATAGGAGTAGGGTAGGAGTAGTGCAGGAGTAGGGTAGGAGTAGGTCATCAGCCGGTGTTGTTTTACTAACCTGTTGAAGGAATGTATCTCTGCCGCAGCGCAGAGGTTCTCCCTGTACTTGTGCAGCGCGCCCGACAGCGCGCGCCACTTGGCGAGGAAGGCGTCGCGACGCTGCGACACTGTCGCCGCCTGCTGCGTGGGGCCCTAAGGGGGAACACACTAATATTAGAAAGGCGAAAGTTTGTCAGAGAGTGTGTGTGTGTTTATATGTTTGTTAGTCCTTCACGCTCAAACGGCTGGACCAATTTTGATAAAATTTTGTATGGAGGCAAGCTGCAGGTTTCACACTTGATTGACGGAATATAAAAAAAAAATATTTGGATGTTTTTTTCGTTTCTACTGCATTAAATCAATTTTTGAAAAGTACAGAATCAATCACCATTAAATTATCTATACAATGGTATACAGGGTTATTGGTAAAACATTAACAACCTCTTAAGAGGTCATTGTACTCATCATTATGAACAACTTTTACAATGGGACCAAACATCAAATCGCGAAAAAAAAGAGGTTATTAGGAGCGTTTTTCCTGAAATCATCATCATCATCTGCCTAGCCTTTTCCCAACTATGTTGGGGTCGGCTTCCAGTCTAACCGGATTCAGCTGAATACCAGTATTTTACATGGAGCGACTGCCTATCTGACCTCCACAACCCAGTTACTGGGTAATACGATATCCCTTGGTAAGACTGGTTGTCAGACTTTCGGGCTTCTGACTACCCGTAACGACTGTCAAAGATCCACAAATGACAGCCGGGACCAACGGCTTAACGTGCTTTCCGAGGCACGGAGGGGTCACGGTATGTAAAGATGGTCACCCATCCACAGACCAACCGCGGCAAGCGTAGCTTAACCTGATCGATCGACCTGTGCGGCTGTTATTATTTAGCCACGGGCCCCTCAAGCGTTTTTCCTGAAATAAAACGCATATTAAATTACTTACCTAAATTCGAAGCTTAATTATTTGAGATAGCAACACTGTGGTCCCGCTTGTTTCCCTACTCTTTCTACCCTATATATCCCTCTCTTTCGCACATCCCTCACCCTTCACCCCTCTTTCACCACCTGGTGGGGCTCGTCGCTAACAGCGTTCGAGTCTCTTGTTCATTGCGTTGAAAATCAACAGGCAGAAATTTTCTTAAGCTTCGAATTTAGGTAAGTAATTTAATATGCGTTTTATTTCAGGAAAAACGCTCCTATTAAATAACTTGACCGTAAATTCGAAGCTTAATTATTTGAGACGTGTTTGTTATCGCCTGGTGGTGAAGAACGCCAATGTGAGGATGATCAAATTTATGCTAGATAAATATAGTTCAGTGTATATGGAATACATGATATGAAATGAGTATATCAAATCTAACAAGTTGAGGGGAGTTATATTTACATACATAACATTAAAATTAAAATTCATCTTTGCAAATAATAATAATATTTTTATTCTTAATTAGTCAAATAAAAAAAAAAAAAACAGAAAAATAATAATAATTCACAATTATTATCAGTGAAATAAAGTCATTTACAGAGTACAACAAGCGCTTGTAAAAACAAAAATAACGGTCTCTCTTGACAACTTACAAATGAAGGTTTAGCATATTACTTAAAATAATAATACACAATTCAACAACAATAAAATCAAATTAATCACTGCAATCAATTAACAGGATCAAATAAATTAACAATAGTACCCGAATTAGAGACGGTTGGCATAACCTGGCGTTTGTAATATTTCTTAAAAGTATTTTCAGCTCTCCAGTTACCTCTAGCTAAAATGTTTTCGATTGGAAGATTTTCGGACCAACTTTTGGATGCAACCGCGGACCTAAAACTACCGGGGGTCGCTATTATATTAGCTTCTAATAAAAGAGATCTAATCCAACCTGCTATTACTGCTCGCGAGGCTGGTCTTGCTTGACCTCTAATATTTATAAATAAATTGTTGCATGAAGCCAAACTTCTTCTATTCTTGAGAATATCAATAGTTTGTTTTATCCAATATACAGGGTCAAGATTCCTGTTATTTGGGTTTTTTGTTAATTTCCAGCCCGATTGTCTAAAAGTTGCAGAATCGGTCTTGGATCCAAAAACTGGCCAAAATACTATATTATCAGTAGACATAATCAAATGTTCTGAATCAACACTGAGTAGAGTCAGGTCGTGTATTCGTCTACCTGAACAAAGAAGTAATAATGCAGCTGTATGTCTGGATGTAGCAAAAATATTGTTTGAATCAATTGAACTATTTTTTAAATAAGACACAAGATCATCAATATTCCATATAGGGGGTCTGTTTGCTACCGGTTGTTTGAGAGCAATCGACTTAAGAACATGCTTAACTAAGGTATGAGAACTTAAAAAACCAGCTGCATCCGCATTACACAGTGTAGACACTACAGACTTATACAAAAGGATAGTTTTGTACGAAAGTTTGTCAATTAAAAATAAATCTGCCAAAAATCGTGCTACCACTGAACCTTCAGGATTGACGGGGTTAATTCTATGCTCTCCCGCCCACTTAAGCCATCGTAACCAAGCAACTTTGTAGGTCTTACGAGTTGAGTTCCGCCAGGATGATTGTAATAAATTGATTTGATCAGCATTCCAGTCTAATAGATTTTGATCCCACCCCCACATTTCCATACCTCTAGAGTTATATCTTGGACTTTGGGAGGTGGAAGGCCCGTTGACGTGTCCACTAGGGAATGACCGAGGTTCCGTATGGTGAATGGAGCTGCTATTGCTCGTGCTTTCAGGTCTCCCCTCCAGAACACTCGATCCCACCGAGGAACTACCAGGAGGAAAATTCCGGAGGCTCGATTGAGATGCGCTAGTACTCTTGGCACGAGACAAGGTGGTGGGAATATCCACGCTAATCGGAAATTCCAGTCTATTGAAAAAGCGTCGTGATGAATCGCTTGTTTGTCGGTTATATCTAACGATACATAGTTGGCAACGACATGTGCTGTTTCTGATGCAAAAAGGTCTATCACAGGGGTCCCGAATTTTCTGAATATCATTTCTGTGCAATGAGGTACCAGGTGCCATTCCACAGCACTTCGACGCCGAGATAGGCGATCGGCAAGAATATTGAATCTGCCTGGTAAATGAAAAACTTTTAGAACGATGCAATGTTGATCCAGAATTTTGAATATCTCTTTTGTAATGTTCATCAGAGGCTTTGATATCGTCCCCCCCTCGTTGCGCAAGTAAGCAACTACTGTTTGGTTGTCGGACTGAACTAGGACTGTAGAGCATCGGAGGAGCTGACAATGGCCTTGTAGGACTTTTAAGATGGCTATCATTTCTTTTTGGTTGCAATGCAATAGAGCTTCCTGCTCGTTCCATGGTCCTGACAGAGGTCGATTGTCCAACTGTGCACCCCACGCTAGGTCGGACGCGTCTGTAGTTAGGAAATGACTTGGTGGTGCAATGTGAATCGGTGACGAGGCCTGGTAATTTTGTAGCCACCACTTCAGATTTGTCTGTGCTTCTGCTGGAACAGTATGTAGCTCCTTTGACGATTTTGGGATTGAATTCAGGAACTCCAGCAAACTCCGATGATTTAGTCTGCCTTTTGGGACTGTAAAACTGGCAAAATTTAGCAGGCCCACTAGGCTTTGGAGTTTCTTTAATCCCACTCTGTTGTCCTTCAGAATTCTTGACACCTTGGTCAACAGACTGTGATATTTTTCTAATGGAAGACGTTTTTGATTGAGCCAAGGATCCCAATGAATACCTAGATATACTAGGTTCGTTTGAGGAGTAAGCTCGGACTTTGCAAAGTTTACTTGCCAACCTAGGTACTGTAGTCTTTTTATTACCAACTGAACTTGCGATCTGAGGATGTCTATATTCTGATGGGCAATCAAAAAATCGTCCAAATACACAACGACGCGAATGCCTTCTTGTTCTCGCAAGGTCTGAGCGATCCAATTGGTCAAGGATGCGAAAACTTTTGGAGCTGTACTCAGTCCGAACGGCAGGCATGTCATTTGGAGTAACTCTCCGTCGTAAATAAGTCGGAGAAAACGTCTTTGGGACTTGGTAATAGTGACATGAAAGTATGCCTGGGAAAGGTCTATTTTGCAAAGCCAATCCCGAGGTTGGAGAAAATCCGGTATCCGAAAGATGTTTATAAGTTTGAAACGATCTGTGAGAACAAACTTGTTTAGGGCTTTCAAGTTGAAAATTGGCCGAAAGGAACCTTCGCTTTTCGGAACCAAGAAAATTGTTGATAGAAAGCTTGGGGATAGATCTGCAATCTCGAGAACACCCTGCATTTTCATTTGATTTACGAGAACCGTCATTTCTGTCGAAATGGGAATAGCGAAGGTACTCTTTTTCAGGTTTGGTACAATTTTAGCGGAGGCCTTTGAAGAAATGGTATTCGATAACCTTTTATTATTTTGATGAGGACTTCTGGAGCTCCCAAGTTCTCCCAATGATGGACAAACTGGGATAACTGACCGGCTTTGAACTCGGTGCTCCTGTGACACGAGTCAATACCTTCGGTTTTTAAAATTGTCATTTTTTGAGGCACCGGTGGATGCGCTCTGATTTGTTGTGTTTTTGGAATGGCCATTGACAGACCGGTTTTGGTGTCCCGCTCGTGATCGAAAGGAACCCCTGGTATTAGATGTCCCCCGTCGACTCGAATTGTTGTTGCCTAGATATCCCTGAGGATATTGAGAATAGCCACCTCTCGGAGGAGCATTGTGTCTGGGATGTTCAGCTTGCGCATGACAGTATCCGGGTACATTAGCCTGTGTAGGCCCATTGTAATAGCCCGCTCCCTTCGGGAAGCGGTTGTTATGTATAGATCCGCTAGGGCCTGCTTGAGAGGCGAGGCTAGCGTTGTTTGATTTAGGTGGAAAAAATGCTTTCTTAACCCCACCGATTTTCTCGAGGGCAGCCGTGAAGGAGTCGGCATTAAAAATATGTTGGCATGAAGGCGGAATTTTACGTAAAGTCGTTTTTATAAGAGGGTCTCGTATGAATTTCATTATGCCGTCACGTCTCATCTGAATTATCTCGGCTCTGTGTCCGCATAATAATTGCAACAAATCGGATGACACTTTATGTACATCACCATTTAAAAATAACTGAATAATCTTTTCTTGTAAATTTTCAAAGTTCAAATCTTGTTGATCTTTTGCCCACGTTAAGAAACTTTTGATGGTTTCTTGCAGAGCTTCTCTAATTTTCAATAAACAGAAGGTTTGAGCAGCATAGGCCCTATCCACTTGAGCCAATTGTCGCGATGCCTCATAGGCTTTAATTTCATCGTTAATTTCTAATTCTACGAAACCTGGAGAATGATTATATATTTTTTGTGTATCGGCATAACGAACTTCACACCAGTGGCTATTATCAAAATGCTGAATACTGTTTAAGGTAGCTAAAAGGTCATTAGGGGCTACAGGAACTGACGGATCCTTTAATTTAGTCTGAATAGCAAACTCAAAAGAAGGTTCTTTAACAGCTTCACTAGAACTATCAACACTTACTTTATTATCAAAAAATAATTCGCGGCTTTCGTTCAAGTCTATACACGATTCATTACAAAAATCGACAGGACCGGTAGGATTGCATGTATTATTACGTGCAAGTAAATCACGAAGCTCACCTACTTCCCTGGATAATTTATAGTACCTACTGCCCGTACGTCGAGATCGTTTGGATTTTCTATGACGGTGGCGCCTTGCACGTCTTCGTTTGCGGCTCGCCGAGTTACCTGTACTACTATTAGAGCTCGATGAAGTACTAGAACTACTGGATGAACTGCTAGTCGATCTGAGGCGAGACGTTTTTGGAGCCATTGACACTTTACCAGGATTGATTTCAGAAGGCACAGCCTGGTTATCCATCCTAGTACCAAACAAATCAAAAGAAATCCGCTATAGAAATAATTCGTCACGCAATCAGAGAATTTTTTGGGAAATATAAAAATCTGAGGGTAGACAAATATAAAATCATACAAAAGACAAATCAGCAATGATCGTCGACCATTTGCTAGATTATATTATAATGTAGAAACGAACAGTATAACTGTTAGGAAATAATAATTGAATAAACACTCACATGTATGATGTTTACAGCTTTTCTGATACTTATTTAAACCTCAAATAAAATTCGGTTATCAACAAGAGTAATGCAATTAGATTATCACTTAGATTATATTCTTTAGGGAAATATGTATTAGGGTTCGTGATCGAACCCTATGCAGCGGGAAACAGAACGCCAATGAACAAGAGACTCGAACGCTGTTAGCGACGAGCCCCACCAGGTGGTGAAAGAGGGGTGAAGGGTGAGGGATGTGCGAAAGAGAGGGATATATAGGGTAGAAAGAGTAGGGAAACAAGCGGGACCACAGTGTTGCTATCTCAAATAATTAAGCTTCGAATTTACGGTCAAGTTATTTAATAATGTTTTACCAATACCCCTGTATAAATTAAGTAGGTTCTATGTACTAGTTGCAGAAAGGAGGCAAAAAACAAACTTCGATCGTAAAGCACTCTCGAATACTTCGCATTATGAGTCTACAATCCAATTATTGGGTAACTTAATATCCTCCCCCTTTTTTTTTTTTTTGATGTCGGTTGGAAACCTTCAAAAGGCACCCGACCTCCGGGGAGGGAGGTCGGGGAGTGTGTGACCCCGGTGATCACCATCAGCACATAGGAGTGGTCCCGGTTCCTCTTAAAAAACCAATTCCGGAACCCCCCGTGCAACGCCTGTAAGGCACATCTCTGGGGAGACTGTAATGGGGCCTCCCCTGAGCCTCGCTATGCACGGCAGCACGTGACCACTGTGCCACCTTCCCTGGGGTCACTTGGTGGGCGGACAGAGTCCCCACTCTGTGCGCCCGCGACCCTAAAGGTCCACCTATCTTGTTCGGTAAGCGGGTTTCGGCGTGTTAGGCGCCAAGGCGGTTGCCACCTCCTTCTCCGAGCAGGATCAGCCTTCTCCCGATCCCGCTCGGCGGCCTCCTACTTGACCATCACGGTCTCACAGAAGGTGGCTACTACCGTCCAATTCTCTGTCTCTGCCAGCATAGCCCTCAGTACTGCCGGCAGAGACAGGTCTCGCCCGATCCTGGCAACCAGGACCCGCCGCTCGGAGGCCCACACAGGGCACTCCTCGAGCGTGTGTTGTGCGGAATCCAGGCTGCCTCCGCAGTGAAATATCTTCCCCCTTTGGCTAGAAGAAGAAGAACCGGAAATTGGCTTTGGAGAGATGATGGCAATGAATGGCATTCCATCTTACCTGCTGTAAAAGCTTATCAGCGAGCGCACAGATGCTCTTGACTCGCTTATCATCGACCTTCATATCGCTGTCCATGTCGTCCAGCTTCCTTAACAGCGCGGAGCAGTGTTCGTAGTCTCTGCCCAATTCGTGCGCTTGGACCATCATCTCCTTGTCTCTGATCCAGGCTTCTATCTTATCCAGGTGTTGGTTGAATTCTAGGATGTCTTGGGCTTCTTCTAGGCCTCGGCCTGGAATGGAGATTTTATGTTTATTTATGCGGTAAATATAATCATACTAATATTATAAAGGCGAAAGTTTTCGCGAGTGTGTGTGTGTGTGTTTATTTGTTTGTTACTTCTTCTCGCTCCAACGGCTGGATCAATTTTGATCAAATTTTGTATGGAGGTAGCTGACACCCTGGATTAATAAATAGGCTACTTTTTATCCCGAAATTCCCACGGAATCGACATTTATGCGCGTGAAACCGCGGGGCGCATCAAGTAACATGTCTGCTACGAGACAGCGTTCTGTAGTTGTGAGTTTGTGGATGTAGTCTATTAAAATTTATGTTATTTCAAGTTAAACAAATATCAACTTTATTTTAATGGTAATTAAGTTGATTTCAGAGTGACTGGCACTATTGAAAAAGTTACGAAAATGTTGAAGGATGAAGTTGTAGCGTAAACTGCACTTTATTGCGTAGGAATTAAAGTTATTTTTCCATAAACTCATATTTATTTACATTTTTGGCACATAAGTCGCGAAGAAATCGGAATTGTTCGTTCATGTACACATGAACGAACAATTCCGTTTTCTCCGATTCTTCCGATTTCCGAATGAGATGTAAGTAAAATATTTAATTTTTAATTTGTTATTTCTCTGAAGGTGAAAATTTTGAATAGCTATGAAACATGTGCAGTTTGAAAACCAGCAACTTTTTAACTGTGTTTATGAATGATTGAAAAAGTGGTTTTCAAGAGCATAAAATTGTGTGCATGTTTGTTATAAAAGACGATGCCTTAAAAAAATGCAAAGTTGCCAACTTAATATTTTTTTTTTTTTTAAGTGATTATTATTTTTTGAGATGGGAAAAAACCATTGAACTCGCGACACTGTTACCGACACGGCGCTACATTCGGATGTGTTCGGCTGCCCTCGGGATGTACTCGGTTTTGAATCCGATATGTCAGTGAGTGATGACAAAGTATTCTGTTTGTGTTTATAATTTTAATTTCATTTATATTATTTTATTAATTATTTTTATATGTATTTATTATGATTACAATTTTTATTTTATCTTATTTTAAATGTAGAACAGATGATCTTAAATGGATTGAAATAAATGATTTTAAATTGAATTTGAATTTGTTTTCACTTCAGTCGGGACTCCCGGAGTGTTTTTGTAGCTCATTCGCTACATTGCCTTGTAGCTTATGTCGTACGATATTCCCTCTTACCTCTCTGCTCCGTGGCAGTCTCGAGCCGCTGCCAGTCGGCCTGCAGCTGCTGCAGCTGCTTGTCTACGTCTGCGTCAGGACTGAGCTGGGTGGCTAACTCCTGCACTTCCTGCAGGCGAGCTCTGTTGGCTGCCAACTCGGCGGTAAAGGCCTGGTGCTTTTGCAGTTTCTTGATTTTGTCTTCGAGGTTTGTGACTTCGCCTGGGAAAGGGAGTTACGATGAGAATTGATTTTAAGGGGCTTACATGACCTAAAGCGCGGTCACTGTCGGAATGCATAGAAAAAAAGAAAGGAAAGCATGATGACACAACTCTGGTAATTTATTGCAAAATATGAAGCAATTATCTATTTACAAAAAAATCTATTATTTGGACTAAAAAATTAAAACAGTAGTGCTTTAGTATGTTGCATGAAGAATAAATCTGACAAAAAATCAGAATGATTGTTTGTATATTAGTATGGTTTTTATTGTAGAAAGAAAGTTTTTAGAGGTATCTTCATGATTTTTTTCTATTGTATCAAATTAAGTTTTCAACACATTTTCTAACTAGCACATATCCTGAAGAATGTCATATATGTTTCTGATTTTGTGTACTGTAGTCGATCATATACTTTTATTGCTTCTAAAACTTGCGTTTTTTTTGCGTTTACGTCCTGTAATCCCCTTAATCACGATAGTTTTGTAGACCATTTCTTTTTGAGTTTTGCCAACAAAGATCATAGGTACCTACATGAAATATAAAATAGGTTTAAGGCGAAAGCGCCAGGGTAGCCCGCGAAATTCATTTTTTTTTACGTTTTTTGCAATTTGCTGGTCAGTATTAAGTTGTACGTTGATTAAAATATGATTCGCGGCCGTAACAAATATGTATTTACAGATATATAATCATTAAAGTCATCAACACAACTCTCTAAGACCAAGTAATCCCCAAGAATGAGTATTTCATGAAATCTTGACATTTGGGGATTATACTAACTTAACAAGTTGTATTACTGATTGTAATGATTATATTCTGTAAATACATATTTGTTAAGGTCGCGAATCATATTTTAATCAACGTACATCTTAATACTGACCATCAAATTGCAAAAAAACGTAAGAAAATTTGAATTTCGCGGGCTAGCTTAGCGCTTCCCCCTTAAACGAATCGAACGACAAACGAAGTTGATAATGAAGAAGCGGACGGTGACCTTGAGGTCTCATTTAACTTACCGTGTTGATGTTCAGCAGCTAACTTGGCAAGTTTGTCAGCGACCCAGCCTCTAGCCTCCGCGGCATCGCGAGCGAACTGAGCGCGCGCTCGGGAGCGGACCAGGGCGGTGCGACGAGCGGCCGCCTCCGCGTATAACTAGAAGGCAAGAGGAACTGGTATTTAGTATACTATACAAGTTGTAACTGGAAGATTTATATACAGGGTGTCATTAAGGGGGCGTGCCTGCGGGCGGTGAGTAATGGGTAGCTCACCGTCCGATCAGGACCAGGCCCGTGCCGGGGGGCGCGTACGTGTTCCACGCGCGCCTCAAAGAGATGTCAGCATCGAGGAGGGGCCCCTTAGGGCCGAATAATTTGACAAGACTAAACTAATATTTATCTTCTGTCCTTTTCTTAATGAAATAGAAAGAAAAAGATGCGCCGAACTTAAATTTAGTTTAGTTTGTGAACAACAGAATCGACGCCATTGTACACCAAGTGTACAGTCAACAAAAGAGATAAGTATTTCTTTTGTTGACTGTACACTCGGTGTACAGTGGTCGCTTGATGGGTTATGAATGTATTTTTTATTACCTTCTTCCGTCTCTCATTGATGTGCTGCAACTCATCAGCGATGCGTTGGCTCTCGACGTGGTTCTGTTGTAACAACTTGTCGCCATGACTGTTCAGGGTTGCCAGCTTCTCGTCCTAATTGGAAAACATATGAAAAAAGAAGTTTAAAATACCCTTCAAATATCGTAATACTAGCTCGTAGCGGTATCTACAACGCTACATGCGAACAACGCGTCATACTGACGTCACGCAAAATCCTGCATCTCGCAAGCAGAGTTTACCGCGCAACTAGCATAGATACAACGGCCCGACATGAATCATCGGGCAGTTGCCCGCCAGACACAACACCCGTCTGGTCGGAGGATCCTCCCTTTTCTATAGAGTATGAGTGAACTTTACACCCTGTTCCTCATAACTCTTTAAGCTTCTTTCTGCTTGCGACTCGGCGTGAAATTTCACCCTGCCTCCATTCACCCTCTTAGGGGGAGGAATTTCGAAAAACCCTTTCTTAGGTGGATACCTACTCTAAACAAAGAACACACCCTCCAAATTTCATGTCTCTAGGATCAGCGGTTTAGGGTGTGCGTTGATATATCAGTCAGTCAGGACTTTGAATTTCATATAAATAGATTTACTAGTTGCGCCCCGCGGTTTCACCCGCATAAGTTTCAATCCCGTGGGAATATCGGGATAAAAAAGTATCCTATATGTTAATCTAGGGTGTCAGCTACCTCCACACCAAATTTTATCAAAAATGGTATAGCCATTTTAGCGTGAAGAAGTAACAAACATATAAACACACACACACGCTCACAAACTTTCGAATTTACAATATTAGTGTGATTACAGCCTAATTTCAAATATTCTTCTAAATCAAGCAAACGGCATATGGACAATCCTCTGTGCAGGGCTTGCAAGGAAACCATTCTCTTTGAATGCGCAGGCGTCATCCAAAGTTGAACAGAAAGCCTCGGTGCACCCAGATCTTTCACAGATGTTCTTAACAGAACAGGAGATGTAATTAACTTGTAGATGGTGGGCTGGTTGGAATAACGTCGATTAACACTTCAGTTTTTTTAATCTCAGTTATTGAGCAAAATATTTGTTCAAAATTGCAGCACAAGTACAATGCAATTTTAAAATATTTTGCTCAATAACTGAGATTGAAAAAACTGAAGTGTTAATCGACTTTTGTTGCTGACTGTATAATACTCCACTTGAAGGACTAACTGCGGCAACCAACTCCAGTAATAATAATTATTTAATGATTTCAGACATACTTAATTCTAGTCCATAGTTTCAACTCATACAATTATAAAATATATTAAATTCAAAACAGATAAAAACCCAAAATAATATTGTGATTAATTAAATTTAAATATTCAACAACTCCTTAAAAAAATGTTAGAATCGTATATAAACATAAATAAAATGTCAAATATAAATTTGTTAAATTGTTTAAGTTATAAAAATGTCAAAATATTAAAAATCAAAATTATATAACATCACACTATCACACTTCTTCACGCACAAACATCTGGCACCAATTTTGATAAAATTTGGTATGGCGGTAGCTGACATCCTGGATGAACACATAGAATACTTTTTATCCCTATATTCTCACGGGATCGAAGCTTATGCGGATAAAACCGCGGGGCGCTGTTAAAGAGAACATAAAGATCCAGCGAACAGTTTTTCAACATTTTGTAGTTTTAAAGGTACAGACGCCAGCACATCAAGCTACTACAATCTGTCAAATTTCTTTAATAGATTTTCAAATTTATCGCTAAAGCATAAGGTTCAAAGTTGATTGGGAAAATTTGACAGTTTGACGTCTACAATTATTTACCTGAGTAGCGAGCAGTTTCTCGAAGGCCTCATGTTTCTTGAGCGCGTTCTCCACCTCCTCAACGCTGCTCGTCTGAGATATTTCAGTACCTGCAAGAAAATGTAATGTTATTTTGGAAATACAGAATTTTATCTATTCATCATCATCATCTGCCTAGCCTTTTCCCAACTATGCTGGGCTCGGCTTCCAGTCTAACCGGATGCAGCTGAATACCAGTATTTTACATGGAGCGACTGCCTATCTGACCTCCACAACCCAGTAACTGGCAAAAAACTAAAACTAAAATACAGATCCCAAGACACCGACTTCCGAAATTAAGGTGCCACTAGTCGATATTTTTTCCATACAAATTTCGGGAGAGTATTACTCCACTGTTTGACATTGTGCATCTAAAGTTAAACATGATATCGTTTTGTCTTATTATTAATGTTGTCTATACGGAAACAGAATAGTAAAATAAAAAGCCATTAAAAAGTTTTGAGCTAACAAAGATCCCTTTTTCTTGTTATTTTTAACGTAAATTTGGGTGTGAATAAATAATAAAAGAACTGTAAAATCTTCAAAAGCATGTCCGTACCGACAAGGCTCAGTTATCGAAGAGTTCAATTAACTTTATTTGTAATTGATTTATGTAGTGGTTTTTTCATAAAACTCGATTTTCTGAAGCACTTTTCGAATTTTTTTACGCGCCTATCAGTTCGGAATGGTGTTTCTGTGCGTAAGAACTAGAAGTTGTTCATGTAGACTAGCATCTAACTGCTCATAACTGTTACTAGCTCTGTCGGACACGAAGCCAGGAGAGACAGCGTGCTTTTTGGCCATGACCACCAGTGAGTTCAAGCTTGCGACTAGTTTACTCTTAAAGTTATTTCATAATTTTGAGATGATTTCTTTTTGAAGTAGGTTTAATTTTCTTTAAATTACTTTTGTATTAAATCTCAGTGTAGAAACTGTAATCCCGCACAAGGTCCCGAACTCGAATGCAGAAACTAGTCATATCCTTTGTTACATTACAAAATTTTTCTTTTTCCCGTGATAAACTATTTACATACCTAAAAATTTGTACGGAACCCTCGGTGCGCAGTCCCACTCGCACTTGACCGGTTTTTTTTTTCTATTACAGTTACTTGTTTGTGACCAAATAAAGTAAGAGGCACTTACTTAGGGCGGCCTCCTGTGCCGCACACAGGTCGTGCAGCAGCTTGGCGTCCCGCAGGAAGCAGTGCAGGTCGATGAGCTGGTCCAGCGCCACCTGGCGGGCTGCCCACGCGCCGTGGAGACGGTTGCGTTCTTCTAGCAGGGCTTCGCATTTTTCTTCTACTTCCTGTGAACGAGATGATTTGGTTAGGGGCTGTCCATAAATCACGTGAGGCTCGAAAGAGGGGGCAGGGTCCATAAAAAATCACGAAATCACGAAATATCACAAGGGGGGGAGGGGGTGTGTAGGTACTAATATATCACGTTTATTTTTTT
Organism: Mesoligia furuncula; assembly: GCA_916614155.1. Taxonomy (NCBI): domain Eukaryota; kingdom Metazoa; phylum Arthropoda; class Insecta; order Lepidoptera; family Noctuidae; genus Mesoligia; species Mesoligia furuncula. The sequence continues at coordinate 11,989,799 of OU744820.1, read as the reverse complement.
TTCGGCAAACGCGCGATACTCAACCGAAAAGCGGCGTTACGTGTATTTATGTCAAACGCGTACAAAATCGAAAGCGGCTTGTAGTGTGACTTTGATTCGCCGTTGCCAGGTACGACCGAAGTGGAATTCCCGCGATAATTTCCTATAATAAAATGTAGATTTTACTTATACCTGTATTATATAAATATAGATTAAAAAAAAATAGGATCTTTATAGGCACTAAAAAATATACGTGATATATTGTAGTCTTAAACCTCACTATGTATCACCAAAAAATGCCAAAAAAAACATCACGTGATTAATGGACGGCCAAAGGGTAAAAACGGGACCCTATTACTAAGACTTCGCCGTCTGTCTGTCCGTCTGTTTGTCCCCAGGCTGTATCTCAAGAACCGCGATAGCTAGACAGTTGAAATTTTCACAGATGATGTATTTCTGTTGCCGCTATAACAACAAATACTAAAAACAAAATAAAATAAATATTTAAGGGGGCTCCCATACAACAAACGTGTTTTTTTCGGCGTTTTTTCGTTGTGGTACGGAACCCTTTTTTTTTTTTTTTGCGGATGGGAAATCATCAAATGACTCCTCCCGCTCTGGGCGGAGCGGAAGGGATTGTCAGACTCTTACTGACTAAAACCCACCCGGAACCCTTCGTGTGTGAATCAGACTCGCATTTGGTCAGTTTTTTCAAATTGAATAGACGTTAAAATATTCTTAATTTAGGTCTGATTTTCCAATAATCTGATAAGTTTATTCGGTTCTTGTGATATGTTCTGGTGATAGACGGACGGACAGACAGCGAAGTCTTAGTAATAGGGTCCCGTTTTCACCCTTTGGCTACGGAACCCTAATGAAAAAGTAGTAAAATCTGTGTCGTTTCTTACTAGTTATTTTTTTGTCATTTCCTATGTAGGTACATTTTAAGTAAAACAAAACCTTTTACTTCGAATTAAAATATTTCATCGCTATTTTTCCTATTATTAATTTAAAAAAAAAGGAATTGTGTAAATCCTTCTCCATTTAGCATATATAGCGACATAGCTTGCAGAGTAAGCAAACTGAAGTGGCAGTGGGCTGGCCATGTCTGTCGAAGGACCGATGGCCGGTGGAGCAAACGAGTCCTGGAGTGGAAACCGCGTAGTGTGGGGCGCCCCCCAGCTAGATGGACGGACGACCTAAGGAAGGTGGCTGGGGTCGACTGGATGTGGAAGGCGGAGGACAGGGTGCTGTGGTGCAGTCTGGGAGAGGCATATGTCCAGCAGTGGACTGCGATAGGCTGAGTTGATTGATTGATTCGCCATTTATCAAATAAATTAACACTTTCACAGCCGATCACGTGCAGAGTACGTCCCAGGTTGATTGTATTGTGACGCTGATCACGTTCTCAGTACGTGACTGACTTTCTTAGTGTTTGTTTTAAAACGACGTCCGTAGTCCGTGTTTGGCGTGCATTGATATAATAGTGTAGTGCTTTAGCTACGCACACATGTAAGAATAACCGTGGTGGGGCGCTTGGTGTGAGCGGAACAAGCTATCGAGTGTCGCGCTGCGCCAGTGTTCCCGCGCCGCTATTGCGAGTGCACGTACACGAATTTTGGCGCGAAATGGCGCGAACCTCTTTTTTATTCTACATTTTTAAATAAAAAAAACTAATTTACGTCTGTTTTTTATTTTTATCCTAGAAATAAACAAGTCAATAGTATAAATAAAAAAATAATTATAGATTTATCATTGATAGTTCTCATTTTATAAATGTTGCAATATCGGCGAAAATCGCCGGCGAACCATGGAATCCGCCTTTTAAAATCTTCGGCTGTCAAAGTGTTAAAAACAATATACTCACCGCCGCATTAGGATGCTGCGTGGCCAGCTCGCGCCCCATCTGCAGCGCGTCGCGGAACGACGAGTCGCGCGCGTCCAGCTCGGCGCGCACGGCGTCGTGCTCGGCGCGCGCCGCCTGCGCGCTCACCGCGTCGCGCACGCGCACGGCGCGCGACATGGACGTGCGCAGGGCCACCGACCACGACGTCAGGTCGCGCACCTGTGGGGGGACAAAATGATATCACTCAAAATTAAAACGAATAAAAGACGGTTTAAATCATCAAAGTAGGGATCATCTTATGCCTGGTTGGGATTGGCTTCCAGTTTAACCAGATGCAGCTGAATACCATTATTTAACATGACGCGGCTGCTTATCTGACCTCCACAACTCAGTTACTGGGAAATACGATACCCCTTTGGTAAGACTGGTTGTCAGACTTTCGGGCTTCTGACTACCCGTAACGACTGTCAAAGATCCACGAATGACAGCCGGGACCAACGGCTTAACGTGTTTTCCGATGCAGGAGGGGTCTCGGTGTGCAAAACCGCGTTTTTTTTTTGTTGTCTGGGGGAAGCCTTCAAAGGCACCCGACCTCCAGAGAGTGTGGGATTTTTACCTCACTAGAACCACCCCGGTGATCACCATCAGCACATAGGGGTGGTCCCGAACCTAGAACTCACTTGTGTCAAGAACTGGTGCAGCTCCAGATACTGCTGCAGTGTGTGCCTCCTTTCGTCCGAGGCCTGTTTCAACATGGCCCACGCTTCCTCTAGAGCCTTCTGTTGCAGTTCTATCTGCTGCACGTTGCCGCCAGGGTAGAGCTTCTGGAGACGGTTGCCTTCTTCTTGGAGGACCTGTGGAGAAAAATTGGGTGTTAATAAAAAAAACAATATAACAGATTTTTTTGAAGGTTTCCGTGCTTTGACAAAGCAATAAACGATGTAGAGCTTTGTTGGACATAGGACATCGTACGAACAACATGTGCTCAGAAACTGTTCCGCGTTCCGTATCTGTTTGGGTCATCTACCTACTACAGTGTGTGATTTGCTAGTGTGATTAATTTGTTTGTGAAATTATAATCTAATTTGAACTGCAAAACGGTTTTACTATTGCGCAATAACCAACACATACCCACAGCACGCCCACAGTAGTTAAAACATGGCTGATAATAACAAGACACACTATACCTTCTCTGTCAAATACAGTGATCGGAATAGGCTGAGTATATTTACCTAAAGTTTAAAGAACAGAGACGAAAATCGGAGACTTCCTTATGACAATTTTTTTTTTACCGGTGAATTTACCGGAACTTTAATTATGTAACTTTCAATATCTTATTTTATCATTAACATTATAAGTGCTCTAATAAATCGTAATCAATGTTTTGATAAAAATAGATATATTTTTAATGTTTTTTTTATATTTTAATTTATTAATAGAGTTCTTGGAAGGATTTGGGGGAGGCCCTTGCCCAGCAGTGGGACTATGGTGGCATAGGTTAAAAAAAAAAATAATGTTGGTTATTTTTTTTTATTTAGCATTTATAATGTTAATGATAAAATAAAATATTGAAAGTTACATAATAAAAGTTCCGGTAAATTTACCGGTAAAAAAAAAATTTGTCATAAGGAAATCTCCGATTTTCGTCACTGTTCTTTAAACTTTAGGTAAATATACTCAGCCTATTCCGATTACTGGTCATATATTACATTTTTGCCGTTTTGTCAGTCAGTTTCGTCGAAATCTCACCTGCATCTGAGCGTCGATAGCCAGCAAGTCGTTCTGCATAGTGTCGTGCGCGCGCAAGGCCGCCGTGGCCGCGCGCAGGTCGCGCGGGGGGGGCGGCGCGTGCAGCGCGGCGCGCGCGTCGTGCGCGCGGGAGGCCAGCTCGCCCACGTCGCGGTGGAAGCGGTGGATCTCGCCCGCCGCGTGCAGGCGGGACGCGCGGGACTCCATCTGCTCTACTAGACGTTGCCACCATTCACTGTAGGAAAAATTATGTTTTTTATTATATATTTCTTATTGCATTATGATCCCGTTCTTGACCTGGATCTCGCCTACTAGAAAGCGAAGGATGATATCTGTCAAGGAATGAGCGCAGTGATGGGCAAAAAGTAATTAGATTAATAATTACAAGTTACAATAACATTTTAATTAGTAATTAAAATACTTTGGAACAGATTACTTAAGTAACTAATTGCAATGAGTACTTACTGTAATTAAATACAAAGTAATTTAATTGCAAGTTAATATAATTACATTATAACAGATTACATTATTACCTATAAGTAATCTGTTACAACGTAATTACATATTAATATTAGTAATGGGCGTAATAGGACACCTGCTTCTTACAAAAAATGTATACTTTGTGACAAATACGAAAATGAAACACATAATATAATTGAAATACACATAATATGAAACACATAAGATATAATATAATTGAATACTTTGTAATTAGGCTACATTGTAATCAAATTATTTTGTAATTAAATACATTGTAATTAATTTCATAGCACATCCAAAGTAATCTAATTACAATGTAATTGAAATATTATGTAATTAGATTACATTTTAATCAAATTATTATGTAATTCAATTATTAATTAGATTACTTAAGTAACTAGTTACGCCCATCACTGAATGAGCATGACCAGAAGATGCCTGTTCACTCATGCTTTGCAGGCTGGATACAGACGCTGGGAGAGAGTTCCTTGTTCTGCCATTGCCTTTGCTAGACCAAGAATGCATCATACACCAAAAACATCGGACACACGTAAAAGAAATAACACAGGTGTTTTTATCTTCGTATCATCGCTATTTTTTTTTTCCCATGTTTTAATAGGCGGAGACAAATCCAATATATCGAAGATCATAAAAATCTGTCCAGCCGTTCTTGAGTTATAACTGGTGTAACTAATAGTCTTTGTTTTATTTAGGTCTGATTTTTCAATCATCTGACAACTTTATTCCAGGAATAATTTTGAAATTTTGACAGTTATTTCATACAAAAACTGTCAATTTTATTCCTCTAAGGGCTGATTTTTTCATCGCCAGATAACTTTTATTCGAGGAATAAAATTGACGTTTGACAGTTTTTGTATGAAATAACTGTCAAAATTTCAAAATTATTCCTCGAATAAAGTTATCAGATGATTGAAAAATCAGCCCTTACAAAAAGTGGGTTGTGATTAATCCATTTCAGATATTAAAATTCTAGCTGTGCGACGAAATTACTAAGTAAGCGACTAGAAACACAGAGAGGGCAACTTCAATATTAAGATAGAGACGATTTTCCCAATTGAGGTTTTACATAACGAACTACTAAAAAGTTCACTTTAAGCAAAGGGCACCCCGAGGTTAGGTTTGGTTAGGTTACTTTAAACCCTTTACACAAAAATAGGGGCCCCGCGAAGCGGGGCTCCGTCGACATAGGATGCAAGAGCGAAAATACCGTCATGATGACTTCGTGACTGGTTTAGAAAATGTATTATAAAATGATATTTAAAATAAATAGCCAAATACTGAAAAAAATGCAGGACGTAACATTGACACTCAAATAAATATTAGGTCGCTCAAATATTATGAAGCTTCTCATTTTGTATTTTAAGTAACTCAAATTAATGTTTGTAAGTTGCTGTTCTGTTGATTTCTCGTCACTCGCAGTCAGTCGCTCACTTAGTAATACTATAACGTAAACTAATTATTTTTGTCACTTAAAATTTTAATTTACAGTCACTCGTTTAAATACTACCCTTTTATTTATATAGATAGATATATAAAGTCCCCGTCACGAGAAGCTATAAACTTTGTAAATAAAGAACTTTATACTAAAGTTCAATAAGTAATTATATCCCTATATAAAAATATATACAAATAAAAATCATTACAAACTGTTTTTTTTTTTAATTTGATCATAAAGTTGCGAACCCGTGAATTGTGTGTTTACATAATTTGTACCTTCTCGTGACGGGGACTATAGATATAGATTACTCACCCCAGTGCCTCCTGTCTTTTCTCGATATCTCCAATGTAAGGACTCTCAGTAGCTAACAGCTTCTTGGCCAACTCTTCACATTGGTTGAAACGCTCGGCGCCACTTTCAACACGGTGACGTAGCTCGTCGAATTTTGAGCGGAGGATCTGTGTCAAAAGAATAATGGATCAGAAATTCAGAATACAAAATAATTTTTATTGATATCAGTCAGTGGACACAATCATCATCTGCCTGCCTTTTCCCAACTATGTTGGGGTCGGATTCCAGTCTAACCGGATGCAGCTGAATACCAGTATTGTACATGGAGCGACTGCCTATCTGACCTCCACAGCCCAGTTAATGGGTAATACGATACCCCTTGGCTTACCAACGGTAAAAAAAAACTGGCCAAGTGCGAGTCGGACTCGCATACGAAGGGTTCCGTACCACAAGGCAAAAACGCCGAAAAAAACATGTTTGTTGTATGGGAGCCCCCCTTAAATATTTATTTTATTTTAATTTTATTATTTATTATTAAAGTTAAAATACAACTGAGTATTTTGTGAATATTTCAAGTGCCTACCTGTTGCCATTTTTGATATCGAGCAAAAAAAGGCAAAAAAATCGCGTTTGTTGTATGGGAGCCCCCCTTAAATATTTATTTTATTTAGTTTTTAGTATTTGTTGTTATAGCGGCAACAGAAATACATAATTTGTGAAAATTTCAACTGTCTAGCTATTGCGGTTCTTGAGATACAGCCTGGTGACAGACAGACAGACAGACGGACAGACGGACAGACGGACAGACGGACAGACGGACAGACGGACAGACGGACAGACGGACAGACGGACAGACGGCCAGATGGACAGACGGACAGACAGCGAAGTCTTAGTAATAGGGTTCCGTTTTTACCCTTTAGGTACGGAACCCTAAAAAAGAAAGTCCGAAAGTCTGACAACCAGTCTTAACTGGTTGACGTACTTTTCACCCCCGCATTATACAGTCCACTATTTAATTGATCCAGCTCCCTGCGTCTGGGATAAACGCAAACAATTTTATATTTCCGCCCAAGTATTTAGTGTTAGGCGCCACCATTTATTTTTGTCTTAACTGGTTGTCAGACTTTCGGACTTCTGACGACTCATGACGACTGTCAAAGATCCAAGAATGACTGTCAGTCTATTAAATAGACTAATTAAGTAACAAGGTATTTAAAAAAAAATAACAATCACAGTAATATTATAAAGGCGAAAGTTTGTGACTGTGTGTGTGTGTTTATATGTTTGTTACTTCTTCACGCTCAAAGGCCTGGCCAATTTTGATAAAATTTTGTATGGAAGTAGCTGACACCGTGGATTCAAAGGCCTGGCCAATTTTGATAAAATTTTGTATGGAAGTAGCTGACACCGTGGATTAATATATAGGCTACTTTTTATCCCGATATTCTTACTTATGCGAGTAAAACCGCGGGGCGCAGCTAGTAATAAATAAATAATAGTTTGAACATTGAAGAAATCTTTGGAATTTGCGCTGTTTTTGATAATTATTTAGGAACTAGCTGCTAAGCCAAGTATCATTTAGTATGTTAATCCAGGGTGTCAGCTACATACATACAAAATTTTATCAAAATTGGTCTAGCCGTTTGAGCGTGAAGAAGTAACAAACACAAACACACACACACTCACACACACCCACACACACACACCCTCACACACACATACACACACACACACACACACACACACACACACACCCTCACACACACACACACACACACAAAATACAAACTTTCGCCTTTATAATATTAGTGTGATATATAAAATAGCTTAATCCTAGATTTTCTGGTGTATAACTCACCAATAGATGTTCATAATCTTGTCCGTAGTCCTCGCTGGAGGCTGCAGCGTACTGCTCTTGTATCCAGCTCTCTAGTTCAGCGCTCTCCGCTAGGTATTCGTGTCTGTGGGAAGGTTTCGTGTTAGTTTGTCATGTTTTAAGATAGTAGGAATAAAATTATCGTTGGTTTGTTTGCTTAAACGATGTGTTAGTTAATTTCGACTGCAATTATTTTCATTGGGGACAAAATGCGCAGAAATATAGACGATAATAAAAGCGATAAATATAATGTTTTTGCACGACTCATAATGTGAAGCATTAGTGTTTTATTTTTGCCTCTTTTCTCGATTTCTGACAAATGCGTGCACTGACTGGACAGGTCCTCTCAGTCTTTGTGGTTCTTTCCTCAAAAGACCATCTCAGACATCGATCTACATGGCCTTCATATAACCTGACCAAGATTATGTCTGGACTTTAAAAGAGACTGTGACCTCTGAGTTTGTTTCGGCCTTTCTTCTCAGAGTAGTCAGATAGGAAACGCCGACCTCATCTAGTTTTTAAAAATATGATGGACGTGTTTGTGCAAACCTACTTACAAAAATAAAACCATTTATCATTTATACGGTCAAATGGTCGGAGTCTGTGTGGTGCCGGACTTAAAGAATTGCACCACCCCTTACTTCCCGTGGGTGTCGTAAAAGGCGACTAAGGGGCTTACCGGAGAAAGGGCAGCAGCGTTCTCTATTTATTCCACCATCATACCATACTGCGATCGCCAACCCGCCTGCCAAGCGTGGCGATTATGGCAAACCCTCCCCCCCAAAATTAGGGGAGGCCTATGTCCAGCAGTGAACGTCTATCGGCTGAAACGACGGTCAAATGAGCATAATGAGCCCGCCGCTGCGCCGCTTTAGTGTAATTCAAGACACGTCGCCTTCGTACATTTTGTATGAAAACGTTTTAAAGCGGCCTCATGCCTGAGCCGCGCCTTCACTTTTTTTTACGTGTTGAAATGCTCATGCAATCTGCATTACCACGGGGAGATAGAGCAGTTATGTGGGACTCTAACCCACTAAAACTCCACGGTGTCCTCCTCTGCCGCTTACGGCGGGAACACGGGCACGCGTTAGCACTCATCCGTGAACCCGCCGCGGCTGTCCGTCAGCGGACCCTCCTCTGGGGTGTACTCCCCATCACCGGCGCACCAGAATACATAGCACGCCGTGACCACCCCAGGGACCAAACCAGCACATGGGTGCCAGACGACCCCGTGTCTGGGCACCCTTGGTCCCCTTACGCCGTCTTTGTGTAATTCGCGCCTATGACATTCAGGTGCCAAAACATAGTCGTAAAAGATAAAGATAAAAGATAATTTATTTGTCACACATGCGTTTACATAAACTGACTAATCAGAGATGCAAGGTATTGAATTAATAGATGTTGTGAGCGTCCATGTTTTGCCAATAACGGTGTACAAATTTTGTAGGTATAAAAAATTACATTTAATTGCATTTTACTTAAAGTCATTCTAAATTCCATTACAAAATACAAAACAAATAAACAATAATTGATGTCAAGATATTATAGTATATTATACATAGTTTAAGTATATTACAGTCATGACAAATTAAATTATGTCAAGAATATTACGTCAAAAAGAATCATTCAAAAGTCAATTGATTTAAAATTTTACATTATTCAGTTGTTATTCTTAACTGTATTAAAAGAATATTATTATTATTATTCATTATTAGAAGTCTGAATAGAAAAGTCCTTTTCATTTAAAAAATCTACAACATTGTAATACTCTTTACTAACTAAAAATTTCTCAGCTTATTTTTGAAAAGTGACAAGGGCAGTTCTCTCCAACTTTTAGGTAATTTCATTATTTCAGCCGAAAGTCGTCCACTGCTGGACATAGGCCTCCCCCTAATTTTGGGGGGGGGTTTGCCATAATCGCCACGCTTGGCAGGCGGGTTGGCGATCGCAGTATGGTATGATGGTGTAATGCATAGAGAACGCTGCTGCCCATTCTCCGGTCGCCCTTAGTCGCCTTTTACGACATCCACCACGGGAAGTATGGGGTGGTGCTATTCTGTAAGTCCGGCACCACACAGACACTAGGTAATTTATTAACAAAAATTTATTTAAAAAAATTGTAGCACTACATACCTGCAGACACTCTCGACCAGCGCCTTCTGCCTCTGCGCGGCCAGCCGCTGCAGGCGCGCCAGGCTGTCGGCCAGCAGCGCGTGCCGCGCCAGCAGCGCCTCGCCCTCCGGGTGCCCGCCGTTGGCCATGGACGTGGCCACGTGGCCCATCTCGGCTATTATGGCCGCGTACGTATCGAGTTCCAGTTCGACGGCCTGTTGGGAGAAAGAGGTGGTGAAGTAATGTCCTTTTATTGAACTTTGCTTGAAAGATTACAATTCTTTTGAAACTGGAGATTGATTTTCGAGTTTCCGAAAGGCGTCATCTTTTTATTTTAAAATCTTATCAGCCTGTGATTTTCAAATCTCAAGTCAAGATATTCGACTGGCTGTCGTATTTTCGAGATGAAATATTAGCGGTATCTACGCGTCATACTGACGTCACGCAAAATCCTGCATCTCGCAAGCAGAGTTTACCGAGCAACTAGCATAGATACAACGGCCCGACATGAATCGCCAGACACAACACCCGTCTGGTCGGAGGATCCTCCCTTTTCTATAGAGTATGAGTGAACTTTTCACTGTTCCTCATACCTCTATAAAAATAAATGTTTATTTATGTAAGTAGCTTTGAGTTCACCTATCCCAACAGACAGCATGCATCAGTCATCGTGAAGCTCAACCCTATTTTAGAGAGCTCAACGACCCGTCAAACAAGTGATTGTTTGCTGTGAAGCAGTTATCAACAGGTTTACCCATCAGGGACTTGGTTAAGCTTTAAGAAATTTTCCGATACTTCCTTCAGTAACATTTGCAAAGTTTTAGCGTGAAGTTTGTTCCAGCTAGACAAACAAGATTCTTCATGTACTTTTTTTTTAATGAAACCGGTAGTCAAGTAGTATTGCTGAAGTCTTAGACAAAGAAAAGTATAGACGGCGGGTAGCTCCATTTCATTTCCACGAGAAAGGGATAAAGTATTGAGTTATTATAAGTAACAGAAAAGGATAAAGCTATACTATTTCCGTCTCTCAGTGCGTGCCATATTTTTCAAGGCAGCTACTTATGTAGCTCATGTTAGTTAAGTTAGTTTTTTGTCTCATGTGTGGCCACGCTACCCGATGCTCTATAGCTTTCTTACTCTAAGGTTGAAGTTGTTAATTATTACTTTTTTATGTAATTAGGTGACACTAAGCCAAAACACTAAACAAACATTCCGTACCGCTTTGTTAAAAGAAATATTTTATATTGATAAACATACCTAAGCGCTGTGTTTAATAATTTAGTATTATCTGTAGCATGTAGTTCTCAATAATTGTATTCTGTGGAATTGTATTCATTATGTATTCTGTGGATAACGGTATGAGTTCCACATATTATATTGTCATCATCATCTGCCTAGCCTTTCCCCAACTATGCTGGGGTCGGCTTCCAGTCTAACTGGATGCAGCTGAATACCAGTATTTTACATGGAGCGACTGCCTATCTGACCTCCACAACCCAGTTACTGGGTAATACGATACCCCTTGGTGAGACTGGTTGTCAGACTTTCGGGCTTCTGACTACCCTTAAGGACTGTCAAAGATCCACGAATGACAGCCGTGACCAACGGCTTAACGTGCTTTCCGAGGCACGGAGGGGTCACGGTATGTAAAGATGGTCACCCATCCACAGACCAACCGCAGCAAGCGCAGCTACACACACACACACACACATATTATATTATAGTCTTTGAATTACTCTTATGTCATTATTAGATAAGACACAATGTGTAACTGTTTGTTTATCCCAAATAAATAAAATAAAATAAACCTATAAAAAAAAGTCAAAATCAAAAGATCTAATTTCAGTTAGACTTTTGAAACTTCACTTTTGAAATCCAAAACTAATAAAAAAAAAAACACTGAAAGAATTAAAATCACCCCTTACCTTATGTCTAGTCAACAAATGTGTAGCCCGGTGTCTATCCTTAGCCAGATCAGCGTGCGCCAGCGCAGCCGCTTTATCATTGAGCCACGCGTCGACCTCCAGCGCGTCGTGCATAAACTGCTGCGCTTTAAGCGCTGCCTCCAGCCGGGCGCCGCGGCTTTCAGCGGCTTCAGAGACTGACTTGTAGCCAGCTTCTAGCTCTGCGCATAGAGCTTCGATCTAGGAGAAAAATGGGATGCTAAAATGTGGCATTGATTTTTATACACACACAGGGCAAGATAGTTATAATTCTTTAGAACACTAAGAGCCTATGCACACCACGTTTTTTTAACGCGCCGTCGACCGCTTGTAGCGATACAAACGCGTTTATATCGACCTACAGTTCTTAAGTTCTTAAGTTACGTTCTTAAGTTACTTTTTATACCTTTGTATCCTGCTTATGCGTAAAAAGTTTCATTAAAATCGGTTAATTCATTTCGAAAAACAAGGGCTTGAAAGCATGTATGAAATGCCGTACGGCGTACACACTCTTAATGCGCCGTTCATTGCGCCTGCGCAGTGCGCCGCACACATACAACCCTATGCAATACCAAAACTTTGAGTGGAAAATGACGATCCGCGAGTAGGTAAACAATAGAGAGAAAGCTTCATACGCGGCAGTAAAACAACTTAAAACCTTTGCCCCTGCGATGGATTACATAACTCTGCAACGTTCGGACTAATTCGGAAATACGAAGATTACCGAAGTCCAAACAGCTATCTCGCCGTTGCCTTTTCTATATAAGAAAGAAAGCAGAAAGAGAGAAAGAAAATACATTTATTTAGCACACACTAGAAGACACACAATACACCAGGTAGATAATAGTCGTACATCAGATAAAAACAAAAATAAAAAAGATAAAAATCTAAAGATGTAAGAAATTAGCAGGAATGTGTGCCTCACGGCTGCGCCAAAAAGGCCCAGTTCAGCAAAAATGCCAGACAACTAGTGCCTGACGCTGGTTTTCAACTGGACCTGATGTGTGAGGTGACGGATGTAAATCAGTTTTATACTGCAACGTGACGTGTGTATGCGTAATAAGAAGAGATTTATACTCTGCAGTAGGACAATAATAGGCTGGTTTCATTATCCAGTTGTCTCGCTCGATCTCTTACCTTCTCCCTCTGCGGATGTCCATCTTCGACCAGGGAGTTGCCATGCCCGATCACTCTCTCAATCAGGGGTCTTCTTCCCACTAGTTCAGCTCTAAGCTTGCCATGTTTCTTCTGGGCGGACTGAGCAGCATGGAGGTCAGTTGGCATGACCTCGGATGCGGCAGCGGCAGACCGTTCGGAGAGCCAGTCGAGCTCCCCAGCTACTTCTGCTGCGAACTTGTGGAGTCTGTGAGAGAAGAGGGAGTTTAGAAGTCAAGTGAGTTGTAATAATGAGTTGGGGAATTCACCTTGTAGGATGTTCCAAATTATGCTGTATTTTGAGGAGTCTACTAAGATATAGAAACTCCACACAACTGGAGCTTCCACACCAAAGAAAGGAGGGCCCATTGCTATTATCTGATGGAACAGACGCCAGCAAATCAAGCTACCCGAAACTGTCAAATTTTCCCAATCAACTTAGAACCCTATATTTCTACACTAATATAATAAAGAGGAAAGATTTGTTTGTTTGTTTGTTTGTAGTGAATAGGCTCCGCAACTAATGGACCGATTTGAAAAATTCTTTCACCATTAGAATCCTACATTATCCCTGATGACTATCGGCGATAGAATATTTTCAAAAATGTTTAGGGATCCGTATGAAAACTTCGATAATGTAACCCAAGGTCTGAAAAAAGTACTCAAAAAAATCCTTATATCGCGTACGCTGCGGAAACCATTGACAATAGAACAAAGGTATGTGTGTTTTATAGAGGACATCAATATCTACAAGAAATCCTCAATACTATATGTCTAACTATTACAGTTATGTCACAATAACTACTTTTCCATGTTAAAATATGCAATAGACACGCCAAAAAATCCTTATATCTTATGTTTGATCTGCCCGTGCAAAGCATCGTGGAGTACGTGCGCCAGAAGACGAGGTATACACCGAGGGTGCAGTTACTGGAGTCGCACCGCAACGTCAACTTCAAGGCGTTCGTGGTGCGCATACCAACATGCTACTTGCACCTGGTGATGGAAGAAAGCTTTTGGCCGCAGGATGTGGTATTCCGCCGCTTTCGCGGACAAGTGCCACCAGAACGCACAAAGACTTAGTGCAACTAAGTGATACTAACATAGTTAATAAATTTTATTTACTAACAAAATTGTTACTATATTATTATGTATACTTAGGTTAACGTATGTATCTATGGGTCTTTGTTACCTGATAACAAATGGTTTATTATTATTATTAAAGCCGGGACGGGCCGCTAGTTAGTGATGAAGTTGAAAATATGTTAAAGAAATTTGACAGATTGTAGTAGCTTCATGTGCTGGCGTCTGTACCAGTAGAATCAACGTGATTTTTCGTAGGCAATGATGACCTCAGCCACTCCAGCTAGATGAAAAGGTGTCTAGGACTGGATGCGGAAGGTGGAGGACAGGGTGCTGTGGCGCAGCATGGGAGGGGCCTATGTCCAGCAGTGGACTGTGATAGGCTGAGTTGATTGATTGAGGTCCATCATCTGCCTAGCCTTTTCCCAATTATGTTGTGGTCGGTTTCCTGTCTAAACGGATGCAGCTGAATACCAGTATTTTACATGGAGCGACTGCCTATGTGACCTCCACAACCCAGTTAATGGGTAATACGATACCCCTTGGTAAGACTGGTTGTCAGACTTTCGGACTTCTGACGACCCGTAACGACTGTCAAAGATCCACGAATGAGAGCCGATACTAACGGCTTAACGTGCTTTCCGAGGCACGGAGGGGTCTTGGTATGTAAAAATGGTCACCCTTCCAGGGACCAGCCGCGGCAAGCGCGGCCTAACCTGATCGATCGACCAGTGCGGCTGATAATTACTTGGCCAAGAGTCCCTTCATTTCATCATTTTTCATTGAGGTCCATGGCAACAAAATATGACCCTTTTTTTTTGCGGATGGGAAATCATCAAATAACCCCTCCCGCTCTGGGTGGAGCGGAAGGGAGTGTTAGATTCTTACTGACTAAAACCCACCCGTGTTCCTTCCTTAGCCCTTTATGTTTCGGGCCAGCGGTAACCGTTTCGGACAATCCCGAATCCTGACCCGGCAGGCTTCGGCCCTAAGGGGGCCCCTCCTCGATGCTGACATCTCTTTGAGGCGCGCGTGGAACACGTACGCGCCCCCCGGCACGGGCCTGGTCCTGATCGGATGGTGAGCTACCCATTACTCTCCGCCCGCAGGCCCGCGCCTACGGTGGCTGGGAGTCGTCACGCGGCTCCCGACGCCCGGAGCGTCTCCCGCGGAAAATATGACTCTTCCATTTAATTTTTTCGCAGAATAAGTTTTGAGCGTTTAAGTTGTTAATCTGCAATTCCACTTACTGCAAGCTGCTCTCCAACGCCTGTCTTCTCTTAGCTGCTGGAGGCTGCAGTGCTCTCACAGCCTGCAGTAACGCTGCCGAGTCTCTCTCAATGGCGGCTGCGTCGAAGTGACCCCCTGAGACCAAGTCTGCTCCCTGGTCTGAGAGGGATGTGGCTTTTGTCTCCCAGAGAGATAGTTCCTGTTCTAATGCCTGGAGGGAGAGAATGAGATTGTTATAATAGTCTTCATGAATAGTAATAAAATAATTATGATATTCTAGGTACTTCATCCATATAGGATGTTTTTTTACCCGACTACGAGGAAGCAAAAAGGAGGGGTATGATTTTGACCGATATGTATATGTCGGAAATACGTCATCAGTTTGACTATTCGGAACGTCAGCGACATCTGGTGGCGCTGGACAGTGTCTAGCCTGAGTCCGTGGGGGTGTCGAGGAGAGCGAGCTTTGAGGTTAAGCGGAGCACTTGACCAGTGGACATCGTACGGACAACATGTGCTCAGAAACTGTCGCGCGTTCCGTATCGTTGAGTGTGTACCTACAAGTGTGTGCTTCGCTAGTGTGATTAAACTGTTCGTAAAATTATAATCTGATTTGAACTGTAAACGGTTTTCCTACTTTGACCAACACTACCCATAGTACGCCCACAGTAATTAAAATATGCCTGATGATAACGAGACACACTATACCATCTCCGTCATATATGTATGTATGTTCATCTGTTCCCTCATAACTTCAGAAGTACTTATAATTATTTGACAAATGAGGTATCGTTAGAAGGGTCTTGACCGTCCGCTGGTTATAAGCTATGTGACGTCACACTAAATTCAATATGGCGCCCTCTAGAGGACTTAAAGTAATGAATTTAAAAATTAATATTTTGGGATGGTGCCTTGTTGGGTATCAAATGAAAGGGCTTAATTAAGACATTTCAAAAATATAAATATTACTAAAACAAGCCCCAAAATAATTAAATAAAAAATAAGTTTAAAAACTAAAACCATGCATAAACAGGATACTAAGGTCTAAATACGAGTAGTAGAGAACATTTTCGAAAAATAGTGTTACAGCCAAATTAGACCGATTTTAAATTTTCCATAGAAACAGAGATTTCCAGTTAGCTTTTTTTAAATAAGACATTTCGAAAATGTTCTCTACTAACTTTTAGACCCTTGTATCCTGCTTATGCGTATAAAGTTCTTCATTCATTTCGAAAAACAAGGGCTTGAAAGTTTGTATGAAATGCCGTACGGCGTAAACGGTCTTAAGAGACGACTCTACATGATTTAAAAATCTCATAAAGTTAATGTAACTTACTTGATGTTGATTCAAGAGTCTCTTGCAGCTTCTCAGGTCTGTACCGATCTCCTCACTCTTCAGCTGTCTCTCCAGGTCAATAAGACGCGCCTTTGCGTCTTCAACAGATCTGTAGGCAAACGCATTATGTTAAATTAACACGCCAGAAAACAAAAGAATGGATGTTTTTTTTTTTTTCATTTGAAATGGGTTTGCTCTTGACTCTAGTCTAGGTCAGAGGTGACAAAGTCGACGATGCAGTGAGCTTACCCAGAAGAAGCCTGTTCACTCTTACTTTGAAGAGATTCGGGTTGTATGCGCTCGGAAACACAGACGCAGGTAAAGAGTTCCACTCTTTTGCTGTGCGCATTATAAAGGACATTTGTAAACGCTTAGTGCGAATTGGTGGAATAGCAACTAGGCAGGGATGGTAACTTGTATGTTTCGATACTTTCGAACTGCTGGAAAAAGGAAGATAAATGAAACGAGCATTTATCTATACGCTTAACACCATAAGCAGTGTGTTGCCGATTTAAATCCATTTATTGAAGATAATGTATATTATTAAAAAAATATATATATACAGGGTTATTGGTAAAACATTAACAACCTCTTAAGAGGTCATTGTACTCATCATTATGAACAACTTTTACTATGGGACCAAACCTGAAATCAGCTGTTCCCTACATTTTGACCAGTTATACGAACATAAATGTAGGTAATTGGGAACAGCAAAATTTTTTTTTCTCGATTTCAGGGTTGGTTCCATAATAAAAGTTGTTCATAATGATGAGTACAATGACCTCTTAAGAGGTTGTTAATGTTTTACCAATAACCCTGTTTAAGGTGTTTCAAAATTAACCCAACAAACTTTATGTGGTGCTGAACTGAACAACTTTCACTATGGATCGGATAAACTCTGAAATCACAACAATTCAATACCTACTTGACCAAAATCTATGAAACAGCCGATTTTTTTTTCGTGATTTCAGAGTTGGTGCCATAGTGAAAGTTGCTCAGTTCGATGGTCGAAAGCACCTCTTAAACTTTGTTGGGTTCATTTTGAAACACCTTTTTTTATCGGAACAACACAACATACCTTCTATGTTTTCTCTGTTGAGCAGCCTGTCGCAACTTGCTGCCCTTGTCTCTGGACGCAGCGACCAGCTCCTCCCAGGCGGTCTGTAGTCCTGATAGGTGTTGTGACACCTCAGCCGAACGAGACGGGTCTGACTTCTGGAGGGATTGGCCGATCTGGTAGAAGAACATAATATTTCATAGCAAATATCTCATAAGGGTAAGAAAAACATTTTACCAATTTTGTTGAAAACTCCGGGCTGCTGTTGAGAAATTTTATATGGAAAAAACCGGCCAAGTGCGTGTCGGACCACGCACAATGAAGGGTTCCGTAGTTGGAATGAATTTATCCCAAGAACAAACGACATTGTAGTTGAAAATCATGTCGCATTGCAACTGCAAATTTGAGTTGGTCGACTCTACTTACTACTCGTAAACGTGATTCTTTACTAGCTGTTATCTTTAAGCTTTTTTTTTAAGCTTAAAGATAACAGGGTTAGGGTTTCTGTTACACCCTGTTTATACTGCTGTCGTGATTTTTTTCACATATCCAAAAGCAACCATTTAGCTGGTTTGGACGGGACGGGACGCTAACAAAAATTAGCACTTTAAAGCTTCATCATCATCATTTCAGCCGAAAGACGTCCACTGCTGGACATAGGCCTCCCCCAATTTTTTTGGGGGGGGTTTGCCATAATCGCCACGCTTGGCAGGCGGGTTGGCGATCGCAGTATGGTATGATGGTGTAATGCATAGAGAACGCTGCTGCCCATTCTCCGGTCTCCCTTAGTCGCCTTTTACGACACCCACGGGAAGTATCGGGTGGTGCTATTCTTTAAGTCCGGCACAACACAGACAAAAGCTTAACATTTCACAAACGGGTCCCTGAATTGAAAATGGTTTACACAAACCCGCAATATTTTTTGAAAGACCTATCCAACGATAAAAAAAAAACCTTCTGGGTTGCCAGTTGAGTTAAAATAGAATAACATAAAAACTTACACTTTCAACGTTTCGTAGTTGTTTCTCGTTAGCTTGTAACTCTCTTTCGAAGGCTTCGTGCTTCTGCAGTTTACGTTCCAGATTGGCTAGGTCCCTGTTAAATGGAATTAAATATAAGTACCAGCAGGTCAGAATGAAATAATCACATTAAGAGCCTATACTACATCAAATGGCTTAGCATGATCCTCCGTTATGTCGAAAATAATAAATATATGGTAAATTTGAAGATTAATGTTAGGTACTATGTTAGACGAAGACACGATTCCATAAAATTTTCTCGATAGAAAAAAATCCAAAGTTACCTCCAAACCGAACAATAAACCGCTGGTATTCAAAAAATACTTCAAATTAGATCATGAAACTTTGCATACTAACTGAACTAACTATAAAGCAGGTCTTATGTTTTTATTTTTTTTTAATTACCTTTATTTTCACCGTAAACAGCAAATACCTAAACTATTGGCGCTGCCTTCCGCCCAGAACCGCACTCTGTCTCGCTCTCACACAGTCCGCGAGCAGTATCGTGCGAGCGAGATAAAGACTGAACTTTAGCTGAGGTAGTATAGGCTCTTAAGAGTAAACTAGTCGCGAGCTCGAACTCACTAGTGGTCATGGCCATGGTGGTTCTTTAGTAATTGTTTGTTGTACCAAATAAAATTTAAAAAAAAATCTCTTCCCCAGGAATCGTGCAAGCAGCGCGGCGAGACACTAGAACAGTCTCGCCAACTGCACCAGTTCCTCAGGAACCTGTACCACGAGAGCGAGTGGATCTCGCTTAAGATGCAGATCGCCAACGACCAGAACTATAGGTAAGGTTTGTCTATAAAGGAACTAATCAGTTCTAGTCGCGAGTTCGAATTATCTGGTGGTCATGGCCAAAAAGCACGCTGTCTCACCTGGCTTCGTGACCGACAGAGCTAGTTTCAGTGATGAGCAGTAAGCCGCTAGTCTACACGAACAACGTCTAGTTCTCACGCACAGAAACACCGTTCCGAACTGATAGGCGTGTAAAAAAATTCGAAGAGTGCTTCGGGAAATCCCGTCTTATTACAAAACGAGATCTATATTTTAGACCTAGCCTAAACCTTGGAACCAGTTACTCTATTTTGAACTTTATTCCGACAAACGTAAAGTTCTTAATGCAAAATTGACAACTTAGACTCGGGTTTAACGTCAGTTTTTGTAATAAGAACTTTAGCTTCGTTGGATTATAGTTCGAAATTTAAAAATGGCTGGATGGTTAAAAACTTGGGTCTAAAGATAAATCTTGTTTTGTAATAAGGCCGATCGGGTTTTATTAAAAAACCATTGTTAACGTAACTTTGGGTGTAAATAAGTAATAAAAGAACTGTAAAATCTTCAAATCCAAGTCCGTACCGACAAAGCTCAGTTATCGAAGAGTTCAATAAACTTTATTTCTAATTGATTTATGCAGTGGTTTTGTGGTTATGAACAAGGGAGGTTTCATACATGATGTATACAGGGTGTTAGGTTAAACGAGGGACACACTTTGAGGGGAGTTAGTACTCATGAAAATGAGCAACTTTTACTATGGGGCCAAACCTGAAATCGCAAAAAAAAAATCTGCTGTTCAGTACATTTTGACGAGCTATGCGAACATAAATGTAGGAAATGGCTGATTTTTTTTCGCGTATTCAGGGTTATTCCCATATTAAAAGTTGTTCATTATCATGAGTACTGACTCCCCTCAAAGTATGTCCCTCGTTTAACCTAACGCTCTGTATAGCTGTTTAAAATATTAGTATATTTTAACCCCTGTCGCAACAAGGAAGGTTAAACGATAAACGACAATATATAACTGACCTGTAGCTCTGGTCCTTTGCAGTCCTAGTCTTGTCCTGAATCCAGTTCTGCAACTCTTCGGTTGCGGCGACGAACTGAAATAAAAACTATTTGTCAAAAAACTTGTTTCTTTAAACAATTTGAATAAGGTACGAAAAAGTAGGGTATTTTTAACCGACTTCAAAAAAGGAGGTGGTTCTCAATTCGACGGTATGTTTTTTTTTTTTTTCGTGTGATTGTTACGCGATTACTCCGCCAATTGTGGACCGATTTTCAAAATTCATTTTTTGTTTGAAAGGGTATACTCTCGAGGTGGTCCCATTATCATCAAGTTGATGAGAGGATCCCATGGAAATCGAGGGAAACCCTCAAATTTTATAGGCAAAGCTGTAACGAATTGGCTATTTTTTAAAATAACTCAAGTTATTTTGAATTCCGAGAGCAAATGCTCAAGCATTTGCTCTCGGAAACCATCATTTGGTAAAGTGGAGTTGATGAAGAAGACCACAGATGGCCATTGGAACTACTCAATGACAAATATTTCACGGATTGCGATTCGATTACTTTAATATGGTTGAATGCGTATGGAGAACTCTTCAACAGTTAACGTCCCAACATCGGGAAAAGCAATATTTTGTAACAAGTGATGATCAGTTGACATTAGGCTATTGTAACTTAGATAAATTACAAACGGACCCACTAAAAAGTGAAAATTACAAAAAAAAAAAAACCGACTTCCAAAAAGACACTACAAATTGAAAAATAACTTTAATTTCGGAAGTCGGTGTCAATAAACGAAAATGCGGAACCAGACACCGACTTCCGAAATTAAAGTTATTTTTCAATTTGTAGTGTTTTTTTTGGAAGTCGGTTGTTTTTTTTTTTTGTAAAAAATTTTTATTTCTTTTTGCTTTTGTCCGGCTGTCGCTGAAATCCAGCGCTGGGGCTCTGTCTTGCATAGGATCGCAGCACAATGCTGAGCGATAGCCATTTTGCGTGATGTGACGCATGTTTCCCCAACCCTTTCTTTTTTTTTTTGTTTAATTCTTTATTGCGTCATGTTAGTAAACCTCAATAAACGTATTTTCTTTCTATTTTGTACTACTTTTGAATTAGCCCAAAAATAACAGTTATTTTTTTTTACATTCATGAACACCTTCACCCCTTGAATAATGCTTTTGGCTGTTTACTTCAATTTTTCACAGTACAGAAGATAATATCGTTACTTCTTACCTGTTGATGTGCCAAACTAGCCAACAGCGCGCGGCGTCGCTCAGCGGCCGCGTGACGCACGCCGTCGCGACGCTGTAGTACTGCCGCACGACGGGCTGCGATGCTGAGGGAATAATACATTTGTTAATAACATTATATTGATGTCTATATTCCGAAGAGGAGTGTATAGTAGACCCATAGTAAGCAAGTAATAATTTACGCCCAGAATGAAGACATTGAGCTCAGAAATTTCCTGATGCTAAAACACATTGCTCGACCAGAAAATCGCACTAGAAATTCTTATAGGAAAAACCCCACAACACTTTGTCTGACTTAGGAATCAAATCCGGGACCACACGCTCAGCATTCACGTTTGCGACCACTAGAATAAGTAATCTGCATTCGCGATTTATTTGCAAAAAATGTAAATAAATGTGGGTTTATGGAAAAATAACTTTAAATGCTACACAGTAAAGTTCAGTTTCCGCTACAACTTCAAACATTTTCAGGACTTTTTAAATAATGCTAATCACTCTAAAATAAACTTAATTACCATTAAAATAAAGTTGATATTTGTTTAACTTGAAATAATATTAATTTGAAATATATGTTTGAATAGACTTTAGAAGAGTTAACATTGTTCATCATCTGCCTAGCCTTTTCCCAACTATGTTGTGTTGTGTTCTTGTGTGTTGTGGGTAAGATTAACACGACGAGACGAGACGAGACGACAACACACGAGACGACGGCGGCGACGACGACGACGACGACGACGACGACGACACGACGACGACGACGACGACGACGACACGACGACGACGACACGACGACGACGACGACGACGACGACGACACGACGACGACGACGACGACACGACGACGACGACGACACGACGACGACGACGACACGACGACGACGACGACGACGACGACGACACGACAACGACGACGACGACAACCGACAACAAGACGAGACACCACGTACCACGACGACGACTCCACGTACCACGACGATGACTCCACGTACCACGACGACGACTCCACGTAGACGAGTTAACATTGTTATTACCTACAATTATAATGTCATGGTTGCAAGCCCAACTGCTAAGCGAGGTCGTGGTCCTGGAGTCCATTGTGTCCAGTTATGAATCTTCATTATACCTGGCGAGGTGAAAATGTGTTAAATGCCTTTGCTCCCCTTTCGGGATTGATGTTATGTACAATATTAATTTATAATATTGTTACGAGCTTCGGTTTCGTGACAATAAAAACTGCCGACTTAATAACCAAAAAATGACACTTTAATCAACAACACTAATAACAACTCAAACACACTAATTATAAAACACAATTACACTACTGATCGCTCTAAGTCGCACTTGAAGATCGCTTTCGATGTATTCGCTTGTGTCGCTTATACAACACTGTCGGTCGTGGCTCATATCGGCCTTATACAGTGCCTCAGATAGTTCTAGAACCTTCTACTGTAGAAACATCCAGAATGTTCAAGTACATACCGGCCCCGACTACCCAGATGTCGATAGTTCCAGAAAGGTCTAGCATAGACATTTCTACAAGGATCTTGACTCTATTAGTTCTGCTACTCGATACTAGATGGCGCTAGTGGTTACTAATGTCACCATGTACTAGGCATTAATTGTGGCGCGCAACATTATGTTAAATCTATCTATATATATAAAAGAAAGTCGTGTTAGTTACACTATTTATAACTCAAGAACGGCTGAACCGATTTGGCTGAAAATTGGTGGGGAGGTAGCTTAGAACCAGGAGATTGACATGGGATACGTTTTATCTTTTTTTTTTTACTTATAGGAGTAGGGTAGGAGTAGTGTAGGAGTAGGTTAGGAATAGGGTAGGAGTAGCGTAGGCGTAGGGTAGGAGTAGGGTAGGAGTAGGTTAGAAGTAGTGTAGGAGTAGGGTAGTTAGGGTAGGAGTAGGGTGGTTAGTGTAGGAGTAGGGTAAGGGGTAGGATACCACGCGAACGAAGTAGCGCCGGGCAGCTAGAAATAATTTATATGGCAAAACAACGTTTGCCGGGTCACTTAGTTAATATAATAAACAGTAATAAATACTAACTGTTCAGCAGCATAATGCGGTATCTTCTCCAAGGCCTCGGCTCTCTGCACGAAGGCGGCCAGGCGCTCGTCCTGGGCCGCTAAACGAGCTTCCAACTCCTCGTGACGCTTTACTAAAGCTTCGGCTTCGTCGACTGACGACTGTAGGTCAAAAATAAAGAGGATTAGTTTTCATTTAATGTTATTCTTAGACCCGCTTGTACCACACATTTTTTTTTTTGCTTAGCCTGTTCTATCGCACTGCTGGGCAAAGGCCTCCCCCATTTCCTTCCACATTTCCTTATACTGTGCCTTCTCCGTCCAGTCGGTTAGGAACAAGTCTAAATCGTCACGCCAGCGTTCCTTAGGCCTGCCTCGGTGGCGACGCCCGTCTTCAGGCACCTACTGTGTGACGACTTTGGACCATCTGTCTGGATGCGTCCTATAAGTGTGACCCGCCCAGTCCCACTTCAGCCTCGCAGACTTGATTTAAAACCAATGGTTCTATTTCTGTCAATCGTTTGAAGTTGACATCATCCAATGATGACAGGTCCCCTTTACCCGCCCGGTTCCTTGCGAAAACGCTTGACAGTGGGTCAGTAATATAGCTGTGGTATGGTGCTACTGTCTGTGTGGTGCCGGACTTAAAGAATACCACCACCCCATACTTCCCGTGGGTGTCGTAAAAGGCGACTAAGGGTCATACCGGAGAATGGGCAGCAGCGTTCTCTATGTATTCCACCATCATACCATACTGCGATCGCCAACCCGCCTGCCAAGCGTGGCGATTATGGCAAACCCTCCCAAAATTGGGGGAGGGCTATGTCCAGCAGTGGACGTCTATCGGCTGAAACGACGATGATGCTACTAACCCCATCATCTGCCTAGCCTTTTCCCAACTATGTTGGGGTCGGCTTCCAGTCTTAAACCGGATGCAGCTGAATACCAGTATTTTACACGGAGCGACTGCCTATCTGATCTCCACAACCCAGTTACCGAGTAATACGATACCCCTTGGTAAAACTGTTTCAAGCTTCTGACTACCCGTAACGACTGTCAAACAACGGCTTAACGTGCTTTCCGAGGCACGGAGGGGTCACGGAACGTAAAGATGGTTGCCCATCCACAGACCAACCGCGGCAAGCGTAGCTTAACCTGATCGATCGACTTGTGCGGCTGTTATTATTTATCCACGGGCCCCTCTGCTACTATTCTTACCCCATTAACAGTTAATATAGATAGATTGTGCTACTAAACTCACCCCGAATTGCTTGTACTCCAGATAAGCCTCATGCGCACCACTGGACGCGTCGATCTGATCACACTCGCGGTTGAAGCTCTGCAGTTGAACCAACTGCTTCAGATAGGCATCCTTGTCTTGCCATTCTGTTGAAAAGAATACGTTAAAAATTAAATAAAAAATTAGGTTTTTGAAGTAAAAACTTCATTAAGCGCGTTGGGCATAAAAAACCATTGAACTCGCGCCACTGTTACCGTAAGCGACACCGCGCGTGTTTTGTTTATAAGACGATTAAAAAAATACCCGCTTCGGATGTGTTCGGCTGTTCTCGGGATGTACTCGGTTTTAATGTATATCCGACATGTCAAAGTGATGATGACAAAGTATTCTGTTTGTGTTTTGTTTTCACTTCTGTCGGCACTCCCGGAGTGCCAAAAGTGATCAAGTGATCTGTCAAATTTCTTTAATATATTTTCAACTTTATCGCTACAGCATAAGGTTCAGAGTTGATTGGGAAAATTTGACAGTTTCGTGTAGCTTGATGTACTGGCGTCTATGCATACGTTTCTGTGTGCATTGTGCACTTGGCTTGTCGTTTGGCTTGTGTTAATTGTTTAAACAGTGTTACGATTGTAGATCACACTAATATTATAAAGGTGAAAATTTGTGTGTGTGTGCGTTTATATATTTGTTACTTCTTCACACTCAAACGGCTGGACCAATTTTGATTAAAAAAAATTACGGAAGTAGCTGACACCCTGGATTAACATAAATGCTACTTTTTATTCCGATATTCCCGCGGGATCGAAACTTATGCGGATGAAACCGCGGGACGCAGCTAGTTTCTAAATAAATTCATCACACAAACACAATCACATTATTGCATTGGGTGTGAACCAGCGTTGCTATTCTGTAAAAATACACCGTGAAAACTTAGGTGAAGTGAGCGTGGAGTGAGCTGTCAATAGTGTCAATTCCTAGCAAAAACAAACTCACTTCACCTAAGTTTTGGCTTAGGTTTAAGCAATCACCAGATATAAAGAAATATAACGCCCAAAAAATCGTAAGCACTTACCAGAATTTAATCCCCATTTTAATATGAAATTATCACCGATAAACGTAAAGTCTGATATTCTAAAAAAGGCAAGCATCTTCAGGATAATTGCTGAGCTACCCAAAAAGGTCACGCATGCACCAAATATGTACTCGAATATTATTTAAAAATTTAATCCAAATATGTTACACAATTTTATCCTAATAAAGTAAAATGAATATACAAAAATCGTTGTTTACCCAAAAAATATAAATGAAGTTCTAAAGGTTCACCGATTCTACCGTAAAATGTTTACTAAAGGCTGAGCTTCTTAGAGCTTTCAATAAAATAACGGCCACAAAAAAAATAGTTTATAAACCACATGTTTTATTTCTACATACAAATAAACTTAAAACTTAATAAGGCAGTCCTTAGTGTAATTTTAAAATTTTAATGAAGAGTGGATCTTCAAAAAACTTAATCTTAGTGATAAATGAGTCTTCAAACAACCAACATTAAAACAGTCATTTGTAAAGTCATAATTATTTAAAAATATTAATGAAGAATCAGTCTTCAAATAACATAACATCACACTCCTTTGTATGGTAACAATTGTTTTAAAATCTTAACGGATAAATCAGTCTTCATAAACATAAAATAAAATTATTTTGTGTACCTAGTTATAATCATTTTAAAATCTGCCGCGAGACTCAACTAATTTACCATCAATATAATATACTTGGTTATTTGCATACATTTTATGGCAAACGTAGTGATATATTTGGGTAGTAATGCCACAAAACTTTGGTAGTTAAAATTTGGTGCACGTGTGGCCTTTTTGGGTTATGAAAAGTTTTTGTAGTGCAGGCATGACTTAAATAGCCCGAAAGATTTTGGTACAGGTTTCATTTATTTGTACATATTATATTTTTTTTGGATGAGGCTGTTTAGGGTAACGATTGTTTTTTTTGGTGGTCATTCAATTTCATCCCCTAAGTTTTCACGGTGAGATTTTTACAGAATCGACCGGCTGTAATGATAGTGTAAGATTGTGTAAAATAGCAGTGTTTTATATTGTAGCTAATACAAATCGATATTTAATAACATTGTAGGTGTACTGTACCTTTGGCGACAGCCTTATGGTCGTTCTCCAAACTCTTGATCTTATCAGCGACGTCTGTGAGCGAAGGGTTGTTGGCGAGCAGCTGCTTGCCCAGAGCTATGACTTCCTTGTACCTGGGGGGGGCAAAAAGAATATCATTAATTAGTCAATCAATGAAAATTAATGGCTAAAACATCGTGAGGAAACTGACATGTCCTAGAACCAACATCCGCCTCTGTGTTATGTTTTTACACCTTAACGGCTGAACGGATGAATAAAGTTTAGCACACAGGTAGACCTGGTGACCTGGGGGCCTTTCGGGCTTCTGACGACCCGTAACGACACCAGGGGGCCTAAAGAGGCCACTTTGGAGAATCGTAAAAGGATAACATTATGAATCGTAATACGGCGAAGACAGTCCGTGTTTTTCTTTTTTTCGCTGCACTACCTAGGTATAATCAAATAGATTGGGATTGGATTTGGATCAGATTGATTGGTATTTTAGCACAGACAAAAATATAACTGAAAAAACCGGGCAAGAGCGAGTCGGACTCGCGCACCGAGGGTTCCGTAACATCCGGGTTTATGCATAAGGTTTATGTTTATGAAATTAAATGTTTTATTTTATTTTTGAGTTGATTGAATGAATGGTAAATTGCGGTTTACGATTTATGACGTATTAAAAAAAAACTACTTACTAGATCTCGTTCAAATCAATTTTCGGTGGTAGTTTACATGGTAATGTACATCATATATTTTTTTTAGTTTTATCATTCTCTTATTTTAGAAGTTACAGGGGGGGGGGGGGACACACTTTTTACCACTTTGGAAGTGTCTCTCGCGCAAACTATTCAGTTTAGAAAAAAAATATATTAGAAACCTCAATATCATTTTAGACCTACCCATAGATACCCCACACGTATGGATTTGATGAAAAAAAAAATTTTTGAGTTTCGGTTCTAAGTATGGGGACCCCTAAAATTTCTTGTTTTTTTTTCTATTTTTGTGTGAAAATCTTAATGCGGTTCACAGAATACATCTACTTACCTAGTTTCAACAGTATAGTTCTTATAGTTTCGGAGAAAAGTGGCTGTGACATACGGACGGACGGACAGACAGACAGACGGACAGACAGACAGACAGACATGACGAATCTATAAGGGTTCCGTTTTTGCCATTTTGCTACGGAACCCTAAAAATGCTTCACCAATGGGATTTAATACGATTAACTTAACGGTTGCCAAAGTGGCCTCTTTAGGCCCCCCCTGGTGTCGTTACGGGTCGTCAGAAGCCCGATAGTTTGACAATCAGTCTTACCAAGTGATATCGTATGTGATATCGTATGGCAGTGGCTCCATGTAAAATACTGGTATTCAGCTGCATCCGGTTAGACCGGAAGCCGACCCCAACATAGTTGGGGATGATGGATAGGCTAGGTAGATGATGTATTTTAATTTCTACGTATTATAAAATGCAGTTATAACTTGAAAACAGTTTATCCAATGAACCTATTTTATTTATTATAAACAAATTTGTTTTTTTCCGTCTTGAACAAGCGTGGTGATCAATGCTCTTGCCTTCTCAGTATAAGAAAAAGCCTTTGTCCAGCAGTGGGACAGTAATTGGGTGGTATTATTATTTGTATAGATAGATAATGATTACTTACTCGTCATCATGCGCCTTGATGTCATCCATCAGCTCCTGGTGCTGTTTGTGGAGCGCCTCGGCCGTCGCCACGTCCTTGGCGCTTGCTTCCTGAGCCAGTTGCTCCCTGACTTTCTGTTGGTAAGAGGTAATGGATTAGTACGGTGTACAGACTGGTTGGATGTTAAATCGGGACCATGGCTAAATGTTACTAAATAAATATAAAAAATGGAGCAGTGGGAAATAAATGCTGCGACTTACGAATAAAGGTCATAGCATACGTATCAAATCGGAAAGGGATCGGCTTTCGCCTCGCCGTCAAACAGGCGTCAACCTAACGTAAGCACGTAACCAAAGCGGATCAGAAGCTCCGATACGTCGACCCGGCTACGGCTAGGTACAAAGAATACTGAACGGCTCGAGTTGATACGGAGACGATCCCTTTCCGGTTTGATACGTGTGCTATATCTTTATATATTTTTCGCAGGTTCTAACACAGACTATATATAAAATATTCGTCATTATTTTTGTAAAAGTTGAAAAAACATTCTTGATTTTTTCTGCATTCATCATCATCATCATCATTTCAGCCGAAAGACGTCCACTGCTGGACATAGGCCTCCCCCAATTTTGGGAGGGTTTGCCATAATCGCCACGCTAGGCAGGCGGGTTAGCGATCGCAGTATGGTATGGTGGTGGAATACATAGAGAACGCTGCTGCCCATTCTCCGGTACGGCCCTTAGTCGCCTTTTACGACACCCACGGGAAGTAAGGGGTGGTGCTGCATTACAATGCAGAAAAAATCAAGAATGTTTTTTCAACTTTTAAATCTGATTTTTTGTCAAATTACAATTTGACAAAAAATCTGATCTAATTGGAAACAGCCGTATCGCTCTTCATCCATATCCTTTTTGGTTTAAATAGGTATCTCTTTCTCCCTCTCTCTTACCCAAATAACACAACTTCAGCCAAAGATCCTACACTCGACCTCCGTAGTCCATATGTATGACGTTCTCTTTCACATTCACATTTCTATCTCCCTTTAACTCTTTACCTGCATCCAGTGCGTCAGCGTGGTGGAACTCCTGCCAAAGATCTGGTGTCCCACAGCAGATTCCAGCCGACTCCTCCTCTCTGCGGCTTGCGCTTGACATCTCTCCCACATCTGCTGGATCTCCTTCTGGCGACCTTCTACGTTTCCTCGCTCGTTGGGGTACTGTGATTTGACCCTGGAGAAGAGAATTTTAGATTAATTTAGCTCGTAGTATAGAAATAAGCATATTGCGTCCAATATTACCCTTTTAAGCGCTTGGCTAAATATCAATTGCCGTGCCCCTAGCGCGCGGCTACAAATCTATAAAATAATCATCATCATCTGCCTAGCCTTTTCACAACCATGTTGGGGTCGGCTTACAGTAAAACCGGATGCAGCTGAATACCTAAATCGATAAAATAATACCTACAATAAATAAGGAGGAGCAATCGTTGTCAAAAAGTCAAGTCAAAGCATTTATTTCAATTAAACCATTAACAGGCACTTTTGAATTGTCAAGAAGTCGGTCAGTCAGAAAATATGAAGCTAGTTGCCCATTCGAAAGCGTAGGTACCTATGGAGAAGAACGGGCAAGAAACTCCATGGACACCCTTTTTAAATTATGTTTTACAAAAATATTAGTACATCATTACTTTTGAATTTAAAATTATATAATGTGAGAACGATGTAATAAATAAAAAAGACGTAAAACGTTAAAAGCGTCCAGAGTACAACAAATAGTACTTAAAACAACAATCCAAAAATAAAATAATTAAAAATAAACCGAGGCAGCTAAGAGATGTCCAGCCCCAACTGACGGCGCCCGTTCACGAACATGACGCATAGATCAGTACCATTCAGCTCAACCATTTTGAAGGGAGCTAAATGATCCAACACACACGCCACCGTCAGCGAGACAATTGAGTGAGCATGACATACTATCAACCGCCAGCACGCGTAGCATGAACACCAGTTTGTCGACGGAAGAGTAGACAAAGATGACGTTCCGTGTAGACAGTACGACGGCAGCAAAGTAGAAAGAGTCATCTGCACTTTTTACAAAATTCACTCTTTTACTTAGTTGACTCAGAATTCATTGTTTTGTAATACGATTTTTTTTCTTGTTGATTCTTAAGTTTTACTGATATTAAGTCACATTATAAGGAGGGAACCGTGGCCAAATAATAACAGCCGCACAAGTTGATCGATCAAGTTAAGCTACGCTTGCCGTGGTTGGTCCGTAGATGGGTGACCATCTTTACATACCGAGACCCTTCCGTGCCTCGGAAAGCACGTTAAGCCATTGGTCCCGGCTGTCATTCGTGGATCTTTGACAGTGGAATTTTGGGAGTTTTGTTTTTTTTTGTGGGATTTTGTAGATAACCGTATATACTTTGTGGCCGTCGAGTAGAAAGTTTTCTACTGTCTTCAAAATCTCTTCATTACCTTAGACAACTGACAGTTGTCAGTGTGATTTTGACATTTGGGATAGAAAACTTTCTTCTGAATTAGTCTACATAAAAAAGGACCTAGACATAGATCGTTAGAAACTAAAGACAAAATGACAGATTGTAGAAAGATTTCTAGGCGGTATGTCAAAAATGAAGAAAAGAAATGTCACTTTGTATAGAAAGCAATGTGTCTTCTCTTCGTAGAGATAGAAGTGTTCATGCTACGCGTGCAGGGCACATTCAAGTCAATGAAAGACATGTCTCTGTCGCAGAAATACGACACGAGCAGTAGGGGCACGGAAATATGTGTCGCATAAGCGGTTAAAAGGTTAAATCATTTTTGCTATTTCACTTTACGTGAATGAAACCATGGTTCATATGGTTTAGCATTACATACTTTGATGTAAGTCATTTTCTGAATAAGTAACTATACACCGTGTTCTTCACGTTATTCATAAACTTTGGCAAACGCTTCTATATCTTTTACAAATTAAATCTAACAAAGGAAGTAGTACTTAAAAATGCTTCGTTACAAAGATATTATTCATGTAATTTCATTATTTTTTTTTATTTGAAATGGGTTTGCTCTTGGCTCTAGTCTAGATCAGAGGTGACAGAGACAAAGTCGACGATGGAGTGAGCTTACCCAGAAGAAGCCTGTTCACTTTTACTTTGAAGAGATTCAGGTTGTATGCGCTCTGAAACACAGACGCAGGTAAAGAGTTCCACTCTTTTGCTGTGCGCATTATAAAAGACATTTGAAAACGCTTAGTGCGAATTGAATTTAATGAAATTTATATATTATTCAGTAAGAAAGGGTCTTAACTTAGTTTTGACAAGTTTCAGTCCGCCAAATCTTATGAATGAAAATACGTCGTTGCCAATTCGGATAAAGAGGCATGCATATCGGGTGATTTACGTCAAGGTATTTAGTTTGTATGAAAATTAACAAAAAATAAGAATTCATTAATGTGTCCATAATAAAAAATTCTTATTTCCATGGTCTGAACATCTGGTCGAAGTTTATGTATATCGTCCGGAACACGGTGTATACAGAGTGTTTGGGAGATGGGTGCAAAGCTTGAAAGGGGTGATATTTTAGGCCATTTACAACATAATTATTTAGCTAAACTAGACGAAGTCTGTTCCTTTTTTTGTCAAAACTGTACGGTTTTTTGACTCTCCGGTAGCGCATAGTGAATAGTTTTATTCAATGGAGAAATCAGCTTAGTTACTCAGGACATAAAGTCGTTATTTATTCACACTAGTCGGAATTAGTATCTGCATAGTCGGACGAAAAAAAATAACATAACAACTTTTACTGGACACTATTAGTAATAAATTGAAAAAAAAAGGTTTTTTTTATTTTGTTAAAAACCTTAGTTAAAAAAAACCGGCAAGTGCGTTTCGGACCACGCACAATGAAGGGTTCCGTAGTTGGAATGAATTTATCCCAAGAACAAACTAAACATTGTAGTTGAAAAACATGTTCTCCCACACATTCCAACTGAAAATGTAAGTTTGTACGCGTATTGAGAGATTTACCATGTTGTTTTAAGACCACCCCTTTCAAGCTTTGTACACATAAAACCCTGTATAATATCTACTTCTAGCTTTTCTAAAAAATATTTCCTATTTCGTATCGCTCGATAAGGCTGCGTGAAATTATAAAAGAAAAGTTTATTAAATCACTTCATTGAAAGTGATCAGTAGTGTTGCCAGGTCCGATTTGTTGTAAATCGGTACATGAGGTCAAAAAAATCGGGATTTAGGGTTGCAGGTCGGGACAGTAAACAAAAAAAAAACAAGGGGTTTTAACTCTTTTTGCACAGTTTCGAAATTCTTAATATTTGAATGTATCCAAAGCCAATAGATGGCGTTCCGTGTTAAAAAATTACGTAGCGTAAATATACATTTTTTTATTTGTTTTTTTTTTTCATTTTTTGATTAATCGGGACATTTAGCGTCCCGATCAGGTACAAATCGGGACGCGTCCCCAGACCCCTGAAAATCGGGACGTCCCTCGCAAATCGGGACACCTGGCAACATGACCGTATGAAATAATTAGTTGGACAAAATGACACGTAGCTATACAATGTGTTTTTTTTTTATATCCCATAACTCTAGGGGGTCAGTTTACTCATCATTATGAACAACTTTTACTATGGGACCAAACCTGAAATCGCAAAAAAAAAAATCATCTGTTCCCTACATTTATGTTCGCATTAACTCGTCAAAATGTAGTGAACAGCTGATTTTTTTTTCGCGATTTCAGGTTTTTTTTTCTTTTTCAAAACGTTGCCCCACACTAGGAATTTCTCCTGTATTGTAGGTGCATTTACAAACATTTAAACTCACAAATACAAACAGCCAGACCCAGAACAACTACTTGTAGGTCATACAAATATTTGTTCCGTGCAGGAATCGAACCCGCGACACGCGGCGCAGCAGTCAATCGCTTAACCACTGAGCCAACCGTGCCGTCAGGCCGTCGGTTTGGTCCCATAGCAAAAGTTATTCATGATGATGAGTACAATGACCCCCAAGAGTTATGGGATATAAAAAAAAACACGTTGTATAGAGGTTCGCCACCCCTGTTAGAGGCTATCAAAAAAAAAAAAAAAAAAATGTACTCACGAGTCAGCCAACAAGCTGATGGTGTTGACCTTCTCCCTTACGGGTTCCAGCTCCCTCTCCAACTGAGCGTGTCTCCTCTGCAACGCCCTGACGGTTCTAAGGTCTGATGCTGGGGCGGAACTAGCTGCTAGCTGGTTCTCTTTCTCAGCCATCCAGTCTAGAGCTTCGTCGCAGGTGCGGCTGAACAGTTCCACACTGTGGTAGAAGAATTATGTGTTAGAAAGAAAGAAAAAGTATTTATTGCGACTTGTATAGGAAGATCACAAACTAAATTAAACACAGTAAAATAAAAATTCAAGTTATATAAAAAAAAAGTAAGTATAATTATATCATCACACTAATATTATAAAGGCAAAAGTTTGTGAGTGTGTGTTTGTGTGTTTATATGTTTGTTACTTCGTCACGCTTAAACGGCTGGACCAATTTTGATCAAATTTTGTATGGAGGTAGCTGACACCCTGGATTAACATATAGGCTACTTTTACGCGGGTGGAACCGCGGGGCGCAACTAGTAGAAAAATAAATTAAAAATGATTGTGTCAACCAGGCAGATCTGTGGTACATTTGCACTACAAAAATCGCCCTTAGTGCTACGACATAAAGGCGCTGTCATGTGAAGTTGTTACACTGATGTGTGTTCCTGACTATACGATGTTTTGCACCAACAGTGATGAAACCTGTTTTATATGAAAGTTTTCTCGTTTTAATATTTCACTAGCTGCGTGCCGCGGTTTCACCCGCATACGTTTCGATCCCGAGGGAATATCGGGATAGAAAAGTAGTCTATGTGTTAATCCAAGGTGTCAGCTACCTCCATACCAAATTTTATCAAAATTGGTTCAGCCGTTTTTGCGCGAAGAAGTAACAAACATACAAACACACTCGCAAACTTTCGCCTTTTTGTTTGATTGGACGTAAGTAAAAATCAAAGTCAAAAATGTATTTGTCGTGCTTTTAAAAATACGATAGTGATAACTTCAATTGAAAATGAATCATTCTATAAATAAATTGGTAAAAATTAAGACAACTAAGGGCTGATTTTTCAATCACCTGATAACTTTATTCGAGGAATAATTTTAAAATTTTGACAGTTATTTCATACAAAAACTGTCAAACGTCAATTTTATTTCTCGAATAAAAGTTATCTGGCGATGGAAAAATCAGCCCTTAGTCCAAGATTTATATTATATCACAGTTTAGCTTTACTTTGTCAGTAGTGTT
Organism: Mesoligia furuncula; assembly: GCA_916614155.1. NCBI lineage: Eukaryota > Metazoa > Arthropoda > Insecta > Lepidoptera > Noctuidae > Mesoligia > Mesoligia furuncula. The sequence continues at coordinate 11,954,751 of OU744820.1, read as the reverse complement.
CATGCCAATATAAACTTTATTCGTATATCGGTAATGTTCATATTCGTATGAAATGCTAGCTCCCTTCGCTTATACGAATATGAACATTACGAGCATCAGAATTAGGTTCATATTTGCGTGAATGTTTTACTTAGAACAGAAAAATCAAAGTGTGGTGTGTGAAACGGCTAAAAAGGTTACAAAGATTTGAATTGAAGTTCTGAGTTAACTCTATGTCAAATTGACAAGAACAAGAAGACATTGATGATGATTGACATTGGAAGTCCGAATTTTAATTAGCTGCAGTAAAATGACACTTCTTAATAACTCATTTCTGACTGAGTTTAGAGATATGCATGTCAAATAAGTTTCGTTTGTTACACTATTCTGTACTAGAATAACAAGATTTGGTTGATATCCGCGAAAAAACAAAAAAGACGCCAATTTCAGTCATTTTAAGAGCGTTTACGCCGAACAGCATTTCATACAAACTTTCAAGCCCTTATTTTTCGAAATGAATGAACCGATTTTAATGAAACTTCATACGCATAAGTAAAGTTAGTAGAGAATATTTTCGAAAAATAGTGTTATAGCCATGCAAATTAGACCGACTTTAAACTTTCCGCAGAAACAGAGATTTCCAGTTATCTTTTTTTAAATAAGACATTTCGAAAATGTTGTCTACTAACTTTTTAGGCCTTTGTATCCTGCTTATGCGTATGAAGTTTCATTAAAATCGGTTCATTAATTTCGAAAAACAAGGGCTTGAAAGTTTGTATGAAATGCCGTATGGCGTAAACGCTTTTAAGTTACACATAAGCTGTAATTTTCATCATCATCATCATCATTTCAGCCGAAAGACGTCCACTGCTGGACATAGGCCTCCCCCAAGCACCTCCACTTCGACCGGTTCTGTGCTTCCCGCATCCAACGGGTTCCTGCGGCCTTCACAAGGTCGTCGGTCCACCTTGTGGAAGGCCTTCCAACGCTACGTTTTCCGGTACGCGGTCGCCACTCCAGAACCTTTCGGCCCCATCGGCCATCTGTTCTGCGAGCAATGTGCCCTGCCCACTGCCACTTAAGTTTGGCAATTCTTCGGGCTATGTCGGTTACCTTGGTTCTCCTGCGGGTCTCCTCATTCCTGATTCGATCACGCAGGGAAACTCCAAGCATAGCCCTCTCCATTGCCATTTGGGTCACTTTTAGCCATCTTATAAGCCCCATTGTGAGCGATCACGTTTCAGTGCCATAAGTCATCACTGGCAACACGCACTGGTCAAGTAATTTTACTGCAGCTAATAAAAGTCCGACTATAGTCGTAGTCTCATCTCGGCGACAAACAAATGTCAAAAACATGTCAAAATGTAGAGTAATTAGAAGCAGTTTTGACACATTGAAACTGAGATCAGACTGTTAAAATTGAGGGGCCCGTGGCTAATTAATAACAGCCGCACAGGTCGATCGTTGCCGCGGTAGGTCTGTGGATGGGTGACCATCATTACATACCGAGACCCCTCCGTGCCTCGGAAAGCACGTTAAGCCGTTGGGCCCGGCTGTCATTTGTGGATCTTTGATAGTCGTTACGGGTAGTCAGAAGCCCGAAAGTCTGACAACCAGTCTTACCAAGGGGTATCGTATTACCCAGTAACTGGGTTGTGGAGGTCAGATAGGCAGTCGCTCCATGTGAAATACTGGTATTCAGCTGCATCCGGTTAGACTGGAAGCTGACCCCAACATAGTTGGGAAAAGGCTAGGCAGATGATGATCAGACTGTTAAAATTACGAGAATTATTGCCCGTCTGTGGTTTCAGTAAAAGACTACTTGCTAAAAACCCATATACCCACCACTGCTTTACCCTACCACCTGACTAAACCACGAATCACCACCCCTCAACTCCTCAAAAATCCAGGGTTATTTACCTCGAAGCGCCTTCCAAGCTCTTTTCCTTCTGCTGTTTCAAACGCAGCAGTCTATCCCATTGTTGACGCAACTGTTGCCGCCGGGCGGTTGCCTTAGCAGCCTGGCTGTGCTTAGCAGCGACCAACTCCTCGGCTGCAGCGTCGATGTGTTCCAGGCGTTTTGAGGCGGCTGATAAGTCGGTGACGAATTTCTGGCGAAAGAATTATAGGTTAGCGAATTGCCTAAAGTCTGATCTGCGAACGACCTCTGAAACGGACGAAGTCTGAAATCACGAAAATAAAACAGCTGTTTCATACAAAAGTTAAATATCTACTCGACAAAATGTATGAAACAGCTAATTTTTTTTTTTTGTGATTTCAGAGTTGAACCCATAGTGAAAGTTGTTCATGAGTAGAACATCCTGTGAAAATTTACTCAATGAAGAAAGAAAATAAATAAAGCCACCCTTACCTCATATTTCCTCTTAGCATTCTCAACGGTATCATCAGCATCTTCAGCTCTTAACATCTTCTCCTTATCCTTGATCCACTTGTCGAAGTCATCGCATTCGGCGAAGAAGCTGTACAGTTTGATCGCGTCTTCGAGTTGAGCGCGACGCGCGTCCGAGAGGGTTAGGAGTTCATCTGTGAAACGATAGGGAAAAGTTTTTTAGAGTTGAATTCAGAATCTTAGATTATTACCAAGTTTTTGAAAAACTAATACAATTTTAAACAAGATAAAGTTCAAATTCAAATGACTACTAAAGAAAGGTTCCGTACCACAAGGCATGCACGCAAAAAACGTTTCTTTTATACCCCTTTAAATTTTAACTTTATATTATTTTTATTATTTGTTGTTATAGCGGCAACAGAAATACATCATCTGTGAAAATTTCAACTGCCTAGCTATCACGGTTCATGAGATACAGCCTGGTGACAGACAGACAGACAGGCAGACAGACGGACAGTGGAGTCTTAGTAATAGGGTCCCGTTTTTACCCTTTGGGTACGGAACCCTAAAAAAGGACTTTTCTATTACAAACGGTTACCCAAATGGATGAATTCAAGTAAAGTCCATGTTATCTTTGTAACAAACTGTACTTTAGAAAAGGATAGGCTAGTTTTAGTGATACTCGATCTCATGACAGCTGTTAGGTAAATGGTGCATTAACTCATAAAGGAGCGAATTTTAGACTTTGCTTTTTACATAACGTAAGGTTCACGAGGGTTTCCTTACTAATATTATAAATTCGAAAGTAACTCTGTCTGTCTGTATGTTACCTTTTCACACATAAACCACTAAACGTATTTCGATAAAATTTGGCAGAGAGATATATTGCATCCCGGGGAAGGACATAGGGTAGTTTTTATCCTGATATTCCAACGGGATCGACACTTATGCGGGTGAAACCGCGGGGCGCTGTTAGTAGTTAATGATTCGTTAGCTCTTACGAGCGAAACTGTTATTTGCCTTTTACATGCCAAACGATTACAGAAAAGGCTTCAAAAATTGAGTTAATGATCCATTTATTTTTACCTCACTATGTAGTACCAATGAAGATTTCCGACTAGTTAACGAGCCATTAACTGACCATCTATGAGTCAATGGTGCCGATTCCCTTGTTCACAAACTAAACTAAATTTAAGTTCAGTGCATCTTTTTCTTTCTATTTCATTAAGAAAAGGACAGCCTTTAAGCATTAAGAAAAGGACGCTTTGGAATGGGCAACTAGCTTCATATTTTCTGACTGACCGTCTTCTTGACAATTCAAAAGTGCCTGTAAATGGTTTAATTGAATAAATGCTTTGAGTTTGAGTTTGACAGAAGATAACTTTTAGTTTAGTCCTGTCAAATAAATCAGCGCTTGACACTACTAAAATACAAGTTTAGACGTGATTAAAAACTTGCCTACAAAAATTACGCCAAGTTACGTCAGGCGCTGATTAATTTGACAGGACTAAACTAAAATGTATCTTCTATCATTTTCTTAATGAAATATAAAGAAAAAGATGCATTGAACCTAAATTTAGTTTAGTTTTTAAACAACAGAATCCGCACCAATGACTCATTAACTTTTACAAATACGTTGTCTACTCACCATAATCCTTCTGAATCTCTGACATCCTAGTCTCGACGCTAGCAGTTCTTTGCTGAGGCAGGGTAGCTCGACTAGCTCTCCTGGCCGCTTGACTCGGTTTGTTCCGTTTGACGGGAACCACCTGCTTGACTAACACTGTCTTCTTCACGCGCTGGACTGTACGGACTTTCTCGGGGCGACGGACTTGGACCTATAGAGAGTGAGAAAAGTTGAGTTTTTGTAGTCAACCAATGAAACTTTTTGTAAGTAGGTTGGTCTCAGTTTTTACACTATACATGAGGACAAAGTCATTGGATTCGACAGACGTTTCGGTTAACATTTCATGGATATGATCAAAATCACAAATCAAATCGGGGATATCACTCAAATCATTATAAATCACATCGAAATGAAACCCTTTGCATATTAATTAAAGGGTGGTATTTAATACTTTAACTGTAAATCCCCTTTTTTCAATCAAAATATTCGAAATTACCACCAAAAATACTGAATTGCACACTAAAGCTCATCAAATAAATCAATTATACTATACTGTTAGATCTTTAAAGCTTAACTGTTTTACTGAATGACTATATGTTTAACTAAAAGTAAATCGTAGTAGCCGAGAAAAAAAATCCCAGTTTTTTTTTTATCTACAAAAATATGTGGTTAGGCGTAGTCGACGGAGCCCCGCTTCGCGGGGCCCCTATTTCTGTCTACAGGGTTTAAAGGAACCTAACACGAAGGCCCCGTCATCCCCTTCGAACCTAACCTGTCCGAGTCGGGGTGCCCTAAGTCCCGAGCTCGCTTCGCTCGCTCTTGCATCCTAAGTTGTCATTACAAATGTGTTACTTTTGTATATTATGTTGGTTTAGTGTGTAGTGTAGTTAAATTGTAGTACAGTCATTTATTTGATATGCAGTAGGTTATTAGTGGAGAAATTTTGTTTGCTAAAATTTCTAAATAGAGGTGCAGTTAAAAATTCCCCTTAATTAAATAAAGCTTGTTCATTCATGCTCAAATCACACTAATATTATAAAGGCGAAAGTTTGTGAGTGTGTGTGTGTGTGTGTGTTTATATGTTTGACACTTCTTCACGCTCAAACGGCTGGACCAATTTTGATAACATTTGGTAAGGAGGTAGCTGACACCCTGAACTAACATACAGGCACCTTTATCCCGATATTCCCACGGGATCGACATTTACACGGGTGAAACCGCGGAGCGCAGCTAGTTAAACTATAATATTACTTACTGGCACAACCCTAGGCTCAATCTCCCGCACATAGTTGGCGGGCACGAACCCGTCGGTCCTGTCAGCCTTGCGCACTGACCACCAGTCCGGGTTGGTCTTGTTGATCAGGAACATGACCTCGCCCTTCTGCATGGAGATACCCTGGCCGGTGAAGGCGTAGAGGGCTTTTACCTGTGGGGAAAAAAGGCGATTTTAGTTTGTTTATTTTATGATAAAACCTTTTCCTGGCAATACCGAACGTAATAAAAAAATAATTATCCAATTTGGTGCAGTCATTCGGTAGTTATGCACGTACAGACATTTTGGCGAGTTTGTTTCATACGGATCGGGCCGTTGTATCTATGCCAGTTGCGCGGTAAACTCTGCTTGCGAGATGCAGGACTTTGCGTGACGTCAGCGTGACGCGTTGTTCGCATGTGGCGTTGTAGATACCACCACAAAATAGAACCTGATGACCTGGGGACCTAAAAAGGCCACGTTGGCAGAATCATAAAAGGATAACATTATGAATCATAATGGACAGTTAACTGTTAAGTTAACCGTATCAAATCCCATTGGTAAAGGATTTTTCACTAATTTTTTTTTGTCTGTGCTAAAATACCAATCAATCCAATCCCAATCTCTTTGATTATACCTACGTAGTGCAGCGAAAAAAAGAAAAACACGGACTGTCTTCGCCACATTATGATTCATAATGTTATCCTTTTATGATTCTGCCAAAGTGGTCTTTTTAATGCGAGAAACACGGGACCGATCGATGCGGCGATGCTTGGGAGAGGTCTATGTCCAGCAGTGGACGTTCTTCCGGCTGAAATGATCAAACTCAAACTCAAAGCATTTATTTCAATTAAACCTTGTACAGGCACTTTTGGATTGTCAAAATTAAATAGTCTGTCAGTTAGTCAGAAAATTGAAGCTAGTTGCCCATTCCAAAACGTAGATCTCTATGGAGAAGAACGGGCAAGAAACTCCATGGACACTCTTTTAAATCAAGTTATTACAAAATCCTGGGTACATTATTCTTGTTGCTTCTATATGTGAGAACAATGTAAAAAAAAAAAGACAAATGAAGGAACAATTCAAAATATAAGATTAAAAATAAGCCTTGGAAGTTAAGAGATGACCAGTCTCAACCGACGGCGGCCCGTTCACGAACATGACGCGTGGATCAGCACCATCCAGCTCAACCATTTTGTAGGGTGATGATGTTTATACTTACTTGTGGCACGCTCCTCTCCTCAGTGACAGTTCTATGTTCAAGTCTCTCCACAGGTTCCTCCTCCCATACCTCTGTGGGGACTAGTCGGGATTCGTTCACCCATTCCTCTTCTTCGATTGCCGGGGTTGATTCTACCTCCGTTGGGAGCTGGTGGGAGAAATCAGTGGGTTAGTTTTGATTCACATGGTTATATTATAATTAGTATTATAATATACAGGATATTTGGTTAAAGGAGGCACTCATGAAAATGATTTTTTTTACTATGGGAACAAACCGAAAAATAAAAAAAACTGGCCAAGTGCGAGTCGGACTCGCACACGAAGGGTTCCGTACCACAAGGCACAAACGCCGAAAAAAACATGTTTGTTGTATGGGAGCCCCCCTTAAATATTTATTTTTATTTTATTATTAAAATTAAAATACAACTGAGTATTTTGTGAATATTTCAAGTGCCTACCTGTTGCCATTTTTGATATCGAGCAAAAAAGGGCAAAAAAATCGCGTTCGTTGTATGGGAGCCCCCCTTAAATATTTATTTTATTTTCTTTTTAGTATTTGTTGTTATAGCGGCAACAGAAATACATAATTTGTGAAAATTTCAACAGTCTAGCTATCGCGGTTCTTGAGATACAGCCTGGTGACAGACAGACGGACAGACAGCGAAGTCTTAGTAATAGGTTCCGTTTTTACCCTTTGGGTACGGAACCCTAAAAACAGTGGCACTCCGGGAGTGCGAAAGAAGTGAAAACTTGAATAATTACGTGTGTATTTTTTTAATCGTCCTTTAAACAAAACACAAACACAATACTTTGCCATCACTAACTGACATATCGGATATACATTAAAAAACCGAGTACATCCCGAGGACAGCCGAACACATCCGAATGTAGCGCGGTGTTGGTTACGGTAACAGTGTCGCGAGTTCAATAGTTTTTTCCCATCTCAAAAAATGCCTCTAGATGTTTCACTTCAATAGATATCTGCTGTTCCTTAGTAAGTACATTTACCTACGTGATCAAAATAGAACAGCTGTTTTTTTTAAGCAATTTTTTCTTGTTTACATTTTCACGTTTTTACGTATTGTGGACTGTGACTGTGTGGTGCCGGACTTAAAGAATAGCACCACGCCATACTTCCCGTGGGTGTTGTAAAAGGCGACTAAGGGTCGTACCGGAGAATGGGCAGCAGCGTTCTCTATGCATTCCACCACCATACCATACTGCGATCGCCAACCCGCTTGCCAAGCGTGGCGATTATGGCAAACCCCCCCTCTTCTTTGGGGAGGCCTATGTCCAGCAGTGGACGTCTTTCGGCTGAAATGATGATGACGTATTGTGGATGTTCGTTGTGGTAGTTTCGGGGCTGCTCGAGTAGTTTCGAACTCAAACGGATATTTTTTATTGACTTGCAGTGCTATTCTGTAAAAATCTCACCGTGAAAACTTATGTGAAGTGACCGTGGAGTGAGCTGTCAATAGTGTCAATTCCTAGCAAAAACAAACTCACTTCACCCAAGTTTTTACGGTGAGATTTTTACAGAATAGACCGGCTGTTTCTTTACTGCGGTGATTTTATGGAGTTTACTCAAAGTTTTGGTGTACACCTTGCTATCGGATTCGAAATGAACTATTATTCTTTGAGGAATCGCGACAACTTTCGGTGTACCTCGCACACTTTCGGTGTACCACGAACACTTTCGGTGTAACTCGCACACTTTCAGTGAACCTCGAACACTTTCGGTGTACCTCGAACATTTTCAGTGTACCTCGAACACTTTCGGTGTACCTTGAACACTTTCGGTGTACCTTGGACACTTTCAGTGTACCTCGAACACATTTGGTGTACCTCGAACACTTTCGGTTTACCTCGAACACTTTCGGATTTGACCGGAGCCCAATTTTTTTATAACATACCTGTAAACTCGTAATTCCAGCAGCATGCAGCCTAGCCGCGTGCGCACTGAGGGTGTCGAGCTCGGCGCTGTAGGCGCGTATCTCCCCGTGCGTGTCGCGGTGTCGCGCCAGCAGCGCGGCGGCGGAGGGCGCGTCGCGCCCGCAGTCGGCGGCGCCCACCAGGGGGCGCTTCTCCTTCATCCACGACTCGGATTCGTTTGCGTCGCCGTAAAACTGGAGAAAGAAAAATGGCGTTTAAAAATCGGGTAGATACATGGAGTTTTGCTGGTTAAGCTTAAGTTAAGCTTTGGTCCCTCCGTGCCTCGAAAAACACGTTAAGCCGTTGGTCCCGCGACTGTCATTCGTGGATCTTTGACAGTCGTTACGGATAGCCAGAAGCCCGAAAGTCTGACAACCAGTCTTACCAAGGGGTATCGTATTACCCAGGAACTGGGTTGTGGAGGTCAGATAGGCAGCTGCATCCGGTTAGACTGGAAGCCGACCCCAACGTAGTTGGGAAAAGGCTAGGCAGATGATGAAGATGGCGGTCGATTTTTTCTGTATAATACAAGACAGTGTTTTGTTAACATAAGCCCATAATGTTCCCACTGCTGGGACACCGGCCTCCTCTCTTTCAGAGGGAGTGGGCTGTAATCCACCACGCGGGCCCAGTGCGGGTTGGTAGATGTCACAAGTCTTCGAATGTTTGGTTCTAGGACATGCCGGTTCCCTCACGATGTTTTCCTTCACCGTTTTGAGAGCAGTGGTGATGTAATAAACTTCACGAAGTAAAGCGTCTGCCTTGGTTCGAACTCACGACCTACAATTCGTAAGTCGAAGCCGCTACCACTGAGCCACCACTGCTCTCATAATATTGTACCACAGAAAATACAAGTGTAAAAGAATGATCAGCTGAATTGTCCGAAAGGGTTACCGCTGGCCCGGAACATAAAGAGCTAAGGAAGGAACACGGGTGGGTTTTAGTCAGTAAGAGTCTGGCATTCCCTCCGCTCCGCCCAGAGCTGGAGGGGTCATTTGATGATATCCCAACTAAAAAAAAAAGTGAAAAAATATTTTACAGACGCCAGCACATCAAGCTACCCGAAACAGTCAAATTTTCCCAATCAACTTTGAACCTTATGCTTTAGCGATAAAGTTGAAAATCTATTAAAGAAATTTGACAGATTGTAGTAGCTTCATGTGCTGGCGTCTTTACAATGCAATATTTAACACAGCGAGTCGCGAACGATCACACTAATATTATAAAGGCGCAAGTTTGTGTTTGTTTATATGTTTGTTACTTCTAGACGCTCAAACGGCTGAACGGATTTGCATGCAATTTGCACACAGATAGTTCATAACCAGGATTAACATATAGGCTACTTTTTATCCCGATATTCCCACGGGATCGACACTTATGCGGGTGAAACCGCGGGGCGCAGCTAGTGATTTTATAAAATCCTACACAAAATCGAAGCTAAGTATAGACCAGCTTTTTTTTTTTTATAGGAAATCATCAAATGACTCTTCCCGCTCTGGGCGGAGCGGAAGGGAGTGTCAGACTCTTACTGACTAAAACCCACCAGTGTTCCTTCAGTTGCGTGTGCCAGGGGCCACGGTACCTCTTTCGAGCAGCCCGCGACCCTGGCAGGCATGGCCCCTAGCGGCCCCGCCAGTTAGTGCTGCCACCTCTGTGAGGCGCGCGTGGAAAACAACGCGGCGTCGACCCGGGCCTGGTCCTTACCCGACGGCGAGCTGCCCATTGCTCGCCGTCCGAAGTACAGACCACCTTGGAAAAGAACTCAATATCTACCTGATGAGCTTCAGCAGCATCTGCCAGCTGCTTCTCCCTGGCTGCAGCAAGTTCCCTCAAGATCTGCCACTGCTTGTTCAGCGATGTGAGGCGGCGCTCAATCTCGGCCGATTTCGGGTGTTTCGCGTCGATTAGGCTGTTAAACGAGAATAAATTTATTATAATCTGTTTATTACAATTGTTCGGGGTTCGAGTGAAGTCCGTGATACTTTATGGGTCTGAATGCTGGGCCGTGAAGAAGACGGAAGAAAAAAGATTGCATGCAGCGGAGATAAGAATGTTGAGATGGATGTGTGGAGTGACGAGAATGGATAAAGTAAGAAATGAGTATATAAGAGGAAGTTTGAAAGTGGCGCCAGTGACAGAAAAGTTGAAAGGAAATCGTTTGGCTTGGTATGGGCATGTGATGAGAAGGGACGAAACGCCTGTAACTAAAAGAGTAATGAATATACATGTTGATGGATGGAGAGGGAGAGGAAGGCCGAAGAAAAGATGGATGGATTGTGTGGGGAATGATATGAAAGAGAAGGGAGTGAATGATAGCGTGACGGTTGACAGGGGAGAGTGGAAAAAGAAAACGTGTTGCGTCGACCCCAAGTAATAAGGGATGGGATAAGGGTAGGAAGATGATGTTCTGGATTGGAGTGAGTTTAATATTTTGTACCATAGATACATGCGTCTAGACACCTTAGCGTAGACGTTTTTCGTCAGTTATAATAAAAACCGGCCAAGTGCGAGTCGGACACGCACGCGAAGGGTTCCGTACCACAAGGCAAAAACGCCGAAAAAAAAACACGTTTGTTGTATGGGAGCCCCCCTTAAATATTTATTTTATTCTGTTTTTAGTATTTGTTGTTATAGCGGCAACAGGAATACATAATTTGTAAAATTCTCCCCACAGAAAAAGAATAACAAAACACAAACAGAATACTTTGCCATCACCCACTGACATATAAAACCGAGTACATCCCGAGGACAGCCGAATGTGTTCGGCTTTCCTCGGGATGTACTTGAAGCGGGTATTTTTTGAATCGTCTTATAAACAAAACACGCGCGGTGTCGCTTACGGTAACAGTGGCGCGAATTCAATGGCGTCTAAAGGCCTAAAGCAGATCGGGACGGCATGGCCAGGGATTTAAATTTTTACTAATGGACATTCAAACGTATCGATATAGAAATACGACATAAATTGGTATGCTTTAAAATGATGCCGTGGCATTTCACTGAAAGGGATTTCATTGCACGGCATTGAAAGTCGCGCCACGGGCTCCCGCGGCGGGATGCCGTGGCGTCCTGCGGTAGGCAACGGTATGCCAAGGACTCCGGCGCTCGTTGTGACATGCCGCGGGGTGAGCCGGCGCGGTAGAGAAGCGGGGAAGCCGCTGGAATGCCGCGGTATCTAAACGGCTAGTGTGCGCTGACTGACGGCAAAATCCCTTGCCATGCCGTCTCGGTCTGCGTAAGGCCTTCAAAGAAGTTCTCACTTAAAACAACCCACGACATCACACCACAACACAACATCCCTGTACGAGCCGCCCAGCTGAATACGCCCGTGTATATTTCCCGCCTACACTATACCACTAAGGCCGAGGACATCGTGGAGTACGTGTGCCAAAGGACCAAGTACAGGCCGAGAGTGCAGATGCTTGAATCGCGTCGCAACGTCAACATCAAGGCGTTCGTGGTGCGAGTACCTACATGCTACCTGCACCTCGTCATGGCAGAGGACTTTTGGCCGCAAGGGGTAATGTTCCGTCGCTTCCGCGGACAAGTGCCACACGATCGCACAAAGACAGTGCTCGAGTGAAGTGTTTCACTAACATAGTTTTAAGTTTATACACTAACACACATTGTATTGTTATAATATATATGTTAGTCTGTAAGGTATTTATCTATGGGCCAAAGTAGCCTGAAAATAAAGGTATTATTATTATTTTAAAAAAATGAAATTCCTGATCTTACCTCTGTCCTTTAGCCCGGTGTCTCTGCGACACATGGTCCCTGGCCCTCAACTCATGCAGTAACGCGGTGTGCTTCTGTCTCAACGCGAGGACGGCGCGAAGCTCCTTAGCGGCGACGTCGGTGCGGCATATACGCTGCTTCTCAGTGACCCAGCCTGAGAAAAAAAAAAAATTTTTTTTTAATAAAAGCCTAAGTACAATCGAAAGCAATGTTATATAACTGTGTGGCTATGCTAAGCACAATACGGTGAAACCCTGATCTCCAAACTAGGGGTGACCCTGTATATTTATTTGTAACTTATTGGCACTTGACAAAGTATTTCTTTACATATTTAAATAAAAAGAGAAATAAAAAATAAAATAAAAAGAAATAAAACTTGAAAAAAAATATTTCTATTATTCTCATTTATAATTTTGTGTGAGTGTGGAGTAAGTGTGTTTGTGGGGGGGGGGGGGGAGGTGTGTGGGTGTGAGGGGGGATTATGTGTAAGTGCAAGTATGCTTAATTTGAAACGAAAAGTATTAAATTTTAAGGTATTATTGTGGTTAATTTTTGGAAGAAGTTTGAGTTTCTTGTATGGGAAGGTGTTTGTCCTTTATTTTATGAGAGTTACATAAAATAAAGTTCGTGGCTGAAATGGACAGTCACAAATTAAATGGCAGGATATTATTTGACAAGTTTTGGAAAAAAAATATTTTATTTTCCAACTTACATCTAATCATTAAAAGGAAACCTATTGCGATAGTGTACAAATCTAAATTATCTTATCCTAACTTCTTACTAACTCCTTAATATAATTAAATTGATAAAAATAAATAATATATCAACGAGAGCCTCGACCAACACCTGAGGAGGCTCTCGTTGGGCAGCTGGATCAAGGGCTTGATCCAGAAAGCGGTACTTCTTGACACGGCCCGCATTGTTAGGAGGTTCCTCTCTCTGGAGCCCTGACCCGTAGCTTGGACCCTGTTCCCGATACCGGTGGGCTACTATTTTTTTTAAATGTTTTTCTAGTTTTTTTTTACTAATATTTATAAATATAATTTATGTGTATTTAGTTAAATAAAGGAAATAATATATTAAAAAGATTCTGCTAGAATTTTCCAGGCCACATAGTTATAGATTTATATGCGAGGTTAAGACTTTAGATTTTAAAAAATATTTCAAAAAAATTCAAATTTCTAAAACTAAAACTATACTAATATTATAAAGAGGTAAAGTTTGTAAGTTTGTATGTAGGGGGTAATCTCTGGAACTACCAGTCGGATTTGAAAAAATCTTTTTGTAATTGATAGCCCAACTCTTGAGGAAGGCTATAGGCTATTTAACATCACGCTATGACCCTCAGGAGCCGAGCAAGAAGAAAAAAAGTCAGAAAGAACGCTAAGCAAAAACGCGACGATGCGACGGGGTATAAGAAATTTCACGCGGACGAAGTCGCGGTCTGAAGCTAGCTTTTAATAATTTACCTTCTTCCTCATCATGGTCCTCTAGGAACTGGAACAGGTTCCTCGCATCTTCTAGTCTCGCCTTGCGGTCTTTAGCGGCGGCTACGAGGCTAGAAACAAAACATAATAACATAATTATTTGTTGACATACAGTATGGATTCGACATATGGGCAATAAATGAAATCACGAGCAATACCACAGAAGTATAACAAAATTGATTATTAAATTAAAAAACGAAAAATTAAGAAACTTAATTTTTCAAACAAAATAAACATCAAATAAATTCAGTAAAAGTCAAACACTCTGTTTAGAGAACGTAGGTACAATACCTACTTACCGTGTACCGATTTTACATTTTAGGCTAATAAGTAAAATGCCTGAGCGATAGATTGCACAGAGTGGCAATGTCGCGTGTCAAAGTTCAAGGATTTATGGAACAAAGTACGTTCTAGATCATTGACCTAGTGCTGCAGTTCTACAGAGTGTTCAAATTTAGTATGTTTAATTTAGAGTGACAAAAATTAAAACTTAAGTTTTTGTCTAAACTACTGGACCCATTTCGTTCATTTTTTGCATATCATCAGTATACGCTGAAATAAGCATGTAATTTCATTTATTGCCCATATGTCGAATCCATACTGTATATTCTAAAATAACCAGTGCTTTTGCTAAACAAAAAGCAACCTTAACTCCACTACATACCTACCATAGTCCTAAGACAGCTATCAAAATCAAAATGTTTTATTTCACATAAACCTACATGGGCACTTATGAAACGTCAGAAGCTAGGTGCACGGTTCTAATTGGTCGTTTCCTATGAAGAAGAACCGGCAAGAAACTCCACGGTTACTCTTTTTAAAAATAATTGGCTTTTAAAATGTTTCCAGATTACAGTAGGTATGGGAGGACAGCGCAGGCCTGTCAACAAGTACCAAGTACTTGATAAAATAGAAAATAGTCTACAGATCTAAAGTCTATAAGGCCTACAAAGTCCTCACATTTACAAAATAAGAATCTATCAAAAGGATACATAAAAAAAACCTACTAAAATCAATTGTTATGATTCCCATTAAAACCACTAATATAGAGGTGAAAAATTTGAATTGTCTGTATATAATGTCAAATAATAAAGAAATTATGTCAAAAAGTATATAATGCCAAATAATAAAGGTAATGTTAAAAGTCTTGACCAGTTAAATTTTACTTCTGCCATAGAAAAATCAACCTTAATTGGACAACATGACTATGATAATCCTGTAACAACTACGTCAACGCTTGAAGTCGTGACCAACTAGATTTTACCTTTTGCTATAGAAAAATGAACCTTAACACCCTCACTTCTGTTAATCAAAATAGCCCCTATTTTCAATGACATACCTATCATAATCTTGCGACAGCTGGTTCAGCTGCGTGGTCAACTGTTGCTTGGGTCCCTCCCCGCCCTCGGCGCTGGCTCCGTGCCGCACCAGTCTTCGGATGCTCTCGTCCAGGGCTCCGAGCTGCAACTCCTGGAGGGCGTGCGCTTGGAGCAGGCGTTCTACGTCTACGAGATGGCGTCCCACATCTTCGGATTGGAATTGGGCCTGTGGGAAAACGAATCATTATTAAAACAAGTTCAGTTGCTTCTGGTTAGACTGGAAGCCGACTCCAACATAGTTAGGAAAAGACTGGGCAGATGATGATTTATTTTGTCTTCTAAAACATTTTAGCCTACCTTCATCTCAGACAACGTGTGCCCGACGGTGTCAGCTTCCCTCAGCAGCGCCATCAGATGCGCCAGCTTCCCGAGCGAGCTTCTGTGCCGCTCCAGCAGCTCCAGCAGCTCGTTCCAGCGCGTCAGCACAGCCTGCTCCGTGCGGGACACAGCTTCAGCGCCGTGGTACTTCTCGCGGACCAGTTCGGCTGCCATTGCTGATAGGTCTTCGAAGCGTTCGGTTCTGGAGGAAGAAATCAATGATATTATAAAGGAAAGATACGCTACGTTCATACTGAGCGACGTTCTGTATTGTCATAGTATAAAGAGGGAAGTACGATTATAAATCCAAAACGAATTTGACTATTTTGAAGTAAAAAGTGTCCATGATGTAATTTATTTTAATTGAAATTGACATCTAAATAATATTGTAGCCAGTCATGTATTTTATATTTTATTGAATTTGACATATTATTATTGTAACCAGCGTAATTTATTTTATTTTTAATTGAGAATGGCATGTGAATATTGTAGTTAGTGTAATTATGACCAGTGATGTATTTAATTTTATTTTGTTTAAATTATTATTATTTTGAAACATTGTACAGGTACACCCCATGGGTATGTTACAGAGATACCTATTATAACAAATAATTATAAGAACTGACCATACACCTGTAACAAGCAATAAATAAATTTAAATTGAATTTGAATTTAAAGTAAGTTATCTTCATACAAACGCACCGCGCGCGGCTTGTATGTGTGCGCCAAAGTGTCTATGCGTCGCCGCACGCACACTTAAACAAAATCTCGACCCGTTTCTCAGTGCTCCATTCGGGGCTAACACCGCACGAGGTTCGCGCGTCACGGCTTTTCAGCACCACTAAATGAAAAATGTGTGATAATCGCAGGAGAACTTATTGCTGTGTGTTTGGGTGTCTTAATAATTCATCGATTCCAGAATTGTCTCTGTTCAGATTACCTAGGTAAGCAAGTCACTTATTCTAGCATATAATTTTTACTTGATAATAAGATACCTGCTTACTTGTTTTTTGTTGTATTAGTTTTCTATGATGGCCGGGAATCGGCATGTAATAGTACCCCTAACCCTTCGAGGGATAGAGGCATGAGAGTGTGTTTTCCCCTTTTATGCGGCATTTTGTGGAGAAGATGACCGGTTGAGAAACTGGTTTCGTCTTCTTTACAAAGTGACATACCCAAATTATCTAAATTTATGTATTATACTAACACTAGGTATAAGGTACTTTACTAACACTACGGATCTTTGTTATCTGATTATTTGAAATAAATTAAATTAAAATACAGCGATAAAAGCGAACATCCGAAGCGATCTTCAAGTGCGACTTAAAGCGATCAGTAGTGCAATTGTGTTTTGTAATTTGTGTTGTTATTAGTGCTGTTGATTAAAGTGTCAATAAGTTTTTATTGTCACGAACCCGAAGCTCGTAACAATATAATGTTATGTGTGAAGACCTCACCAAATCCGCAATCACGGGACTACTCGACTAGTTAGTATATCACAAACGCACCTGGCCAGGATATCAGCGGAGATAGCTTCATGTTTCTTGACTGTGGCGTCTACTTGAGCCAGGTTGGAGCCGTAGCGAGGGTCTGAGAGCACCTGGATCATCTCCTTCAAGTAGCCTTTACGGAGGACTGACTGTGGAAAAGAAAATAGAGGATAAGTTATCGATCGGAATAAAACGAATAGTTTGTGTTTAAAAAAATACAACCGAATTGAAAACCTCCTATTTGAAGTCGGTTAAAAACAAACTAGCTTCTACCCGCGACTTCGTCCGCGTGAAATTTCACCCTCCCCCCATTCACCCTCTTAGGGGTGGAATTTCGAAAAACCCTTTCCTTGTGGATACCTACTCTTCACAAAGAACACACCCACCAAATTTCATGTCTCTAGGACCAGCGGTTTAGGCTGTGCCTTGATATACCAGTCAGTCAGGACTTTGAAATTTTATACAGGGTTCTTGGTAAAAGATTAACAGCATCTTAAGAGGTCATTGTACTACTCATTATGAACAACTTTCACTATGGGACCAAACCTGAAATCGCGAAAAAAAAACTGGCCAAGTGCGAGTCGGACTCGCACACGAAGGGTTCCGTACCACAAGGCAAAAACGCCGAAAAAAACATGTTTGTTGTATGGGAGCCCCCCAAAAATATTTATTTTATTTTTATTTATTATTTATTATTAAAGTTAAAATACAACTGAGTATTTTGTGAATATTTCAAGTGCCTACCTGTTGCCATTTTTGATATCGAGCAAAAAAGGGCAAAAAAATCGCGTTTGTTGTATGGGAGCCCCCCTTAAATATTTATTTTATTTTTAGTATTTGTTGTTATAGCAGCAACAGAAATACATCATGTGTGAAAATTTCATCTGTCTAGCTATCGCGGTTCTTGAGATACAGCCTGGTGACAGACAGACAGACAGACGGACAGACAGCGAAGTCTTAGTAATAGGGTCCCGTTTTTACCCTTTGGGTACGGAACCCTAAAAACCAGCTGTTCCATACATTTATGTTCGTATCGTCAAAATGCAGGGAACAGCTGATTTTTTTTCGCGTTAACTAAACAGCGAATTAAACCAGTTGGCTGCAACATATATATAGATAAATATTGTGATCTGAGTATTAAAATTGACGCTGGGAAACTTCGTCATAAGATTAACAATAAATCTAGTGTTAAATCTAGTGTAGACACACACAAGTTGATGTTTATTTAAGTTGCTTGAGTTCACTTACCTTAGTATTAAACTTGTAATTGAGTTGTTCTAATCTCTGCTGTCTCAACAGCTCTGTTCTCAACGCGATCTCTCGCGCGTGCTCCGCCTGGTAACAAATAACACACATTTAATTCATATTAATAATAGCTTGTAGCGTCGACCTCACGCAAAATCCTGCATCTCGCAAGCAGAGTTTACCGCGCAACTATCATAGATACAACGGCCCGACATGAACTATCGGGCAGTTGCCCGCCAGAACCCGACACCCGTCTGGTCGGAGGATCCTCCCTTTTCTATGGAGTATGAACAATAAAGGTTGGTAATATTACCTGTTCCAGCTGCTGCCATGCCCGCTCCAGGTCCTGAGGCAGTTGACCTTCAAGCGGCACCCACGCTTCGCCTGTCAGGCTCTTCTGCATGGTGTTGATGTGGAAGTATAGAGCTTCGATCTCTGAACGCTCCTTGTATCTAGATGGGGGTAAAGATGAGTTTTATTTGTGTATTTTATAACATTGAACGGTCACACTTTAACTGACTATCACATTCTACCACATAATATTCAACTATCACAACCACATCCCTGATTATCACTATTTAACCCAACTATCGCACTACATTCTAACTATCAATCAACATCATAACTATCACCTTAATTCTTAACTATCACATTACATCCCAACTACCTATCTACATCCCAACTATCACACTACTTCTTAACTATCACATTACATCCTACTATCACACTACATCCTAACTATCAATACAAATCATAACTATCACCTTAATTCTTAACTTTCACATTACATCCCTAACTATCAAACTACATCCCAATTATCGCACTTTTTCTTAACTATCATATTACATCCGACTATCACACTACATTCTAACTATCAATACACATTATAACTATCACCTTAACTCTTAATTATCACATTACATCCCAACTACCGAACTACATATATCCCAACTATCATACTACATTCTAACTATCAATCCACATCATAACTATCACCTTAATTCTATTAATTCTAAACTATCACATTACATACCAACTACCAAACTACATCCCAACTATCACACTATATCTTAACTATCATACTACATCCTACTATCACACTACATTCTAACTATCAATACAAATCATAACAATCACCATAATTCTTAACTTTCACATTACATCCTATCAAACAACATCTCTTACTTGGGTGGTTTCTCCACATTTCTATACTGTTTGAAAAACACCAACAACCGATGAATGCCATCCAAAGAGTTAGGGAACTCTCTGCCGTTCAATTCCTGGATCTTGAGGAGTATCCATTCGAGGTGTAGACTTAACAGAGTTACCCAAAATATGTCGTATCTCAACTATAAACTAACATTCCATTACATCCAACTAACATTCCAATTTTACTCAATTAGCACACTATATCTTAATATCACACTATATCCTACTATCACAATACATCCCAAACTATCACACTACATCCCAACTATCACAGTATATCTATAACTAAAAAACTACATCTAACTATCACAATATATCTCCAACTATCACATGAAATTTCTAACTATTACACTACATATCCAACTATCACACAAAGTCTCTAACTATCACATTACATCTTTACTATCACAATTCATCTTAACTTATACACCATTTCACTTACTTGGGCGGTTTCTCCACAGTTCTGTACTGTTTGAAAGACAACAGCAATCGTTGTATGCCATCCAAAGAGTTGGGGAACTCTCTGCCGTTCAGATCCTGGATCTTGAGGAGTATCCATTCGAGGAGTACGCTGAAGAGTTTGCTGTACTCTCCTTTGCGGTCGTCGCAGTCCATCATTTGGCCGATAATCTGGAACGGAAATAAATAATTAATTTAGATAGAAACTCTTTCTATTTTATTATAGTTCTGATCTTGTCAGCCTGCATATCATTAGACTTTTTATTTTTTAAATTGGCGTATTTATTTTTAATAAAAAACGACGAATTTGGCCTCTATTTAAATTATGGCAAATTCTGCGTGGCTAATCAATAACAGGAGGGGCCCGTGGCTAAATAATAACAGCTGCACGCCCGTAGTTACAAGCCCGAAAGTCTGACAACCAGTCTTACCAAGGGGTATCCGTATTACCCAGTAACTGGGTTGTGGAGGTCAGATAGGCAGTCGCTCCAAGTAAAATACTGGTATTCAGCTGCATCCGGCTAGACTGGAATCCGACCCCAACATAGTTGGGAAAAGGCTAGGCAGATGATGACTCACGTTAGCGATCCTGCGCCCACTCTTCTGTTCGTTCTTCATCCTCGCGAAGGTATGGTAGTAGGAGGCAACATACGTCATCACCGACTTCTCATCAGGGCGGCTGGTGTCGACATCTGGTGGAGAAACGAAGGTATTAGTTATTTAGCAGTAAGGGGGAAGCTCCAGTCACAGGAGACGCCCTGGGCGTCGGGAATCGACAGCCGATTCCCGGCCACCTTGGCGCGGGCTTGCGGACGGCGAGCAGTGGGCAGCTCGCCGTCCGGTGCGGGGCAGGCGCGGGGCGACGCCGCGTTGTGTTCCACGCGCGCCTCACAGGGGTGGCAGCACTAACTGGCGGGGCCGCTAGGGGCCATGCCTGCCAGGGGCGCGGGCTGCTCGAAAGAGATACCGTGGCCCCTGGCATTGGCAACTGAAGGAACACGGGTGGGTTTTAGTCAGTAAAAGTCTGACTCGCTGCCGTTCCGCCCAGAGCGAGAGACGTTATTTGATAATTTCCCACCCAAAAAAAAAGGGGGGAAGCTCCAGGGTCGCAAGTAAACTCTATTCAAACGTATGTCTCAAATTAATATTATTTCAAGTTAAACAAATATCAACTTTATTTTAATGGTTATTAAGTTGATTTCAGCGTGACTAGCACTATTGAAAAAGCTATAAAAATTTTGAAAGTTGTAGCGAAAACTGAACTTTATTGTGTAGATTTAAAGTTATTTTTCCATTAATTCACATTTGTTTATATTTTTGGCAAATAAATAGCGAACGCAGATTAGAGAAGTACCTATAGAAAAGGACATGTTGCACCAACCTCAAATTAATTGAGATGAGGGTAAGAGAATGTTGATGATTTTGAATCGATGAGCAGGGGGGCCAAAAAAAGAATAGAATAGAATAGAATAGAATACTCTTTATTATGTACACCATATTAATTACAGACATAAGGTATGGAAACTGTACAAAGGGTGACACAATGGGCGGTCTTATCGCTAAAAGCGATCTTTTAAAGACAACCTTTGGATGGATTAAAAAGAGGAAGGACAGACAAATACTGCAGGTAGTCTGTGGTGTACCATTTACATAATACAGTAAATACATACATAAAGTATATTATACTAATCTAAATAAATATATACATATAACAATAAACATGAAACAGGAGCAAAGAAAAATATAATGATGATGTTTAAGGAGAGAGGAAGTGCTTTTTTATCATAATTTTAAAAGCGGACAAAGATTGAGCACGCCTTACCGACACGGGCAAGTCATTCCATAACCGTACTGCTTGAACAGTAAAAGATTTGTCATAGAAACTGGTGGAATGCATCGGCATCTCTAGTCTCAGGTCAAAAGACCACTTTGGAGAATCATAAAAGGATAACATTATGAATCATAACGGACAGTTAACTGTTAAGTTAATCATATCAAATCCCATAGGTGAAGGATTTTAAAGTTATTTTTTTTTTGTCTGTGCTAAAATACCAATCAATCCAATCCAAATCCAATCCCAATTTCTTTGATTACGTAGTGCAGAAAAGAAAAACACGGACTGTCTAACAATGGAATTTGATACGATTAACTAAACAGTTAACTGTGTATTATGATTCATAATGTTATCCTTTTATGATTCTGCTAATGTGGTCTTTTTTAGGCCCGGGCTTTACTTGCTGTCAGAGAGAGTAAATAATTACTGTCAGGTATACAAAATCCTCCTTACCTTCAGCATCCAACAGACGCGGTATGCCAAGGTGCTTCTCCGCCACATCAAAGGCATGGTTAAGGGTCTCCACATGCTCGGTAACCGGCAGCTCTGACCAGCGGAACAGGTCTGGCCTGGAAGTAAGAAGGTGATTAGTAAAATAGTCCTGTCAATCATCATATATTCCTGCCAATACAAGCAAGCGCTTTGGCGAGGACTAGATTTAGATGGGTGGTTTCAGTGGGAAGACTTATTACTGGTGGGGGTGACTTAAAAAAAAAATGCCACCAGATTTATTATCCAGTAACTAGGTTGTGGAGGTAAGATATTCAGTCGCTCCATGTAAAATACTGGGAGTCAGCTGCATCCGGGTAGACTGGAAGCCGACCCCAACATACTAGGGGAAGGACTAGACATTGTGATGACAGATTAGTATAGATACTACCTCCTACGTCATCGTCAGTAGTAATGACTTAATGATCCATCAGCCGCTGTCTACAGCGACCCGGAATGTACCATACAAAGTTATAGATAACAGAGCAATTACTTCCTCGATATTCACCTTGGATGCGCGGGTGGGAAATTTCGTAGGCCATCGTAGTGTGAGGTTAAACAACATGGCCGAGGAATAGAACTGGATGGGTTACCGCAATTTTGTAAGTCTTAAATCACCTTCAATCATTCTGAAGAACTATCGTGGCGAGTGAAGTTAAGCAACGTCTCCGTGGCCTAGATTAAGATGGGTAGACTTACCTATGCGCGTGTATGAGGGCGTTGAACCCGAGACCAGATCGCCAGGAGTCGGTAAAGTTGTGTATATGTACTCCATGGTAGCCAGAAGTCTTTCGTTGACACCACAGCAGTAAGGCATCCTTAGCAGATTTCTTCTCCGATGATTCGTTTTCTTCGTCCTGGGAAGAGAAAGAGAGAGAACATATTAGTACTTATACATTTGTTACAGCATTGCAACCTAACATAATTACTAAATTATATACTATCCCTTTTCTAATAAACATAGTACAGCGTCTGTATAGTTACACAACGCTTTGTCTTTTTCTTGCGAAAGACAAATTACTGACGACTGAATGAGAGAAATCGGTGTGTAACTATTCATCTGATATAATACTATACTATACTATATTTATTAGTAAGGGGGTCAAAGGGAGATCCGCAGGAGAACCAAACCGAAGAATTGCCTTAAGTGGCAGTGGGCAGGGCACATTGCTCGCAGAACAGATAGCCGATGGGGCCGAAAGGTTCTGGAGTGGCGACCGCGTACCGGAAGTAGACGTAGCGTTGGAAGGCCTCCCACAAGGTGGTCCTACGACCTTGTGAAGGCCGCAGGAACCCGTTGGATGCGAAAAGCACAGAACCGGTCGAAGTAGAGGTGCATGGGGGAGGCCTATGTCCAGCAGTGGACGTCTTTCGGCTGAAATGATGATGATGATGAACTCAACTCATAAAATAAAGTAGTGATACTTACAACATCAATTTCAATCTCTTGAATCTGGAACCGCAAGATGATGGTCCAGATAAGTCCCAGGATCAGACGAGGGTTGCCGTCCACTATGTCTTCTGCACCTATTGACTCCAGGCGCACCTGCGAAGAAGGAGAGAGGTATTAGCAATATTCACTTTATTTGACACTAGCTGCGCACAGCGGTTTCTCCCGCATAAGTGTCGATCCCGTGGGAATATCGGGATAAAAAGTAGCCTATTTATGTTAACCCAGGGTGTGAGCTACCTCCATACAAAATTTTATCAAAATTGGTCCAGACGTTTGAGCGTGAAGAAGTAACAAATATATAAACACACACACACACACACATACCCTCCCTCACACTCACAAACTTTCGCCTTTGTAATATTAGTGTGATAATCTGACAGGAACTTCAAAATTAAAATAATGTGTACGTAAATAACATCTTAAAAATAACAAAATGATATCCTAACTTAACTAAAACTATTCCCAAACTAAAATATGGCGTTGAAAAATATCCGCATCGCTGTCGATTGGTAAAGTAGTTGTAGCGGTATCTACAACGCCACATGCGAACAACGCGTCATACTGACGTCACGCCAAATCCTGCATCTCGCAAGCAGAGTTTACCGCGCAACTAATGCTAGTTCCGCGATACAACGGCCCGACATGAATCATCGAACAGTTGCCCGCCAGACACAACACCCGTCTGGTCGGAGGATTCCTTTGAGTATGAGTGAGCTTTACACCCTGTTCCTCATACCTCTATATACTCAAGAGACTGACGGCATAGCCACGTTGTATGGTTATGCTTAGCCTCTGGCCAAGGTAAACGCCAGCCCTTGGGTCACGGGAAGTTTCAACCAGCCGTTTCAAGATTTCCTTAAAGAGACCATAATACGATACTCCTTGATAAAACTGATTATCAGACTTTCGGGCTTCTGACAACCCGTAACGACTGTCAAAGATCCACGAATGACAGCCGGGACCAACGGCTTAACGTGCTTTCCGAGGCACGGAGGGGTCTCAAAGTCAGGTATGTAAAGATGGTCACCCATCCACGCACCGACCGCGGCGTGACCGATCGATCCATGCAGCTGTTATTACTTAGCCACGAGTCCCTTATGACGATACGATATGGAATCATGACAAAATAAAAAAATATAATTTTACACAAAGTTATAAGATAGTTTTCCTGGGTTATAACCAGAGATCGGAATAGGTAGAGCTGTTTTATGTAGGTACTTGCCATAGGTTAGAATAATATGGATATTCCCCGAGTCCCGGGTAATCGAGTGAGACAACAAGTTACTGTTGATAAAGAATTGAATTCTAATGGCGCAGAAAGAGACACAAACAGGTGCGTCACTCTAGGCGACAGAAACACCCCGCTATTGTTTTCTTTTGTTTCCATAATGCGGCTACGTTACGCGTCTCAACAAAGCGGCAACGTCGCGCGTTTGGCAAAAAGTTTTATAGCGTGCTGTTGACGTAAATTTTACAACGTCGCTCATGCGCTTATTGGCTTACATAAACCATTTTTATACATATTGACAAAAATAATGAAATTCAATAAAATCCCGTAGTCGGAATCCCGTGGAATATCCATATTAACATCAATGTTAGCGGTCAATGAACCTAAATAGCTCTACCTATTCCGATCACTGGTTATAACTTATTAGCTGCTCTCGCGGTTTCACCCGCATAAGTCTCGACCCCGTGGGAATATCGGGATAAAAAGTAGCCTATGTGTTAATCCAGGGTGTCAGCTAACTCCATGCCAAATTTTATCAAAATTGGTCCAGCCGTTTGTGCGTGAAGAAGTAACAAACACACACATCCTCATGTGTGTTTTAACGGTGTGTCCACATCCTCATGTGTTTGTTATTCATTATTATGAAAATCAGCGTCAGGTGGTACACCTTGTGTTGTCATCTGACATTATGCTGAGCTGAGGCCCTTTTGGCATTATAATCTTTGTTTCCTGTTATCATAGTTTTATGAGGTAACTGAAAAGTTGCGTGGGAATCGGTTGTCATGGTATGGGCATGTGTTACGTAGAAATGAGGAAAATGTCGTGAGGAGAGTTTTGAGTATGGATGTCGATGGCTATAAGAGTAGGGGAAGACCAAAGAAACGATGGATGGAATGTGTGAATGATGATATGGTTAGAAAGGTGGTGACTACCGAGATGACGACTAATAGAGAAGTATGGAAGAAAAAGACATGTTGCGCCAACCCCAAAAAAATTGGGATAAGGGCAGGAGAATGATGATAGTTTTATAAGGTGGATTTATTTTGCTGTAATGCCAATAAACGCATTTTTCTTTCTTTCTTTCTTTCAAACACACTCACAAACTTCCGCCTTTATAACATTAGTGTGAAGTGTAATAAGCACTGGCATTCAGTACTGAAAGATTTGACAGAAAAAAAAAGGATTGTAGACATCAAAACATAACATGAGCTAGCAATCTACATTATCATATATTATATTACCATATTTCCATATATGCATAGAGTATATGCTTCGCTGGTCAAGTGGTCCCAAGCGCTAATGCTGACGGGCCATTCAAGTATTACGTAAGCACTACAGGGGCCCTAGTCTGCTATTTTTATAAATTCGTCATTCCAACACGATCCCACCACCATCCCATTGTCATTTTGCTGAAAGTTCGTAATCTGCTAAATTCATAATGGTCGGTCAATGGCACAGAAATTATACGATACTCGTAACGAATTAAAAGCAATAACTGCACAATGACGTTCTAATGGTAGGTCACTGATCAAAGGAACTGTCAAAATTTTAGCAGATTCCCGCTTAAGTCAGTAATTCATTTTTCATTATGTACGAGATTACCATTCTATGCCATTTCTTTCAATGGAGTGTCAGTGGTTGACCATTGGAAAGTCATAATGACGCCATTATATTAGTAGATTACCAAACTTGTCAAAATTAACAATTTTATTATGAAATCAATGATGGGCCATTCTGACACTATTGTAATAGCAGACTTGAGGCCCAGGGAGCCTTCCGGGTCAGCGGGATTGTTCGAAAGGGTTACCGCTGGCCCGGAACATAAAGGGCTAAGGAAGGAACACGGGTGGGTTTTAGTCAGTAAGAGTCTGACACTCCCTTCCGCTCCACCCAGAGAGGGAGGGGTCACATGATGATTTCCCACCCGAAAAAAAAAAGCTAGGAATTTAGCATTATGATGTATGTAAGGAAGTCTTACAAGTGCCGTGTTTTACGCTGGCTTCGAAGATTATGCAATAATACTATGTAGTACAC
This sequence comes from Mesoligia furuncula, assembly GCA_916614155.1. NCBI lineage: Eukaryota > Metazoa > Arthropoda > Insecta > Lepidoptera > Noctuidae > Mesoligia > Mesoligia furuncula. The sequence continues at coordinate 11,928,030 of OU744820.1, read as the reverse complement.
ACATGGACGTAATATTTTGCTTTGGCTGCACGTTGGTATCGTGGTTGCAAGCGCGACTGCTGAGCGAGGGTCCAGGGTTTGATTCCCAAGTCGAGAAAAATTGGATGCGGATGCGACTTCGCCATCACATTTTCGCATTTAACAGCTGAATCATAGTAATAAAATTATCCGTCCATGAAAATAAGTAGCGATACAACGGAATTGTTACAATGTTTATCTTTTGATAAGATAGAAGCTTGTTATAGCTATTGATAACTTATGTAAAATACAACATTACTTTTAGTATATGCGAAACCCGAAACACGTCTAGTATTTTTATGCAAAGAATTACAAAATTTCAAAACTATCATGAAAAATCACAATGTTATAAGCTTGTTAAGTTACCTGTTTGTCCGAACAAAAACATGCACACCCGCGCCGCGCCGTCTTGCGCTCATTGATAACAGTACCTAGGTACCTAACCGTTTAGCGCGGAGATTGGATAACCTACTTAGTGTCGCTCGGTGTCCAACTTTTAAATATTTTTGGGACAAAATATAGCATGAGGTAAAAATTATTGGAATCGATTCAGTTACTTATTCTGAACAACCTATATTCAGGTTTGGCATATACTAAAAATAACGTTGTATTGTTCTTTATTCATCTTATTAATTTAAAAAACTGAACCAACCGGTTCGAACCTAAGACCCACAACTCGTAGTTCGGGGCTGAATTGGATCAACACTGCTCTGTCCTTGATACCAGGAACAAATGCATTGAAGATGCGTCGCGTAGCGCCTGAACCACAGATGTAGACCATCATTTTAGCCGAAAGACGTCCACTGCTGGATATAGGCCTCCCCCAAGCACCTCTACTTCGACCGGTTCTGTGCTTCCCGCATCCAACGGGCTCCTGCGGCCTTCACAAGGTCGTCGGACCACCTTGTGGGAGGCCTTCCAACCAACGCTACGTCTTCCGGTACGCGGTCGCCACTCCAGAACCTTTCGGCCCCATCGGCCGTCTGTTCTGCTAGCAATGTGCCCTGCCCACTTTTTTTTTTTTTTTCTGCTTCCGACGCCCGGCGCGTCCCCCGCGGCGGCTGAGACGGGAGGCTCTCCTTCGCTAGCATGACTGCTTCGCAGAAGGACGTGACTGCCTCCCACTCCTTCTCGCCCCGGACCATGGCTTGCACCAGGGCCGGACACGAGAGGTCACCGTCGCTGCCGATCGCCTCTACGAGGACACGGCGGTGCTCCGCCCAAGCGGGGCAGACCTCCACCGTGTGCTCTGGGCGATCCTGGCAGCGATCGAGTCTATTTTGACACAGTAACAGGTGACAGGAGCAACGCTATGCCATAGTTTCTAACTTTCCGTGCCTCAGAAGGTACGTTAAGCAGTTGGTCCCGGCTGTCATTCGTGGATCTTTGATAGTCGTTACGTGTAGTCAGAAGCCCGAAAGTCTGACAACCTGTCTTGCCAAGGGGTATCGAGTTACCCCAGTAACTGGGTTGTGGAGGTCAGATAGGTAGTCGCTCCATGTAAAATACTGGTATTCAGCTGCATCCGGTTAGACTGGAAGCCGACCCCAACATAGTTGGGAAAAAGCTAGGCAGATGATGATGATGACAACTGTTTTTACCCGACTGCGTCAGAAGGAGGGTTATGTTTTTCGAGTGTATGTATGTAGGTATGTATGTATGTATGTATATTTCTTTGGCACGCTCTGTAGCCTAATTTTTCGTAAAGTCTTTCTTATTTACTCGGATTTCTACTGAATGTCAGTGCTTATCACACTTCCACTAATATTATAAAGTCGAAAGTTTGAGTTTCTTTGTATGTTTGTTACTTCTTCACGCACAAACGGCTGCGCCAATTTTGACAAAATTTAGTAAGGAGTTAGCTGACACCCTGGATTAAAACATAGAATACTTTTTATCCCAATGTTCCCACGGGGTCGAGACTTATGCGGATGAAACCACGAGCGCAGCTAATAAGTTATAACCCAGAAGAACTAATCTTATAACTTTGTGTAAAATCATACTTCGTCGCTCCATATAAAATATTCAGCTGCATCCTGGTAGACTGGAAGCCAACTCAAACATAGTTGGGAAAAGGCTAGGCAGATGATGGCCTTAGATCTTAGACAGAGAAAAGTATAGACGGCGGGTAGCTTCATTTCATTTCCACAAGAAAGGGATAAAGTATTGAGTTGTTTTAAGTAACAGAAAAGGATAAAGCCATACTATTTCCGTCTCTCAGTGCGTGCCAGTTTTTTCAAGGCAGCTACTTATGTAGCTCATGTTAGATAAGTTAGTTTTTTGTCTCATGTGTGGCCACGCTACCCGATGCTCTATATCTTTCTTGCTCTAAGCCTTAGATGGATGAGAAGGGACTTACCTTAGTATGCAAGAAGCTCAAACTCTTATTAACGTTCTCAATCTTGTGGACCCTCATGCGTCCATTGTTGGCGCGGGGGAGCCGCTCCCCACTGATGATCTCCAGCAGTTTGAGCAGCCGCCGCCCGTCTGCGAGGTCCACGAACAGGTCCTCGACCTCCATTCGCGCCTGGAAAAGAGAGCAAGAAGGTTGAGATTATTTTAATAATAAAAAAATAAACTGGCCAAGTGCGAGTCGGACTCGCACACGAAGGGTTCCGTACCACAAGGCAAAAACGCCGAAAAAAACATGTTTGTTGTATGGGAGCCCCCCTTAAATATTTATTTTATTTTAATTTTATTATTTATTATTAAAGTTAAAATACAACTGAATATTTTGTGAATATTTCAAGTGCCTACCTGTTGCCATTTTTGATATCGAGCAAAAAAGGGCAAAAAAATCGCGTTTGTTGTAATGGGAGCCCCCCTTAAATATTTAATTTATTTTGTTTTTAGTATTTGTTGTTATAACGGCAACAGAAATACATAATTTGTGAAAATTTCAACTGTCTAGCTATCGCGGTTCTTGAGATACAGCCTGGTGACAGACTGACAGACAGACGGACAGACAGACGGACAGACAGCGAAGTCTTAGTAATAGGGTTCCGTTTTTATACGGAACCCTAAAAACAATCAATTGCGAGTCGGTCTCCCGTACAAATTTGTAGGTATGTTGGTTTTTTTTATGTAACTACAAATTTACGGTTTTCATATTTTTTCCTTTACTTGTGCTACATGATCTTGCTTCTTGCCAAACTTAAACGGCCTTATTACAAAACAAGATTTATCTTTAGTCCCAGGTTTAAACCATCCAGCCGTTTTTAAATTTCGAACTATAATCCAACAAAGCTAAAGTTGTTATTACAAAAACTGACGTTAAACCCGAGTCTAAGTTGTCGATTTTGCATTAAGAACTTTACGTTTGTCGAAATAAAGTTCAAAATAGAGTAACTGGCTCGAAGGTTTAGGCTAGGTCTAAAATTAGATCTCGTTTTGTAATAAGTAAGACGACATGAGTCTAGGTCAACGGGAAGTACCCTATAAATTATGATTCCCTTGAGAGTGTCGAAATATACGTTTTTTGCGGCATAAACGGCCGTATCTTTTTTTTCCGTTAACTTTGAAGTTTGATTTTTGCACAGCTTCAAGGGTCTGAAGACCTGAGTATATGCTGGTATTCAGCTGCATCCGGTTAGACTGGAAGCCGATCCCAACATAGTTTGGAAAAGGCAGGCAGATGATGATTACATTTCCACAATAAAGCGCCTGCGACCCCAGGGGAAGTAAATTCGCAATGTGAAGAAGTTCCTGAAAATCTTCGAAGAATCTTCGTGAGTGTGATTCTAATACTTATTAGTGTCAATTCAAAACTTATTTGGATCGAATTAATGTCAAGTGGCAACGATTGGCTAGCTTCCGCTAGCCAGTCGTTGGATCTGCCGGTCGATTCTGTAAAAATCTCACCGTGAAAACTTAGGTGAAGACTCAAGTGAGTTTGTTTTTGCTAGGAACTGACACTATTGACAGCTCACTCCACGCTCACTTCAATTAAGTTGTGACGGTGATTTTTACAGAATAGCACCGCGCTGTAGCGGTATTTACAGCGCCACCAGAACCAACAATTCGAAGACATGTGACATCTGCCAACCCGCACTGGGCCTGCGTGGTGGATTACGGCCCATTCTCTCTGTCTGTCTGTCCGTCCGTCTGTCTGTCACCAGACTGTATCTCAAGAACCGCGATAGCTAGACAGTTGACATTTTCACAAATTATGTATTTCTGTTGCCGCTATAACAACGAATACTAAAAACAAAATAAAATGAATATTTAAGGGGGGCTCCCATACAACAAACGTGTTTTTTTCGGCGTTTTTGCCTTGTGGTACGGAACCATTCGTGTGCGTCCGACTCGCACTTGGCCAGTTTTTCTTTTTCGTGTAACTTGTTAATTTTGAGGAATAGGGATTTATAATTTTGGTATATGTTTTTTGATTCTTTGGTCTAGTATCATGTAAAAGGAATACACGATGCAATGAATTTTTCTTGATACAAAAAAATTGCAAAGTTATATCTATTTTTTGTACTTTTTTCGATATCACGGCGTAACGCTTAAGAGTTATTCAATGGAATTTACTTTAAAACAAAGAGAATTATCATATCAAAGTTTACTCAAAGTAGTTTTAAATTTAATTCATATATTTTGTTAAAAAGGAGTAAACTCGTTTTGGCACCTTTGAGTATTAAACCAACCGGAGACGCCACGAGTACTAATATCTATGCAAATAAGTCTGTCACTTTCATCGCGGGGGACGAGGGAACGCAATAATACACTAATGCAATTCCATCGCGTTGTTACACACGCACACAAAACAAAAAACAAACACAAGCATAAACTATACGCACACATGTATATAACCGCTATGACCGGCGGTCTCGTACCTTTGGCAGCGGGGATCGCCTGACAATGGCGCCTCCAGTTGGTTTAATACTCAAAGTTTGGCACATACGTCGTTTTATACCGAGCGCACGCACACTATAGCCATCTCTCTTCTTTTGCGTTTCAAAAGTACTTGCATCATTTTCGCTCGCTTAGTAAGTTTTCGGCGATTTTAGTTTTTTGAGGAGCCCCCGCTTCAATTTAAGACCACCGTCGAAGACAAGAGCATCGACATTCGACATTATAATTAAATAAATCAATTGTATCGGCGTCAATTTAGATAAACACCAATAAATAATAGTTTTGACCTACGACATCTCACACTCGAATGATGTCATAGATATATGTATAATAGCTTCCACCCGCGGCTTCGCCCGCGAGGTATGTCGATAAAAAGTGTCCTTCCCCGGGATGCAATCTATCTCTCTGCCAAATTTTATCGAAATCCGTTCAGTGGTTTAGGCGTGAAAAGGTAACATACAGACAGACAGACAGAGTTACTTGTTATTTTTTTCCCATGTTTTAATAATTAGGAACCCTCGCGGGCGTCCACAGAACACCCTACCAAAGTTTCATCACAATCTGACCAATGGTTTCGGAACGCATAGAGGACAAACATACAAACATAGATTTTATTTTTAGATTTGACTAATTAAATGATTTGATCGTTTCTATGGTCATTATCATCCTAACTATCCATACTAATATTATAAATTCGAAAGTAACTGTCTGTCTGTCTGTTACGTTGTCACGCCTAAACCACTGAACGGATTTCGATTAAATTTGAAAGAATGAATACCAATTTACATGAAGCGACTGCCTATCTGACCTTCACAACCCAGTTACTGGGTAATACGATACCCCTTGGCAAGACTGTTCGTCAGACTTTCGGGTTTCTGACGACACATAGCCACTGTTAAAGATCCACGATTGACAGCCGGGACCAACGGCTTAACGTGCTTTCCGGGGCACGGAGGGGTCTTGGTATGTGGAGATGGTCACACATTCACAGACCTTATTTATCAGCATCATCATCATGCTTCTGCCCGCGACTACGTCCGCGTGAAATTTCTTGGTCCCAGGGGCCGTTCAAGTATTATGTAAGCAGATTTCTTGCAATTATTAACCCCCTTCCTCCCCCTCTTCAGCAAAAGTAAGCAAAGCTCTTAGCCATGCTTACGTAAACATTGGTACATGCATTTTTTAATGTGTTCTGGTTTCTTTATTAATTCATGAGCAGCTTTTATAAGTCCCTGTAGAACCCCTCGTTTCATTTTCAAGCATAGACAATTAGGGTTGCCATAATTATGTGATTAAATCAAAATCGATTAAATTTTGTAGAAACTCCGAAAAAGTAAAAAAATCGATACTGCTGATGTAATCACCACCCAGACCCCCCCATCCCCCATGTCATCAAAAATAAGCAAAGCAAAGACTCCTCCCTCCTGCGCTACGACTTCGTTTTCGCTTAGCGTTCTTCCTGACTTTTTTCCTTTTTGCCCGGCTCCTAAGGGCCATAGCGTGATGTTAAATAGCCTATAGCCTTCCTCAAGAATTAGGCTATCAAAAAAAGAATTTTGAAAATCCGTCGACTATTGGCGAAGTAATCGATGAACAAACATACAAAAAAGAAAAAAAAAAAAAAACATACAAACATAGTACCTCCTTTTTGTGAAGTCGGTAATGAGATATGAATGAAATGAACGAGAGGGAGTGGGAGGCAGTCATCTCCTTCTACGAAGCGGTCATGCTAGCGAAGGAGGTGGCGGGACGGTTCAGGGAGAGAGCCTCCCCGTGCGAGACGCATGACGATTCCCGGCCACCGTAGGCGCGGGCCTGCGGACGAAGAGTAATGGGTAGCTCACCGTCCGATCAGGACCAGGCCCGTGCCGGGGGGCGCGTACGTGTTCCACGCGCACCTCAAAGAGATGTCAGCATCGAGGAGGGGCCCCCTTAGGGCCGAAGCCTGCCGGGTAAGCGGAATTGTCCGAAAGGGTTACCGCTGGCCCGGAACATAAAGGGCTAAGGAAGGAACACGGGTGGGTTTTAGTCAGTAAGAGTGACACTCCCTTCCGCTCCACCCAGAACGGGAGGAGTCATTTGATGATTTCCCATCCGCAAAAAAAAAGGGCCATAGCGTGATGTTAATAGCCTATGGCCTTCCTCAAGAATTAGGCTATCAAATGCATTTTTTTTTAAATCTTATGGTATCTATATCTAGAGATTAGCGCGTTCAAACACTCTTCTTTATATAGGTAGGTGAAACCGCGTAAAAAGCCATAGACAATACTTTAGTCTCGCAATAATTACAGTAATTAGTAGAACGTGATAAGTATCAATTTGAAGTTCTCTTTGTGTTTACAAATAATTAATAAAACCGGGCCAGAGCGAGTCTGACTCGCGCACCGAAGGTACCGTACCATCGTATGTTTTTAAATTTTAACGTGCGCACTGAGGTGTAGAATATTGCAGTCTTAGGTCAGCGCCATCTGTTGACCGGTAGTGGAACTAGTGTAACTTTGTTGATGATTTTCGAAAAAATGTGCTATTTAGAGACATCGTTTTATTTTTTTTGTAATATTTACATAAACTTAGCATCAGTCCCTGTTGCAAAAAAAAAAAAAAAATTCTTTCTTATTTGCAAAATAGTTGGGCAAACGTCATCTAAAACTATTCCAAATTTCAAGTTGATAGCATTAGTAGTTCTTGAGACATCCAGCTGTGACAGTCAGACAGACTGAGTCTCACCACAAGGGTTCCGTTTTAATATTTTGGTACGGAACCCTAATAACTCTTAAGTAATTGTCGACAATTGATCAACAAGGATGATCTCATACCAATTCTACATAACAGAGAAATGATTCAATGCAGTGACACAGATGGAGTCATATTAATTTTATTGTAAAGTATTTATTGTGTAAGTTTTTCTGGGTTTGAAACTATTTTTAATTTACGAGTAACTTGTTCTGAGTTTAGCCCGTATTTTTTTATTTTGAGTGTAACTTTTTACTAAGTATTTTAGGGTAGGTAACTTTTTTTATTTATTTTGCGCGTAACTTTTCTGAATCTGCGAGTAATTTTGTTTCTTCTTTTGATCGTAACTTTGTTTATTTTGTGCACTTTTAACTATTTATATTTTGGGCGGATCTTTTTCTTATTTTACGCGTTTCTTTTTTAGGGTTCCGTAGTCAACTAGGAACCCTTATAGTTTCGCCATGTCTGTCTGTCCGTCCGTCTGTCTGTCTGTCTGTCCTCGCTTAATCTCTGTGACCGTTAGAACTAGAAAGCTGAAATTTTGTAGGAGTACGTATATCAGTTACGCCGACAAAGTGGTAAAATAAAATTTTGGAAAATATTTTTTTTTAGGGTAGCTCCCCTACATGTGAAGTGGATATGAATATTTTTTTCATCATCTACCCCATCGTGTGGGGTATCGTTGAATAGGTCTTCTAAAATGGCTTAGGGGTTGCTAAAATTATTTTTTGATTTAATGCTCCATTTACGAAATATTAAAGTTTAAAGTGCAAATTTTTGTTCCAGTAGGGCGTCCCCCCCCCCTCTAAAAGCTAAACTACTGGCTTGAAAAATCTGTAAAAATTCTTGATGATAGTGCATTTCATGAACTTTAAAGGAAAAGTATAGCGGTTAAGATAACTTTATTTTTAGTTTAGCAGTAATAGTCGTTGAACTTGGGTGTTGGATAATTTTGTACCAAATACAAAATCCTTAGCATTAATCCTTTAAAGTGACTAAGATGAAGTAGTTGCTTGTTTATAATGGGTAAAGACTTGCATACTACATTGTGATAACGGGCTACTACGGAACCCTACACTGTGCGTGGCCCGACACGCACTTGGCCGGTTTTTTTATTCTGCGCGTATTGCAGAAGCGCATGACCTAAAGCGCGGTCACTGTCCGACTGCATAGAAAAGAAAGAGAAGCGTGCTGAGTGCTGACACAACGCTGGTAATTTATCGCAAAATATCAAGCAATTATTTAATTACAAAAAATCTATTGTTTGAACTAAAAAATTAAAACACTAGTATTTTAGTATGTTGCTTGTAGAATAATTTGACAAAAAATCAGTATGATTGTATGTATATTAGTATGATTTTTATTGTAAAAAGAAAGTTTTTAGAGGTATCTTCATGATTTTTTTCTATCGTAACAAATTAGTTGTTTTATGTTTTCAATACCCTATCTACCTAGCATATATCCTGAAGAATATTATATTTTTGTGATTTTGTTTACTGTAGTCGATCATATACCTATATTTATTGTTTCTAAAACTTGCGTTTTTTGCGTTTAGCTCCTAGGGGCCTAAAAGGCCACTTTGGCAGAATCATAAAAGAATGACATAATGGAGAGATAACCGTAATCCCATTGGTGAAGCATTTTTCAGTTATTTTTTTTTTGTCTGTGCTAAAATACCAATCAATCCGATCCAAATCCAATCCTAATCTCTTTGATTATACCTACGTAGTGCAGCGAAAAAAAGAAAAACACGGACTGTCTTCGCCATATTCATCACGTCCGAAAGACGTCCACTGCTGGACATAGGCCTCCCCCAAAAGGGGGGGGGGGGTTTGCCATAATCGCCACGCTTGGCAGGCGGGTTGGCGATCGCAGTATGGTATGGTGGTGGAATGCATAGAGAACGCTGCTGCCCATTCTCCGGTACGACCCTTACTCGCCTTTTACGACACCCACGGGAAGTATGGGGTGGTGCTATTCTTTAAGTCCGGCAGCACACAGACTTCGCCATATTACGATTCATAATGTTATCCTTTTATGATTCTCCAAAGTGGCCTTTTTAAGCCCCCTGAGCTGTTATTGTCGATAAGTAAATAGGACATAATTATGTTGGGAGTACAATAACATAATTGCAATAACAGCGATACCTACTTATAAATTAAATTATAAATAACTCATATATTATGATGCTTTGAGAAATATACGCAATCCCAAGATGACGAATCATTGACACATTAGTTTTAATAGAATATTGTGTCATGCACTCATGTAGGTATGTTTACGAGTATGTTATGTTAATTATCTGTACAATTATATAAAATTAGAGTAAAGTGTCTGTTTGTGATGTCAAAATAACAGCTTTTTACTAATTGCGTACGAGATAAGGTATATTACAATTAAAAAAAAAAAACACTCTTTTATCGCTCACAAAAATCCATTGTCACTAATATTCTAAATTCGAAAGTAACTCTGTCTGTCTGTCTGTATGTTACCTTTTCACGCCTAAAGCACTGAACGGATTTCGATAAAATTTGGCAGAGAGATAGATTGCGTCCCTAGGAAGGACATAGGATAGTTTTTATCGACATACCTCGCGGGCGAAACCGCGGGCGGAAGCTAGTTATAACGCACCAAATGAAACGTCTATCGATATAATTTATTACGAATCCTTCATGCTCTCCTCTATGTTTCATCGTTGATGTATTTCGAGGAATAAAATTATAATATATTTTTATTTTTATTAATTTTTTTTTCTTCGAATACTTTTGGTGCGTTTCAAAGTTGGTGCGTTTCGAGGAATACCCCATTAAATTGACTTAAAAATTCAAAAAGCGTTGGAGCGCACGCGTGTTTTTTTTAACTGCAAATTTTGGTACTGCTAGGAGACTACCCTTTGGTAAGACTGGTAGTCAGACTTTCGGGCCTATCCGTAACGATTGTCAAAGATCTATGAATGACAGCCGGGACCAACTGCTTCCAGGCGCGGAGCCGTCTCGATATGTTTTGGACGGTCACCCATCCACGTACCAACCTCGGCAAGTGTTGCTTAACTTGGAAGATCGACCCGTTCGGCTGATATTATTTAGCCACGAGCCCCTCAAGTTGCGACCTCCCCTGCGCCAGGACTAGCGTAGGAAACCACGCTGACGCCAACAGGGACCCAGTCGTAACCGATGTCCCACAGGAGCGGCCCCAGAACCGATCCCTGCGGGACACCGTACGACATAGCGGTTCCACTCCCCGTAACGACCGGGGTAGTTTAGTCAGTAAGAGTAAAAAATATGTATGTGAATATGTATGAATCATTGAAACATTCGTTATTATAATAGATAGACTATAGTGTCATGCATGTATATCTTGTTGTTTATTATTTAGTTTGTACTTGTAGTCAGTCACGTTTTTGTTAAGAGGACACGTAGGTATGTATGTATATATTTATTTAAGTTCATATTATTTCCTTCACTATATTGTCTAGCCATGGTTGACATCATCTTTTCATACGTATGACTAAAACGTTTTTCTTCAGGCGCGTTGGACTTTTTTTGAGATGGGAAAAAACCATTGAACTCACGGCACTGTTACCGTAAGCGACACCGCGCGTGTTTTGTTTATAAGACGACGAGCAGCACCCCGCGGTTCCACCCGCATAAAAGTCGATCCCATGGGAATATTGGTATAAAAACTATCCTATGTCCTTTTCCGGCATGCAATGTATCTCTCGGCCAAATTTTATCGAAATCCGGTCAGTGGTTTAGCCGTAAAATGTAACATACAGACAGACAGAGTTTCTTTCGAATTTATAATATTAGTATGGATTCAAAAAAATACCCGCTTCGGATGTGTTCGGCTGTCCTCGGGACGTACCTACTCGGTTTTAATGTATGATCCGATATGTCAGTGAGTGATGGCAAAGTGTTCTGTTTGTGTTTTGTTTTCACTTCTGACCGCACTCCCGGAGTGCCACTGTTTTTTTTTTATCGGGCCCGCGTGGTGGATTATGGCCCACTAACTCTCACAGAGAGGAGGCCAGTGTCCCAGCAGTGGGAACATTATAGGCTGGTTATATACCTTTTAGTATGAATTCAGTGACAGAAATTGGCCTATGAAGGTGCCACTATTCGATATTTTGTCCATACAAATTTCGGGAGAGTATTACTCCGCCGTTTACCACTGTGCATCCAAAGTTAAACATGATATAATTTCGTCTTATTATTAATTTTGTCTGTACGGAAACAGCATAGTAAAATAAAAAGCCATTAAAAAGTTATGAGCCAACAAAGATTCGTTTTTCTTGCTATTTTTAACGCAACTTTGGGTGTAAATAAGTAATAAAAGAACTGTAAAATCTTCAAACCAAAGTCGGTACCGACAAAGCTCAGTTATCGAGGAGTTCATAAAACTTTATTTGTAATTGATTTATGCAGTGGTTTTTTCATAAACCTCGATTTTCCGAAGCACTTTTTGAATTTTTTTACGCGCCTTTCCGTTCGGAACGGTGTTTCTGTGCGTGAGAACTAGACGTTGTGCGTGTAGACTAGCGTCTAACTGCTCATCACTGATACTAGCTCTGTCGCATATATTTCGCCAAAATGTCTGTACGCGAATAACTTCCGAACGACTGCACCAAATTGGATAATTCTTTTTTTATTATGTTCGGTATTGCCAGGACAAGGTTTGTATGTAAGAAAAATTTAGGAAATTCAAAAAAAAAAATTGCACCTATGCGAAGCTTGGGCGTTTGGACTCCGAACTAATCTTATGTCCGTAGGTGTTAAGGAGTCTGAAACGCCCGTAACTTCGGTCGAAGCTACCGTTTTCGTAAAGAGGGAGACGGGAGGCGAGAGTTCCTTTATGGAGTAGACTTCTATGGTCATCGTGTTGCATTCTTATCCGAAAATAAAAGTTCGCATACCTTCTGCAAGAACGAGTTGATCCATTTCGTGAAGGTCTTCTTCTGGATGTGCAGCCGTTCTTCCTGCAGCGCCTTGATGCGGCCCTGCTCGAACTTCAGGGCGTCTTCCCTCTGTGTCATGTTCGTTCGCTGCTGCACTGCCGTCGCGTAGCCTCCCGGCTCATACTGTTGCCCTGGTAGGTGAGAAAAAGTATGTTGAGTATTGAGGAGCACATGGGAAGAAAATGTCCGTTAAAAGGCCATAGGAGATTAAGTGTCTAAACACACTATCGTCGTTGTCAAACCAAAATCTGCTATGTGCCGTTTTTTGAGGTTTCAAGATTTTGACCACAAATTATTGGCCTTATTTATTTATCATATAAAAGAACTGCTATGTACGTATGACCACTAGTTGTGGAACTATGGCCTCAGAATAAAATGTGCTATGTGCAGCAGCTAAAACTTTGTCAAAACTTCTTTTGTCAATATCTCAGAAGTATACTTTTTGCACATAGCAGGTTTTGGTTTGACAACGACGCTATGCCGAAGGTAAGTACGCAACCGAAGTTCGGCATGAGTACGCCTGCAATGCTATTTGAATTACTGACGACACATTATACCGAAATTACGTCACGTTATAGCGTCCGACGACCTTGTGAAGGCCGCAGGAACCCATTGGATGCGAGAAGCACAGAACCGGTCGAAGTGGAGGTGCTTGGAGGAGGCCTATGTCCAGCAGTGGACGTCTTTCGGCTGATGATAACGTACAGCCGAACTTCGGTCACGCGTAAGTTCAGCGGCAACGTATTCTGTAGCTACTCTACAATTACGTTATACGCGACCGAAGTTCGGTTCGATTGCCGAAGAAGATCAGGGGCGGGGGATCAGCGGGAGGCAGGCATGCCCGCGCCCCGCGTAAGTTCGGCACTTATGGTGTGTCATATCAGCCGAATACGTCGGAACGTAAAATCAGCCGCAGGAACTTCGGTCGCGTACCTTCGGCAGTGTGTTTGGACACTTGGGTTCAACATCGGCGGTGTATTCTGTACAAATCACACTGTGAAAGCTGTCAATCCTCCTGATCCTAGGCCACTAGGAATTGACTTAATTGACCGCTCACTATTACGTAATTTTTCACGGAGACATTTTTTAAAGTAAAAAATGCTTGCAGTTTAGAGGGTTTGAGGCACGGAGAACGACTGAAGCTTGGAACAGAGAAAAACGGAATAGTATTGCTGCAGTTGAGTGCAGAACCAATTATTAATTTACATTTGGTTACAAGAGTTTAAGGGACCAATATTAATAGGGGCATTGGAAAAAGTTCTGGTCGCAGTGGTCACCCTGAATGGAGCAACCGCTGTGAAACACGGGCGACTTCAAAACAAATTTTATTATAGTTGCCACTAGATCAAGTGATCTTTATTTTTTTTGTAATGGATTTGCTCTTGACTCTAGTCTAGGTCAGAGGTGACAGAGACAAAGTCGACGATGGAGTGAGATGCGCTCGGAAACACAGACGCAGGTAAAGAGTTCCACTCTTTTGCTGTGCGCATTATAAAAGACATCTAGATCTAGAAAATGATAGGGATACAATGCAATCCCTAATTTTATATGGCCTTACATTATTCATACAACAACACCGAAATTATAACGACTCTTGGAATAGTTTTATTTAATTCTGGCAACCTTTCGTCCTTTAGCTGCACACACTCACTAATGGACCACAAAACCCAAAGGATCAAAAGTTGTAGTAAAAAAAAAACTACATCAAACATCACTTCACATGAATTATTCTAAAGCTTACCATATTTTCTAGAAGGCTGATAATCCTGGTAGGAATAAACACTGACGTTACTCAGTTGCCGCTGCATTTTTGTGACGCGGCAACACTCAGCACAAAGTTCTCATTAGGTTGGCAACACTGTTCGCCACAGATTAACTACACTTAACACTTTTTATTTCTTTTTCTATTGGTGCTTAGCCTGAGATAGAATTGTTGTTGTTAATTATTTTGAATAAATAATTAGATACCTTTGGCCGTTTTCTATTTGACAGATTCGTGATTTAATAAGATTTGATTTCATAAAGTTAAAGTGATGGAATGCAATTTAAACATGAAATTGTGATAGTTTCATTAAGATTCACTAAAACAAAAAAGTCGTTTCATTTAATATCCGCTTTTATAACAAGTTGCCAAAGTCAGTTACAGAACTTAGCGATGGAAAGTTCAAAACCCACATCAGACGTATCCTATCAACGAAACGGTACGGACCTCGGCTTAGGGCGACGCTGGGAGAGGGCAGCAAGGGACAGGCTGGACCCGAATTATTTAGGGACAAATTTAAAGGTACAGGCCCAGCGGCGCGGGCTGGATCGAGCAAGGGTCGGGGCGGATATGGGATGGGGCGTCACGACCGGCCTCGGCGGCGAGGACGGATGGACAGCGGTCGGGACTCGTACTTCCTGAGAGTACTCGTGGGCCTTATCAATACAATATGTAGAGAATGAGATAGTCTAATATAACATTGGCTAAATAATAACAGCCGCACAAGTCGATCGATCAGGTTATGGTACGCTTGCCGCGGTTGGTCTGTGGGGCCCATCTTTACGTACCGTGACTCCTCCTTGCCTCGGAAAGCACGTTAAACCGTTGGTCCCGGCTGTCATTACGGGTAGTCAGAAGCCCGAAAGTCTGACAACCAGTCTTACCAAGGGGTATCGTATTACACAGTAACTGGGTTGTGGAGGTCAGATAGTCAGTCGCTCCATGTAAAGTACTGGTATTCAGCTGCATCCGGTTAGACTGGAAGCCGACCCCAACATAGTTGGGAAAAGGCTAGGCAGATGATGATGATCGTCTAATATAAAATTGCACGCCTCTCCACTGCCTGCATACACATTTCAAAAGTTATAGAAATTTTAATGGAGGGGCGTGCAGTTTTAATTTAGACGATTTCATATAACTTGCCACACAAAACAAAGATGTCGTTAGCCGCCGCAACCATTAATAGTAGGTAAGTTAATTGACATAACCAATGGTTTCCGCTCGCGATCGCCACGCTAAGTTAAGGATGTCGGTCTTACTGGATTATGACTGTTTGCACTAACTACACACAATAACTCTGCATGTCCCGACTTCTGGGGCCCAAGTCTGCTATTTTTATAAATTCGTCAATCCAACACGATCCCATTGTGATTTTGCTAAAAGTTCGTAATCTGCTAAATTAATAATGGTCGATCATTGGTCGGTCAATGTCACAGAACATATACGATACTCGTAACGAATTAAAAGCAATGACTGCACAATGACGTTCTAATGGTAAGTCACTGATCAAAGGAACTGTCAAAATAGCAGATTACCGCTTAAGTCCGGTCATTCATTTGTCATTATGTACGAGATTACCATTCTATGCCATTTCTTTCAATGGAGTGTCAGTGGTTGACCATTGGAACGTCATAATGACGCCGTTATATTAGTAGATTACCAAACTTGTCAAAATCAACAATTATGAAATCAATGATAGACCATTCTGACACTATTGTAATAGCAGACTTGAGGCCCTGCTCTCTTCATTACCATTTTTCCTGCCCTCATTCCAATTTATTTGTTGGCGGCGAAATATATCTTTTTCTTCCATACTTCTCTATTAGTCGTCATCTCGGTAGTCACCCCCTTTCTAACCATATCATCATTCACACATTCCATCCATCGTTTCTTTGGTCTTCCCATACCTTCAACATTCATACTCAAAACTCTCCTCACGACATTATCCTCATCTTCCGCATCATACAACCATGCCAAACAATTTCCACACAATTTATCAGTTACCGGTGCCACTTCCAGACTTCGTCATATGTGTTCTTATTCTATTGACCTCTGATCTCTTATTAGCACAAAATGAAGATAGTTTAATAGGTTTCGCCGTGGTAAACATAGATATTAGCTGGCCAGGAATGTGCTGGCGGGGGATAACTGCTCAAGTGTCCAGAGTGCATAAGGACGATGCGTATCATCATCTGCTGAGAAAGCCCAGAGACACGGTGGAGCACACGGTGGAGGTCTGCCCCGCTTGGGCGGAGCACCGCCGTGTCCTCGTAAAGGCGAGCGGCGACGACGGCGACCTCTCGCGTCCGGCCCTGGTGCAAGCCATGGTCCGGGGCGAGAGGGAGTGGGAGGGAGTCAGCTCCTTCTGCGAAGCAGTCATGCTAGCGTAGGTGGCGGGACGGTTCAGGGAGAGAGCCTCCCGTCTCAGCCGCAGCGGGGGACGCCCCAGGCGTCGGGAGCCGCGTCACGACTCCCGACCACCGTAGGTGCGGGCCTGCGGGCGGAGAGTAATGGGTAGCTCACCGTCCGATCAGGACCAGGCCCGTGCCGGACGGCGCGTACGTGTTCCACGCGCGCCTCAAAGAGATGTCAGCATCGAGGAGGGGCCCCTTAGGGCCGAAGCCTGCCGGGCCAGCGGGATTGTCCGAAAGGGTTACCGCTGGCCCGGAACATAAAGGGCTAAGGAAGGAACACGGGTGGGTTTTAGTCAGTAAGAGTCTGACACTCCATTCCGCTCCACCCAGAGCGGGAGGAGTCATTTGATGATTTCCCATCCGCAAAAAAAAAAAAAAACAAGTCCTGAGCTCTATTCCCTTTAGGGGTCTTCTATCTGGAATTTCTCAGAGGCAGCCCGGAGTCTGCAATAGGCACGCCCCCGATTTCATAGGACTATGTAGGTTAGAGGTATTAAAAAAACATAAGGGGAAGATATATAAAACCATGATTAGACCTGCTGTCTTGTATGGATCAGAATGTTGGGCCACAAAAGGGATGAATGAAAGGCAATTGCATGCAGCAGAGATGAGAATGCTAAGAGGGATGTGTGGTGTTACACGAATGGATAGAATAAGAAATGAGTACATAAGAGGAAGTTTGAAAGTGGCACCGGTAACTGAAAAGTTGCGTGGGAATCGGTTGTCATGGTATGGGCATGTGTTACGTAGAAATGAGGAAAATGTCGTGAGGAGAGTTTTGAGTATGGATGTCGATGGCTATAAGAGTAGGGGAAGACCAAAGAAACGATGGATGGAATGTGTGAATGATGATATGGTGGGTGACTACCGAGATGACGACTAATAGAGAAGTATGGAAGAAAAAGACATGTTGCGCCGACCACGAATAAATTGGGATAAGGGCAGGAGAATGATGATGTTGATGTAGGTTAGCGGTAAGGAGAACTGACTCTGTTGTGAAAAAGTGTCCGTCAGACTGCGGTAAATTAGGGTGGCGCCCACTGACCTGTAATAAACAAGTTGTTTAACAGAGGTCAGTGGTGGCGCCACAATAGCAACAGGGTAAATTACTCACAGCAGTAATTTTAGGTTATGATCACCTACAAAATTATTTTGGACTTGACTGCCCCGTTGGTCTCGTGGTTGCAAGCGCGGCTGCTGAGCGTGGGGTCCTGGGTTCGATCCCCGGGTCGGACAAAGTGTTATTGGGTTTTCCATTAGGAATTTCTTAGTAACAGTCCGGAGTTGGCGGTTTAATACCCCCGTGCCTCGGAAAGCACGTAAAGCCGTTGGTCCTGCGCCTGAACTCTCCCCGGTCGTGTCGGATTGCCGTCCCATCGGACTATGAGAGTAAAGGAACAGAGAGTGCACCTGTGTTCGCGCACTCACTTGTGCACTATAATATCTCCTGCGTACCTGGCTAATCTCCATTGAGCCAACGTGGCCATCGTGACCGAAAACGGTCGGGAGGCTATTATTATTATTTTGGACTACGTAAATAGTTGAGGTTTGGTATACTAGGCTGTCACTTAAAATATTAAATTTTCTAACTTGGCATACTTCAATCCCTCAACAGCTGCTACATTCATACCATACCCTTTGCCTACGCTAGCGCCATTGTGGAGGGTTTTTGAACTGTTATTTACTGCTTATAGCTGGACACTTTTTCAACTTTCCTCCCATACGAGACGGTTATCCTTACCAAACATAGGAACTAATCATAATTGGCAAAATGTGTGGTGTACGATTAGTTCACCTCTGCTTAACCCTTTGGGGAATGGCGAGATGGTAAGAGTTGTCTATGCCTCTACTTCATCAAGACACATGTAAATACAGCAGTTTCTGGTCACCAACATGTGATCAATTCACCTCTCAAATTGCTCCAAATGCTGGTCATACCTAACAATAGCGCGGTAGCCCTGCACAGTGTTGTGCGCGAGCGCATGACCGTGAGCTAATGTAACGGTGCGGGTCGCGTGCCATTGACCACTACATCACATAACATTACGCTAATTACCACATAGGTAGTCATCAGCGGTAAAATGGATCAGGAAATGTAAAGAAAGAAAGAAAGAAAATACATTTATCCTTCTTAAGGCGCGTTGGGCATTGGAAAAAAACCATTGAACTCGCTACACAGTTACCGTAACCGACACCGCGCTACATTCGGATGTGTTCGACTGTCTTCGGGACGTACTCGGTTTTAATGTATATATCCGATATGTCAGTGAGTGATGGCAAAGTATTCTGTTTGCGTTTTGTTTTTCATTTCTGTGGAACTCCCGGAGTGCCACTGTTTCTTTTTTTTTTATTATATTATATTATATTATTTATATATTATAGTATATAATATATGTATATAGTATATTCCTAGTACAGGCTCCAGTCTCCACAACAACAATGTATTTTTGTATATACAATTATATATTGTACTAACTTTTCATTAGGTAGGTATGTGGTGGCGAAAATAAACGTTTTTATTTTTATTTAGCAGACTTTAGGGCTGATTTTTCCATCGCCAGATAACTTTTATTCGGGGAATCAAATTGACGTTTGACAGTTTTTATACATGAAATGACTGTCAAAATTTAAAAATTATTCCTCAAATAAAGTTATTGGATGATTGAAAAATCTGCCCTAAAACACACACAATACATCAGAGGAGCAATTCTACTAATTTTAAGAGCGTTCACAGTCTGATCTGAGTCTCAATCTGTTAAACATACCTCTAATTTCCCACCATTTTTGACAAGTTTTTGACTTGTTTGTCGCCGAGATGAGACTGAGACTAGATTTTGAACGGCCTTCAGATCCATCCATACATTAGATCAAAACAAATATGCAATGTGTTGCAAGCTTTTTCTTTACCTACTTTCCAAATTAGTTGGCAAAGATGTAATAATCACACTAATATTATAAAGGCGAAAGTTTGCGTGTGTGTGTGTGTTTACATGTTTGTTAGTTCTTCACGCTCAATAGGCTGGACCAATTTTGATAGAATTTTGTATGGAGGTAGCTGACACCCTGGATTAAAATATAGGCTACTTTTTATCCCAATATTCCTACGGGATCGACTCGATCAGCTAATAATAATATAATGCACACGTTCCGACTTTACAGAAAAACCACGAGAATGCACTGGCATTGAACTCTAGTGTAAACCAGGGAGTCTACCCCATAAGCACAATATCCGTAGTATTAGTATGGCGAAGTTACGGACATAGGATTAGGTTGAGAGTGTTGAGACCCAAACTAAAGGCCAGAAAAAAATAAATCAAGGAAGGCGGTTTAAAAAAAAATTGAGCTCGCTTCGCTCTCTCTTGCATCCTACATTCTCTGAGTTGTCAAACTTTTCTGAATAAGTTGACAAATTATATCCTAATTCGGTATGAATGATCAAAAGTAAACCTAATTTATGCAAAAAATTCGCCCCTCTCGCAAAGCGCAGCAGAAACAAGTAGGCACCCTATGCGCGCTTTCGTTCAATAGTTTACAACCATTGACTTTATAGATTACTAGAACTTTATGGTTTCAGTTGACATGAGCGAGTATAAAACATAGCAAGCAAGGGTATTTAACCACACAGCCGTGTCAAAATAGAGTATGAAGTATAAAGTAGTTTTCAAATGATCGTGTTGTTTTTTTTTTTAATTTGGATATCGCACAGGCACGCGCGCTTTCGGTTCGTTGTCGGTCGCATGGTCAGTGCCCACGCGATACGGCTCGCCTGTTATGTATGAATACGTAGTTTTATTAGAGCTCGCTTTATCGCGAAACAATTGTTCTTTTTTTAATTTGTTTTTTTTTTTTTCTTTATTGTTGTTCGACATTGAATTTGTCGATGGTTTAGTCTGTTTGATTAGGTGGTTAGGTGAGGTAAGGGGTAGGTATATACATACATATATGTAGAATCTCATGGCAAAAAAAAAAAAAAACTTTGTAGTTTTCATTGCATTGTCAAATGTATGAAAACCACAAAGTTTTTTGTTTTTTTTTTGCCATGAGATTCTGGTAGACCTATGTATAATGTTGCAGTTTTTATGAAGTGTAACTAAAAACGAAAATGCAGTGTAAACCATTCCAGGTAAACATGAATTATGAGGAATTTTTGTCAAAATTCTGACTCTCGGTCCACCTTACCAAAATAAAAAAATAAATTAAAAAAAAACTGATTTTGTTTTGGTCTTGAATTTTCAGTGTACCAACTCAGGAAAATTTTTAAATTAACACTTGGAGGGAGTTACTTTTGTAATTTTCCATAATCATAAATTCTCCAAATAATACTGGACCAACTACTCAAGATGAGCGTTTAACGTTCCTAATTCAAAAAACCGGGCAAGAGCAAGTCGGACTCGCGCACCGAGGGTTCCGTAGCATCCGGGTTTATGCATAAGGTTTATGTTTATGAAATTAAATGTTTTTTTTTATATTTTTGAGGTGACTGAATGAAAGGTAAATTGCGGTTTACGATTTATGACGTATTAAAAAAAAACTACTTACTAGATATCTTTCAAACCAATTTTCGGTGGTAGTTTACATGGTAATGTACATCATATATTTTTTTTAGTTTTATCATTCTCTTATTTTAGAAGTTACAGGGGTGGGACACACATTTTACCACTTTGGAAGTGTCTCTCGCGCAAACTATTCAGTTTAGAAAAAAATGATATTAGAAACCTCAATATCATTTTTGAAAACCTATCCATAGATACCCCACACGTATGGGTTTGATGAAAAAAAAAAAATTGAGTTTCGGTTCTAAGTATGGGGAACCCTAAAATTTATTGTATGTTTTTATTTTTGTGTGAAAATCTTAATGCGGTTCACAGAATACATCTACTTACCAAATTTCAACACTATAGTTCTTATAGTTTCGGAGAAAAGTGGCTGTGACATACGGAAGGACAGACAGACAGACAGACAGACACGACGAATCTATAAGAGTTCCGTTTTTGCCATTTGGCTACGGAACCCTAAAAAGCCCGGGAACAAATCTAACCTATTCTACTTACACAGCAGAACGGCATTTTTTATACGCAACATGCAAATAAACGATACTTTACAGTTACCAATAGGGTTACCACCTTTTTATATCAAATAATTATAGTA
Source organism: Mesoligia furuncula (assembly GCA_916614155.1). Lineage (NCBI taxonomy): Eukaryota > Metazoa > Arthropoda > Insecta > Lepidoptera > Noctuidae > Mesoligia > Mesoligia furuncula. The sequence continues at coordinate 11,906,147 of OU744820.1, read as the reverse complement.
TTTAGTAGGAGGGGCCCGTGGCTAAATAATGACAGCCGCACAGGTCGATCGGTAAGGTTAAGCTACGCTTGCCGCGGTTGGTCTGTGGATGGGTGACCATCTTTACGTACCGAGACCCCTCCGTGCCTCGGAAAGCACGTTAAGCCGTTGGTCTCGGCTGTCATTCGTAGATCTTTGACAGTCGTTACGGATAGTCAGAAGCACGAAAGTCTGACAACCAGTCTTATCAAGGAGTATCGTATTACCCAGTAACTGGGTTGTGGAGGTCAGATAGGCAGTCGCTCCATGTAAAATTCTGGTGCAACCGGTGAGATGGAAGCCGACCCTTACATAGTTGGGAAAAGGCTAGGCAGATAATGATGTTAGGATCTATTTGATAGTTCCAAAACACTCTTATGCATTAGTGTTGCCAGTGCCTTCATGTAATGCCGTCTCTACATTGTATAGTTCAGTAGAGTTGGCAACCCTAGCGACCAATCTCTCATACTTACTTCATTTTATTACATTTCCAAGTTGCAATAGTTGCGTTATCGGAGCAGCAGGTCAACGACCGCACTGACAGAAAATATAAATTATGTGGAACGGACGACCTGCCGATATTATTGTTGTTCTGATAATGCAGTTTTTTTGCATCAATGGAATACAATGATTTGATGTTTAAATGCGTTTGAAGGCACATCTACAGACGTATTCCACTTTGGGCACCCGCTTAAGTGTCTAAACACACTATGCCGAAAGTACGCGACCGAAGTTCGGCATCAGTACGCCTGCAATGCTATTTGAATTAGCGACGACACATTATGCCGAAATTACGTTGCGTTATAGCGTACAGCCGAACTTCGGTCGGGCGTAAGTCAGCGGCAATTCGGCGGCAACGTATTCACAACGTATTGTAGAGCACACATTATACGCGACGAGTTCGGTTCGATTGCCGAAGAAGATCCGGGGCGGAGAGCAGCTGGAGACAGGCATGCTCACCCCGCGTGTGCGCAACTGAATTTCTGCTGCGTAAGTTCGGCACTTATGGTGTGTCATATCAGCCGAATACGTCGGAACGTAAAATCAGCCGCGGAATTTCAGTCGCGTAGCTTCGGCATAGTGTGTTTGGACCCTAAAATGGCACCTGAGTGAATGCCAGGTGCATTCACACAGCGGCACATTCACTCAGGTGCCATTTAGCTGTAACGTGATATATAATTTATTTTAAATGTATTTAGTAATCTCGCCGTAAGGTCGGCGCCTGCGTCCATTTACTTGTCACAGCTATGCCACAGACACACCAGAGAGTGCAAGGCATAGACAAGTAATGAGGTTACGTCTGGCGCAGATTAAAAAATTAATTTATTTTATTAGTTGCTAATATTTTACATAATTATTTATTTCTGTTTCTGTAACTGCCCGTGACATCACAGCGGGCCCTATCAGAATACCAGCGCTGTGACATTTATTTTTTAAATGTCGCAGCATCATGCTGAGATAGGAGCCTTTTGGCCTCGTATAGGACTTTCTGTTTTATTTTCCTTTCGTTACTTTTTCATTTTTTTATATAACTTGGATTTTTATTTGACTGTGTTTAGTTTATAGTTTAGTTTGTGATCTTCCTGTACGAGTCGCAATAAATACTTTTTCTTTCTTTCTTCTTATTTAAGCAGGTGCCCAATGTGGAATACGTCCATCTACAAGCTGGCAAGGACAGCGACGCACAAACTGAAACCATGATTCTCGTCGATTATTAAAAAAAAATTTGCTGTTCCATACATTTTGACCGCATAGCTATTGCACTTTTCTATGAAACGGCCGATTTTTAGAATTCCGGACCTCAAAAGGAAAACACTGGCCAAAAACGCCGAAAAAAAAAACACGTTTGTTGTATGGGAGCCCCCTTAAATATTTATGTTATTGTTTTTATTTTTTGCTGTTATAGCGGCAACAGAAGTACATCCTCTGTGAAAATTTCAACTGTCTAGCTATCACGGTTCATGAGATACAGCCTGGTGACAGACAGACAGACAGACAGACAGAGTGGAGTCTTAGTTATAGGGTCCCGTTTTTAGCCTTTGGGTACGGAACCCTAAAAAGAGGGGTGAGAAATCTTTTAAACCAAAGACGTAAGCCACATTGAGTTTTTTTGTTAATTGTTTTAATAACTTTAATAGATTTCGTCTGTCCGTGGTTTTACAGAAAGGTCAGATGCATAGAAAAATACTCTGGTAGTACTCGCATCCATGTATGACCAGATGTAAGAACGTAGACGAGGCAAAAGGAGTGGTAGATTCTGCCCAACCCCTTGGGTAGAAGGCTTGAGTTTATTTATGTATGTTCGTCTTTACCTTTTCGCAGTAACAATATTAGTGAAGTATTCCATGTTATCTTCTCAGTTTCAAGTAAATAATGATAAGGCAAGGCGGCCGCTCCTCGAACGATAGATACCTTTAGTAAACATAGCATATTTATTCAATGGGTTTGTATCTTTGTGAGCGGACGAGAAATTCCTCGTTTCTAGCTGTTGTTGAGGTTTATAAAGAAAACCGAAGTTATAGTAACTGCTAAGTAACTTTTCTATTAAATTCTCTATAAACAGAGTATATTCATCTATATCCCTAAACTGTACACTCCCATTTTTCTTAGCCGAAGTTTCAAGTTATGAAGTCCTACTTTTAGAAAAAATTGCTTGTGATCATCCTCAAACGATTGACAGCGCCAGCGGGGTAATTGCGTATCATATTAATAGTGGCTTTCATTTTGACAGTTTAACAACATACATTGCGTTCTTTACGCTGTTGAGCAGACAAATATTTCGAACATACGAAGCAATGGATTACAAACATCCTTCAAAATGACTGGTTGCTGAACGATGTTTCAATTACGTTTAGCGCGTTCTAGAACAAAAAATTCGAAAACACGTGACGTCTATCAAACCGCATTGGGCCCGTGTGATGGATTACGGCCCACTATAGGTCTACCAGAATCTCATGGCAAAAAAAAAAACAAAAAATCTTTGTGGTTTTCATACATTTGACAACATTGGCAATGTCAAATGTATGAAAACCACAAAGTTTTTTTGTTTTTTTTTTTTTGCCATGAGATTCTGGTAGGCCTATACCTCTCACAGAGAGGAGGCCTGTGTCCCAGCAGTGGGCACATTGTAGACTGATTCATCATCTGCCTAGCCTTTTCCCAACTATGTTGGGGTCAAACATATTTAGCGATTTGTGATGCAATACGAACAAAATCGCAAGCCGGTTGACTACTCAACAAAACAATGCAGCTCTCGCATCCATTCACATAACTTTCTCTATGTTTACATAAATACACGTATTGCTAACGTATTCCGACAACGTAGCACTTTTACAAGGCTATCGCGACTTTCCTACGCTTACTAAGTGTTTGGCGCTAGTCGCATTAGCACTTTAATGTTAAATTTGCATTAGGTGACAAAAATAGTTGGTGGATTTGCAGTAGAAACTGGGGATTTGTCGAAATCTATTACGATTTACGAACCAACGCCATAAGGAAACCACATGCGCCTCAATTTACACCGCATTATATTGTAGTCTTTTGCCTCAATAAAAAAAGTGACACGTGACACCGCGTGACACCATACTAATGTGACACTTTTTTTATTTTACATTATGGGGACATTTTTTTCTTGTCTATGGTGACCATAGACATAAAAAAAAAACATGTTCCCGCCAAAAAAGTGTATTTTTTATTAGGTACTTAGCTAAAATGTGTTCCAGTACAGACTCAGTAGGTAGTGATTAAATTGCCCATGCCAGTTTTAGTTTGGCATATTTTATGAAAATCGATCGACTTTGGAACGGTCAGTCGAATCATTTGCAATTCTTATTATGGATGCGTTCACTGTGCGATAATTTGTAGTTATTAATATTTATATTTGTGTAATGGTTTCGAAATCATATTAAGTAGGTAATATTTAATGAATGATCAGAAGTTACATACTTACATCTCGATTTTTTAGTTTAAAAAATAAGATTTACTTAATGATATCATTAATTTTAAAAATTTAGTTGAGAATCGTGATTAAAATTATTCTTCAATTTGAGGACCATGATCGACTACGGGCTAAAAAATATTTATTCATAGAATTATAATCATAAAAATCATCAATACAACTTTCTGAATTCATTGACTAAGTCCATACTAATATAATATTATAAATTCGAAAGTAACTCTGTCTGTATGTTACCTTTTCACGCCTAAACCACTGAACGGATTTCGATAAAATTTGGCAGAGAGATAGATTGCATCCCGGGGAAGGACATAGGATAGTTTTTATCGACATACATCGCGGGCGAAGCCGCGGGCGGAAGCCAAAATCATACAACATTTGAGGCCTATTCTAACTCGGAGTAGTATTGCTGATTTTACTGGTTCTAATTCTGTAAAGTCATATTTGTCACGACCGGGAATCGTACAATATTTAAATCAACTTATAACCTGACACTGACCTGCAAATAGCAAAAAACGTAAGTAAGTAAATACAAACGCTGGCTACGTTTGCGCATCGTGAAATTCGGCACACGGATAGACTATGACCTGGGTTAAATCACAGTATACTTTTTACTCCAGTAGTTCGTTCCCGTGGTACCTTTAATTTCCAACCTCCACGCAGGCGATGTCACAGGCAAGGGCCAGTAACTTCGAGTCTAGTTTTTGCGTAGTGAATTCTGCGAAAAACTACAACATGACGAATAATTTGAGTTATGTCTTTTAGTCATCACTCTATGATGTTGGTTACGTCATCATATCAAAGGTCATTTCCTCAATGAGGGCCGTTGTATGTTGTGTCTTCCTTTAATTCCGTAGTTTGAATAGTTGATAGGCTATCGTTAGTTTGTTGCTCACCATAGAGGCATAGAGCGACATGTTTATCCATTCCTGTCATGGCGGCCGTCCTGTAACGAGATGTTTTTTTTTTGTTCTGTTGGCTTCGCGCGATTTTTGCATTCAGCCAAATGTCATGTTTTGTTCAAGTTCGAAGTTTCTCGCGCTTTTTTTCCGGGGAGATGTTAAAAGTAAATGTGAAAAATTGACAAATTTAGGACTCGTATATAGTAACCGTTTATTGAGCAGCACCCGAATTGCGTAACACAATATCAATCTATTTTAATGTAACGTATATTTTCTTAACAGACGAAAAAACGGAGGAGGTTCTCGCGTGCCTTTTTTTTTTCTTATGTATGACCACGCATAACTTTTTATTTATTTCCGATAGAGTAGGTATGTGAACTTCGCAGATAATTACCATTTAAAGTTTTTGTTTTTTCTCTAATAGCCAATAATTAAGGCTTGGGGCTCTTTTAAATGCCTTGTTGTAGTGATGAGATTATTATCTATACTTACTAATAATAAAGTTGAAGAGTTTGATTGTTTGTTTGTTTAAACGTGCTAGCTAGTGTCTGGAACAGGTCGGATTTGAAAAACCAGCCAAGTGCGAGTCGGACTCGCACACGAAGGGTTCCGTACCACAAGGCACGCCGAAAAAAACATTTCTTTTATACCCCTTTAAATTTACCTTAATTTTTATTATTTGTTGTTATAGCGGCAACAGAAATAGATCATCATCTGCCTACCCTTTTCCCAACTATGTTGGGGTCGGCTTCCAGTCTAACCGGATGCAGCTGAATACCAGTATTTTACATGGAGCGACTGCCTATCTGACCTCCACAACCCAGTTACTGGGTAATACGATACCCCTTGGTAAGACTGGTTGTCTGACTGTCGGGCTTCTGACTACCCGTAACGACTGTCAAAGATCCACGAATGACAGCCGGGACCAACGGCTTAACGTGCTTTCCGAGGCACGGAGGGGTCTCGGTATGTAAAGATGGTCACCCATCCACAGACCAACCGCGGCAAGCGTAACCTAATCGATCGACCTGTGCGGCTGTTATTATTGTTATTATTGTTTGTGCGGTGATTTCGACACCATTTAGTGAATTTATAATAGGTACATCAATAGATATTAGACTTACATAAATCTCGATGTTTTGTTAAGCTTGTAAAAACCTTGTTGGCTGTAAGTTAGTATATTGAACGACCATAGAGTAAAAACCTTTGGCCCTCTGACCTTTGCCAAGCGCGATTCCGTGACTCAATTCTTAAAACTCTAGGGTGGCAGAACCACCCAGTTTCCCTTTCTCAAAGTCGTTCAACCGTAAAATATTTAATAATAACTCCAAATTAGGTTACAATACTTCCAAGAATGGCTCACAATAGCCGCGGTTATGTTTCAAGGTCATGTCGTGTTCGGATTTCAAATTCGACGCCATGTTGTAAAATTATCGCAGAAGGTTTGCTTCTAAGAGTCTTACCACAAAAACTTAAACACTTGTTCAACGTAACACTGACAGTGTTACGTCAAACTCCATATAAATATGTCGTGTTCAAAAGGTGTTTAGCCTAAACAACTCGCACCTTTAGTATTATAAAAACCTAATTCGAAATTTGAAGATTTCAACTTGACTCACAAAAACCTTGGACGACCATCTTCATCGAATCTTAATAAAATATATTAAGTTAGGTTAGACAACTCTGACATACAAGACTCACATATTAAGTCTCTGTTTTATTAAGATTCGATGGAGATGGTCGTGCAAGGTAATTTTATGAGTCAAAGTTGAAATCTTCAAATTTCGAATTAGGTCTTTATAATACAAAAGGTATTCTTTAAGTCCGGCACCACACAGACAACCCCTTACTTCCCGTGGGTGTCGTAAAAGGCGACTAAGGATCGTACCGGAGAATGGGCAGCAGCGTTCTCTATGTAATCCACCATCATACCATACTGCGATCGCCAACCCGCCTGCCAAGCGTGGCGATTATGGCAAACCCTCCCAAAATTGGGGGAGGCCTATGTCTAGCAGTGGACGTCTATCGGCTGAAAAGACGAATACAAAAGGTGCGAACTGATAAACACTGTTTTGTGGTAGTAAGGTAAATGTTTTATTAAATACACTAGCTTCTGACCGCGACTTCATCCGCGTGAAATTTCTCTTCCAACCAAATCGCATCGTATTGCCTGCTCGCGCTATTACTTTGTTTACTGATTTTTTTCCTTTTTGCTCAGTTCTGGTTGATTTTGCTTTTGATTTTTCTGAAGGGTCGTACGTAGCGAGATGTTAAATATAACCTTCCTCACGAATTAGGCTATCAAAGGCACAAAGATTTTTTTTAAACCAACCAGTAGTTCTAGAGATTAACGCGTTCAAACAAACGAACTCTTCAGCTTTATTATTAGTAGCATAAAGATTATGTTAATTATCACACTTACCTATATTATAAAGGCGCAAGTTTTTGAGTGTGTGTGTTTATGTTTGCTACTTCTTCACGCTCAAACGGCTGGACCAATTTTGACAAAATGTTGTATGGAGGTAGCTGACACCCTGGATTAACATATAGGCTACTTTTCATTCCGATATTCCCACGGGATCGACATTTACGCGTGTGAAACCGCGGGGCGCAGCTAGTATGGAAATAAATCATTTAGAGTTACTTCAAATAATCTATGAAAAGGTTTTTTTTTCTGTCGAAGTTTAGGTAGTTCAAGATTTAGACTTGAGAAACTACGAATGGATCCTCATTGTGACGATGAATGCTAACTGGATTAAGAATTTGAGATCATTTTCAAGTTATGGAACAACAAACTGAATGGCATACTTAACTATAATAAATTCGAATTCCATCGCAGCCAAAAACTTATTAGGACCTTTTTGTTACAAATGGTCGCTCAAAAATCAACTTAGAATATATTTTAATAAAGTAGATAACTGAGTGGCGATGGAATGTAAATTATCTGAGATTATTAACAATGCTATTATAGTAAGAGGGTGACTACTAAGATGAGGGATATATATTATGATATATTTGGAAAAAAAGATACACCGAGGCCTATTGAAATTAGAATAACAGAGAACGATATTGAGAGCTGAGACTTGGTCTACTGACATATTCTTTATGGTAACTCCATTGTCGTTAGCCAGCCGGTGTTTTTAAAAATGGCGGACTCATAGCTAAAACTTGTTTTTATGGTCTGTTTTTATTCAAACTAGGTATTTGCTTGCCAGGAATAAGTTGTAGACGAAATATTATTACCATCTATAGATAAAGAGATAAAAAAAATAGATAAGCAATATGTATTTGTCTTTGTCTTCATTAGTATTCGATTAGCGCAACTGTCACTGTCAGAGGTTATTTTTGGGGATGCTGTCATTAAAATTACTGCTCATAAAAAATGTCAGTTGGAGACCACATGTGTTCACAAATCGTTGTAGAACATTGCTGGTGTAATATTGCTAATTCTTTAAAGGTTCACTTGTAATTTTGCTTATGGTTCAGCCTTCTTATCCCTACTAAACCCACATAACTTAATAAATGCCTCGTCGTTTCAGCCGATAGACGTCCACTGCTGGACATAGGCCTCCCCCAATTTTGGGGGGGTTTGCCATAATCGCCACGCTTGGCAGGCGGGTTGGCGATCGCAGTATGGTATGATGGTGGAATAAATAGAGAACGCTGCTGCCCATTCTCCGGTAAGACCCTTAGTCGCCTTTTACGACACCCACGGGAAGTAAGGGGTGGTGCAATTCTTTAAGTCCGGCACCACACAGACAAGTCCGGCACCACACAGACAATAAATTGCCTACCTACCTATTTCTTTTTCATTGTGGAGGAGAGGGGCCCGTGGCTAAATAATAAAATAACAGCCGCATGGTGGTGGATCGATCAGGTTAAAGCTGCGCTTGCCGCGGTTGGTCTGTAGATGGGTGACCATCTTTACATACCGAGACCCCTCCGTGGCTCGGAAAGCACGTTAAGGCCGTTAGTCCCGGCTGTCATTCGTGGATCTTTGACAGTCGTTACGGCTAGTCAGAAGCCCGAAAGTCTGACAACCAGTCTTACCAAGGGGTATCGTATTACCCACCGGATAAACGATACCCCTTGTAGTAACTGTAGTAACTGGGTTGTGGAGGTCAGATAGGCAGTCGCTCCATGTAAAATACTGGTATTCAGCTGCATCTGGTTAGACTGGAAGCCAACCCTAACATAGTTGCGATTGTCATCTAAACACGAGAAGATAAAAATGAAAAGTTTGAAGTTTTTTTTGGGGTCAACTACCGCTGATAGTTCTATTATTTGAAGTGTAAGTTAAGAAAATCTATTTTGTTTTGTTTTATTATCGTGTTTCTATTAGATATTATTGATACACATAACGTCTCCGGAGTTTCGCTAGCTAATTTAAATTGACCCTGTATAGTACAGACGCAAGGTATCCGAAACTGTCAAATTTTCCCAATGAACTTTGAACCATAAACGTTAGATGTAAAGTTGAAAATCTATTAAAGAAATTAAACAGATTGTAGTAGCTTGACGTGCTGTCGTCTGTACAATACTAACTCCATGATTTGCAAAAAAAAACTCCATTGAACTTGAAGTTACTATGAAATTTAAAAAAAGAACATCTTGTATTCTTTTTAATCTGCGCAAATAATGCAATTTTACGCCACTTACTGGCGGGAACTCTGTCTAACCGTAGACAAAACATTGTTTTTTTTTTAATTTATAATCTGGGAATTGAGAACTTTATAGTGTTGCGATAACAGTCGATTTTTCCCACGATAGTTAACTTCCAATTGATTTAATAGGTCACTTCGGAGTACGGACTACTTACTGTTAATAAGCGTAGATTGTTGAATCATTTATTTTGGTAGGTAGCGTTAAATATTATTATTCTAGCCATATTTTGCACATTATGCTATTACAACAGAAGATTTATTTTGTTGAATATTATAGTTTCTTTGCGTTTAATTAAACTAATAAAACTAAATATTTTAAATGCGAAAGTGACTTTGTCTATCTGTCACTTTTTCACGTTTTTCGGATTTGAATGAAATTTGGCACACGGCTCTTCACCTGGGTCAGGACACAGTGTACGTTTTATTCCAGTACGTTCCCATAGGATAATTTCCGAACCCTACGCGGGCGAAATCGCGGATAAAAGCTATTAAGTAAATAAAGAGAATATATACAAAAAAGACCATATTCAAATTTAAAAAAAATCAATCAATAAAAATAAAAACAAAATCAATTCGAATTTGATTTGAATCATATTTTGATCAAGATACAACCTGACACTGACCTGAAAATTACAAAAAACATAAGAAAATTTGAATTTCGCGGGCTACAACTGCGCATTCACCTTTATTAAGTCAAATGTGTATTATGAAACTAAAATGTTCACAATGTTATCAACAAAAGGTTTAATTCACACTTCTACTCTTCAAGTACGTATGGGGAAAGGGGAAAACCTATAATTGTTTTTCGTGTAAAATGAGTTTTGGTTGACCAGCCGACATTTTGCAAATCGTAGTGATGGGCTAACTGTAGTCAAAAATATCGATAAAAGCGAAATAGCGAACGAATATTTATGGTTTTTTTTTTAAGTTGTAGTGGGAACATTAACGATGCACATACCTGGTGCGCAGGGTTCGGGCGGTGTTCCAGCGGCATCCTGAGGGCATTCGCGCACAGGTTCGATTGCCAGTACCTGAACCATTGCTGTATGGTTCACATACTGGGCAATCGAAGTATATAATATGTTTATGGTCTTTCTTTTTAATATTGTATGTGTTTATATTTTATTTTTTAAATTTTGTAATTATTGTGCCTACTATGATCCTGTGTTGGTCGAAATAAACGATTTATTTATTATTAAATCTCAGGACACATTCTTCAATCCATAGCTTGTTACAAAATATAAGATGATGAATCGATTTGTCTGTCCTGTGTAGTAAATAATTATAAAATAGTATGTGACTAAATCATGCATTAATAATGTAATAAGTGGAAACAATTATTGAATGCTCACACAAAAACACATCTCACGAATGCACCCGGAGAGAATGATGGGCAAAGATCGTCACACACTGGACACCTGACGGACATCGCCGTCGAGGTAGATCACAGCGAAGGTGGTGTGACGATCTGATCATTTTTGCAGGGCCAGAGATCGCAACAAGGCGTCGTAATGGCTAGCTCACCGTCCGATCAGGACCAAGCCCGTGCCAGACGGCGCGTACGTGTTTCACGCGCGCCTTAAAGAGATGTCAGCATCAGAGAAGAGGCCCCTTAAGGCCGAAGCCTGCCGGGTCAGCGGGATTGTCCGAAAGGGTTACCGCTGGCCCGGAACATAAAGGGCTAAGGAAGGAACACGTGTGGGTTTTAGTCAGTACGAGTCTGACAATCCCTTCCGCTCGACCCAGAGCGGGAGGAGTCATTTGATGATTTCCCATTCGAAAAAAAAGGCCTTTGCCCCGCAGTGGGCCACAAAAAAAGCTCGTTTTTTTTTCAAAAACATCTATAAAAAAAAAATCAAAATTCCACATTACCCGACCTAGAATCAAAACGAGGTATACGGCTCGCGAACGGTCTACAGGCAGTGGAAGCCATAGAATGTGGCTAATGGTCTTAAAATGGCGATACACACCTACTTGTACAGTGTACTTACTCCGCGATCATGGTGCTCAGCAAGAAATGCCGATGCATGCTTGCAATACAGCTGACCGAGATGCCAGACGATTTGCTTACTAAAAGTTGAGGTGTTCTAGGCAATCTTGCTTAGTTCTAAAATATAGAGGTAAATGTCGATCCCGTGGGAATATCGGGATAAAAAGTAGCCTATATGGTAATCCAGGGTGTCAGCTACCTCCATACAAAATTTTATCAACATTGATCGAGCCGTTTGAGCGTGAAGAAGTATACCTACAAACATATAAACACACACACACACACTCGCAAACGTTCGCCTCTATAATATTAGTGTGATATTGAACCTGCAGGGTAATTATTGCGTAAGATATTTTAGACAGTTCAGCATCATTCATTGCGTTATTTACATTGTTGAGTAGACAATTTTTTCGAACATATGAAGCAATGGATAAGCAATATCCTTCAAAATTATTGAGATTGACAGTGCGTTACGCATACAGGTATTGTGTAAAGCCAAACGGGTAGTGTTGTGTAAAAGAAAAGTCCTCAATGAGAGTTGTCCAAGGGATATTTTTTACACGTCAATTTAATGAGAGGTTTTTCTTTTGAGTATTAAAAAAAAACATAGTTTCCAAGAACCCTGAAGATGGCGTTGAACTGACTACGTTATTAGGTGCCAAAGCCAAAACGCTTGGAAAAAAAAAACATTGCGTCACGTCCCATATGCTCGTTGAGTGACACTTTCGTTTGCTTTCGTTTTACGATCTCAAAATTACTTCCAAGTGAAATAATAAAAAAATTATGTGACGTTCCGTTCCTATCAGTAATTTACCAAGTTCAGCGCCATCTATCCAGCGACTAGGGAAGAGTTAAAAGAAAAGAAAAAGAAAATCCCTCATTCTCCTTCAAATGTCCTCAGTCTGAGAATACTAATTGTTTGTTCATCCTTTGTTGGTAGATAAGTAATGAGAATTATGAATTCCGACGCAGTAACCAGTATGCAGTTTTATTTTATCACAAAGTTTTTTGTCATACTCGTTCATACAATATTTATTTAAAATTTGCGTCGATGGTAAGCCTTCAGCTCCAACCGGTTAGAATGGAAGCCGACCCCAACAAACTTAGGAAAAGGCTAGGAGGCAGATGATGATGATGGAAAGCCTTCATAAGGTCTTAATCTGGCATAGATTGTTTTCATTTTGGTGCATTTCTTTCATAACTTTAGGGACTACTGCGGTTTCTGTTTTTAAAGCTAGGGTATCCTAGGAAAGCAGTTCCTTCATATTATAATGATCGTCATGAAAATTTGTCATTTAGATACAAGCGTCATTTACATTTGCGTTTTTTGACATGTATTTGACACCATAATGTATTTGACACCATAATGTATTTGACACCTTAATGTATTTGACACCTTAATGTATTTGACATTATGGTGTCAAAAAACGCTCTGTATTTGGATAGACATTATTATGTGGCGGTTCAGTGCTTTCTTAGGAAACCAAACCTTAATCAAGGATGTTGGAACCTTTGATATCGTGGTTGGAGAAGGTTTTAAATAAAATACAACACTTAATATCTGCAAAAATATATGAATTGATGACTTAAAGATGTTTCTCTAGTTTTTTTACCCTAGTTTAAGCCAGGTGATCGTGTATGCAAAGTTTTAAAAGGGAACATTACCAACGCCAGGTGATTCCAAGAAACTTCAAGAGGGTGTCGGAAAGGGGAAACGTCTTTGTGAATAATGTAAATTATATCGAAGGGCCAACCCCTTCTACAAGCATTCGTAAGTGTTTATATTATTATTTATTAACTTCTTCCCGCAAACTGCGTTCGCGAGGAAGTTGTAAGACACAACGAAATACTAAAATAACAGCCACATTTCCCGCCCGCGCTCTTATTTCGTTTTCGCTTAGCGTTCTTTCTGACTTTTTTCCCTTTTGCTTAGCTCCTAAGGATCGTAGGGTGATTTTAAATAGCCTATAACCTTCCAAATGAACTGGGCTATCAAATCACACCAATATTATAAAGGCGAAAGTTTGTGAGTGTGTGTGTTTATATGTTTGTTACTTCTTCACGCTCAAACGGCTGGACCAATTTTGATAAAATTATGTATGGAGGTAGCTGATATCCTGGAGTAACATATAGGCTAATTTCTATCCCTATATTCCTACGGGATCGACACGAAACCGCGGGGCGCAGTTAGTGCAAAAATAATTTTCAAATCCGACTGGTAGTTGCAGAGATTAGCGCGTTCACACAAAAACAAACGCTTCAGCTTTATTATGTTAGTATAGATTGGGGCACACCAAAAGACTATACAGGAAAACGCAATCAAAGACTGCTTTAAATAAACTTACTTCAAGTTCAATACGGAATCCATTTAGCAAAACATCAAACAGCCACTCACAGCTGGCGCTTAAAATAAATTGAGTGCAAACATCTTAATTCCCGCCTAAATTGAACGTACGAATGCTATAGGTCTACCAGAATCTCATGGCGAAAAAAAAAACAAAAAAACTTTGTGGTCTTCATACATTTGACATCGCCAATATTGTCAAATATATGAAAACCACAAAGTTGTTTTTTTTTTTTGCCATGAGATTCTGGTAGACCTATTAATTAATGTACTGAAAGAGGCAGAGAGCATGCTTGAAAAAGTCCTGCTGCGGATTCAATCTATTTAATAAATCAAGATCAATAGCCATGTATCCAAATTGGGCTGAGAATCAGCAATTTTTGAACTTCAAAATTACAAAAGACAGTCCCCTAAAACACCCGCCCTTCACCACATCCTAGTGCTTTCGCTGGTGACAAGAAGTGGCACAATAAACTCCCCAGCAGCACAGCTGTCTGTTCAGTTAGAAAAACTACCTTCTATACAATAGTAGGTAAGCAAAGTAATTAACATTACGAGAGACAGAACATTAATAGTAGATTAGTAGCCAAGGGCTGTAAGGCATCAATTGCAGCCCGAGATATTTATATATATAGTTCGAGGGTGCAATTGATGCTTACACCCGAGCTAACTACTCTGCTTTACAACTTGATTGTGAGGTAAGTAGGTCCTTATTAACCCCAAATGGGGCTTGTAGGTGACCAATTAGCGCTCTAGGGTAATAATGTAGCTAGAAAAGCCCTAGGGCGGTAAGTAATTAAAAAAAAAAACAACACTCTTTCAAACAGTTCGCGTACATCTAATAATTACTTACCGCCCTAGGGCTTTTCTAGCTACATTATTACCCTAGAGCGCTAATTGGTCCCCATACAAGCCCCATTTGGGGGTAATAAGGACCTACTTACCGAATATGAGAGATGTAAATAAAATTATTTGCCATAATTATGTCAGCTAACTACGCCAATATACCAATAAATATACAACGTTATTTTTAGTACATATATGCGAAACCTGAATATAGTTTGTTCAGAAAAGTAACTGAATCGATTCCAATAATTTTTACCCCATGTTATATTTTGTTCCGAAAATATTTAAAAAAAGGTTAAAAGTTGGATACCGAGCGACACTAGTAGGTTATCCAATCTCCGCGCCAAACGGTTAGGTACCTAGGTACTATTATCAATGAGCGCAAGACGGCGCGGCGCGAGCGGCGCGGGTGAGCATGTTTTTGTACGGGCAAATAGGTAACAAAACAAGCTTATAACTTTGTGATTTTTCATGATACAGTTTTGAGATTATGTACATACTTAGCTTCTTTAAATAAAAAAACTAGACACTAGACTACATATATTTATGTATAATAGATATGTAAACAACACTATCACATGCACATCACCAGTGAGGTAGCTGTCACTAATGTCAGCTGTCAGGTCACCACGAATGGCGGGAAACAGTTTAAAAAAAGCGTGCCTGTTCGAGAAGCTTGGTGTGGTGATGAGCCAGTCAAATCAATCATTCTGCCTAGCCTTTTCCCAACTATGTTGGCGTCGGCACCGAATGCAGCTGTATACCAGTATTTTACATGGAGCGACTGCCTATCGGACGTCCACAACCCAGTTACTGGGTAACACGACACCCCTTGCGAAGACTGGTTGTCAGACTTTCGGGCTTCTGACTACCCGTAACGACTGTCAAAGATCCACAAATGACAGCCGGGACCAACGGCTTAACGTGCTTTCCGAGGCACGGAGAGGTCTTGGTTGCTAAATCTTGAAGATCACACAGTGCGACTGTTATTATTTAGACTATTGTCATAGTATTCTTTTGCACCAAAATGACAAATTGTCTACGTGATACCTAGTAAGTAATTCAACATTAGCACCTATTTCTAGTACACAGATAAGTGCATGACGTCACCCAGTGAGTTGGATAACATTATCTATGTGAAGGTATTTCTTATCTGCAAGATAAAACGCTACTTAATTTGCTGCATGTGTTGAAATATTACGTAAGAAAACCGTGAAACTTGAAAAATATGTATAGTTGTTTTATAGTCGTCAAAATAATATTCAAAAACTAAAAGTTTTTTTCTTCTATCGATAGAGCATGACATGTCACATCACTACAATTTGCGAAATGTCAATTTTACGATAACTTCAAAAATATTAAAGTAATGTATTAAACTTATTGATGTATTATAAAAACGTGTATTATGGTAGGTAGTGAAATTAACACAAAAACTATCAAATTTTTTAACACTGGAATTCCCAAATTCCTTTCAAACATTGCAGCACAAGAAACAAACACGCCATTATGCTTTGAATTATAGTTGACCCACAGAACCGCTGACACGCAGTTTTTTCTTTTTTAGGGTTCTGAGTGCCAACGGACCCTATTACAACCAACTCACGGACCACAAACAGCTGTACAATACTTTTAATTTTATTTCTCTATGGTCCACGTGCCTGAAGTGTTTTGTTTTGATAAACGACACCCTTGAAACCCGAGCTGTGCTTATAATGAGAGCTGTAGCGATTAGGATTCGT
Source organism: Mesoligia furuncula (assembly GCA_916614155.1). Taxonomy (NCBI): domain Eukaryota; kingdom Metazoa; phylum Arthropoda; class Insecta; order Lepidoptera; family Noctuidae; genus Mesoligia; species Mesoligia furuncula. The sequence continues at coordinate 11,889,689 of OU744820.1, read as the reverse complement.
GTTGTACGTGATTAAAACTTCAATAATTGTTTTATACGTTGACCTTGGGGCCGGTTATATGGGTAATTGGTTTGTTTCGTTTTAATGGGGCATGTCGCTGAAAACCAGCGCTGGGGCGCTGTCTCGTATAGGGTCTTAAGCCTCCTCTACATGTAGACAGATTCATCAGCAGATGGCCATCTGCGAATGCCTCCGCCGACGTGTAGACGGGGTAATGTGCTAGTCTGTGGTAGGTATTTGACGTCGGCAGAGGCTAAACACCTACCACAGACTAGCAAATTACCCCGTCTACACGTCGGCGGAGTCATTCGCAGATGGCCATCTGCTGATGAATCTGTCGACGTTTAGAGGAGGCTTTAGCATTATGCTGAGCAATGGCCGTTTTGCGTAGATGTGACGAATCTCCCAAATTGTTTTTTTTTATGTGTCATTTTTGCCGCAAATAAACGCACATATTTTCTTTGATTCTTTCATGTCGCTACACAAAACTCAACACTAGCAACTGTAACCCGCGGGTTAATTGCATAACGCTGAAAAGAGACTACCAGGAAAACTCAAAAACGGTATCCAAACGGATGGGGCGAAATTCAAATCCTGTTGTAACAGCTGTTGCTAAGTCTAAAAATGGCATCTCCTCTTGCTAACGCCCGTATTTCCTGCCTTTTCGACCGCTTGTGGCGTAAAGGGCCAGCTTTTGTTTTTGCTAATGTTTTTTTCTACTTTGACGGGTATCTGGACGGTTTTTTATGGAGGCAGAGAGTAGATAAGGCAGGGTCTGATGGACCTTCCGAGAAAAAGAGGCCCGCAAACTAAGGCGTGTGAGGTAAAAAACTAATTGCATATTGATCGTGAGAAAAAAGTCCTGGTTTTAAATCTTAAGACCACGGAATTTTCGAAGTTATTGTCTTTGAATAATAACTATCTTCTGCCCGTGACTTTCTCTTATTTTAACATTAAATATGTCCTATGACACTCGGCAATACTGTAGCTTCCCATTAGTGAAAGAATTTTCAGAATCGGATCAGTAGTTCCGAAGATTATCCTCTACATACAAACTCATAAATTTTATCTCTTTAATAATAAAAGTATGGATGGATAAGTAAATTACAGATGGTTCCCAATCCGACTACGAAATAACATCTGCCAAAGTCACGCTCACGACCGTTACCGTATGTAACTTTTTGACATTGGCCTTGAATTTAAAGACAACGACTTCTTTGTAACTATAGACGCGCTAATCAGAAAAAACGCAAACTAAAGCAAACTCCGTTTCAAATTTAGAACAACCAACTGTCAAACTTTTTTTTTTTTTTATTCTGAGTGTAGAAAACGAATGAAATGAAATTGTTTATTCTGTAAGTAGGATATCCGAAACACTTTTAAACGTCATAATTATTACAAAAAAAAAAAGAAAAAGTTAGATGAGGTCGAAACCTCTGGGAAGAAAAGCCGAAACAAACTCAGAGGTCTCTTTTAAAGTCCAGACATAACCTTGGTCAGATCATGTGAAGACCATGTAGATTGATGTCTGAAATGGTCTTTTGAGGAAAGTAGGTACCTACCACACATACTAGAGGCGCGGTGTACGTTGCATTCATGTCATTCTTTGTATTTTGACAATAGAGGTTGCTCATTCAATACCAGCCTGTCTTTTGAACATTGGATGACTAAACCACAGATAAGATTAGCTAAAACTTGAGTCATTTATTCAAGTCAGGACAGAATGACCTTATCATTCGACCTTTTGTCCAATTATTTCTTATTTTTTCGACGAAAATACGTTAAACGATGACGTCAGATGAATGTAATGTTTTTATAACTTAACATACCATTACGCCTGAATTCCCTTGTACAGGCACGGGCATAAGTATGAATACACTTGGATTTATTCAAAGGCGATTTTCTCCGCTATTTTTTAATGAAATTTTATATTATTAGCAACATAGTATTTTCGAACCCATAGGTTTATTGTAGTGTCGTATGTCAACGTTGCATTCGTTATTTCGTGAAAAAATCGCAATTGAAAGTTTCCAACTGTTGACATATTAGTGCTTGTGACGTGAAATTTCGCCAGTTACGTTTAAATCCCATATAATAGTGGGCGAGCCTATTCCACAGGCTACTACTGAGAAATTCCAGATAGGAAAACTTAATAACACTTTTGTCCGACCTGGGAATCGAACTCAGGACCTCAGGCTTAGCAGTAACGCTCGCGACGACTAGACCAAGAAGGCAGTAATTTTTTTTAATTTAACCATATTCGGAATGCCAAAGTAAGTTATGATGTGTTGAGGAAAAATCTAGGTAGGTACGAAATGTACGAATATGTTGTTATTTCTGAGGATGATGTAACTAATTATGTATGTAGGTTTAATTATGTTATTCGAGCGTCGTTGCTCGACGTTTTAATTTTAAAATGTTATATTACGCATCAATTTTAATAATTTTAGCAACAAAATTGCATGTCTTTCCATTTCGTTTTGCTTTCTAAAACTTTTTATTTATCGATAAAAAAAATGGTAGTCACATCACTATCACGCATCTGTCATAAAACGGCCGAAGGTATCCGAAAAAGAAATTAGCAGGTGCACTGCACTAATCCAATGTATGCAGTGAAAGCACTGCTCGCAAAAATGCGCGCCAAGCCAACACGCACACGTAACACGGAAAAAAACTGTTTATAAACACAATGAAATTTCACTTCAAAATCATACTTCACAATTTAAAAAAAAAAATTAAGAACACACTCGCGAGAATGTCAGTTGCGGATTTAAAAACGAAATTTAAAAAAAATCACTGCTTCCGTCACCTTGCACCAAAGATAAGATAGACGATAGACGCGTGATGGCGTCCGCGCGCGGCAAATGACAGCCGTTGACTGGTCTCTGTCTGTTTCCGCCAGACGCGAGATAATCGCTCATGTTTTTAGGGGTCCGTCTGCTGAACGGAATGTTTTATTAGTTTATTTTTGAATTTATAAATAGTAATTATGTTATTTTGTCCCTGTTGTGTTGTATTTGCTTAAAACTTGCTTGTGTTTAGCAAAATAACTATTCTAATCTAAGTAATAGTAAAGATGAAGAGTTTGTTTGTTTGAACGCGCCAATCTCTGGAACTACCGGTCGGATTTAAAAAAATATTTTTGCATTTGGTACCAGTGCTGGGACACACCTTAAACTTTGCTAATTTGTAATCAAGATAGTCTGTACATTAGATTGACTTATTTTTTTTTTTTTTTTTTTGTAATAGAAACTGCACGTTTTTTTTTAACGTGCCTTGTAACGTAAAAGCGATATGCCCCCTCCATGCGACTTCTCTCTCTCTCTCTTCCTCTATCTCTGTCTCTTTTATTTTGGCTGAATGGGCCTGCTCTTGAGCTCAATCTCGCCTGAAGGGTAATTCGTGTAATTTAAAGAACGTTCAGTCTGATCTCAATTTCAATCTGTCAAAATTACCTCTAATTTCCCCCCATTTTTGACAAGTTTTTGACATTTGTTTGTCGCCGAAATGAGACTGCTACTAAATTTTGAACGTGAACGTATTTAAATACGGGACCTGGGGCCTAAAAAGCCCATTTTGGCAGAATCATAAAAGGATAACATTATGAATCATAATATCGCGAAGACAGCCCGTGTTTTTCTTTTTTTCGCTGCACTACGTAGGTATAATCAAAGAGATTGGGATTGGATTTGGATTGGATTGATTGGTATTTTAGCACAGACAATAAAAAATAACTGAAAAATCCTACACCAATGGGATAGGATACAATTGACTTAACAGTTAACTGTCCATTATGATTCATAATGTTATCCTTTTATGATTCTGCCAAAGTGGCATTTTTACGCCCCCTGGCCTTCTGATGGTAAGCGATTGGTCTATGATGAAACGAGCGTACCCAGGTAGTTTCGAGAAACCCTTTCGGACGGTCTTCATTCTTTAAGAACGAGGGGAAGCTCCTTAACAATAAAATGCTAGACATTGTTTTTTATTTTCCTAATATTTTTACGAGAACTAGTTCCCAATACTGGTTCTTTAGGTTTTAGGAAATACCAGTTTTTGAATTAATTGTGGCCAGATGTAAATCTGGCGAAAAGTAGATATGGAATAGGCAAACGCCTTGGGTCGGGCGAAGTATTATTCGGTTTTTGGTCAGTGGGTCGTCTTAGGAGCGGATTTCTACCAGGGGGCCTAAAAAGGCCACTTTGGGCGCATCATAAAAGGATATTACTATATGGCTAAGACAGTCCTTGTTTTTCTTTTTTTCGCTGCACTACGTAAGTATAATCAAAGAGATTGGTATTGGATTGATTGGTATTTTAGCACAGACAAAACAATAACTGAAAAATCCTTCACCAATGGGATTTGATACGATTAACTTAACAGTTAACTGTCCATTATGATTCATAATGTCATCCTTTTAGGATCCTACCTAAGTGGCCTTTTAGGCCCCCTCGAATTTCTCAGTAGCAGCCCACAGTCCAGATTCGTGCGCGGTTGATTGATGGCCAATAGGCTCGCACCTGCTAAGCAGACCATACACACTACGGTCCACCGTAGAGGTCTTCCTGTGCAGGTATGCCTGCGCAGGTGAACCGGAGCGTGTGTGGGAATAGACCTGTGCAGTTTTTTGAACCTCCGCAAGCGACCGGCACAAAATCGAAAACCAATTCTTTCGAGTGACACCGTACGGTGTACCTGTAAAGGAACAGAAGACCGCTTCGGTACACCGGAACGTCCCTATAGACGATACCGGCGTGTGGTTGACCTGCGCAGGCAAACCTGCACAGGTAACCTCTCTGGTACACCGTTGCGTGTATGGCTTACATAACATGGGACTTCTGCAGGGCTAGCATGGGCTGGGGATAAAACTTTTCTCCACCGGTTATTTCCACTGACAAGGGATAAAATTATTTTATCCACCTGCCAAAGCACGGCAACAGGGGGAAAGAGAATTATATCACTTTTTGACATTAGACGTGGATACTCACCCCCCGTCTATAGCATGGCGACTAGTGGAAGAGAAAAATTACAGATATTTTGACATAACAAAGGGAGAAATTTGTCCTCGTCTTTAGATGGTGGGTTTAAGTATATCTCTTGGAGAAAATATAATTAATTGTACTATAAAAATGTCTCGTGCTTACTGCCACCGTGAATAGTTTATCCACCCATGTCACCATGCTCGGAAGGTGGACAAAATTGACAGAGGGGAATAGTATTTTCTCCTCTCCCCGTGGATAAAATGTCTCCGGCCATGCTAGCCCTGCTGGCGAAATGTGGGTGTAGGTACTGTAAGTGCACCTCTACCTTACCCTTTGGAAAATACAAGCATGATGTTTTGTTATGTTGTAGTCACCTCAGGCAGACGTGCGAGCGTGCGACTTTCTTCAATGATGTCGCTTCGTTCCCCCAGTGAAATTGTCCCACTTTACACAGCTACACATGACATTGTTTTCTGCCACAATAATATTTCCTTTTTTGTATTCTATGCCAGTCTGATCGCTTGTAATGTCAGCTTAGAAATTGCAAAGGTCATAAATATTTAATGTCTGTTCCAAAAGTATACGATTACCTATACGAAAGTTTATCACAGCACTGCCGTGCTATTCTGTAAAAATCTCACCGTGAAAACTTAGGTGAAGTGAGCGTGGAGTGAGCTGTCAATAGTGTCAATTCCTAGCAAAAACAAACTCACTTCACCTAAGTTTTCACGGTGAGATTTTTACAGAATCGACCTGCTGTTGTTGAAATCCAATGCTTACTACAGTCTGTTCCAAAATTATCTGATGAAAGTGTAAACAAACTCTGTTCAAGTTAAATTCTTGCGTAATTTAACACCATGACTGCCACCGCGGTCACCGATGACCTCGAACAATAGATTTTCTATTGTGTCTGTCGTCTGGCAGTCAACGTGTTAATTAATCACTAAAGGAAATCACAGATTCATCAGCATTTAGAAGGTTTCAGCCGGTCGATTCTGTAAAAATCTCACCGTGAAAACTTAGGTGATGAGAATTTGTTTTTGCTAGGAATTGACACTATTGACAGCTCACTCCACGCTCACTTCACCTAAGTTTTCACGGTGAGATGGTTACAGAATCGCACTGCTGTATAAGTAATAAAAACTAAAACCAGATTACTGAAAAGGATGAAACAAGGAAGAACCTTCCCGTGGTCGCATGCTACCATAGCTTATAACTATGTTAGTACAGCGGCACGCGACCACGGGAAGGTACTTTCTTGTTTCATTTTTTTTTATTGCTGAATGGGCCCGCTCTTGACTTCGATCACGCCTGATGGAAAGCGATGGGTGAGGTCTATGAGGGAACAAGCGTTCCCAGAAGATGCCTAAGGCACTGGAACTCCCACGCATCAATGAAACACAGCAGGCTGCTTGACGCCGGACTCCGGCGGGAGGGTTACCACCGCAAGGTCACCTTTTTCAGTAGCCGTTCTTAGTTTTTAAACTTATTTTTGTTTAATTATTTTGGGAATTCTCCCTTTTCTATGGAGGATGGGAGAATTTTACACCCTGTTTCTCATACCTCTATAGATGGACTGTGTGGAAGATGAGAAGTCTAGAAAGGTGGTGACTACCGAGATGACGACTAATAGAGTTGCATGGAAAAAGAAGAAATCCTGCGTCAACTCTAAATAAATTGGGATAAAGAACAATTTGCTGCAACGCTTAATATTCCATCTTCCTTTTGAAACTTACCAGAAGCACATCAGAAGGCCAATTCTCGTAATTTAATAGTTCGAAATCTACCCCGCGTTCCCAATAGCGTCAAAAGCGATTATATCGCGAATCCGACCAAATGTAATAGTCACAAAATATAAGGACTATTGAGTACTATTTGTGACGTTGCGCATTGGTCGGATTCGCGATATAATCGCTTTTGACGCAATTCGGAACGAGGGGCTAAAGTGTATTTCAAATAAACTTGCGATAAATGTCATTCAACCACCCTGTACCAAAAAGTCCAAATAACTTACGATAGATATCGTTCGTCATACAAAACTGTCGCTAACATTGCATCGGTTGAGTTTCATAATACCAAACACGGAGTAAGTCAATGTTTTGATCGTGTTACCGACACTGCCCATACATTTTTTTCGTATGGTTTGGAAATATTGGGATACATTAGTAGAAGGAGGTGAACAAACTTTATCGCAAGTTTATTTGAAATGAACTTTAGTTGCAGTCTCATCTCAGCGACAAACAAGTGTCAAAATCCTTTGACAAGATTTTGACATAACAAATGTCAAAATCTTGTCAAAATGTAGGGAAATTAGAGATGTGTTTGACAGATTGGGACTGAGATCAGACTGTGAACGTTCTTAAAATACGAGAATTATAGAAACCGTCTGTTCATTAGCAAAAATATTTTCCTCATAAAAATCACGACTCGCTCCGACAATACCTATGTACTCCATACAGCGTACCGACCTCACTCAAGGACTGGACTGACGTAATGCTAGCGATGACTGCACTAATCACTCTTTTGAAAGCAGTAGATTGATGCAAATTATGACCCTTTATTACAGCGATGAAGTCACTCCGCAGTCTGCGGTGCTATTCTGTAAAAATCTCACCGTGAAAACTTAGGTGAAGTGAGCGTGGAGTGAGCTGTCAATAGTGTCAATTCCTAGCAAAAACAAACTCACTTCACCTAAGTTTTCACGGTGAGATTTTTACAGAATCGACCGGCTGGTTGGATATCGATGGTGGATGTTTGTGGGTGTATGATTCTTTGTCTTTAAATTGGCTAAACGCCCTTTCTAAAGAGTATTACAGACCATAGATAGATGTGACGGCGCTTCGGAAATATTTAAATAGACACCGGACCCAAGCCGAAGCAAAGAAAACCTGATCAGGTGGAGATCTGCCGGAGTGTCTGAGTCAGAGATGATTCCGCCCTGGATTGTAAATGTGGTGCTGTTCCACAAACAATGGGGTATTTAATATCGTGTCCAGCGAGTCCTGTTCTCTGCAGACACAGGAGCTGATGAACGCTACTGACAATTCTGGACTGACTCTATTTTCGATTCTGAACTCCCTGCGTTGAAATTTTTCACCGGTTATTTAAAAAAAAATTGCTGTTCCATATTTTGTTGTTTTTTTTTTAAACTGCTGTTCCAACAAAAGAAAAAGCGGATCAAACCGGAATGAGAAAGTTAATAGTGGATAAGACAGAGATTAAAACAGAAGACGAACAAGCAGGGGATCAGGGCCTCAAGTCTGCTATTACAATAGTGTCAGAATGGTCTATCATTGATTTCATAATTTTTGATTTTGACAAGTTTGGTAATCTATTAATATAATGGAGTCATTATGACTTTCCAATGGTCAACCACTGACACTCCATTGAAAGAAATGGTATAGAATGGTAATCTCGTACATAATGAAAAATGAATTACTGACTTAGGCGGTAATCTGCTAAAATTTTGACAGTTCCTTTGATCAGTGACCTACCAGTAGAACGTCATTGTGCAGTCATTGCTTTTAATTCGTTACGAGTATCGTATAATTTCTGTACCATTGACCAACCATTATGAATTTAGCAGATTACGAACTTTTAGTAAAATGACAATGGGATGGTGGTGGGATCGTGTTGGAATGACGAATTTATAAAAATAGCAGACTTGGGCCCCTGATCGGAATAACTCATTTTGACCGCGTAGGTAGGTTTTGCATTTGTCTATGAAACAGCATTTTTTTTTTATAGCCGTCTAATAATTTCTACGCTAGTGGGGGGAGAGTCTAGCTAGAATCATATGCTGAATTCATGGATACATACATTTTGCGCGTCGATATGCCACAGTGTAAGAAGAGGACTGTGAGGAAAAACGGATTATAGTATAGCGGTATGAGGAACAGGGTGTAAAGTTCACTCATACTCTATAGAAAAGGGAGGATCCTCCGACCAGACGGGTGTTGTGTCTGGCGGGCAACTGCCCGATGATTCATTATGCCGTTGTATCTACGTTAGTTGCGCGGTGAACTCTGCTTGCGAGATGCAGGATTTGGCGTGACGTCAGTATTACGCGTTGTTCGCATGTGGCGTTGTAGATACCGCGCTACAGTAGCGAGAATCCTCGTATCTGTTAACACCAATAGCTCTCAGTTAGGTTAAATTAAAACAATTGACTGGTGCATGTGAAGGTCAGCGGGAAAACACTTATCAAAACATCAATTGATTTATGAGTGTGTGCCGTCCTATCTCCGAAATCCTTACTTTATTACCAATAAACTTGAATTACTACATAAATTCAATTTGTTTTTAACAAGGTAGAGGTCATATATTAAGGTAGAAAGGGGGATACGAGACTACCGAACGGATTTTAAGGTAGAATGTCAGCAATGGACGGAGTAACTTGTGAGGAAGGTTTAGATATTATATAAGTAGTTCACTAATGAATGACGATGTTTCCGTCAATTCCTGCACATCATTAGGCGGGAGGAAACGCCCGGGTGTCACCATTGCCAGGATGGCCCAGAGGACACGGTGGAGGTCTGCCCCGCTTGGGCGGAGCACCGCCGTGTCCTCGTAGAGGCGATCGGCAGCGGCGGCGACCTGTCGCGTCCGGCCCTGGTGCAAGCCATGGTCCGGAGCGAGCGTCGTGCGAATAGATTTTCAAACATTTGAGTCGCGCGACCGCGTCGTGCGCTTGTCAGTTAGGACACTTATTCGAGTTCAATATGTTTGGTCGCGCGTTCGTGCGAGTAAAATTCGCGCGAACCTACGATGATCACGCATTCGCGTTCTATTAGGACGATGCCTAATGTTAAAGCGAAATACTGTTAAAAACTCGGATACTTTACACAGATCGTGATTAGACCTCAACTTTTATGATTCTTCTGTCCTTGGAGTACAGTCCCGTTTGTTATGCTGTTAAAACCAGTTTACAACTTAGTGTTTAAATGCAGACAGACGAATTGTAAAGTCAGTCAGACCTTTTTGTGTTTAGTTTTTTTGGTGGCTAAATAATAACAGCCGTAACAGGTCGATCGATCAGGTGAAGCTACGCTTGCCGCGGTTGGTCTGTGGATGGGTGACCATATTTACATACCGTGACCCCTCCGTGCCTCGGAAAGCACATTAAGCGGTCGGTCCCAGCTGTCATTCGTGGATCTTTGACAGTTGTTACGAGTAGTCAGAAGCCCGAAAGTGTGACAAGCAGTCTTATCAAGGGGTGCCGTATTACCCAGTAACTGGGTTGTGTAGGTCAGATAGGCAGTCGCTCCATGTAAAATACTGGTAGGTATTCAGCTGCATCCGGTTAGACTGGAAGTTGACCCCAATATAGTTGGGAAAAGGCTAGGCAGATGATGATTGGTCGCAAGCGTTACTGCTGATCGTGAGGTCATGGGTACGATTCCCGGGTCGGACAGTGTTATTGAGTTTTTCTATATCGTTCTCACATGCATAATTTTTAACATGAATGATGTAAACAAGACTTTGTAACCATATTATTTTGATTTAAAAGAGTGTCCATGGAGTTTCTTGCCCGTTCTTCTCCATATGTACCTACGCTTTGGAATGGGCAACTAGCTTCATCTTTCTGACTGACCGACTTCTTGACAATGAGGGATTTTCTTTTTCTTTTTTTTTTTAGCGCTTCCCTAGTCGCTGGATAGATGGCGCTGAACTTGGTAAGTTACTGCAAGGAACGAACGTCACATAATTATTTTATTAATTCACTTGGATGTAATTTTGAGATCGTAAAACGAAAGCAAACGAAACTGTCACTCAACGAGCGTATATGACGTGACGCAATGTTTTTTTTCCATGCGTTTTGACTTTGGCACCTAGTAACGTAGTCAGTTCAACGCCATCTTCAGGGTTCTTGGAAACTATGTTTTTTTTTTTAATACTCAAAAGAAAAACCTCTCATTCAAAAGTGCCTGTAATTGGTTTAATTGAAATAAATGCTTTGAGTTGAGTTGAGTCTATCTGCAATTTCTTTTTCCGGAGTTAAGATTGGTGCCGGGTTGATCCCCATGTGACAGGGGCCGACTCTATTGCTATCAACCGGACAAATATCCAGCTACTAAGAGGTTCCAGATGGAAAAACCACTGCCCTACCTGAGAATCCAACCCAGGACCACATGCTCAGCATTAGTGCTTGGGGACCGCTTGACCAGCGAGGCAGTAGAGTATATGGAGTTCATCTTGATAGGTTTTTCTTTTCGTTAACAGTCCCACTGTTGGCCAAAAGTCTCTTATCTCTCTCACCTCTTGGAGTTAGCCATATTTCTGGTCAAATTGCCATGAACTCATCCATGTTTATTACCTGTAAAAGAAAAAAAAAGGTTAAGAAAAAAGCAAGAATATTATGGATTCTTTCTACATATTCCTAAATATCTAAGCCACGCCAGAGATTGTCCGAAAGGGTTCTATTCTAAGGAAGGAACATGGATGGGTTTTAGTCAGTAAGAGTCTGACACGCTCTGGGCGGGTGGAGCGGAAAGGGTCATTTGATGATTTCACACCACTGACCTCTATAATACAAGTAAGTAGAGGTCAGTGTTTCACACCCTCAAAAAAAAAAAGGGTAACAACTGGCAAAAAATACAAGCATACGAACATAGAACCTCCTTTTTTCTGTCGGTTAAAACCAGAACATACAGCTCCAGAAATAAACTAAAATCAAGTATGGAAACACATTTACATAATAATTTTGCTAAAATCCAGAAGATATGGCAAATTCAACAACCACAAACATTTCGACTTGAATGAGGGATTTTTTTTTTTTTAACTCCTCCCTAGTCGCTGGATAGATGGCGCTGAACTTAATAAGTTACTGCAAGGAACGGAACGTCAAATGATTTATTGATTATTTCAATCGTAAAACGAAAGCAAACGAAAGTGTCAGTCAACGAGCGTATAGGTATGTCATCATCATTTCAGCCGAAAGACGTCCATTGCTCCCCCAAGCACCTCCACTTCGACCGGTCCTGTGCTTCCATATATTTGTTCGTGGTACCCCAAGGGGGACTAGACTGGGGGACCACGGGCTAGTAGCGGTATGTTACGGGACACAATGTTTTTTTTTTCTCCATGCATTTTGGCTTTGGCACCTAGTCACGTCGTCAGTTCAACGCCATCTACAGAGTTCTTGGAAACTATGTTTCTTTTATAATACTCCAAAAAAATACCTATAAGGAATTTTTCAGTTACTATCCCGGAGTCTGGTTAAACATGAATATTTGTCCTGTTGCGGTTTACATTGCGTGACCTTCTAATTTACATGAAGTGTTTTCATTAATTAGGTACCTACCTATTAATTTTTCCGTAGAGAATATATAACATAAATGTGGCTAAACGAACAATGTTTCCTTCCTTCCTCATTCTGCTGTCACGTTACATCAGGATAAAATTACTTAAATATATGTACTACCTACAAAATTTAGGTAACGTAGACACGGATAAGGGGTCCTTAGTATCTCCTTATTAGGGTTCCGTACCCAAAGGGTAAAAACGGGACCCTATTACTAAGACTTCGCTGTCTGTCCGTCTGTCTGTCTGTCTGTCACCAGGCTGTATCTCAAGAACCGCGATAGCTAGAGAGTTGAAATTTTCACAGATGATGTATTTCTGTTGCCGCTATAACAACAAATACTAAAAATAAAATAAAATAAATATTTAAGGGGGGCTCCCATACAACAAACGCGATTTTTTTGCTCTTTTTTGCTCGATATCAAAAATGGCAACAGGTAGGCACTTGAAATATTCACAAAATACTCAATTGTATTTAAACTTTAATAATAAATAATAAAATTAAAATAAAATAAATATTTAAGGGGGGCTACCATACAACAAACATGTTTTTTTCGGCGTTTTTGCCTTGTGGTACGGAACCCTTCGTGTGCGAGTCCGACTCGCACTTGGCCAGTTTTCCAAGCCTATGTCGCAGCCAACTGGTTTAATTAGCCGTTTAGTTAACCGCCTTGCTTTTGGAAGTAGTGCTCGACTCGCTTCGCTCTCTCCGCTCGATTCACTCTCTCGGCTCGCAAGCGGTATAACCTAACCCATTTGGTCGGGGTGCCCTGGCTTAGTTACTGCAACAAATTCGGCTCGCGCGTGATTGGTTACAGTTCTAACCTTAACTATAATATTGAATATCATTCAGGCCATTAGTTGAAAGGCCGCTGTTTAGTTAAAAGGCTAGGCGGTTAACTGAACGGCTAATTAAACCAGATGGCTGCGACCCATATACCACGACAACCGATATCCACACAACTTTTCAATTACTGACCCTGACGCCACTTTCAGACTTCCTCTTATGTACTCATTTCTTATTCTATCCATTCGTGTCACCTCAGCTGAACGCAATTGCCTTCATTCATCCCTTTTGTGCCCCAAAATTCTGATCCATACAGGGCAGCAAGTCTAACCATCGTTTTATAAATCTTCTCCATAAGTTTAAGGCTACGCTGACCGCGCGGCGGCGCCCTCATCGTGTGTTTGGTTATTTCTTTTATTTTAGAATGAAAATGCAGAAAATAAGCACGTTAAGTTGTGCTCCACAAGATTATACTGTTACGAGCTTCGGGTTCGTGACAATAAAAATTGCCGATTTAATAACCAAAAATTTACACTTTAATTAACAACACTACTTACAACTCAAACACACTAATTACAAAACACAATATTACACTACTGATCGCTTTAGACGCACTTGAAGATCGCTTCGGATGTTTTCACTTCGATTGCTTATCTAACACTGTGTCGCTCGCGGCTCACGCCGGCCTTATATATAGTGCCGCAGAGAGTTCTAGAACCTTCCATTGTAGAAACATCTAGAATGTTCGAGTCACTTGAATTCGTCGAAAATACGGTTTTTCTGGGGATCGCGCTTGACTCAAAGCTACAGTGGGGTCCGCACTTAACATCACTTGCAGGGCGGCTAAGTTCGGCCGCTTACGCTGTTTGGAAAATTCGCCAATTAACAGACGTGGATACCGCGAGACTGGTCTATTTTAGTTACTTTCATAGCATCATGTCTTACGGTATTTTGTTGTGGGGACGGGCTGCAGATATTGATTCTATCTTCATTCTGCAAAAGAGGGCTGTCAGAGCCATCTACAAGCTCAGCAGACGCGATTCTCTACGAGAACTGTTTAAAGAAATTAACATCATGACGGTTCCTTGTCAATATATATATGAAAACATTATGTACGTTCGAAAAAATCTACATCTTTTTAGTAAGATAAGTGACAGGCATAATTTTAACACTAGAAATAGGGACAAATTAGATCAACCGCGTTTCAGATTGTCTAAAGTAAAAACTTCTTTTATGGGTTACTGTGTAAAATGTTATAATAAAATACCATTCGATATTCTTCAATTAAATGAGAAGAAATTTAAAACATGCATTAAACGCACACTATGTAGACAAGCATATTACAAGTTGGATGATTACATCGTAGATAAAAATGCTTGGCTTAATGCTGGTCCTGCTCCACAGGCACTTGGGCTCACTAGTTAAAATTTCAATATTTGGAAGAGGTGCTTCCCTTTTTCTTTTTCAATATTTCTGACATTACAAACATAACTTTTTTATTTTATTCAATCCAGTTTTAATTGTTGAATACTGCAATATTAGATACCTCTTCCTGATTGGTAGTAAATTATATTAACATCTTAAATAAATTGCAAACTATAGTTTTGTATAATTTAGAAGCATTTTTTTTAATTTTTGTAAATGTAAGAACCATGTTTCCGTTTATAATAATTTTTTTTGTTGTTGACTTGAAAGAGCATGGCAGTTGAGAACGTGTCATGCTTACTTAAATGTCTCACCGATGGTGGCGCGTGTGTTGGATTATTCGGTTCCCTACAAAATGGTTGAGCTGGGTGGTGCTGATCCACGCGTCATGTTCGTGAACGGGTGCCGTCGGTTGAGACTGGTCATCTCTTAACTGCCAAGGCTTATTTTTAATCTTATATTTTGAATTGTTTCTTCATTTGTCTTTTTGTTTACATTGTTCTCACATATAGAAGCAACAAGAATAATGTACCCAGGATTTTGTAATAACTTGATTTAAAAGAGTGTCCATGGAGTTTCTTGCCAGTTCTTCTCCATAGAGATCTACGTTTTGGAATGGGCAACTAGCTTCAACTTGCGGACTAACTGACAGACTATTTAATTTTGACAATTCAAAAGTGCCTGTACAAGGTCTAATTGAAATAAATGCTTTGAATTTGAATTTGAATTTGAATTGTACATACAGGCCCCGAGCGACCAGATGTCGATAGTTCGGGAAAGTTCTAGAAAGTTGTCGCATCGAAATTTCTAGAAGGGTCTTGACTACTAGTTCCGCTACTCGATACTAGATGGCGCTAGTGGTAACTAATGTCACCATGTACCAGGCATTAATTGTGGCGCGCAACAATATGTTAATATTATTATAAACGGTAGTTTTACATTGTTTAGTTTTATTATAATCACTAAAACGGAAAATAGTGGCCACTATTTTCCGTTTTTCACTGTTCTGCGTCGTCGCAGCGTCGACTATTACTGACTATGATTAATTAAATTATGATAATTTAATTATTATTTCAATTAAATTAGTCAATAATGGCGCCGATTCTGTTGTTCACAAACTAAACTAAATTTAAGTTCAGGCATCTATTTCTTTCTATTTCATTAGGACAAGGACAGAAGATAAATATTAGTTTAGTCCTGTCAAATTAGTCAGCGCTTGGCGTAAATTGACGTATTTTTAGTGACCAATTTTTTAATCTCGTCTAAAGTTGTCTATGGTCTCTATGGAGTATCTTAATTTGACAGGACTAAACTAATATTTATCTTCTGTCCTTTTCATAATGAAATAGGAAGAAAAAGATGCATGAACTTAAATTTAGTTTAGTTTGTGAACAACAGAATCGGCGCCATTGTATAATTTATTAGTCATTATTATATTCATAATGACTCAACGCAGGTGTGGCATACAATGCGTTGATCCGTTGCGACGACGCAACGCAACGCACTAATAGAGCATCGCCCTAACACGCTCCGTAGCACTATTGATAACGATTGTGGTGAATAGGCAGTTGAGACCGCGAAATTCAAATTTTCTTACGTTTTTTGCAATTTGCAAGTTAGATTTCTACCACTAACACTTTTCCATATGAGATTGGTGGTTGGTGGTAGAAATCTAACTTAGAAAGATACGAGTATATTAATGATTCTCATGATTATAATTCCCTAAATATGTACCTATTATTGTCGCGAATCATATTTTGATCAAGATACAATCTGACACTGACATGCAAATTGCAAAAAACGTAAGAAAATTTGCAAGTTAGATTTCTACCACTAACACTTTTCCATAAGAGATTGGTGGTTGGTGGTAGCAATCTAACTTAGAAAGATATATTAATGATTCTAATGATTATAATTCTCTAAATATGTACCTGTTATTGTCGCGAATCATATTTTGATCAAGATACAAGATACAGAATCTTATAGGTCAGGGTCGATGACGATTCGCGTAAACGATTCGCGGAAAGCGATAGCAAAAAACATCTTTTCTAGTTCCGGCGCTCCCTGGTGCGCAGTTTGTCCCTCTATCTTGCTGAATGGCAAATATCATGAGCTAATCTTGAGGCTCGTGGATAAGTAACAACAACCGTATGGGTCGACCGATCAGGTTAAGCTACGCTTGCCACAGTTAGTCCGTGGATGGATGGCCATCTTTATAAACAAGACCCCTCCCCGTGTATCGGAAAGCCGTTGATCCCGGCTGTCATTCGTGGATATTTGACAGTCGTTACGTGTCGTCCAGTCTTACCAAGGGGTATCGTATTACCCAGTAACTGGGTTGTGGAAGTTAGGGTATGCCGTCGCTCCATGTAAAATACTGGTATTCAGCTGCATCCGGTTGGATTGGAAGCCGATCCCAATATAGTTGGGGAAAGGCTGACGTCTCTAGACGCTGCCATTCCATGCTCTGTGTCAGAAGACGGATGTATGGAAGCAGTGCTGACTGCCAGCTACTCAAAATCAAACTCCAAAGTCATTTATTCAAGCTAGGCTGAGTCTCAGCACTTTTTGATCGTCAAAATTAGGTACACAAGATGGACTGTCTGGCCAGAACTTTCTAGTACTTTCTCGAACTATCGACATCTGGTCTCTCGAACATTCTAGATGTTTCTACAATGGAAGGTTCTAGAACTATCGGCGGCACTATATAAGGCCGGGATGCCCCACGACCGACACAGTTTGGATAAAGCGATACAAGCGAACACATCGAAGCGATCTTCAAGTGCGACTTAGAGCGATCAGTAGTGCAATTGTGATTTATAATTAGTGTGTGTTGAGTTGTTATTAGTGTTGTTGATTAAAGTGTAATTTTTTTGGTTATTAAATCGGCAGTTTTTATTGTCACGAACCCCAAGCTCGTAACAATTCTATACTAGGCAAGGTAGGTATCTACTGGTCAGCATAATCCACCTATAATGTTCCCACTGCTGGAATACAGGCCTCCTCTCTGTGAGAGGGAGTGGGCTGTAATCCACCACGCGGGCCCAGTGCGGGTTGACAGATGTCACATGTCTTCGAATTTTTCGTTCCAGCAGGATATGCCGGTTTCCTCACGATGTTTTCCTTCACCGTTTTGAGAGCAGTGGTCATGAAAGTAAAGCACCTGTCTGGGTTTAAACCTACGACCTACAACTCGTAAGTCGCTGCCTCATCTTCATCTACTGAAATGACTCCTCCCGCTCTGGGTGCAGCGGAGGGGAGTGTCAGACTCTTACTGACTAAAACCCACCCGTGTTCCTTCCTTAGCCCTTTATGTTCCGGCACAGCGGTAACCCTTTCGGACAATCCCGCTGACCCGGCAGGCTTCGGCCCTAAGGGGCCCCTCCTCGATGCTGACACCTCTTTGAGGCGCGCGTGGAACACGTACGCGCTGTCCGGCACGGGCCTGGTCCTGATCGGACGGTGAGCTACCCATTACTCTCCGCCCGCCCACCAAATTACTTTACATCCCAAAATTAATAACAAGATTATCAACCATGACACAGAATGCAAGCGTTAGACAATCAAGGAGTCATTTAGCAACGATAAAATAAATAAAGTAATAATTCGAATAGAAGATAAGTAAGCTATTATTAATCCGTTATAATCCTTGATAAAGAAGTTTTTATTAAGATATAAAATATTAAAGTTTATTATCGACTGTTTCTGGGTATGAGTGCTGTAACTCCTGGATAACGGTGAGATAATGATATTAATCAATTCTGATTATAATGTTAGCTCTAACTAGCTTCTGGCCGCGACTTCTCGTTCTCCGATCCACCCCGTCGGATAGCATCGCCCGCGCTATTACTTCGTTTTCGCTTAGCGTTCTTTCTGAGGAGAAACTCCTTAGCGTTCTTTCTGTTTGGCTCCTTAAGGTCCTAGTGTCTACGGTGGAGCATACGGTGGAGGTCTGCCCCGCTTCGGCGGTGCACCGCCGTGTCCTCATAGAGGCGATCGGCAGCGGCGGCGACCTCTCGCGTCCGGCCCTCCTGGACCATGGCTTGCACGCCATGGTCCGGAGCGAGAGGGAGTGGGAGGCAGTCACCTCCTTCTGCGAAGCAGTCATGCTAGCGAAGGAGGTGGCGGGACGTCTGAGGGAGAGAGCCTCACGTAACAGCCGCCGCGAGAGCGCTCCGGGCGTCGGTTACCGTAGGCGCGGGCCTGCGGACGGAGAGTAATGGGTAACTCACCGTCCGATCAGGACGGCGCGTACGAGTTCCACGCGCGCCTCAAAGAGATGTCAGCATCGTTTGAAGGGGCCCGTTAGGGCCGAAGCCTGCCGGGTCAGCGGGATTGTCCGAAAGGGTTATCGCTGCCCCGGAACATAAAGGGCTAAGGAAGGAACACGGGTGGGTTTTAGTCAGTAAGAGTCTGACACTCCCTTCCGCTCCACCCAGAGCGGGAGGAGTCATTTGATGATTTCCCATTCGAAAAAGGCCTTTGCCCCGCAGTGGGCCACAAAAAAGCTCGTTTCAAAAACACTCCCGCTCTGGGAGTTTTGGACTTTTTTTTTGTCTATGGGAAATCACAAAATGACCCCTTCATTTTGTGATTTCCCATAGACAAAAAAAAAGTCAAGGAAAAAAAAACCTTTAGCCTTTTTCAAAAATTGGGCCTATCAAATACAAAAAGTATTTTCAAATCCGACCGGGAGTTTCAGAGATTAGCGTGTTCAAACAAACAAAATCTTCAGCTTTATTATTAGTAATACCTGCGCCCCGCGACTTCACCCGCGTAATGTCGATCCCATGGGAATATCGGGATAAAAATTAGCCTCTAAGTTACTCCAGGGTGTCAGCTACCTCCATACAAAATTTTATCAAAATTGGTCCAGCCGTTTGAGCGTGAAGAAGTAACAAACATATAAACACACACACACATACTCACAAACTTTTGCCTTTATAACATTATAGTGTGATAGATCACAGATATAGATAGACGTAGATAACGCAATTTATTACGATCTGTATGGAAACCAAGCGTGCCATTTTCTGACTTCCTACTATGTCGTCACAAGCACTAATTTAGTGATAGGAAAATCAAATCGATTCAAAGACGCCGCCGCTTGTGGCACCCGTCTCGCCCCGCCCCCGGGGCCTAGCGCCAGCGCTCACGCTCACCCAGCCAGCAGTACACAGGACTGAGCGCGAAAGTGGCGGCTTACGATTTTTTTACGTAAGCTGGTGCGATTTTTGGCACGCGAAGTAGTTGCTCTTGCGTTATCTAGGTGTATCTATATCTGTGGTATAGATTTACAGTCCGACTGTAAATAAGCCATCGCGTCTTTTCTTCAAGGGCGAATAGATTACAGTAGCATAATCGTATCCAGATTCAGAACTTTTCGATTGCCAAACAAATGGTTTGCAAGATATTGCTACAAAAATGGCTTATTCCGTTTTTTTTCTTCTCATATATCATCTGCCTTTTCCCAACTATGTTGGGGTCGGCTTCCAGTCTAACCGGATGCAGCTGAATACCAGTATTTTACATGGAGCGACTGCCTATCTGACCTCCACAACCCAATTACTAGGTAATACGATACCCCTTGGTAAGACTGGTTGTCAGACTTTCTGGCTTCTGACTACCCGGAACGACTGTCAAAGATCCACGAATGACAGCCGGGAACAACGGCTTAACGTGCTTTCGAGGCACGGAGAAGTCTCGGTATATAAAGATGGTCATCCATCCACAGACCAACCGTGGCAAGTGTAGCTTTACCTGATTGATCGACCTGTGTGGCTGTTATTGTTGTACTTAGCCACGAGCCTCTCTCTTTCTTTTCTTTTGTTTTGTCATATTTATTAGCCAGTAATGTCCCACTGTTGGGCAAAGGCCTCCCTACTGTCTTTCCACCTCTCCCTGTCCAGAGCTACCAAGGACCAATCTTTATTAAAGGAGTCCAGCTCATCCCGCCATCTCCGTCTGTGTGTCCATCCAAGTACACCACCGCAGGGTTTAATTTGAATACAAGGACCAAAATCTAGCACAAGGAGTGGGTATGTGAGGATCGTAGCAGTAGGAGGCCTTCAATCAGTCTATTCCACAGATATATGTACATACACCTAGATAACGCAAGAGCAACTGCCTCGCGTGACAAAAATCGCACCAGCTTACGTACAAAAATCGTAAGCCGCCACTTTCGCGCTCAGTCATGTGTACTGCTGGCTGGGTGAGCGTGGGCGAGACGGGTGCCGCACGCGTCATTGATTCGATTTGATTTCCCCATCACTAAATACTGCTTGTGACGTCATATTAGGTAGTCGTGATACTTCCGTTATCTAGGTCTATCTAAAAACACATAAAATTCATAATATCCAAGTCGTAATATTGCACGATAAAAATCTCACGGTAGAAACTTAGATAAAGTGAGCTGTCAATAGTGTCAAATCTATAGTGTCAGGTGGAACGCCAGCTGATGTCACCAAGTTTTTACAGAAAGGTCGGCTGTAGTTTCTGCCTCTCCCTATGAGACGGCGTTAGTTTACGTATCATCATCATCATTTCAGCCGATAGACGTCCACTGCTGGACATAGGCCTCCCCCAATTTTGGGGGGGGTTTGCCATAATCGCCACGCTTGGCAGGCGGGTTGGCGATCGCAGTATGGTATGATGGTGGAATAAATAGAGAACGCTGCTGCCCATTCTCCGGTAAGACCCTTAGTCGCCTTTTACGACACCCACGGGAAGTAAGGGGTGGTGCAATTCTTTAAGTCCGGCACCAAACAGACAATAGTTTACGTATGCAGAAACAAAATCTGTGTCTTGCGAGAGAAAACAAAACACTACACTAATTTCGTACGGAACCACGCCAATAATGACACATGTGCGCTCGTCCAACACGTGCGCCCCACCCGGTGCTATGTTTAGACAAAGTTCACAAGCAAATATGGCGACTCTTTTACTTTTTTTTTGTTGCTTCAGCCGGAAGGACCTCCCCTGCGGAGATTTTTGTCACTGGGAACGTGTGCCAAGAAAAAGACAACGATAATGATGAGAAATGAATGTGTTATTACTCGTGGGTTAATATTAACAGCGCACGAGTTGCCGCGGTCGGTTCATGGATGGGCGACCATTAATTACATATCGACTGTCCCGGCTGTCATTCGTAGATCTTTGACAGTCGTTGCACAGTCAGAAGCCCGAATATCTGACAACCAGTAACCAAGGGTTTCCATGTTTGTAACCCAGTAACTGGGTTGTGGAGGTCAGATAGGCAGTACATTTGCCTCTCCAGAAGAAGATGAGAAGACCTAACAAAACATCGTTTGACTTTATTCAACGCTAAAACTATGTTTTGGTGGTGACTTTTTGCAAATTAGCATTATCCCAAACACGTTTAATTCTCCGAACGAGGTTTGCACCTGAGTCAAAGTCAACAAAAAATATTTATTTAAATCTTTAGCAACGATATCTTATTTAGTTATTGGATAAGAGCCTATACTATCTCAGCTAAAATTCACTCTTTATCTCGCTCGCACGATACTGACTACACTAGACTGTGTGAGAGCGAGACAGAGTGCGGTGCTGGGCGAAAGGCAGCGCCAATAGTTTAGGTATTTGCTTTTTACGGTGAAAATAAAGGTAATTAAAAAAAAAATAACATAAGACCTTAGTTCAGTTAGTATGCAAAGTTTCACGATCTAATTTGAAGTATGTTTTTTGAATACCAGCAGCGGTTCGTTGTTCGGTTTGGAGGTAACTTTGGATTTTTTTTTTCTATCGAGAAAATTTTATGGAATCGCGTTTTCGTCTAACATAGTACTTAAAATTAATCCTCAACATTACCATATATTTATTTCAAAATTAATGCTGCGGTATTTTCGACATAACGGAGGATCGTGCTAAGCCATCAGCAGGGCTAGCATGGCCGGAGACATTTTATCCACGGGGAGAGGAGAAAATACTATTCCCCTCTGTCAATTTTGTCCACCCTCCGAGCATGGCGACATGGGTGGATAAACTATTCACGGTGGCAATAAGCACGAGACATTTTTATAGTACAATTAATTATATTTTCTCCAAGAGATATACTTAAACCCACCATCTAAAGACGAGGACAAATTTCTCCCTTTGTTATGTCAAAATATCTGTAATTTTTCTCTTCCACTAGTCGCCATGCTATAGGCGGGGGGTGAGTATCCACGTCTAATGTCAAAAAGTGATATAATTCTCTTTCCCCCTGTGGATAAAATAATTTTATCCCTTGTCAGTGGAAATAACCGGTGGAGAAAAGTTTTATCCCCAGCCCATGCTAGCCCTGCTGAGGTAGTATAGGCTCTTAAAGGAACCACTGATTTTGTACCAGGGACATGGAATGCTAGGTGACACTGCAACTGACATCAGACGAAGATGAAGGGACGAACTTGAGTTCTACGGAAAGGCTTTTTTTTTATGGGAAATCATCAAATGACTCCTCCCGCTCTGGGTGGAGCGGAAGGGTACGGAAAGGCTTATGGCGTAATTGCGTAACCCACTATTAGTAGTAGGCGTTATTTATGTTGTTGAGTACGCAAATCTTTCAAACATTTGAAGCAATGAATTAGCAATATCCCTTAAATTGATTCAGATTCATTCGTGGATCTTTGACAGTCGTTACGAGTAGTCAGAAGCCCGAAAGTCTGACAACCAGTCTTACCAAGGGGTATCGTATTACCTAGTAACTGGGTTAAAAGAAATTTCGAAACGGCTGGTTGACACTTCCCGTGACCCAAGGGCTGGCTTTTACCTTGGCCAGAGGCAAAGCATCGCCATACAACGTGGTAATGCCGCGCCAGTCTCTTGGGTAAGTACATTACCAGTCGACAGCGATGCGGATAAGTTTTTCGACGCTATTTTCTAGTTTCTGTATAGTTTTAGTTAAGTTAGAATATAATTTTGTTATTTTTACCTGTCTAAATAAACAATGTACGAGTATGTATTACTGTAACTGGGTTGTGGAGGTCAGATAGGCAGTAGCTCCATTTAAAATACTGGTATTCAGCTGCATGTGTTTAGACTGGAAGCCGACCCCGACATAGTTGGGAAAAGACTAGGCAGATGATGAGCTGGTCAGAATAGACGGCAGTTTACCTGATTAACTAATCGACATATTTATTCCCTTTTAAGGTTTACATTAAAGAACTCGTATATGTAGTCGTTCTTTGTATAATTCTTAGAATTCTAGTTTCTCTATTAGGACAAACAGGATGGTTTTGATTTGACGGAAGCATTGCTTGCAGTAGGAACTCTTTATCGTAAATCATAGACAGTTAGATAACAAAGTCTACGTGGTCTTCACATGATCTGACAGTTTGAGTAATTTATGTGGCCTCCTACCTACCCAAATGTCCTTTCTTTGGTATTGTTCGTCGAATCGTTGAGCTCCTTAAGTTTTGAGTTGACCTACACGATTTCTGACAAATGCGTGCACTGTGTGGTTCTTTCCTCAAAAGGCCATCTCAGACATCGATCTACATGGTCTTCCTATAACCTGACCAAGATTATGTCTGGACTTTAAAAGAGACTGTGACCTCTGAGTTTGTTTCGGCCTTTCTTCTCAGAGTAGTCAGATAGGAAACGCCGACCTCATCTAGTTTAAAAAAAATATGATTGACGTGTAAAAGTATTTGTACAAACTTACTTACAGAAAAAATAATAATTGATCTGAAAGAGGGGTTCTTGTATGGCTACCATTTCTAAGTTCGAAAAGCCCTGACGAAAAGCCGGACATTTGCAAAAACTTATTTTGCAAATGTCCGGCTCCAGACATTTTATTTTGTACTTAATCTTAATTTTTTTTTCAATTTTCATTTAAGTTTTTTGTTATCAAAAAAATCTCCATCGATGACTCCGTGCAATTTCCGGACGGAGGGCAAAAAAAACCGGATAAATCCGTACAGACGGGTATACCTGTCCTATGTATACTACCCACATTCAGCTAGTTATAAAAGCCCCATGTAATAGGGGGAGACCCTATTGCCATGGCCACAAATCCAAACTCCGGGCTGCTACTGAGTAATTCCAGATGGAAAATTCCAATAAAACTTTCCTCGATCCGGGAACTGAACCCAGGATCTCATGTTCAGCAATAGCGCTTGGAGCCTCTAAGCTAACTTGAGTTGGTCTCATGGTCACTATGGCAGCTAGATATTCATCTTTGTCTGCGTTCGAAACCACGAAAAACCTAAACACAGCTTTTTGTTAGCAAAGTTTTGCCGGGTCAGCGGGATTGTCCGAAAGGGTTACCGCTGGCCCGGAACATAAAGGGCTAAGGAAGGAACACGGGTGGGTTTTAGTCAGTAAGAGTCCGACACTTCCTTCCGCTCCACCCAGAGCGGAAGGGGTCATTTGATGAGTTCCCTTCCGCAAAAAAAAAGCCATCGCGGCAGCCCTACTTTCCTGTTTTGACGTAATTTGCAAATCAAAACTGAGGTTTTGTTGTCTTGAACTTGAAATCAATTCACCTGTACACACATATATTATTATCTTTGTCTCATTCATACCTCCGTCTTTTAACGTAAGACTGCTCCTCTCACTCGCACATTCTGATGATGTGATTGTTTAAATAGCAGCCATAGTTTGACTTTACTTAGTAGCAACAATAATATTTTCATACATTACTGATTAACAGTAAGGTCTGGTGTTTAGTACTCGCAACCGGCGTGCGTGTATGACCAGAAGGTCAAATCCCGCAATAAAAAACTGGCCAAGTGCGAGTCGGACTCGCACACGAAGGGTTGTGGCCTTGTGGTGCGGAACCACAAGGCATAAACGCCGAAAAAACACGTTGGTTGTACGGTAGCCCCCCTTAAATATTTATTTTATTTTGTTTTTAGTATTTATTGTTATAGCGGCAACAGAAATACATCATCTGTGAAAATTTCAACCGTCTAGCTATCACGGTTCATGAGATACAGGAGGCGTTCTGTAGTTTCTGCTTACCTCCATGTGAAGAAGGCGTCATTAGGATATCGTACCAAAATGTAAAACGGAACACTTATAATGAAAAAGGCGTCATTAGGATTTCTTACCAAAATGGTAAAACGGAACCCTTATGGTGAGACTCAGTCTGTCAGTCTGTCTGTCTGTCACAGCTGGATATCTCAAGAACTACTAATGCTATCAACTTGAAATTTGGAATAGTTTTAGTTAGATGACGTTTGCCCAACTAATTTGCAAATGAGTCTGAAATATGTATTCGAAGTGGGGCTACTAGGGGCATGTGGGGTATCATATGAAAGAATGCAGTTTGCACATTCTCAAACATTTTTCCTTTTTTTTAGGCCGCAAAGTTTTTGACATTACATGAAAAATGTAAAAAAAAAACCGTTCTCACCTTATCTCCGAAGTTTGAAAAGAGAAAAATCTGAAATAATTCTATGTGATAGAAGTTTACGTAAAGATTACAGTAAAAATAAAACGATGTCTCTAAATAGCACACTTTTTCAGAAATCATCAACAAAAGTTACACTAGTTCCACTATCGGTCAAGGGGTGGCGCTGACCTAAAACTGCAATATTCTACATCGCAGTGCGCAGTGTTAAAATTCTCTAACGTAGGTGTGCCGATTAAACTTTTAAAAATATAATGATGGTACGGAATACTCGGTGCGCGAGTTCGACTCGCTCTTGTGCGGTTTTTTCTATGTATGTGTGTATGTCCCGCTGCAGTCCTTTTCTCACACACAGAAAAGGAACCAGCATCGATCACCATGCTCGCTCACTCCTTGTTAGCGATTTCTGGTCATACCATTCCAGCTGAATACCAGTATTTTACATGGAGCGACTGCATATCTGACCTCCTTAACACAGTTACTGTGCAACACGAATACACGATACCTCTTAGTAAGACTGGTTCTCAGATTTTCGGGGTTCTCACTACTTTTTTTTTAACCGACTTCAAAAAAGGAGGAGGTTTCTCAATTCGACCGTATACGTTTTTTTTTTTTTTTTTTTATGTGTGTTCGCGGATAACTTCGTCGTTTATGAACCGATTTTGATTATTCTTTTTTGTTGGAAAGGATATATGCCAAGGGTGGTCCCATGATAAGGAAACCAGGATCTGATGATGGCATCCCAGTGAAATCGAGGGGAACATCCGAAAATCGTAGGAGCGACTAGTGCGTTTGGTAACTTTTTCATTAAGTATTTTAAAGTACTACAATTTAATGAAGGCGTGGAGTCGATCTGATGATGGAGCCGAAAGACAGTCGAGGGGACTCCTCAACGATTTACAGCAGTTACCTTGTGTTTGGGCTTGATTAATTTGTATTGATGTGAACTTTACACCTAGATGGGTTGTGACTGTCATTAGGGGTCTGATGATGAAGACGAAGGACAGTTAAGGGAACTCCTCAACAGTTTACAGTAGCTATGTTCACCGATTACTCGAAGACGGCTGGACCGATTCCGAAAGTTATTTTTTTATTTGAAAGGGTATACTCTCGAGGTGGTTCCATTATCATCAACTTGGAATTTGATGAGAGGATCCCATGGAAATCGAGGGAAACACTCACATTTTATAGGCGAAGCTATAGCGATTTGGGTATGTATTAAAGTAACTTGAGCATTTGCTCTCGGAAATCATCATTTGATGAAGTGAAGCTGATGATGAAGACCACAGATGGCCATCGGAACTACTCAATGACAAATATTTCACGGGTTGCGATTCGATTACTTTAATATGGTTGCTAAGCAATTTATGCTCGTCACAATGCGTATGGTGAGTGATTGTTGAGGAGTTCTCCTGGTTCTTACCGGGAGAACTCCTCAACCATTAATGTCCCAGCATCGGGAAAAGCAATATTTTGTAAAAGGTGATCAACAGTTGGCATTAGGCTATTGTAACTTAGATAAATTACAAACTGACCAACTAAAAAGTGAAAAATAAAAACATTTTTACAAAAAAAACAACCGACTTCCAAAAACAAACACTACAAATTGAAAAATAACTTTAATTTCGGAAGTCGGTGTCGATAAACGAAAATGCGGAACCAAAGACACCGACTTCCGAAATTAAAGTTATTTTTCAATTTGTAGTGTTTGTTTTTGGAAGTCGGTTGTTTTCTTCTTTTGTTCCTTGTGGAACAGGCTAGGGTCAGGGACCATACTGCCTATAGTCATCACTTAATCAGTTAGTTCGTATTGTTGCGCGCCACAATTAATGCCTGGTTCACAGTGACGTTACCACTAGCGCCATCTAGTATCGAGTAGCGGAACTAGGTAGTCAAGATCCTTCTAGAAATTTCGATGCGAGAACTTTTTAGAACTTTCTCGAACTATCGACATCTGGTCAGTCGGGGCCGGTATGTACTCGAACATTCTAGATGTTTCTACAATGGAAGGTTCTAGAACTATATAAGGCCGCGATGCGCGACGACCGGCAGTGTTAGATAAGCGATACGAGCGAATACATCCGAAGCGATCTTCAAGTGCGACTTAAAGCGATCAGTAGTGCAATTGTGTTCTATAATTAGTGTGTTTGAATTGTTATTAGTGTTGTTGATTAAAGTATCTTTTTTTGGTTATTAAATCGGCAGTTTTTATTGTCACGAACCCGAAGCTCGTAACAGTTGGTTCTGACTACCCGTAGCGACTGTCAAAGATCTCCGAATGACAGTCGGGACCAACGGCTCATTGCGTCGCGCATATCTACAAATACTGGCCAGTGATAATCGTTATTCAACCGATTAGAATTTGCGTTAACCTCAATAACGTCATCGATACTAAATAGTTCTGTAGTTAAAGAGATTAACGTAATCTTTACTTAATGATAGTTTAAACTATGATGAATGTGAGTCATTTTATTCAATTTTTTTTTATTTTTTTTTTATTCTCTCTGTTCTGTTAGTTTTTGTCAGTTTGAGTAATTTATATGGCCTACCCAAATGTCCTTTCTTTGGTATTGTTCGCCGAATCGTTGAGATCCTTAAGTGTTGAGTTGAGCTGCACGATTTCTGACAAACGCGTGCACTGACTGGACAGTCTGTGTGGTTCTTGCCTCAAAAGATCATCTCAGACATCGATTTACATGGTCTTCCTATAACCTGACCAAGATTATGTCTGGACTTCAAAAGAGACTGTGACCTCTGAGTTTGTTTCGGCCTTTCTTCTCAGAGTAGTCAGATAGGAAACGCCGGCCTCATCTAGTTTTTAACCGACTTCAAAAAAAGGAGGAGTTTCTCAATTAGGTTTTTTTTATGTTTGTTACGAAATACGAATAATATGAATACCAGTAATTTTACATGGAGCGAGAGCCTATCGGAACTCCACAACCCAGCTACTGGGTAAAAGCATACCCCTTGGTAAGACTGGTTGTCAGACTTCCGGGCTTCTGACGACCCGTAACCACTGTCAAAGATCCACGAATGACAGCCGGGACCTTCGGGAGATGTTATGACGTAGGCATCCGCTAAGAAAGGATTTTGATAAATTCTACCCCCAAGGGGATAAAATAGGGGATGAAAGTTTGTATGAAACTTTGTCAATTTTAAACCAATCGGGCTGAAACTTTGCATGCATATAGCTACTATGACGTAGGCATCCCCTCAGAAAGGATTTTGATAAATTCAACCCCCATGAGGATAAAATAAGGGATGATGGCGGATGTAAATGTATTAGTTTTTTTTAATAATACTTGACGCGAGCGAAGCCGCGGGCAAAAGCTAGTGTTTCATAATTATTTTAAGCCTCGTTGGACTAGGGGTTGTAAGCGCTTCTGTTTAGTAAGAGGTCCTGGGTTCGATTCCAGGGTCGGGCAAAGTGTTATGGGTTTTTCCGTCAGGGATTTCTCAGTAGCAGCCCGAAGCCTGGATTCGTGCCCAGTTGATGGCAAATAGGCTCGCCCCCAACATATGGGACTTAAATGTAACTGGCGAAATGTAGGAGTTCCTTTTCCCAACCCTTAGAGAAAACCAGGCGTTATAGAAATGTTATGTTATGTTTCATAATTATTATTTTAATTACTACCGATTACTAACCCTCTCTCTTGTCTGTGTGGTGCCGGACTTAAAGAATAACACCACCCCATACTTCCCGTAAAAGGCGACTAAGGGTCGTACCGGAGAATGGGCAGCAGCGTTCTCTATGCTTTCCACCACCATACTATACTGCGATCGCCAACCCGCCTGCCAAGCGTGGCGATTATGGCAAACCCCCCCCTTTGGGGGAGGCCTAAGTCCAGAAGTGGACGTCTTTCGGCTGAAATGATGATGATGATGATGATGAATAACCCTCTTATTAATAAACGTTGTATAGCGTCTGTATAGTTACACAACGCTTTGTCTTCTTCTTTCGAAAGTCAAATTACTGACAACTGAAAGAGAGAAATCGGTGTGTGACGATTCATCCATACTAATATTATAAATGCGAAAGTGTGTCTGTCTGCCTGTTGCCTCTTCACGCTTAAACCGCTGAACCGATTTAGATGAAATTTGGTATAGAGATAGTTTGAGTCCCGGGAAAGGACATGGGACACATGTTATCCCGATATTCCCTTGGGATCGAAACTTATGCGGGTGAAACCGCGGGGCGCACCTAGTCTGATATAATACGTTTATAAGTCGTTAATATGATGATAACATTTTTTAATTTTAGGTTTTTCCAGAGCCTTATTAATTAAAGTGATTAAAATTCTGTTTCAGAGATTAATTTTATTTACATCGTGAATCATCTTAATACTGATATTATCTCGAATAATAATGGCTTTATTATATAGTCTGGTATTAATGTTGTTTTAATGACAAAAGTAATTATTTAGTCAACGAACTTGTAGCGGCATAGATCTACATCACCGCATGCGTACTACGTATCACACCTACGATGACGTCATGCAAGATTCTGCATCGCGCAAGCAGAGTTTACCGCGCAACTGGCATATTTACAACGTCCCGACCTCAATCGTCGGGCAGTTGCCCACCAGATGCGTCTCCCGTCTGGTCGGAGGAACCTCCCTTTTCTATGGAGGATGAGTGAACTTTACGCAACGTTCCTCATACCTGGGTCCCGTTTTTACCCTTTGGGTACGGAACCCTAAAATCGTATACTTAGTGTGAAAAGAAAATGTAGTTCCATTTCTAGACTTATTTGTCATGCTGTCAATGGGGAAGGCAATTTTGCTGACAAAAGAACTCGTAAAACTGCTAGTCACTACGTAGGTAGATAATAAGTGGGGTAAGGGGGTAAGCGATCTCCTTTATGTATAAGTAACTCCAGAAGTGACACAGCTCCTACACTTACGACTATTGGATAATATTGCCTAAAGGATCATCATCATCTGCCTAGCCTTTTCCCAACTATGTTGGGGTCGGCTTCCCAAGTATTTTACATGGAGCGACTGCCTATCATACCTTTACAACCCAGTTACTGGGTAATACGATACCCCTTAGTAAGACTGGTTGTCAGACTTTCGGGCTTCTGACTACCCGTAACGACTGTCAAAGATCCACGAATGACAGCCGAGACCAACGGCTTAACGTGCTTTCCGAGGCACGGAGGGGTCACGGTATGTAAAGATGGTCACCCATCCACAGACCAACCGCGGCAGGCGTAACTTAACCTAATCGACCGACCTGAGCGGCGTTATTATTTAGCCACGGGCCCCTCCAAGTCTAAAATAAATCTAATTACGAATCATACAAGCTGAAAACCTTGTGGAAAACCCGTCGATTTGAAAAAATCGTTTTGCATTTCGATAGCATATTTCTCGAGGAAGGCAATTTAACTTCACACTGGGAACCTTACGAGCCGAGCAGACGATGCTATGCGACGGGATGGGTCAGGGAATTACGAAACTTCACGCGGACGACGACATCACTGACAGAAGCTAGATCTCAGACCAACAAAAAAAGATAGACAGCGCGCCACGAACATTAAAACTGAAGCCACCTTTTTATCTATGTGTGTATCGAAGGCTTGCCATTTGTTAAATGTTTTCCCTATAATTTGGGGATATTTGTGCGAGTAGGAACTAGTACAATATTGTACGAGTAAGATATTGTTGAGTATGGTATTGGTATTAATCGGAAACCCAAAATATTCAATACATAAAAAAGAAAATAGGAATATAACTCGAAGTAACAAATCATATTTATATGTATGTATTAATCGAATGGGGAAAATTTAAATCGTATTATGGCAACCCCCGCACCTTATGTCACTACTTTCGTTCGTTGAGGTTTTTTGTTCCAAGTAATCTAAAATTTAATATTATAGAAACGATATTATTTCAAGTACTTACAAGTGAAAAGTGATTCCGTGAGACTTTTTATGTGATTTGCTGTTGTTTTTGCAACTTTTCACTGCACAGGAATAATTATATTTTTTTAATCTATGTTAACTTGACGACGACTCGTGACGTACTAAGAGCGATGAGCATGGTTTTAGTGTAGGTGTGTGCGTAAGCGTGTATGTTTACTTGCAGGAGCACGGTTTTATGGCTTCACTTTTGATGTTCGCGGCGCGCCGTCTTTCTTTTTTTGTTGGTCTGAGGGCTAGATGAAAAAGATTTCCTTATCGATCAAAGTCGAAAATAAATGACTTTTCAAAACACACCTCACCTTGCCACAAAACTTCAGTGTCATTTTTAGTGGCGTAGCGTGCCTTGAAGGGGGCCCTGTATCAAAATTAGTTGGGGAGCCCAAATGAAGGGTAAAGATTTCTCACAAAAGAAACAAAAGTACTTGCATTAAATTTAAAAAAAAAATGGTTTTATAATAAGTCATGTCATTTATTTCGGAACAATATACATTGTGTAGAAATTTTGTACAATAGAACAGTACCATTCAAATATAACAAACGAAACAAAAAACATGTCAAAGAAAATAAAAATAACAAAATCAAAACGATAATAATCCGCATTCATTTTAAAATAATGAATAATGCAATAAAACAAGTAGTCAAAATAAAAAATAAATAAGTTTACACTTTTCTTGCCTTTTTTTCGGCAAATTTATTTATCCAATCATCTAAGAATAGCTGAAGACGATTTCAGCTTTTCTAAAATTTCTGCCTCCATAGACAATAGTGACAAGTCTGATAGCCGTTCCTGCCCTATCGAAGTCCTTAGGTAATTTGTTATCACTTGTCAGTTTACATTTTTAAAAACTTTCTCGGGAAGCACGAGATTAATAAAATTGACATTGTGGATAACATTTTACTAATTTTTGCTTACACACCCCGTTGATACGGCGGCGGCGGTAGCTTTACGACCCTGGTAACTTTTTCCCCAGCACTACTTTCACCTACCGGGGTAATTTACCCAAGAAAAAGGGTAATAATGATAAACCAGGGATATAAACTAGCCAAGTCTTTGTAGTTATAATGTTACCGCAGAAATGACTCCGTTAATGACTATCAATTCCGTACAATGGTCTGCCGGTATCAAATGATTGGTCGATGAAACATTTCCTGTATGACTTCATCATAACTCGAACATAACTCAGAGATTGTTTCCTTTATAGTAAACATGTGTTTCGTTAGTGACTGTTGGTTTAGTCTGACGGTTATTTTTAACTGGGACAAGATCTAGGGTTTTTTTGAGGCCGTATTCGAATTCGCCGTATGTTTGGTCATGTATTTCGGTTTGAAAACTTGTTTTGTGTACTGCGACTGAGTACTTTTGTATTTATTACCGACTTCAAAAAAAATGAGGTTATCAATTCGACATGTATGTATGTAATATTATTGGAACTGCATTTAATTCACATATTATGACAATATATTAGGGCTTCCACACAAATATACAAAATTTTATAGATGTAGGTATGTATGTATATGTTTGTTTGTCCACGCATTTCTCCGCAACTATTAGTCGGATCGTGACCATTAATGGAACAGTGCAAGTTTCATCAAAATCGATTCAGTAATTTTCAAGTTATGGATTAATACGTGTAAGTGTGACGGCCTGGCTTACTGATACGAGCTACGGGTGTAGTGTCATAGGGAAACCTCTCAAAACCTCGCTGTTTAGTTAAAACTTATAAAAACACGAAATAAAAAAGTAATTTAAATAAATTAAATAGACTTCAAAAAGAAATTAATTATGAAATAAGTTTAATTTCGGAAGTCGGTGGCAAAAAAAACTAAAACTAAAATACAGATCCCAGGACACCGACTTTAGAAATAAAAATTTCATAATATTGAGTTAATTTCTTTTTGAAGTCGATTAAATTACTTTTTTATTTGTAAGTATAGTTAGTCATTTAATTTAGTAAATAGATAGTTGTGTTATACATTGTACTATCATGTGAGATCGATAATACAGGCCGCGATTTTTTTTTTATTTTTCGGCTGTTCCTTTGGGTTTTCCTAATTTTCTATTTTCCTGCACCAGGGTGGTTCATTGAGTGTTGGGTGGAGTTAATGAGGTGAAGAAAACAAAAAAAAATCAAATCGTTCGCGCCATTTTCGAGTTTTTGCGGGACTAACGCACGCAGAAGTTTTTACGCGGTCAAAATTATGGAACAGGTAAAACCGACGAAAATTTTAACACATGGGATTTAGAATTATAATAATAGCCTCCCCGACCGTTTTCGGTCATGGTGGCCAATCTCAACGGAGATTAGCCAGGTACGCAGGAGATATTTATAGTGCACAAGTGTGTGCGCAAACACAGGTGCACTCTCTGTTCCTTTACTCTCATAGTTCGATGGGACCGCCCTAGTCTGCTATTTTTATAAATTCGTCATTCCAACACGATCCTACCACCACCCCATTGTCATTTTGCTAAAAGTTCGTAATCTGCTAAATTCATAATGGTTAACCATTGGTCGGTCAATGGCACAGAAATTATACGATACTCGTAACGAATCAAAAGCAATGACTGCAGAATGACGCGGTTCAAAGGTAGGTCACTGATCAAAGGAACTGTCAAAATTTTACACGCCACGGTTCGACTACATGACAGACTTTGACGAGGGCACGGTTTTGATTTTTGACGTATGGCTGTCAAAAGATTAAACTTACGAGAATTGCTCCTCAAGTTGCGCGTTGATTTATGCTACCCTGTATTACCGCATAGATATCCTAACTAGGCCATTATAACATGACGTCCAAGTCGTCCTTTGATAACCGTGTCCAACATACACAGTTCTTCACAGAAACCACTCCTGCGCATGTTTTCCTCGTGTATTTATAGATAAAATTATATTACTAATAAATCAGTACTTAACCTTCTCAGAATATGAAGGTAAAGTAAGTCATCGTTATTTTTAATCTAGCTATTTGTCACTGCACTTGCGAAGGCGCATTGCATCCGTTAATTTCATCAACAGAACTGACTTTTTCTTTTGCTCGGCATCTGAGGGTACTGGCGTGATGTTATACAGCCTTCCTGAAGAACTGGGCTATCTAATGTAGAAACTGGGATATCGCAATGAACGCCCCCCCCCCTCTCATTATACAAAAAACAAAACCTCTTTATAATATTAGATAAACCTACATGAGCACTTATGAAACGTCAGAAGCTAGGTGCCTGGTTCCAATTGGTCGTTTCCTATGGAGAAGAGCCAGCAAGAAACTCCACGGCTTCTCTTTTAGAAATAATTGGCTTTTACAGTGGTCATCATAATCCACCACGCGGGCGAAATAGGCAGCATTGGGGAAAAAATGCTAACATCAAGTTCTAGGTATTTCTATGGGGGACAAATAGGAATGAAAAGTTAAAGATAGGAGTGAATAAAGTTCGAACTGTCATGCAGGGGGACAGATCAAACTTCTTTGTCCCATCTATCCCTCTAAGGGGACAAAGCAGGGTGACAGATCGGAATAATTTCCTGGGCAAGCGTAGTGATCAATTCTCCTGCGCGTGCCTTCTCTCTGTGCTTGGCGATTTTAAAAGTCCAGGTTTCCTCACGATGTTAGAAATGTCCAAAATAAACTCAGAAAGTACCTACATATGAATTGAAAAAGTCACATTGGTACTCGCCCGGATTTATCTTATAGCTTCAGGAAATCCAGGGATCACTTTCGAGACCATATTTTAAGTCTTTACTTTATGCCTAGTGTTTTTAAACGAATTAAAACCAACACAAGAAACACAAAATTCGGTTACACATTACTTACAAAAGAATAAAAAAAAACTTCAAAATGGCGGCTCAATTCGCGGTAGTCAAGTATTACGGGAACAGTCGTGAGTTAATAACATTCCGATCGTGTGTAATAATAACGCCTTGAGAAAATACCTGTAGACCTGTTGCCTTGCACTGCAAGTATGGCTGCCAAGCGCTCACTGACATTTGCATTCGATTAACCGTTTTGGCGCCTTGCGTTGCGATTGTCCTTTTTTTCTTCTTTTGTTCCTTGTAGAACAGGCTAGGGTCAGGGACCATGCTGCCTAGTCATCAGTTAGTTGGTATTTTTTGATAAATTCAGTTAAATTCATCAGTTTATTTATAGGGTTCCGTATAAAAACGGAACCCTATTACTAAGACTTCGCTGTCAGTCCGTCTGTCCGTCTGTCTGTCTGTCTGTCACCAGGCTGTATCTCAAGAACCGCGATAGCTAGACAGTTGAAATTTTCACAAATTATGTATTTCTGTTGCCGCTATAACAACAAATACTAAAAACAAAATAAATTAAATATTTAAGGGGGCTCCCATACAACAAACGCGATTTTTTTGCCCTTTTTTGCTCGATATCAAAAATGGCAACAGGTAGGCACTTGAAATATTCACAAAATACTCAGTTGTATTATAACTTTAATAATAAAATTAAAATAAAATAAATATTTAAGGGGGGCTCCCATACAACAAACATGTTTTTTTCGGCGTTTTAGCCTTGTGGTACGGAACCCTTCGTGTGCGAGTCCGACTCGCACTTGGCCAGTTTTTTTTCTTTCTTCTTTTGTTCCTTGTGGAACAGGCTAAGGTCAGGGACCATGCTGCCTAGTCATCAGTTAGTTGGTATTTTTTGATAAATTCAGTTAAATTCATCAGTTATTTTTTAGGGTTCCGTACCCAAAGGGTAAAAACGGGACCCTATTACTAAGACTTCGCTGTCTGTCCGTCTGTCTGTCTGTCTGTCACCAGGCTGTATCTCAATAACCGCGATAGCTAGACAATTAAAATTTTCACAAATTATGTATTTCTGTTGCCGCTATAACAACAAATACTAAAAACAAAATAAAATAAATATTTAAGGGGGGCTCCCATACAACAAACGCGATTTTTTTGCCCTTTTTTGCTCGATATCAAAAATGGCAACAGGTAGGCACTTGAAATATTCACAAAATACTCAGTTGTATTTTAACTTTAATAATAAATAATAAAATTAAAATAAAACAAATATTTAAGGGGGGCTCCCATACAACAAACATGTTTTTTTCGGCGTTTTTGCCTTGTGGTACGGAACCCTTCGTGTGCGAGTCCGACTCGCACTTGGCCAGTTTTTTTTTTCTTCTGTTGTTCCTCGTGGAACAGGCTAGGGTCAGGGACCATGCTGCCTAATCATCAGTTAGTTGGTATTTTTTGGTAAATTCAGTTAAAATCATCAGTTTATTTTTTTATAACTAAGGTAGATCCAGTTAAATTCATTAGTTGTTGCGATTGTACGCGCCTGCGTTATTTGTAATTTAAAATTGCAGATTTTATAAAATTAAATGACTAACTATACAATTAAATACAAAAATAAAGGACACTTGGGCGTCGAAGTACTCGTTTGTATTGCTGTGAAATAATTTTATTGGTTTTTGTAAGAGTTAGAAACTAAATATGGTGGATCGTGATTTGTGTTAGCAGGAAAGTCTCAGCAAAAACAATTTTATAAAATCTCTTTAAAAGCAAACACATGCTGGAATTTTGCCTACTTAGAAATAGTAATAGTGTAACATAGTAGGTACTATAGCTGCACCGCAGAAAAATAATTTCTTTAAGACGGGTAAATGACTGCTTAAAATTATATAAACAAGTGCGAGTCGGACTCGCACACGAAGGGTTCCGTACCACAAGGCAATAACGCCGAAAAAAACATGTTTGTTGTATGGGAGCCCCCTTAAATATTTATTTTATGTTTTTAGTATCTGTTGTTATAGCGGCAACAGAAATACATAATTTGTGAAAATTTCAACTGTCTAGCTGTCGCGGTTCTTGAGATACAGCCTGGTGACAGACAGACGGACAGACGGACAGACAGCGAAGTCTTAGTAATAGGGTCCTTTGGGTACGGAACCCTAAAAATGGAGTACATTTCACACAATATATTTATATAACTTTTCATTTTAAAGTTGATAAAAATACTTACCTAAAATCTATAGTGGTCGTGGCAGAAAGGTTCAACCCAGCACGGCCACGGTCGACATGTTATAACAGCGAAAATATGTGAGTACATTTTTTAAAGTCGTTAGTACAATAAAGTACACATTTTTTCATGAATATGTACCGCATTAAAATTAAGGTAATCATCATCCATGGTCGTGCTGGAGAGGATGACACATGGGTAAGACGATATGCGGTGGAAGAGAGTCCGAATAAGTCTATTTTAGGGTTCCCTACCCAAAGGGTAAAAACGGGACCCTATTACTAAGACTTCGCTGTCTGTCCGTCTGTCTGTCACCAGGCTGTATCTCAAGAACCGCGATAGCTAGACAGTTGAAATTTTCACAAATTATGTATTTCTGTTGCCGCTATAACAACAAATACTAAAAACAAAATAAAATGAATATTTAAGGGGGGCTCCCATACAACAAACGTGTTTTTTTCGGCGTTTTCGCCTTGTGGTACGGAACCCTTCGTGTGCGAGTCTGACTCGCTCTTGGCCAGTTTTTGTCTTACATGAGGGGTGGGAGGAGTACGTAAGATCTTAAAAG
Organism: Mesoligia furuncula; assembly: GCA_916614155.1. Taxonomy (NCBI): domain Eukaryota; kingdom Metazoa; phylum Arthropoda; class Insecta; order Lepidoptera; family Noctuidae; genus Mesoligia; species Mesoligia furuncula. The sequence goes on along the minus strand of OU744820.1, from coordinate 11,851,373 downwards.
TAAGCAAAAATTATAAGTTTTTATAATTTTGCTACTTTTGTCTTTGCAATTTTGGTAGATACTGATCTTGCGTAAGATTGAAAGGGGGATTCATCCATGTGTTGTTTTCCCTTTGACACTACACCCGTAGCTCGAATCAATAAGCCAGGCCACACTTACCTACACGTATTAGTCCATATCTTGAAAATTTCTAAGTCGATTTTGATGAAACTAGCACTGTTCCCTAAGTTGAAGTATATGTATGCCAGTAAAAAAAATGGTCACGATCCGATTAACAGTTGCGGAGAAATGCGTGGACAAACATACATACATACGTCTATAAAATTTTGTATATTTATTTGAGAGCCCTAATAGATTGTCATATGTGAATATTATGCAATTCCAATAATATTACATACATACGTGTCGAATTGATAACCTCCTTTTTTTTTGAAGTCAGTAAAAAGGGCTACAGCCATAACAATAGTAATTGTTACAGATTTACCCGAAATTTTATTCATTTTTAACCTGGCAACAATGGAAAAGGGAACGAAACAATCGTATTCTATGGTGTCACGTAACACAAAAGAGTTTTTAACACAAAGTTATCATTTCATCGCTTTCTAAATAACCGCAATTGTATTTGAACGCATTGTTTTTATTTTCCGTGTTAGAAGACTACTTATATTAGAACTAGCAGCGCCCCGCGATTTCACCCGCATAGGTGTCGATCCCGTGGGAATATCGGGATAAAAACTACCCTATGTCCTTCCCAGGGATACAATCTATCTCTCTGCCAAATTTTACCGAAATCCGTAAAGTGGTTTAGGCATGGAATAAGTAACATACAGACAGAGTTAATTTCGAATTTATAATAAGTACATTTTACTTTAGTTTGTCACACTTTATGAATTAATCAAATTAATGATTGGCTAGTCGTCATTTTTTCACGCGCGCCTCAATGAGATGTCAGCATCGAGGAGGGGCCGGTTGTCCGAAAGGGTTACCGCTGGCCCGGAACATAAAGGGCTAAAGGAAGGAACACGGGTGGGTTTTAGTATGTAAGAGTCTGACACTCCCTTCCGTTCCACCCAGAGCGGGAGGAGTCATTTGATGATTTCCCATCCGCAAAAAAAAGGGCATAAAAATCATAAAAACTAAGGGCCTGCACGCGCTAAGGGCACCCCCCGTCAGGTACGGACCTCGGCTTAGGGCGTCGCTTCCAGTCTAACGAGATGCAGTGGCATACCAGTAATTTACAAGGTTCAATTGCCTAGCGGACCTCTACAACAGTTACTGATTGATACCCCTTCGTAAGGCTGGATTGTCAGACTTGCAAGCTTCTGACTATCCGTAACGACTGCCAAGATCTACGAATGACAGCCGGGTCTCGATATGTAAGGGATGGTCATTCATCTACGAACCTCCGCGGCAAGCATAGCTTTTAACCCTCGATCGACTTGTGCAGCTGTTATTATTGTTACCAGCTTCGGGTTTGTGACAATAAAAACTACCGATTTACTAACCAAAAAAAATTACACTTTAATCAACAACAGATAGGTAAGTCGCACTTGAAGATCGCTTCGATGTATTCGCTTGTATCGCTTATCCAACACTGCCTCGGTCGTGGCCCATCTCGGCCTTATAGTGCCGCAGATAGTTCTAGAACCTTCTATTGTAGAAACATCTAGAATGTTCGAGTACATACCGGCCCCGACTGATCAGATGTCGATGGTTCTCGAAAGTTCTAGCATCGAAATTTCTAGAAGGATCTTGACTCTACTCTTACTAGTTCTGCTACTCGATACTAGATGGCGCTAGTGGTAACTAATGTCACCATGTATCAGGCATTAATTGTGGCGCGCAACATTATTTAGCCACGAACTGGAATTCTGTATAGTGTTTAATTTTTGCAGGCCTTTGAGCGAGCATTTGCGTTGGAAGTGCGTCCATAACTTTAAAATGACATAACGAGGTATGTAAACTGCAAATCGCAATACCAATTTACATAATCATAATATATAAGTAGATGGAAACAGCCCATTTGGCGCCATTACCACTGATTAGCCTAGAATGTATAAAGTGACTTACATTTCATATTGTTTATTGCGAGTAACGTGATTTGTGGCTTGTGGTTTGCGTTAAGCCTTTAATAAACTGCAAATTGCGAGCAATAAGTGACCTTATTGCTCGCAATTCGCCAAGTTCGCTTTAGTTTCAAAAAAGAAAAATTAAACTAAAGCTAGTTTAACAAAATAGGCTTGTTTAATGGAACATCAAAAAACTCCCATTATGCTTTCCTATAAATATTATTGAATACTCTAATTTAATGATTACGCCTCTTTTTGAGAACCTCAAACAATTCCCTCTTTGGGGTTCTAACACTGACCTCTATAATACAAGTGCGCGTACTTGTATTATAGAGGTCAGTGGGTTCTAAAAATACTAAAAAGCCAAGTAGCTGAGACTAACTGTGAGAAAATGACGAAAGTTAAAAAGAGGCTCAATTATTTTAAAAATTGTGCATCATTAGAAGCGCATAAAGTATTCTTGGTTCATTATTTTAAAAAAATGTCCGTCATTAGGTCAATAAAGTATTTAGTGGATCAGTGAAGAAATATTTTCAACAAAATGGTTCATTTAGTAAAAAGTAGGTATTTTTAGCATAGTTAATTTTGTTTTTTTTTTTCAATAATAAATAAAGAGGCTTAAGAGTAACGTGAAGGTGAACATTTGTTTTCGCCGGCTATGGCTGAAAACCAGCGCTGGGGCTCTGTCTTGCATAGGATCTTAGCATTATGCTGAGCGATGGCCGTTTTGCGTGGATGTTTTCCCCCAACTTGTTACAAAAATACTTCTGCGAAAGTCTACCAACTTATAATAATATGTTTAATCAATGAACTAGTCCCGTATCTGTTAATCAGGTTGCGATCAATTCCTTATAGCAATGCGGACCTCACCCGAGCTATAGTTGAATAATGTATCCAATGAATAAATTCTTTTTATAGCAAATGAACACTTTCAATTATAAAAGTGGGGAAATTAAACTTTTTGCTCTAGCAACTCCAAGTCTGAAACCGAATTACCGAACGCGCCCAATTTCGAAAATCGAAGCAAAAAAAACGCGGGCGGTTAAATTACGTCATTGTATACTTGAATATTACCAACTTTAATTTGCGTTTGCGAAACTTGTTTACTAAGCTTTATTACACTGAAATACGGTTACATTTTGCGTGTGAAATTGGTTTGGTAGGCGTGAAGTTATCTTTGTGTTAAGATATGACCGCAGTTGGGTGATCTCACTATGGCATTCAGAAAATTATTAATGAACTCAAGTTTGAATCATTTTTCTTGTTCCATGAAATCGATAACGGTGTTATCTATAAATTGAGGAATTAATCGATTATTATATTGTTATTCCCACGAGTTTCGAGAAAAAGAAGTTAATTTCTCTCTAGTCAAGCTAGGGCTGTCAAATCTCAAATCGAAAAAAGCAACTACTTTAATAATACAGGGCGCCAGGGGCCCAAGTCTGCTATTTTTATAAATTCGTCATTCTAACACGATCCCATTGTCATTTTTCTAAATGTTCGTAATCTGCTTTGAATCTGCTAAACTCATAATGGTCGATCATTGGTTGGTCAATGGCACAGAACATACTATACGATACTCGTAACTAATTAAAAACAATGACTGCACAGTGATGTTCTAGGTCACTGATCAATGGAACTGTCAAAATTTTAGCAGATTACCGCCCAAATCAGTCATTCATTTGTCATTATGTACGAGATTACCATTCTATGCCATTTCTTTCAATGGAGTGTCAGTGGTTGACACTTGGAAAGTCATAATGACGCCATTTTTTTAGTAGATTACCAAACTTGTCAAAAACAACAATTATGAAATCAATGATAGACCATTCTGACACTATTGTAATAGCAGACTTAAGGCCCTGTTCTGGATAGTAATTCAAAATCAAAAGTCATTTATTCAAACTAGGCTGAGAATCAGCACTTTTCGAACCAACGTCAAAATTACAAAAAGAAAAAACGCTCGTCCTCCAATAATATTATTCCACGTTTTCCACGAAACTACTATGGAACTACTATTTTGACAGTTCAAACCACGCTAACTTCGCGTTCGTTTCGCGCGGTGTCATTCATAATGATAATCATTATGTTATTAGCAGATGTCGTGATTAGCTAAGGAATTGATTTAGTTTCGAAGTAAGGAATCATTAAAGGAGTGCGCAGACCGGGAGGGCATGGCAAGTGATTTAAATTGTTACTAATGGACATTCAAACGTATCGATATAGAAATACGACATCAAGAGCTATGCTTTAAAATGAGGCCGTGGCATCGAAAGGGATTTCATTGCACGGCATTAAAAACGCGCCACGGGCTCCCGCGGCGGGATGCCGTGGCGTTCTGCGGTAGGCAACGTCATGCTAGTGTGCGCTGGCTGACGGCAAAATCCCTTGCCATGCCGTCCCAGTCTGCGTAGGCCTTAAATGGTCATAGTGAATTAAGGCCCAGGGTGTAACAAGATCGATCACATAGCCATCAACCAAACTAACTACTACATCAAACTACATAATTGACATTGCGAGCAGCAGTTATAAGTCCCAGTAGAATCCCTGAAAATGCGTTTTTTTTTCTTCTTTTTTTTCTCTTTTTGGCTTCGCACGGTTTGTGCATTTAGCCAATGTCACGTTTTGTTTTTTATTACGAAGGAAATAAAGGTAGGGAACTGAAAATGCGTTTCGTTTTCAAGCATAGACAAGTAGGGTTGCCATATGTGTTCAAACCAAAATCGACTAAATTTTGTAGAAAATCCGAAAAATAAAAAATTAAATACTGCTGACGTAATCACTATCCAGACCCCCCCATCCCCATGTCATCAAAAATAAGCAAAGCAAAGACACCCCCCCTTTCGCCCCCGTGTATTGCTTACGTAATACTTGAATGGCCCGTCAGCATTAGCGCTTGGGACCACTTGACCAGCGAGGCAGTAGAGTATATGGAGTTCATCTTGATAGGTTTTTCTTTTCGTTAACAGTCCCACAATTGGGCAAAAGTCTCTTATCTTTCTCACCTCTTGGAGTTAGCCATATTTCTGTTCAAATTGTCATGAACTCGTCAAAGTTAATACCTGCAAAAGAAAAAAAAAGTTTAAGAAAAAAGCAAGAATATTGTGTATTTCTTCTACATACAGGAAAAGTTTTTATCCAGTGCGCAAATTTTGACATAATAAACTTGAATATATTTTAATAAACACGTATTTTTTGTTTTGATATGTTTCAATAGTAAAAAATTAAGTTAACGCTTACGAGACTTGTTTACTCAGAAATTTATTTTGTGGACGTCGCTTGCCAGTCCGTCGACCGGTCGCCCGATTCACGCCGCGCGTCGACCGGTCGCCTGACGCGCCAGCTGCTATCAAAAGTACTCACGCGCGCGCGCTCGCCGGCGGATTATTGACCCCAGTTTAGCGCTACAATTTTTTAAGTTTAGACTGTGTAAAGTTATTTGTAAACGTAATTTTTCGTAAATTCCAATTTATCCTTCATACTTTCATGGGCTTAGGACCATCAAAATGCAGAAAATAAATCATAATAAGTAAGAAAGTAATACGTTTTAGTCCATTCAAAATAAAACATTTAGGTATGATAGGTACTTAGACATGATACAATTTGCGTCAATGTCTAATCAAAGAGAACCTAAGACACTAAGATTGTTTATAATTTCTTCTTACCTCTACATTTTATTAATCACAATAATTTTAGGTAGGTATTGTTCGAAGTGACCTCCTCCATAAGCAAGGCATAAACGTGCACGTTTAAATAAGTAAGCATTTAGTTTGTTTAGGACACTAACACCACTTTTTACTTCAATGAAAGCGTTAATTATTTTTTCTTTCAAGTCATCTAGAAAGACGACCCACTGACCCACTTGTTTCATACACCTTGGTTTGCTGCTAAAATTGTCCTCTCATTAGGGACCGTGGGATTGAGGATCCTTTGGGCTCGCATACGAGCATACGAGGTACGCTCTCCCTTTCGTATCTTCTTCGTGCTGCTCGTAAATTTTCATTGCTTAACAAATACACTCGCACCATTTCATAATACTCGCGGTGAGTAAAATGAGACATTGTCACTACGCTAGTCTAGTACGCGGCACGCGCGCAGGGACGGCGAGGGACATCCGACCTCCGCTTCCGCAAGTGACGTACTGCATGTGCATTAGAGATGGGTCTAAAATTAATAAGCTGCTAAATTAACACTGCTATATTTTTTTAGTGTCAACTTCTGTTAAATACATTTTAAAATAGCTGTTAAATTTAGCAGTCACATCTCACATGTAAACACTATTTTAGCCTACTATAAAGCTACTGCGTACTACTAAAAGGCCTATTAGACTAGACTACTACTACGCACCACACAGTCCACACACAGATAGATATATATTTGTCTCGCTCTAACCCACTGCACTGCAGGCCGCAGGCAGACGGCTTTGTACAAAAGAAAGAAAAGGATACAAAATGTTGTTTCGTCTCTATTAAAATGTTTTCAACTTAGCAACTGTGAACTGTTAAGTCAGACATGAAGGAAATGAGAATTAATTTTGTTAGCAATCTGTCTGTGATTAAATTAACAGTTGCTAAATATAACTGCTAATTTTAAGTGTTAATTATTTTTAGCATTAGCATTTAGCAGTGTTATTATTTTTTAACGTTTAGGCCCATCTCTAATGTGCATGCGTTTTGTTTATCAAACGCCGGCGCCGCGCCGCATGCCCCCGCACCCCCGCCCCGTCTCGTGCGCTGGGCGTCCAGCGGCCGGCGGGCGGCCTTCGCGTTTTCATTCATGCTCATTCATAGTATTACTATTAAATTATATCCATGTCTTGCTTATTTCAAATTGGGACAAAGTGGAAAAATGAAAAAAAAAAAGTCATAAACTAAAAATGGAAATGTGTTCTATTGCTTACACTGAGCCACCAAAAAAAATTTGCGCACTGGTTAAAAACTTTTCCTGTATTCCTTAGCCACGCCACGGCTTGTCCGAAAGGGTTACCGCTACCCCGGAACATGGATGGGTTTTAGTCAAGAGTCTGACACTCCCTTCCGCTCCATCCATAGCCATATGTGTTCAAACCAAAATCGACTAAATTTTGTATAAAATATGAAAAAGTTTAAAAATATATACTGCGGACGTAATCACCATCCAGACCCCCTCATGTCATCAAAAATAAGCAAAGCAAAGACACCCCGCCCTGTAGTGCTTTTTTTTTTTTTTTTGCTGGTGGGAAATCATCAAATGACTCATCCCGCTCTGGGTGGAGCGTAAGGGAGTGTCAGACTCTTACTGACTAAAACCCACCCGTGTTCCTTCCTTAGCCCTTTATGTTCCGGGCCAGCAGTAACCCTTTCGGACAATCCCGCTGACCCGGCAGGCTTCGGCCCTAGGGGCCCCTCCTCGATGCTGACATCTCTTTAAGGCGCGCGTGGAACACGTGCACCCCGTCCGGCACGGGCCCACTAAAGTGCTTACGTAAGACTTGAATGGTCCCATAGATACTTTCAACTTTAGTAAAGTTTCAATGTACCGGGAGTTTTCGTCAGCTATACTATCATCATTCTCCTGCCCCCAGGCCTCATCCCAATTTAATTGCGGTCGGCGCAACACGTCTTTCTCTTCGAGACTTCTCTATAACGGCCTACGCAGACCGGGAGGGCATGGCAAGGGATTTAAATTTTTACTAATGGACATTCAATTCAAACGTATCGATATAGAAATACGACGTAAATAGCTATGCTTTAAAATGATGCTGTGGCATCTAAAGGGATTTCATTGCACGGCATTGAAAGACGCGCCACGGGCTCACGCGGCGGGATGCTGTGGCATCCTGCGGTAGGCAACGGCATGCCAAGGATTCCGGCGATCGTTCGTTGTGATATACCGCGGGGTGAGGCGGCGGAGTAGAGAAGCGGGGAAGCCGCTGGAATGCCGCGGTATCTAAGCGGCTAGTGCGCTGACTGACGGCAAAATTTCTTGCTATGCCGTCCCGGTCTGCGTAGGCCTTTAGTCGTCATCTCGGTAGTCACCCCCTTTCTAACCATATCATCATTCACACAGTCCATCCATCGTTTCTTTGGTCTTCTCCTAATCTTATAACCATATTCATACTCAAAACTCCTCGAAAAATTACGTTGTTCGTAATTCAAAATCTTCGGCAGCCAGTCGGCCATGTTAGTTCTGAGGTTTCCGCGCATGCGCCGTGCACCAAGCGCATTCTGTCACGTTCCGTTTCACGTACTTGATTTACAAGTGATTAAGAATTTAGGTCGCAGAGAAAATGGACGCGTTTTTTTCGCTTATGTAATTTTGCGCAGAGCTGTATAACGTAGAAAAATAAACAATGCATTGTTATTATTTTTTGTTATAAATGAATGTCGGTGTGAATTGAGGTTTATTATTACTGAAGAAAATACGTGTGTGGTCAGGGGCCCCCAGGCAGGAACGAAGTGCACTGTGAAAATCAAAATATTCACAGCTGCCATCTTGGATTTTCGTTTTGATTTCACTATCGGCTTCAGTACCCTCGAAAACTATGAAAACGATACCCATGACGAAAAATTTGAATTTTTTTGCAGCGGCCATCTTTAATTTTCATTTTTTGACCTCACTATTGGCTTAGCACCCTCGAAAACCATGATAACTATCTCTCTCTCTGTGATTCTTTCTTTTATTTATACTATCCATACTAATATTATAAATTCGAAAGTAACTCTCTCTGCCTGTCTGTCTGTACCTTTTCACGCCTAAACCACTGAACGGATTTCGATAAAATTTGGCAGAGAGATAGATTGCATCCCGGGGAAGGACATAGGATAGTTTTTATCGACATATGTTATAAAGGGGATGGGTGCATAAAGCCGTTTCGTTACGTGAAAATTTCTCCCAGTTTACTCCTACCGCAAGCTCCGATAAAAAAGGGCTTCGTTCCAAAAAATACAAAAAGTTTTGTTGGCAAAAAAAGAAAAGGTGATGACGTATGCAGAGCAAACATTTTTTTAACAACCTACAAACAATTTCGACGCAGGGGGGTTCAGAATTCATGGTTACTGTGTACTATTATTATTATATTCATGGTTACTGGTAAAAATGTATCCTGTTCAACTCGTCTCGTCTGCCTTGAAAGCAAGGGTGAACAGGCATCTTCTGGGCACGCTTGTTCCATCATAGACCTCATCTATCGCTTTCCATCAGGTGTGATCGAGGTCAAGAACAGGCCATTCAGAAAAAAAGAGGCATTATAACTCTTTTTTTTTGACACATACATACCTATTATACAAACTCACATTTTAATTAAGTATGTCATCCATAGTAACTGGAAATAATAATTACAATAGAACGTGTCGTATCAATAAACAATAATATTTAATTAAAGCAATACTATGAATTGTTGTTTATATAATTATTTATAAATAAGTATACCGCTACATTTATCTATGTAGGTAATGTTTGTAATTTCCTTCCTTCCTTTGTTAAGAATTGAATGTCAATGTTACATTTTCGATGACATGAGCTACTATACAAGTAGTCGGTCAAATTCTATGGAACAGTTTTTCTATGATACGACAGATACATGCCACCCGCATGTGCTTACTGTCAAAAATTCATGGAATTAGTATTTACTATACACGGTACGAACATACAACACGACAACGACCAATAGTCGCTGCAACACGACCATGGATAGGTTATTGTCTCACTGACCTATATTTTATAAGTTGTTTAATAGAGGTCAGTGGTGTGTCTACAATAATGTGCTGAATAATGGTCGTCGATATTCCTGCCACCCTGTCTAGTACCTACTCGTACATACTAATTCCATAGATTGCCTATAGCGGAGTATCATAGAGTAAACTGTCAAACTTAAAAAACATAATTATATCTGTGGCAGTTGGGGAAAAACGCTTTAATAAGTACCGTAATGATTTAGGGGACTTAAATGACCTAAAGCGCGGTCACTGTCCGACTGCATAGAAAAGAAAGAGAAGCGCGATGACACAACGCTGGTAATTTATTGCAAAATATTAAGCAATTATCTATTTACAAAAAATCTATTATTTGGACTAAAAAATTAAAACACTAGTGCTTTAGAATGTTGCTTGTAGGATAATCTGACAAAAAATCAGAATGATTGTATATTAGTATGGTTTTTATTGTAAAAAGAAAGTTTTTAGAGGTATCTTCATGATTTTTTTCTATCGTATCAAATTAGTTGTATTATGTTTTCAGCACACTATCTACCTAGCATATATCCTGAAGAATATCATATATTTTTCAGATTTTGTTTACTGTAGTCGGTCATATACTTTTATTGTTTCTAAAACTTGCGTTTAGCTCTTGTAAGCCCCAGATACAAATTAATGGAGTGCATTCATTGATTTGTATCCTAAGGAGAGAAAATGGCCCGTGCTCAATACCTATACCTACTTACCTACTATTTTATTTTAATAAGCAGACACGGCGAAAAACCCGTACTTCCTTAAACAAGAATTGCTAGAATATTAACAAACTTTGAATAATAAAACGCATGATGTTATAGCAGCTAAAAGTCGCCACTCGCAGACCTTTACATACGAGAAAGTTATTTTATTGCAATATCTGACATTATTTGATATTGCAACACTTAGTTTTAGCGCGAAAACGTATGTTTGCGTAATTGAATGTGTTACGAGACTATCTAACGCATACATAGGTTTTAGATATCAAGCAGTCTGTAGCTTGTGCGTTTGACTCGAGAACCATTCTATCCGGTTTACGTGATTTTGTAATGAGGGATTTTCTTTTTCTTTTTTTTTTGACGCTTCTCTAGCCGCTGGATAGATGGCGCTGAACTTGGTAAGTTACTGCAAGGAACGGAAACTCACATAATTTTTCTATTAATTCACTTGGAGGTAATTTTGAGATCGTAAAACGAAAGCAAACGAAACTGTCACTCAACAAGCGTATATGACGTGACGCATTGTTTTTTTTTCCAAGCGTTTTGACTTTGGCACCTAGTAACGTAGTCAGTTCAACGCCATCTTCAGGGTTCTTGGAAACTATTTTACCAAAAGCCTCAAAACCTCTCATTATCTGCAACATTTTAAGAGTGATGAATATAAATGTTGATGGCGGGAGAGGAAGGCCGAAGAAAAGAAGGATGGATTGTGTGAGGAATGATATTGAATGAGAAGGGAGTGAAATGAATGATAACGTGACTGTTGACAGGGGAGAGTGGAAGATGAAAAGGTGTTGCGCCGACCACAAGTAACATGGGACGAGGACAGGAAGATGAGGATGATGTTTAATAGTTATTTTGAGTCTGTGGCGCCATCTACATCGCCACACGCGAACTACGAATCACACTGAACGCCACGCAAAATCCTGCATCGCGCAAGCAGAGTTTACCGCTTAACTAGCATAATATACAACGTCCTGACATCAAGGACAGTAGCCATGACGCAACACCCGTCTGGTCGTAGGATCCTCCCTTTTCTATTAGAGTAAGAGTGAACTTTACACCCTGTTCCTCATACAAATTCACCATGATGTGACAGATCACAAAGTTGTCCAGCCCCGAGGTATGTTACCATTAGAATGTAATCTAATCTAACTAGCCTGTACTGTCCCACCGCTGGGCAAAGGCCCCCATCTCCCTTTTCTACACAATTCTGTATTTTGCGAGTGTCGCCAAGTCCCTACGGTAGGAGTCAAGCTCGTCCCGCCATCTTCGTCTTGGCCTGCCGCGATGGCGTCGTGCGTTTAGTGGGACCCAATCGGTGGTTCTCTTAGACCAATTTTCATCTGACTTGCGGCAAACATGTCCGGCCCAGTCCCACTTAAGTTTAGCGAATTTTTGAGTAACGTCTGTTGTATCTTAGTTTTATCTAATGAGCAATAAAGGTAGTATTATAATAACTTCTGCAGCGCATTCTTGCTAACAGTGAGCCGACGTCATCTACCGAACAGGGCCAACGTAAAGCAAATGAAAAAGTTCAACTTTGTAACTGCATTACTGCAGTTACCTTTCCTGAATTTATAATCTCGGTTTCCTTGATTTTAGCATTTCTGTTTCGATCACGCCTGGAAACTCCGAGCATACCCAGTATTAAAGTCACCTAATTTGGGCCTTGTTATGAGGTCTGTAACATGAGCGTCCATGTCAGCACTGGCAACACCTAGATTTCTGGTGCATGTCTTACGCTGAGGCCAAACTAGCGTAATTTTTTGAGCTGTGAGTCGCTTAAAATCAGTCGCGGAATTTACGCTGCATTCGGTTTAATACTAAAGTCCTGTTTATACAACACGGCGACACAAAATTAGTTGTCTGCTGACTCACGCGCGTTATATCAACCGAATTGCGCTCGGGGTGAGGCAACCGTCAGTTAAGTTACAGAATGCGACAGAAGTTACGTCCGTCCGTCTCGCAGCCCAACCGAATTTCTCTTGAACGTAAATTGCGATACTCAAAATACACGACTCACAGCTAAAAAAATTTCGCTCGTCTGGCCTCAGCCTTAAAATTAGTCGCGGAATTTACGCTGCATTCGGTTTCATACTTAAGTCCTGTTTGTACCACACGGCGACGCAAAATGAGTTGTCTGCTGACTCACGCGCGTTATATCAACTCGGTGTGAGGGAGGGGAGCGAGGCAACCGTCAGTTAAGTTACAGAATGCGACTGAAGTTACGTTTGTCCGTCTGGCAGCCCAACCGAATTTCTGTTGAACGTAAATTGCGATACTCAAAATACGCGACTCACAGCTCAAAAAATTACGCTCGTTTGGCCTCAGCTTTTTTTTTTCGTGAGTCGACCTACGGGGTAGTAGCGTAACACATTTTTAATGGCCTCTCATTTTCACAGTTCAACAACATTCATTGCATTGTTTACGTTGTTGAGCAGACACATTTTTTGAACATATTAAGCAATGGATTAGTAGTATCCTTCAAAATTATTAAAATTGAGATTTAGTGTTTTACGCTTAGACAAAGAAAAGTATAGACGGCGGGTAGCTCCATTTCATTTCCACAAGAAAGGCATAAAGTATTGAGTTATTATGTAACAGAAAAGGATAAAGCTATACTATTTCCGTCTCTCAGTGCGTGCCAGTTTTTTCAAGGCAGCTACTTATGTAGCTCATGTTAGTTTTTTGTCTCATGTGTGGCCACGCTACCCGATGCTCTATAGCTTTTTTACACTATGGTTTTACGCAATATTAACTCTCTGGTCTTGGACCTTGTCAATGGTATTTTTTTTTTGTATTTCCCGCGAATGCAATCGCGAGTTGCAGTAAACCTTCTGCTTCTATACTCTATGGCACAGCATCACGAACCGTTTCTAATCGCGACCTTGAGCTGATAAGGTTGACATCACCTCTCTTTGTATTGTTTATACAGTTTAGTCTCTCCGGGCTTGGGGACGTGTTACAATACAAACAATAATCATATTTTACGACCACGGCTATAGAATGTTCCACATTCCTGTGGCATGAAATTTTAGTGAAATAATTTGCATTTTGTTAGCGAGATGGCGTCATTAATTTTGTAAAACACGTTACGTTACATTACGTCCAGCAATGGGAGACAATAATTTGACAGCTCAGCCAGTATTCTAGCTCGGATCTCAATTTGTCGGACTGGCAAGCTTAATTTCTTTAGTTTGATCTCCTTCCTTGCAAAAATTGTGGGTTTCTCCCACAAAAAAGGCATTAATAAAGAGTAAAGTTTGATCTCAATCCGTTGCAGTATTGGCGTGAACCGACTCCAAGGAACCTAAGCATACCTATTTTAGATTATTATCGAGTTTTTTTTTTAAATCTAAAATAAAACTGTCTATGGTATATTTTTGGCGGTAAAACCCAACATGGTGGAAGGTCAAACAGCTGACTGCACATCTATTCTCGTAATAAAGAAAGAAATGAGATAACCTAAAAACCTTTACAGAATGAGCTCATCTAACGTTATCAGACTCAAATATTTGAACAATGCCAAGGTTGTGTGATAATGATAAATGATAATTAGTTTAGTGAGATAATACGACCATGATCGTTCCATGTAATTATTTTTAAAGTGAACAAAGTTTATCTTGCGGAGTTTTTGAAAAAAAAAACAGTGGCATTCCGGGAGTGCCCAAAGAAGTGAAAACTTGATCAATTACGTGTGTATTTTTTTAAACATCTTAGAAACAAAACACAAACAGAATAGGTACTTTGTCATCACTCACTGACATAACGGATATACATTAATTCCGAGGACATCCGAACACATCCGAATGTAGCGCCGGTGTCAATGGCTTTTTCCCATCTCAAAAACGCTCCGTCGCAGATACCTAACTAAAGAAATGCCCTAAAGATGTTTTCACTTCAAAAAAAAGGGTAAGGTATTGTACCATTTTATCCGTCTTTCCCGAGGGGGCTAGCTGAGGTGTTAGCACACCCATATTTCACTGGTCTTTATTATATTATTGTAATAACTTTGTCAGTTAAATCCATACTAATATTATAAATGCGGAAGTGTGGCTGTGTCTGTTAACTATTGAACCGATGTAGATGAAATTTGGTACCTACAAAGATAGATTGAGTCCCGGGGAATGACATAGGATAGTTTTTATCCCGATATTCCCACGGGAACGAAACTTACGCGGGCGAAACCGCGGGGCGCGGATAGTATTTTTTTTTTTCATATGGCTCTTGACTCTAGTCTAGGTCAGAGGTGACAGAGACAAAGTCGACGATGGAGTGAGCTTACCCAGAAGAAGCCTGTAACAATACACAAAATAACATCACGCTTGTAATCCTCGTAGGATTAGGTTGAGGTCTACCTATTACACCACATTCTGCCCAGCCTTTGCCCTGCAGTGGGACAGTAAAAGGTATAAATCAGGTTTTATAATTTTCAGGATTCAGGCAATTTATAATTTATATTTTTTAAATTTTTATTACATTATATTTTACAATCTGTGGCTACAGTAACACACACTTGTTAAAATTCTAGGAAAATCATCTACTTTTACAATATTTGTAAATATGTGAGCACCGATTTACCCGTCATTGCTTCATTTTTAATTCGTCTTACGTTTTGTGGTAGACTAATTTTATTCTAGGTGCATCGTCTTCACATATTATGTATACAAAACCTTGTAAAACATTTTAAAAGAGTAACGGTGGAGTTTCTTGCCCATTCTTCTCCATACGAAAACTACCTTTTGGAATGGGCGACTAGAATCAATTCTATTTACGGCTGATTTTTCCAACGCCAGATAACTTTATTGGAGGAATAATTTAAACATTTTGACAGTTCTTCCACATACAAAAACTGTCAGATGTCAATTTTATTCCACGAATACAAATTATCGGTCAATTGAAAAATCAGCCCTTAGTTGTAATTTTTGACGTTCAAAAGTGCCTTTAACTCATCGAAATCATCGAATGCCAATTAGAGACACAATAGAAAGACAATTGCTTATGTCGAACTGTGTAACATATGACTTTCAAAAGGTTAATGTGCCTATTTGAAATAAATGATTTGACTATGACAGGTATCCGAAATCGCAAGCAAGAAAGCTCGTTCATATCCAAATTACAAGTAAAACTAAGTGCAAACACACAGTCGTATGTCGGCAGGCGGTCTGTGCATTAGAACCTGTTCCTGACTTAGCCTAACTGTACCATTCGGGTCAGTGGGCAAACAGCCCAGTCGCGGTCACTGCAGTGTGTTGGCACCTTTCTGAAGCTATGGCTACATTGACGCCGATTCCCTTGTTCACAAACTAAACTAAATTTAAGTTCAGTAATTACATCTTTTTCTTTCTATTTCATTAAGAAAAGGACAGTAGATATTAGTTTAGTCCTGTCAAATTAGACAGCGCCTAACGTAAATTGACGTATTTTTAGTAGACATGTTTTTAATCACGTCTAAACTTGCTATGGAGTATCTTATTGACAGGACTAAACTAATATTGGGGGGGGGGGGGCATTTTCTTGGGGACGTCACGATGGCGAAGTGTAGTTCGCGTTATCGCGACAATGTAGCCGCAACATGTAAAACTGCTCGATGTAATTTGACTGCTACAGACGCCAGCACATCAAGCTACACGAAACTGTCAAATTTTCTCAATCAACCTTGAACCTAATGCCTTAGCGATAAAGTTGAACATGAAACTAGTTGACTGTGATTTCGACTATAAGTCTGAAACGCCAACCTGCCGGTCGATTCTGTAAAAATCTCACCGTGAAAACTTAGGTGAACCAAAGTTTTCACCCAAGTTTTCAAGGTGAGATTTTTACAGAATAGCACCTGGTTCTAAAATATGGTGCATCACTTAGTTCTCCGTTTCGGGAGAACGAGGTCTAAGTGACGCTGACCATGCTGTTGTCATCAAAGTCAATAGCTACCGAATGACATCAGAGCAATGTAGTTTAAATATCATTGCATCAGAGATGATTCAATAAGCTCTAAAAGGCTGGGTGACGGTGCTCGGTGAGCGCATACAATGTACTTCTAAAAGGAGGATATGTATTGTTTATTTAATTCAATCATTTAATTATATTTGACCTCCGGACTGTAATGGTGCAAAATCTAGTGTGCGCTGCCGAGGATTTCGGAACAAAGGTGTGTTGAAGAAAGATGGTGGATCATTATAACGTTATTTCGGACTCACGTTATTCGGGATAGCGTTCATTCGGAATAGCGTTCATTCGGGATAAAGTGATTCGAGATAGCTTTCATTCGGGATAGCGTTCATTCGGAATAAAGTGATTTGGGATAGCGTTCATTCGGAATAGCGTGATTCGGCATAGCGTTCAGTCGGAATAACGTGATTCGGAATAGCGTTCATTCGGATTAGCGTGATTCGGGATAGCGTTCATTCGGAATAACGTGATGCGGGATAGCGTTCATTCGGGTTAGAGTGATTCGGGATAGCGTTCATTCGGAATAAAGTGTTTCGGGATAGCGTTAATTCGGGATATCGTTCATTCGGGATAGAGTGATTCGGGACAGCGTTCATTCGAGATAAAGAGTTTCGGGGTCAATAGGGTCCCCTTTTAGTAAGGCTCCGCTGTCCGTCTGTCGACTGTCACAGGGCTGTATCTTGGAACCGTAATAGTTAGACACAATCAGACACTTGAAATTTTCACAGAGTGTGTGGGTGGGTCTAGGTACCTACTATGGCCGCTATACCATCAAATTAATAGTAAAAATCAAATAAAAATATTATACATATAATAAATAAATATAGGTGCAATAAGAGAGACTTGTGGCTAAGTAACATCAGCCGCACAGGTCGATCGATCAGGTTAAGCTACGCTTGCCGCGGTTCGTCCGTGGATGGGTGACCATCTTTACATACCGTGACCCGTCCGTGCCTCGGAAAGCACGTTAAGCCGTTGGTCCCGGCTGTCATTCGTGGATCTTTGACAGTCGTTACGGGTCGTCAGAAGCCCGAAAATCTGACAACCAGTATTACCCAGTAACTGGGTTGTGGAGGTCAGATAGGCAGTCGCTCCATGTAAAACACTGGTATTCAGCTGCATCCGGTTAGACTGGAAGCCGACCCCAATATAGTTGGGAAAAGGCTAGGCAGATGAGATGCTGTGTTAAATATTGTACGGTGTTGCGGAACCCTTCGTGTGAGTGAGTCCCGACTCTCATTTGGCCGCTTTTTAGATTAGATGGAGAAGTTATCAAAAATATTAGTAAGTAGGTAAGTAAGTACCTACAGTGCAACCGACGCGACCTTTGATACAAACGTCAAGGTTGTCAAATATCGTTGATAGCGATCAGCCGCCCATTGTATTATTTTCTTTATGATGCCTACTTTTTTTGTTCTTGATTTAAAATGTATCACCATTTTAACATGTAAACAAAGAATCGCATGGATCTTCGATCTGCAAGGTCTAACTACAGTTCTAAATATGAACGTGCAAAATCAATGTTCATTTAGAAACCAGGCTGAGAATTAGCACTTTTTAACGTCAAAATTATTTAAGACACTCCGCCAAAACGCCCGCCCTTCACCAGTTCCTGAAGAAAAAGTGGCGCAAGAACTCGCCAGCAGCACAGCTGTCTCTTCAGTTAGAAGATCTGAAAGAGTGAGGTAACTGGGCTGATCTTAAAACCAATCTCAAACTCAAGCATTTATTTCAATTAAACCTTGTACAGGCACTTTTGAATTGTCAATTGTCAATAGTCTGTCTGTTAGTCAGAAAGTTGAAGCTAGTTGCCCATTCCAAAACGTAGATCTATAAGGAGAAGAACGGGCAAGAAACTCCATGGACACTGTTTTAAATCAGGATATTACGAAATCCTGGTTACATTATTCTTGTTGCTTCTATTTGTGAGAACAATGTAAAAAAAAGACACAAATGAAGACACAATTCAAAATATAAGATTAAAAATAACCCTTGGCAGTTTAGAGATGACCAGTCTCAACCGACGGACAATTTGAAGACAAGTGACATCAACCAGTCCTCACTAGACCCGCGTCTTAAACTACGACCTTCTGCCTCTCACAGAGAGGAGAACTGAGCCCCAGCAGTGGATGTGGGAACATTGCAGGCTGATAAAGTCAGAATTCAAGATGAAGCTTCTTGCAAAATCGTACGTCGTGTTATTCAGGCGAATTAGACCATTTTTTTTGTAAACAGACTATACCATCTGCCTAGCCTTTTCCCAACTATGTTGGGGTCGGCGTCCGGTCTAACCGGATGCAGCTGAATACCAGTATTTTACATGGAGCGACTGCCTATCTGACCTCCACAACTCAGGTAGGTACTAGGTAATACGATACCCATTGGTAAGACTGGTTGTCAGACTTTCGGGCTTCTGACTACCCGTAACGACTGTCAAAGATCTACGAATGACAGCCGGTACCAACGGCTTAACGTGATTTCCGAGGCACGAAGGGGTCACGGTATGTAAAGAAGGTCACACATCTACAGACCAACCGCGGCAAGCGTAGCTTAACCTGGTCGATCGACCTGTGCGGCTGTTATTATTTAGCCACGGGCCCCACGTGGATGTCCCTGACTGTCACCCTGTATTATTAGTACTTAATTTTAGGTTCATTATCAGGAGTGGAAGAGTCGAAGCCGATGACAACAAAAATAACAAACTAGAATGAGGATGTGTAATAGATAAAAATGTGAATGCTGTATTGTATCTCTCACTGTTTCCGGCAAAAAATAACAAATGGCGTAAATAAGTTTCCTATGCCAACGACAATAATAAGTCAGATAATAATAGGTCGGATAGGCAGTCGCTCCATGTAAAATACTGGTATTCAGTTGCATCCGGTAGACTGCAAGCCGACCACAATGACAAAGAGATGTCAGCATCCCCCTTAGGGCCGAAGCCTGCCGGGACAGCGGGATTGTCCGAAAGGGTTACCGCTGGCCCAGAACATAAAGGGCTAAGGAAGGAACACGGGTGGGTTTTAGTCAGATTCCATCTTATTACAAAACGAGATCTAATTTTAGACCTAGCCTAAACCTTCGAGCCAGTTACTCTATTTTGAACTTTATTCCGACAAACGTAAAGTTCTCAATGCAAAATTGACAACTTAGACTCGGGTTTAACGTCAGTTTTTAACCGACTTCTAAAAAAGGAGGAGGTTCTCAATTCGGATGTTTGTATTTTTTTTATTTTTTATGTTTGTTCGCGCATAACTCCGTCGCTGGCCAACCGATTTGAAAAATTATTTTTTTATTGGAAAGGGTATGCTTCCCAAATGGTCCCATGAAAATTTTATCGAAATCGGACAAGCGGTTTTTGATAAATCAACAAAAATCTAAAAAATTATCTACATTAACGATCTTTTCATAATTTCATAACTCCGTCATTTACGAACCGATTTGGAAAATACTTTTTTGAGCATTTGCTCTCGAAAATCATCATTTGGTAAAGTGGAGCTGATGATAAAGACCACAGATGGCTATCGGAACTACTCAATGACAAATATTTCACGGGTTGCGATTCGATTACTTTAATATGGTTGCTAAGCAATTTATGCTCAATACAAGCTCCATTCCACCATATGCAATGGTGAAATGGAGCTGATGGTGACTTCTCAAACAGCTCCAGTTCTCCTGGCTTATGGAAACTCCTCAACAATTAACGTCCCTGCATCGGGTAAAGCAATATTTTGTAAAAGGTGATAAGCAGTTGACATTAGGCTATTGTAACTTAGATAAATTACAAACTGACCCACTAAAAAGTGAAAAATAAAAACTTTTTTACAAAAAAAAACAACCGACTTCCGAAAAACACTATAAAGTGAAAAATAACTTTAATTTCGGAAGTCGGTGGCAAAAAACTAAAATACAAATCCAAAGACACCGACTTCCGAAATTAAAGTTATTTTTCACTTTATAGTGTTTTTCGGAAGTCGGTTGTTTTTTTTTGTAAAAAAGTTTTTATTGTAATAAGAACTTTAGCTTCGTTGGATTAAAGTTCTAAATTTAAAAATGGCTGGATGGTTTAAACCTGGGTCTAAAGATAAATCTTGTTTTGTAATAAGGCCGTAAGAGTCTGACACTCCCTTCCGCTCCACCCAGAGCGGGAGGAGTCATTTGATGATTTCCCATTCGCAAAATAAAAAAGCCGACCACAATATATGTAGTTGGGAAAAGGCAGACAGATGAAGACCTAGGGCCGGCGCTCACTGACGGCGGGGCACGGCATGGCATGGCAAAGGATTTTATTACTAATCAAGTTTGAATCTTATTTCAATGAGTTTAGAGTTCATGTTACTTTATTTCGATACCACGATGCCGCAGGATGCTGCGGCATGACGTGTCATGTCATGCCGTTTCATTCCACGGATTGCCGCGGCGCGCCACTGCATCCCGCGAGACGTATGGGTCACTTTGTGACGAGGAATTATGATTGCTAAGCTAGTTGAAATAAGGTTGAGTTTCAGCAGGATGCCACGGGACGCCGAAGCACTACCTGCCATGCCACGGGATGCCACGGAACTCCGCGGGATGCCGCAGCACAACCTGCCGTGCCGTGCCGTGCCGGCAGTGAGCGCCTGCCCCTACAGGCTACAACGACAGTAAAATACTCGCGGTAGAAGTGACTTTATTGGATGATTAGGTCACACGCAATTGCGTAACACACTATCGGTAGCAATGGCTTCTATTTTGACAGTTTAACAACTTTCATTGGGTTCTTACGTGGTTCAGCCGACAAATTTTTCGAATATAAACGAAGCAATGGATTAGCCAAAATGATTCAAATTGTACTTGATAGTGGGTGCTGATTCGAATCGAATAATCGATTTTCCACCAGTGATTGGACACTAGCCCGTGTTACCTAACCTAGTCGCTAGCTATTCTTATTGTAAAAATGTTTGACCTTGATAAGTATGACGTACCTAGTTAAGGTGCATTAAATAGCTTCCACGAATGTCGATACGGCGCACCCTGGACTGTCAGCCTCGCTTCCTTTGGTATTGTTCGTCGAATCGTTGAGGTCCTCAATTTCTGAGTTGAGCTGCACGATTTTTGACAAATGCGTGCACTGATTGGACAGGTCCGCTCAATCTGTGTGGTTCTTTCCTCAAAAGACCATCTACCTACATGGTCTTCACACGATCTGACCAAGATTTTGTCTGGACTTTAAAAGAGACTGTGACCCTGAGTTTGTTTCGGACTTTCTTCTCAGAGTTGTCAGATAGGAAACGCCGACTTCATCTAGTTTAAATAATATGATTGACGTGTAAAAGTGTTTGTAAAAACCTACTTACAGAAAATAAATCATTTATCATTTATCCAGCTAGCTGACTGGCTAATATGTAGGTACACAATAATCAGTTCTCACTTTCTTATAGTTAGTGTCAATTTTGACTCAAACAGAGTTTATCTTGGATATTACTGATGTCAGTGAAGGAAAACATCGTAAGCAAAACCTGGATTTATAGTTGATATTATAAGTCTGAAATCGTTACGGGTCGTCAGAAGCTCGAAAGTCGTCAGTCTTACGAAGGACTATTGTAATACATAGTAAATGGGTTGTGGAGGTCAGATAGGCTTTCTCTCCATGTCAAATAGTCATATTCAGCTGCTTCGGGTTAGACTGGAAGCCGACCACAACATAGTTGGGAAAAGGCTAGGTAGATGATGATAATATAAGTCCGAAATGGCCACCCGTCTTGAGCAAGCGAGATGATCAATGCTCATGCCTTCTCTGTATGACAAGAAGCTTTTGCCCAGCAGTGGGACAGAGATAAGCTGGTATTATTATGTGACTGTGACTTGAAAAGCAGTTTGTTATTATTGTGTAAAAATATGTCCATTTAAAGCCTACGGAGACCGGGACGGCATGTCAAGGGATTTTGCCGTCAATCAGAGCACACTAGACGCTTAGATACCGCGGCATTCCAGCGGCTTCCCCGTTTCTCTACCCCCGCCGCCTCACCCCGCGATATGTCACAACGAGCGCCAGAGTCCTAGGCATGCCGTTGCCTACTGCAGGACGCCACGGCATCCCGCCGCGGGAGCCCGTGCCGCATCTTTCAATGCCGTGCAATGAAAGATGCGATGCCCCCTTTCCCTTCGATCCCTTCCCTTTGTCCCTTTCGATGCCTCGGCATCATTTTAAAGCATAACAATTTATGTCGTATTTCTATATCGATAGACGTCCACTGCTGGACATAGGCCTCCCCCAATTTTGGGGGGGTTTGCCATAATCGCCACGCTTGGCAGGCGGTTTGGCGATCGCAGTATGGTATGATGGTGGAATAAATAGAGAACGCTGCTGCCCATTCTCCGGTAAGACCCTTAGTCGCCTTTTACGACACCCACGGGAAGTAAGGGGTGGTGCAATTCTTTCTATATCGATACGTTTGAATGTCGTACGTCCCGGTCTGCTTAGGCCTTAAGTCCTTTTAGTCATACCGCAGGCATTTGGCTGATAACATTGTTTTCTTCCAACGTAGATAATGTGAAAGTATGGGGTCAAGAGATAATAAATATAATAATTATTGCTCACACAAAGAGGATCCTTTGCGTAGAGTATTTATTATTATTATTATGTTAAGGGGGAAGCGCTAAGGTAGCCCGGAAATTAAAAATTTTCTTACGTTTTTTGCAATTTTCTGGTCAGTAATATGTTGTACGTTGAATAAAATATGATTCGCGACCGTAACAAATATGTATTTACAGAATTATAATCATATCAATCAATCAATAAGTTGGTATAATCCTAAAATGTCAAGATTTCATGAAATAAGGTCTTAGAGAGTTGTGTTGATGACTTTAATGATTATAGTTTTGTAAATACATATATTTGTTACGGCCGCGAATCATATTATAATCAACGTACAACTTAATACTGACCAGCAAATTACAAAAAACGTAAGAAAAAAATAATTTCGCGGGCTACTCAGGCGCATTCACCTGAAGGTTCTTCTTTCGTAACTTGATTATTTTTACTACCTACCCAGGGGTACGTTACCTACCTGCTTACTTCTGCTCTCAAAACGGTGAAAGGAAAACATCGTGAGGAAACCGAAATGTTCTAGAACCAAAAATTCGAAAACGTGTTACATCTACCAACCCGCATTGAGCTCGCATGGTAGATTATGGCCCACTGTCTCTCACAGAGAGGAGGCCTGTATGCCAGCAGTGGGAACATTATCGGCGGATTATTCTAAAGTGGATGTTTTGATGTGAAAACTTCTTAGGCTCGTTAGGCATTTTTTGAGCTGGGGAAAAACCATTGAACTCGCGTCACTATTACCGTAACCGACACCTCGCGTGTTTTGTTTATAAGACGATTAAAAAAAAACTTACACAGTTTTCACTTCAGTTGGCACTCCCGGAGTGCCAATTTTTTTTTTAGCAATGGGTGCATACCCCTTAAGTTGGTACTCACAGTGGACATCAGGAATTTATTGTAATGAATGGTTTTATTATGCTGCGATTGCCGTATCTCCTATTAGCCGTGTAGTGGAGGTCAGATGGCAGTTACTCTACGTAAAAATATTTATAAGAGGTAAGAGTGGAAGCCGACTTGAAGATTTTTAAAGTATCTTTCTCCAACACACTGGGTGTTGGAGAAAGATACTTTAAAAATCTTCAGTTCAGCCAGTGCTTCTGATCAGACTATGATCCACTTTTTTTTATAATCCATCAATAGGTTGTCTTTTAAACATTGCTATTCGCAACCACCCACTAAGTCACCCTTTGTAAAATTTATATATTTATGTCTTAATGCTAATTTATACGGTGTACCATAAGAATGAGTATTCTATTCTATTCTCCATGTACTGGAGTGTCCTAAGTGCATGTTCACCTGCACCTCGGATGATCTTAAAAAAGCCACTGACTCCGCAGTTAATGTTCATTCATCATCATCATCATCTTTCCAAGCCTTTTCCCAACTACGTTGGGGTTGGCTTCCAGTCTAACTGGATGCAGCTGAATACCAGTATTTTACATGGAGCGACTGCCTATCTGACCTCCACAACCCAATTACTGGGTACTACGATACCCCTTGATAAGACTGGTTGTCAGACTTTTGGGCTTCTGACTACCCGTAAAGACTGTCAAAGATCCACGAAAGACAGCCGGGACCAACGGCTTGATGTGCTTTCAGAGGAACAGAGGGGTCACGGTAATAAAGATGGTCACCCATCCACAGACCAACCGCGGCAATCGTAGTTTAACCTGATCTATCGACCTGTGCGGCTCCAAAACGAAGCAGAAGTAGGTATCTTTCTTAGTAAACCTAATACTAAGAAAGATCTATTTTGTAGAGATCCTTGTGAAAGATGATGTCTAGAGAAATACCTTCTATCATGTGAAGGGCGGACATTTTGTTGGACTGTCTCATATGATTCCGAGCCTCGTCGTTTCAGCCGATAGACGTCCACTGCTGGACATAGGCCTCCCCCAATTTTGGGAGGGTTTGCCATAATCGCCACGCTTGGCAGGCGGGTTGGCGATCGCAGTGTGGTATGATGGTGGAATACATAGAGAAGGCTGCTGCCCATTCTCCAGTACGATCCTTAGTCGCCTTTTACGACACCCACGGGAAGTAAGGGGTGGTGGTATTCTTTAAGTCCGGCACCACACAGACATTCCGAGCCTAATTTGAATAAATGACTTTTGATAAAATAATATGTAATTATTTTTGCCTTTTTTGTATAACTGTGCATTTTATTGAATTTAGGTGAAAAATAAGAACAATAAATAAGTTGCTTATTTATATAACCCAGACATTATTTTTATTTTTTCATAATCCTAAAAAAAATATCAAGGAAATCTTGGACTTGGAATTTTCTGGTAGGATTGGGAACCAGGCTTCTGGGATTTTCAGGAATCTCTTGTTAAATAAACAAGTAATGTTTTTAAATAACTACAGCATTCAGAAAAACAATATTCTACATGTAAGTTGAATATGACGCTACGCTAACCGTCTGACATACTTGGTCAATAACATCACTACAAAACCGGCAAAGTATGTAAAACAAGTGTGTGGGCGGCATAATAACTTGAATCATAGATCGAAATAACTTTTGAGACACCGA
This sequence comes from Mesoligia furuncula, assembly GCA_916614155.1. NCBI lineage: Eukaryota > Metazoa > Arthropoda > Insecta > Lepidoptera > Noctuidae > Mesoligia > Mesoligia furuncula. The sequence continues at coordinate 11,825,805 of OU744820.1, read as the reverse complement.
CAGTAATGATTTGACCGATTTTCCCGCAAAAAAAAAATACCAAACAGGTTTCAATCCTGTACGGAGACCTCATTGTTTACTTTTGCGTTAAAAAAAAAATGCCGCGTGTGCGTTCTACTTTCGTTCCACGTCCAGTTCGAAACTTAAAAAGTAAGCGAAAACTAGTGAAATTCGACTTATAATATTAACGTAGGGGTAAACGGTGAAAGGAATTACCTTATAAAGGGCGAATCTCGCTTTCCACGCCGGAAAATCCGTGCAAAATATGTAAAAATCCACAAAACTTTGACCCACTCACAACTTAACTTTTAAACACAAAATACAACACATAAAACACTTTTAACAACTAGATAACACTTTAAAAATATTGTTTAAGGCACTGTTTACTAGTTCTATTAGTAAATAAAGTTTGTTTTAACGAAATTATGTCGGCATTTCAAGTTAAAACAAAGTTAAAGTTTGACAGTTCACGTCGAAGCCTCTCGCTCAAGATGTTCTTGTTCATTCGTTTCGACAGAGAAGTGAACGCGTCCGAACGGTCCGAATCGCATAATTGATTCGTAGTTCACAGTTTGATTTAATTTAATATTCTTTATTTGTTCATACTACAATGCGGTCTACAGTGTTAGTAACAAAATAGCTTAGCCTATGTTCGTACTTAATCTCAATGAAATGCAAGTTTGTGTAACCAATGTCGTAACAAAATCGTCAAAATCGGGATAATTCGATTTTATCATTTATTCGGTAAATTACACAACGTGTAAGAAACTTATTTATTGTGAAAAAAGTATACAAATTTGAACATGGATTAACTTTGAGTGAAATAATTGCACAAGGTATCACTGTAAGTTTAAAAAAAATTCACCAATAAATATGGCAATATGGTTTACATAAGGTAAAATAAATACCGTACGCGTTTTTATTACTTTAAAATTATACATTGTTAAATTGCATTTACTCTTTCGACGACAGATGCTGATTCCCTGATTTTAGGGTTACCCACAAATGAATAAATGCTGTTAGCGCTCAACGAATCTAAAAAACATCGTTCTAGTTCTGTCAATAGTTCAAAGTTGACAGAGATAGAATGATCTTTTAAATCTGATGATGTTTATCCAACTAACATGAACATTAACGGCGTACGCACGAAGACTGAAGACATATCAAGCTATACATTTAGCCAGTATAAGCTGACTTCTCATTGAAAGAAAAGTTCTGCTAAAACAGAAAATGTATAGCTTGATATTAATATGTCGTCGTCTGTATACGTCCGGAATGCGCCATAAGTGAATGCTTTAGAAATTCAGAATAATCTTGGTTCCAAAAAATCAACCCTCGTCAATCGCTAGTTGTCACGTTGATCTGAATAATTAAATGCCAGAAATAACCGATAAGGTGTTTTGTTATTTTGTATCTTTTACTTGCAGAGACTTGCTTTTACTTTTACACTCGGCCTAATGCTAGTCTTCCATCAGTGAATAGATGTAACTAGATATTTATATTAGTACTCTTCACCGTGTTACTATAGGAATTACAGACAAAATTATATCTACTTGGTCTAATCTCCTAAGATTCCTTGTCATAGGTTGTAGCAATGATGCTTCGCTGGGAGGGGCGAGCGAGACTGCCAAATGATAAGCATCCCTAAAATTGTACACTCACATTTTACTTTAAAAATGATAAAATAGTTTGAGAATACACATCAAGTTATAGATGCACAACAATCTTAGGGCGTGGTTAGTGAAATTGTGTAGACAAATCAAGATGGTGGCGTTAGTTCCGATTTCAGCCACGTGCCAAAAGATCCTTGTACAGCTTTGAGCAGTACAGTAGTTGCAAGAAAAATCAAGTTGACCATTATTTTGACGGATCAAAAGTCAAAACAGATTTTTCTTAGTAATCTGTGGTCGCTACTCTCATAGTGCGCATCGGACCATCGGGCGGTTGCCGCATTCCATGCATAGTTTTCCCGCCAGACACAGTCCGCGAAACCGGTCCTGCCGAGCCTTTATCCCCCCCTAATTACGACGAAACAGTTTTATACAGCATCCATTGCTTGTTTCTCAGGTTATGTCTAAAATAACTTGGTGAATAACACGCAATGTACATTGTTGATTTTGATAGTGTAAGTACTTTTGACATGTTAAAGACTAACTTAGTACAGGCAGATGGGAATGTCTGAGTTTGGAGGTTGAGAGTAATATCGATTTTTTTCATTGGCTTTTCGCGTACAAAAGGTTTTTTTATTACGTAAGCGTGCTGTAAGTTTGATAATGTATTACTTACAGGTACTTTTAGCGGTAGGTCCGAGACGAGAAGTGGCGGGAGATTTGAAAAATAATCAGCGTTTTGAAGTGAAAATTTCTCTAAGCGCACTTTGAGAGCGCAAAGTGCGCTTGGAGTAGTTTTCTGAACATTGAACGAAACTGAACCGACACGCTCGGGTCGGTGACGCTGAAATCCGCTGAATCGGGTTTACTTGGCTCCAGTCGGTCGTAGGACGAAATGTGTGCAGTTTTATTGTAAAAACTTTACGAAATACAACGTGTCTGTAGACAAAAAGGTAATATAAGCCCAATATTATGTCAAACAAACACGCGAGAAATGTTAGGGCGACAGCAGTGGCGGACTAAGCCCGTCAGAGGCCCCGGGCGGCAAAGTTGAATGAGGCCCCCTAGCTTTAAAAAAATGTAGTTTTACAAGCTTTTTATTCAGTTCACATTTGTATGTATAAATAAGTGTTTATGTTTATTTCTTTCAAATCTGGAAATTCGAATTAAATTATTAAGGATAAATAAACATCATACTTACAATATGGAATGGATATGGGTGAGGAAAATAAAATACGAATCGATAGACAAAAAAAAATTGATAAAATAAATCAAAGATAGTTTTTTTTATTTTTTGTAGCGTGTTAGGTATAGGTAATGTTTTCGTGCCTTCAATTTACTGAACTTATCAATAACGACGTAAATAGAATGTAGTGAATGTAAATGTAGGCGTACAAGAGTGAATTATTTGCACTTCATTCATTCAGGGATTGGAATTTCCCCAGCGTATTGGACGCGTTCAGCAAAGTTAAAAGAATACCGCGTAAAAAGTCTACATATATGGCTGTAGTTTTATTTTTCTTAATTTAAAAAACAAGTATGTAATGTAGGTAGACTAAGCACATTTTAAAGTCTTGTTTAGGATTTGATCAGGGGTACGCGGAGGCATTTGGCCCCCCCCCCCCCCCCAAGACCGTAGGCCCGGGCCGCCCCTTCCGCCCCCTGTTCGCTAATAAATTCGCCGATTAATGGTTATTATGCCTACATATTTGTGAGAATTATAGTATTTTATTGTTGTTATTAGTTTAGTTTTATGTTAGTACTTATATGTATACTTTGATTTATGTAATTGGTTTGTTAAGTCGTGTAAATCAAATAAATAAATAAATGTGGAGAAGCAGCACTTTTTTTTCGGAATGGCGTCTCACAGATGAACTCAATAAATTAAGGCTTCCAGCCAGGGCCTTAAGCCCTGGCTGGAAGCCTTAATTTATTAAAACTAAAGCGACTAAGGGCCTTCCCTGTGGGGTACGGACCTCGACTGAGGGCGTCACTGGAGGGTCAAGGGACAGGCTGGCTCGGAATTAAGAAGTGCTGAGTACCTACTACTGGTCGGATTATCAACAAAGTGTAGATGGCAGTGGCGAAGGCATACAACTCGATTCCCACCGGCTTCCTTTCGAAAATTCAGAATGATGTTGAATTGACTATATGTATAGTCAATTCATCATTAAATTTTATCATATCATACTGTAGGTATTTAATACACCATACAATTAAAACATTGCAAGACGCCAACATGCATTTTTTGGTGAGACTCAGTCAGTCTGTCAGACAGACAGCTGAATGTGAAAATGAAAGAAAATGAAATGAAACTTGTCACAGCTGAATATCTCAAGAACTAATAATGCTATCAAGTTGAAATTTAGAATAGTTTTAGATGACGTTTGCCCAACTATTTTGCAATGAGAGGTTTTTCTTTTCAGTATTTAAAAAAAAAAATAGTTCCCAAGAACCCTGAAGATGGCGTTGAACTGACTATGTTACTAGATGCCAAAGTCAAAACGCTTGGAAAAAAAACATTGCGTCACGTCATATACGCTCGTTGAGTGACAGTTTCGTTTGCTTTCGTTTTACGATCTTAAAATTACATCCAAGTGAATTAATAAAAAAATTATGTAACTTCCGTTCCTTGCAGTAACTTATCAAGTTCAGCGCCATCTATCCAGCGACTAGGGAAGCGTTAAAAAAAAAGAAAAAGAAAATCCCTCATTAAGAAAGAAATAAAAATATATGTAACGTAAAACGGAGCTACTCGGGACACATTTTGACATACTTTAGCAAATATCTTGTTCTTAGCGAATACAATTCTATGGTAAAAAATTTGTATGGGTCTTGGAGAACCCCTTACTTATGTAAATATACGTTTGAAGTACCTAACCACTTACAAAACGAACTGAAAAAATAAATAAAGATGAGTCTGTCCCAAAAATCGCATATTTGGGGCTATTATGGACAGCAATGGAAAATGGATATATAATCCATATTATGAGCCAAAATAGTCACTTTAAACAAGTCTATCAATATTTGGGACAAAAATAACTAATACCACGTAAAATAATCTTTTCTTTTTTTGGAATTAGTAGAATTTGAAAAAAAAAAAATAGGTATTTCAAAAACTTTTATTGCAAGCGTAAACTTCTACTAATGGTATTAATAACGTTATTTAATCAAGCTTTCTTCCAAACAAAACAAATCTTTGTTATTTATCTTATACAATACCTCAAAGAACAACAAAATAGTAAGTCAAATAATAAAACAGTAACTAAAAAATAATAAAAATAAAATCAGTTAGTTATATTGAATTTTTCACAATCTTCCAATACTTTAGACGAGAAATGTGACGATAGATTATCTCCTATAAGCAGAACCTAATAATAATTATATAATCCAATAATGTAGGGTGCCCTGGTCTTGAATACAGTAAGTTTTTCTCTTTTAAATGACGGTTAATTGTACTTTTGGGGACGCCATTTTTATTTCCGCTTCTCTGGTAGACAGTCTTTTAGATTTAACGTCTGATAATGCCTTGTTCAAATCATCATGAGTATAGGAGAAGTATGGCATGAAACGTTCACCATTTCTCAAGTTTCTAAATGTTCTTGTATATTTTCGAACCATTATATGGATGTGTTTTATCTGAAAACCACAATAAACCTTACAAATATATACTAATTTAAAATACCTATATTGTTTACAAATGTACTAAAATGAGGGGCTATTTAGGACACCGTCCCAAAAAGCCCCGCATCGGTATCCCGAAAAGCCCCAGACACATTTTCAATAATAAATCAAAAACTATAAGCATAACAAAATGATTAATTAGCAAGAAAACATCGTGATACTTTATATAATCGTAATTTTAAAACATCCACACTCTTACCTGCTAAAATTTTGCGCTGCGGAAGATGTTTTGACACTTAAATTTTCGAAGAGAAAAATCAGTCTCTGACTCTCGCATTAAAATTTGAAACTAAACTGTGAAAAAGACACACTGACAGATGACAATTTGACTTAAACTATCAAAGTGTTGCTAGAGTTTGTAAAATAAAGTCTACCATACACCAACCGACAGTAATCGATATTTTTTGTTCGATTTTCTGGGTCGTCCCAAATACCGCCCAAAAACCCAAATAGCCCCGTTTTACCGGTATATTTTTTGCAACAGGGACTGAAAGGGGGTCTGAAAAATTCGAAGTCGGCCACTACTGCATGTGGGGTATCATATGAAAGAGCACAGTTTGCACATTCTCAAACATTTTTTTTTTTAGGGCCGCATAGTTTTGATGAAAAATGTAAAAAAAAATATCGTTCCCCCTTATCTCCGAAGTTTGCAAAGAGAAAAATCTGAAATAATTCTATGTGATAGAAGTTTATGTAAAGATTACAGGAAAAATGAAGTCTCTAAATAGCGCACTTTTTCAGAAATCATCAATAAAAGTTACATTAGTTCCACTATCGGCCAAGAGATGGCGCTGACATAAAATTGCAATATTCTACACCGCAGTGCACAGTGTAAAAATTCTTTGACAAATATAGGCCTCGCCGATGAAAATTTAAAAACATATGATGGTACGGAACCCTCGGTGTGCGAGTCCGACTCACTTTTGTTTTTGCTCCGGCTTACCTCTATCATAACTTCACCCTTCGCCACTGGTGGATGGTACTCTGCAGTGCAGTCATCATCATCATCATTATCTGTCTAGCCTTTTCCCAACTATGTTGGGGTCGGCTTCCAGTCTAACCGGATGCAGCTGAATACCAGTATTTTACATGGAGCGACTGCCTATCTGACCACCACAACCCAGTTACTGGGTAATACGATACCCCTTGGTAACACTGGTTGTCAGACTTTCGGGCTTCTGACTACCCGTAACGAGCACTAATATGTCAACAATCAACTCAGCCTATCGCAATCCACTGCTGGACATAGGCCTCCCCCAGACTGCGCCACAGCACCCTGTCCTCCGCCTTCCGCATCCAGTCTACCCCAGCCACCTTCTTTAGGTCGTCCGTCCATCTAGCTGGGGGGCGTCCCACACTACGCGGTCTCCACTCCAGGACTCGTCTGCTCCACCGGCCATCGGTCCTTCGACAGACATGGCCAGCCCACTGCCACTTCAGTTTGCTTACTCTGCAAGCTATGTCGGTAACTCCGGTTCTTTTCCGGATAATTTCATTTCAATATGTCAACACTTGGCAACATTCAATTGCGATTTTTTCGTGAAATAACGAATGCAACGTTGAAACACGACACTTCACACAAACCTATGGGTTCGAAAATATTTTGTTCGTAATAACATAAAATCGTCTCTAAATAAAGACAAGTGTATACATACTTGTGCTCGTGACTACGTCTGGTAGTCCGGTAGTGAAAGGGCGATGGAGAGATCAAATAAAACACAAAATAACTTAAAAACATGTTTATTATTCATCTTTGGCTTTGAATCATTTCATAAATAACACAAGACAGTGTTTAGGCAAATATATTTGTTCTGTAAATTAAATTGTTCATGTTATGCTTAGGCAAGAGTACTAAAAAACAAGATATTTTGGGGCTATTAAATTGCCTCAAGGTAGATGCGCGAAGGCAGCCCACGAAATTCAAATTTTTAACCGACGAAAAAACGGAGGAGTTTCTCAAGTCGACGCGTATACAGGGTTATTGGTAAAACATTAACAACCGCTTAAGAGGTCATTGTACTCATCATTATGAACAACTTTTACTATGGGATCAAAACTGAAATCGCGCAAATCAGCTGTTCCTGATCAACCTCCTTTTTGAAGTCGGTTAAAATACAAAAATGTCATGACTTTCACAATGTTACACTTTTTTGGTCTAGCTCTCAGTCGCCAAGTGTGCGGAGTATTACGTGCGAAATAAGGAACTGCATTCTAAAAAAAAGAATTCTGAAAATCGGACTACTCTGTAAAAAGTTATGCGTGGTCATACATAAAAAAAATATATATACAGGGTTATTGGTAAAACATTAACAACCTCTTAAGAGGTCATTGTACTCATCATTATGAACAACTTTTACTATGGAACCAAACCTGAAATCGCGAAATTAAAAAAATCTGCTGTTCCCTACATTTATGTTCGTATAACTCGTCAAGATGTAGGGAACAGCTGATTTTTTTTCACGATTTCAGGTTTGGTCGCATAGTAAAAGTTGTTCACAATGATGAGTACAATGACCTCTTAAGAGGTTGTTAATGTTTTAGCGATAACTCTGTAGAGGTGTTCAAACTTGCGTATTGGTTCGTTCCGCATTCTGCGCAGGATTCGCTTCATTTGGGCCAGAGTTTTATGTCTAAAAATATCTAGTAATACATAAATGTAAGCAAGTATTTTAAAAAGTCCTTAAATAATTGTAAATACATTTAAAATGAGATCGGAATAATTCATTTTTAGGGTTCCGTACCCAAAGGGTAAAAACGGGACCCTATTACTAAGACTCCACTGTCCGTCTGTCTGTCACCAGGCTGTATATCAAGAACCGTGATAGCTAGACAGTTGAAATTTTCACAGATGATATATTTCTGTTGCCGCTATAACAACAAATACTAAAAACAATATAAAATAAATATTTAAGAGGGGGCTCCCATACAACAAACGTGTTTTTTCGGCGCTTTTTGCCTTGTAATTCGGAACCCTTCGTGTGCGAGTCCGACTCGCACTTGGCCAGTTTTTTTTATTTACTTAATTCGAGAAAAAATACCTACTTTCGCATAGTTGAACTACAGTCCGGTCGTCGAGAGAGTACGTTCCCGACACTGTCAGTGTGACAATTCTAGTAGGTAGCTAATAAAGAACAAATTCACAGAACACGGTAGTATTCGTTTATAAGAAACTTCTTTATAGAAAGAAAGAAAAAGTATTTATTGCGACTCGTACAGGAAGATCACAAACTAAACTAACCACAGTCAAATAAAAATCCAAGTTATATATAAAAAAAAAAAGAAAAAGTAGCAAAAGGAAAATAAAACAGAAAGTCCTATACGAGGCCAACATTCCTCGGGTTCAGGTTCCTATCTCAGCATGATGCTGCGACATTTAAAAATAAATGTCACAGCGCTGGTATTCTGATAGTGATAGGGCCCGCTGTGATGTCACGGGCAGTTACAGAAACAGAAATAAATAATTATGTAAAATATTAGCAAATAATAAAATTATAGCGTGTATCGTATCGTATCTAAATGGACTCGGCCCAGAATTCGGCTGCGTGTTTGGCGCCATCACCAGCGTCCACCAGTTCCTGTAACGTGCAGCTGACAGGACACGCAGGACATGATATTATCGTTTGTGGAACAGCTCAACATTTACACTCCAAGGCGGAGTCGTCTATGAATCTGTATGAAACTGACAGGTGTTAAGAACCCGTTCTCTCGTCGGACGCACTAAAGCTTATTTTAAATAGCGTAACAAATGCTAAAATGAGAATAAAATAAATATTTAAGGGGGGGCTCCCATTCAACAAACGTGTTTTTTTTTTTCGGCGTTTTTGCCTTGTGGTACGGAACCCTTCGTGTGCGAGTCCGACTCGCACTTGGCCAGTTTTTTTTTAAAGACATTTCTTTGTAAGTATGTGTTGTTAACTTTTTTTTTGGTAATTTCAAGATTCTTATAATATTTTCAAACACCCTAACTTTCTGTTTTTTAGCTACATGGGTACTGTAGACAATCAGCACCCTTATCTTCGTAAAATACTATCAATCGCAATTATTTCAATTAAACCATTAACAGGCACTTTTGAATCGTCAAGAAGTCGGTCAGTCAGAAAATATGAAGGTAGTTGCCCATTCCAAAGCGTAGGTACCTATGGAGAAGAACGGGCAAGAAACTCCGTGGACGCTCTTTTAAATTATATTTTTACAAAACATCATTTATGTTGAAATTGCAATTATATGTGAAAACGATGTAAAAAATACATACGCGTTAAGAGCGTCCAGAGTACCTACAGCAAATAGTAAGAAAACAACAATAAAAAAATAAAAAAAATTGCTTCATATGTTCGAGAAATTGTAAAGCTTTAGTTTCCTAGGAAAGCGGTGAACGGTCACACAATAACGGCTGTCTAAATACAGAGCATTTTTTGACACCTTAACACTTAGTATGCCGGAACGTAGATCTACGCGAGACACAATGGCTTTTTAATTGTGTCTGTAATTACGACATACAAGGGGTTAAGAGCGTACATCCCGCGGGCTTGTAACGTCACATTTCTACTACATTATGTTTAGTATATGCGAAACCCGGAACACGTGTCTAATCACATAAAAATACTTATGTAAAGAATCTATGTACAAAATTTCAAAACTGTATCATGAAAAATTACAAAGTTATAAGCTTGTTAAGTTACCTGTTCGTCCGTACAAAAAGTTGTTTACCCGCGCCGCTCGCGCCTATAGTACCTGGGTACCTAACCGCTCGGAGTGGAGATTGGATAACCTACTTAGTGTCGCTAGGCGTCCAACTTTTAACCATTTTTAAATATTTTTGGGACAAAATATAACATGGGGTAAAAATTATTGGAATCGATTCAGTTACTTATTCTGAACAAACTATATTCAGGTTTCGCATATAATAAAAATAACGTTGTATAGCGCAGTTACCTCAGGCAACGTGTCAGTTAAGGGGCTTACAGGACCTAAACACAAAAAAACGCAAGTTTTAAAAACAATAAAAATAAATAATCGACCACAGTAAACAAAATCAGAAAAATATATGATATTCTTCAGGATCTATGCTAGGTAGATAGTGTGTTGAAAACATAATACAACTAATTTGATACGATAGAAAAAAATCATGAAGATACCTCTAAAAACTTTCTTTTTACAATAAAAACCATACTAATATATCATTCTGATTTTTTGGTCAGATTATTCTACAAGCAAAATTCTAAAATACTAGTGTTTTAGTTTTTTTAGTCCAAACAATAGATTTTTTGTAAATAAATAATTGCTTCATATTTTGCAATAAATTACCAGCGTTGTGTTATCGCGCTTCTCTTTCTTTTCTATGCAGTCCGACAGTGACCGCGCTTTAGGTCATGTAAGCCCCTTAAGCGGTCGGACTATAGTGGTTTTTCGTTAGTTATTTTATTAAAATTAAACCAAAGTACTATTTTTTTTAGCAAAGTACGCTCTTAATGTCAAATCATCATCTGCCTAGCCTTTTCCCAACTATGTTGGGATCGGCTTCCAGTCTAACCGGATGCAGCTGAATACAAGTATTTTACATGCAACGACTGCCTATCTGACCTCCACAACCCAGTTACTGGGTAATACGATACCTCTTGGTAAGACTGGTTGTCAGACTTTCGGGCTTCTGACGACCCGTAACGACTGCCAAAGATCCACGAATGACAGCCGGGACTAACGAATAACGTGCTTTCCGAGGCACGGAGGGGTCACAATATGTGAAGATGGTCACCCATCGACAGATCAACCGCGGCAAACGTAGCTTAACCTGATCGATCGACCTGTGCGGTTGTTATTATTTATCCACGGGCCCCTCTTAATGTCAAATACTAGTGAAAATTACAGATTTTCTTATCAGTCACCGCTGTTCTGGGAACCTCTTACTTAAGTGTGCTACATAGTTACCCCACAGATCACAATAAATAACTTCATATAAAAAATAACGACATTCAGTCATATTTGGTTACAGTTTTCCCTCCCACAACATAGGGAAAAGACTTCTATAATACATGCCCTTTAGACGAACGCCTCTTTTACAAAAGTGGGCATAATTCAGATGTTTGTCCAGTGGTGGGCTTGCGGTGTTTTAGTCCGGAAGCCAATGCTGGGTTCGCCAGAGGAGGCAGTAGTAGCCGTTGTGGGTGTTTGTTGAGTTTGAGGACTGAAAACAAGAGGAAAAGAAAAATCATCATCATCATCTGCCCTGCCTTTTTCCAACTATGTTCAGCGGAATACCAGTATTTTACATGGAGCGACTGCCTATCTGACCTCCACAACCCAGTTACTAGGTAACACGATACCCCTCGGTAAGACTGGTTGTCAGATTTTATAAGTAACAAACATATGAACACACACACACAAACTTTCGCCTTTATAATATTAGTGTGATTTTTATCAACTTTCAACATGGCGTCTCACCGATTTAGTTACTCTGTGCTTAAAAACAATGACAGTTAACCATAGATCGACCATTGATCATAGAAAGAGAACTGTCAGCTGTCACAACAGTGTCAGTCAATCAATCAAAATTACAGCTGGGCCCGCCATGACGGGTTTTTACTGTGTGTTGCAATTTCAAGAGTAATTTCTTGTGTTTCCCAGCAAACTAAGCCATTTTAAAATAATTCGACAGTTGAGAGCTGTTTTAAATGAATTTCCCTATTTTTAAGTATAGTGTACAAGGACCTGGCCCAGGCTCCATACATTTTGACACATCTTACTTTAATAGATTTTCAACTTTATCGCTGAAGCTTAAGGTTCAAAGTTGATTGGGAAAATTTGACAGTTTACGGTAGCTTGATGTGCTGGCGTTTGTCAAGCGTAACAGCTGGTAAATCAGGTGTATGGAGGAAGGTGTTAAAACTATCTAGTAACTAACTGCGCCCCGCGGTTTCACCCGCGTAAGTGTCGATCCCGTGGGAATATCGGGATAAAAAGTAGCCTATATGTTAATCCAGGGAGTCAGCTACCTCCAAACTAAATTTTATCAAAATTGGTCTAGCCGTTTGAGCGTGAAGAAGTAACAAAAAAAAACACACACACACACACACCCCCACACACACACACACACACACACACACACACACACCCACACACATACACACTCACACACTCACAAACTTTCGCCTTTACAATATTAGTGTAATTATGGTACTTACATGTGGTGCGTATCTCTGTAGGAGTGGTCGGTACCCGTGTCCGAATGTCGCTATCATCCCCGGCTCGTCATCCCGGTGTGGTTGGAGGGGGATGATCATTTGGACCTGTGGGGATGATTGGAAATTATATTTCTGCCAGTTACTCAGGGAGCTGTCTATTTATTACACAAGACAATTTGACCACTTTCTGACCCCATCATCATCTGCCTAGCCTTTTCCCAACTAGATTGAGGTCGGCTTCCAGTCTAACCGGATGCAGCTGAATACCTGTATTTTACATGGCGACTGCCTATCTGACGAGAATAGGATTACGAATTTTTTCGCTACCGTTCTTATAATATTCCAGTGCGAGCTTAGTTAGGCTAATAAATATAATTTTGGGATGCATGAAGAAGCCTCCTCGTGGAGCGCAGTTTTTTTTTTCACCAGTAACTCAACTGAACGCTCGCGCTCGGCGCATCCTGGACAGTCACACCCAACATCTTATTTGACCTGCAAATTCTTTACTGGCGGTGGTAGGGCTAACGCCCGCCTGGTTTGCGACCACCCCCCCCGCACCGGAATGCGTCGTCGAGCAGCCTGCTGTGTTTCGTCGATGCGTGGGAGTTCCAGTGCCTTAGGCATCTTCTGGACACGCTCGTTCCACCATAGACCTCATCCATTGCTTTCCATTACGCATGATCGAGATCAAGAGCGGGCCCATTCACCAAATAAATTAGAAGTTTATAAAACACTAGAAAAATACGCCGGCCTTTCTCACAAGTGCAAACACGACTATGATACGATATTCTATCATGGAATGCCGGTGCCTATCTTTCGGCTTCATCATCAGACCTTGAAACCTAATCACGGTCAAAGTTCATTACAAGACTTTTCTAAAAAATCCAAAACAGCTATAATACGATTTTCCATCATGAAGTTCCAGTTCATATCTTCCGGCTCCATCATCAGTTCAGTCCGACAGTACCATATTATTGTATTGTCATCAGAACTACATACTGCTGCCAATTTTCATTACGCTACGACCCTTGGAAGATGGTTAAATTAGTTACCTTAGATTCCATTACATAGTTAGTTACATATAGGTCGACCTAATAAAAGCTTGTTAAAAAAAAACATATTTTAAAATGAACGATAAACTCACATCTTCTTCATAAGGTCTGAATACAGTGAGTGGTCGTAGCGACGCCGCGTCGGCTACTATGATGCAACCCCACGCTGTGCCGATGTACAACTCGCCTCGGAGAGCACACAGCGCTGTCACCTGGGTAAGTCAAGTCAAGTATTTTCTAACTGAACAGACATCTGTGATGCTGGGGAGTTCGTTGCGCTCCCCAGCGGAGTTCTTCTCCCCAGCGAAAGTACTGGGAGGTGGTGAAGGGCGGGTCGGGGGACTGTCTTTTATAATTTTGACGTTCGAAACGTGTTGATTCAAAATCAAAATATTTCATTTCACATAAACCTACATGGGCACATATGAAACGTCAGAAGCTAGGTGCACGGTTCCAATGAGGGATTTTTTTTAGCTCTTCTCTAGTCGCTGGATAGATGGCGCTGAACTTGGTAAGTTACTGCAAGGAACGGAGCGTCACATCATTTTTTGATTATTTCACTTGGATGTAATTTTGAGATCGTAAAACGAAAGCAAACGAAAGTTTCAGTCAACGAGCGTATGTGACGTGTTTTTTTTCCAAGCGTTTTGGCTTTGGCACCTAGTAACGTAGTCAGTTCAACGCCATCTACAGAGTTCTTGGAAACTATGTTTTTTTTTAATACTCAAAAGAAAAACCTCTCATTAGTCGTTTCCTATGGAGAAGAGCCGGCGAGAAATTCCACGGTTACTCTTTTTTAAACAGGACGGGAAATACGATACCCCTTGGTACGACTGGTTGTCAGACTATCGGGCTTCTGACAACCCGTAACGACTGTTAAAGATCCACGAATGACAGCCGGGACCAGCGGCTTAACGTGCTTTCCGAGGCACGGAGGGGTCACGGTATGTAAGGATGGTCACCCATCCACGGACCAACCGCGGCAAGCTTTGCCTAACCTTGAAGATCGTCCCCTGCAGCTGTTATTACTTAGCCAAACACAACAAACGTTTACAAACGTTTAGCTTAGATGTGATGCATACTTTCTTACAAATTGTTATTTTGTTTTATTTTGTGTTTGGGTTTTTATTTTTATGCGTCACGTTTGCCGCAAAAGAACGTTTTTTCTTTCTTTCTTTCAATACTCAATATCTTTATTGCTTCACCATAATGTATACATACGTGGTAACTATATAATTTAGATCATTATGGACCCTTTAAGGCACAGCAAGAGGGTTAGGAGAGAGAAAGCCTTGAGGAGATATATAATTATTATTTTTATTATTTATTAATTATCATATTATTTATTAATTATTATACCTATTATTTATTAAAAATTACCTTATAATATATTTTAAACATTCATATAAATTGCCTGATTATCATTAATTTAATTACTTTTTTGTTTTATTTATGTTAATCGTTTAAATATTCATCTAGGGAGTAATAACATTTGTTTATCTTTCTTTTTTCTTTATTATGTTAGGTAGTTTGTTATATATTTTTATGGACATTACGTAGGGGCTTGTAGAATGCATTTTTAGCTTAGATGTTGGCATGTTTAGCCTGGATTGGTGCCTAAGTGTGTACTGTGATTGGATGTCTTCGGGTTTTGTGTAGAACTCTTGATGCTTACGGACAAAGCTCTTTCTTTCATAAACTCACCCTGCACTTATCCTCAGTAAGATGTTCATCCAAGGCGATGGACTGCAGACTTTCTGAACAAGGCACGAGCTTGCTGCAGTCCAGGCGAGCGCACTGCTTCTTTGTACGAACTGACCACTGGTAGACGCATACTCCTAGGGATAGAATGGAGATATTAGAATCCATACTAATATTATAAAGTAGCTGTGCCCCCCAGTTTCACCCGCGCAAGTGTCGATCCCGTGGGAATATCGGGATAACAAGTAGCCTATATAAGGTGTAAAAAAATTAACCTTACAAACTTTAAGAGGTGCTTTAGACCATTGGACTGAACAACTTTCACTATGGGACCAACTCTGAAATCACGAAAAAAAAAATCCGCTGTTTCATACATTTTGATCAAGTAGGTAATGAACTTTTGTATTAAACCTTTGAGTATTAAACCAACTGGAGGCGCCATTGTCAAGCGATCCCCGCTGCCAAAGGTACGAGACCGCCGGTCATAGAGGTTATATACATGTGTGCGTATAGTTTATGCTTGTGTTTGTTTTTTGTTTTGTGTGCGTGCGTAACAACGCGATCGAATTGCATTAGTGTATTATTGCGTTCCCTCGTCCCCCGCGATGAAAGTGACAGACTTCTTTGCATAGATATTAGTACTCGTGGCGTCTCCGGTTGGTTTAATACTCAAAGTATTAAACAGTGGATTTTTTTTCGTGATTTCAGAGTTGGTCTCATAGTGAAAGTTGTTCAGTCCAATGGTCTAAAGCACCTCTTAAAGTTTGCAAGGTTAACTTTTTTACACCTTATATATTAATCCAGGGTGTCAGCTACCTCTATACAAAATTTTATCAAAATTGGTCCAGCCGTTTGAACGTGAAGAAGTAACAAACATATAAACACACAAACACACACACACACACCCACACACACACACACACACACCCCACACACACACACACACACACACAAACTTTCGCCTTTATAATATTAGTGTGATGCGAAAGTGTGTCTGTCTGTCTGTATGTTACCTTTTCACGTCTAAACCACTGCACGGATTTCAATAAAATTTGGCAGAGAGATAGATTGCATCCCGGGAAAGGACATAGGATAGTTTTTATCGACATACCTCGCGGGCGAAGCCGCGGGCGTAAGCTAGTACTATATATTATACTAGCAGCGCCCCGCGGTTTGACCCGCATAAGTGTCGATCCCGTGGGAATATCGGGATAAAAAGTATAATAATAATAAACTGATGACCGAAAGCTTCGATCAACATCTATCGAGGTTCTCGTTAGGTGGTTGGATCAAGGGCCTGATTCAGAAGGCAGTACTCCTCAATACGGCTCGCATTGTGAGGAGGTTCCTGTCTCTGGAGCCCTAACCACCGGTAGCTTGGACCCTGCTCCCGACACCGGCGGGTCACTATTTTTATATTTTTAAATGTTTTTTTATAGTTATTTTTTATATTGAAATATTTAAAAATGTAATAAATAAACGAAATAATAATAATAATAATAAAGTTTATTGACCATAAGTTTAGGTTACAGTACACCGGTAATGCATGTGTAGTATCCTATGTGTTAAAACGGGAAATGTTCACTTTTGAATCGTCAAGAAGTCGGTCAGTCAGAAAATATGAAGCCAGTTGCACACACTATCTTATATACTCAAAATACATAGTAGATTTAAAGATTATTATCAAGATTTAGATATTTTACACCTTTCTCTACCCAAATTCAAATTTTATATAAGAAATATATTGGCATCGAAATTTAAATAATATTATTGTTGTATGTTATATAATATTAAATTCTGTAAAATGTTAACGGTGTGAACTTCTGGTTGTTGTTACACTTAGGTACATATAATCTAGTTGTATAGTAATCTGTGGAAACGGGAAATGTGGAAATGTCTGTGTGGAGTCGGACTTAAAGAATTGCACCACCCCTTACTTCCCGTGGGTGTCGTAAAAGGCGACTAAGGGTCTTACCGGAGAATGGGCAGCAGCGTTCTCTATTTATTCCACCATCATACCATACTGCGATCGCCAACCCGCCTGCCAAGCGTGGCGATTATGGCAAACCCCCCCCAAAATTGGGGGAGGCCTATGTCCAGCAGTGGACGTCTATCGGCTGAAACGACTGTGGAAACTGTTTCTGGATTGTGTTAACTATTTGTATACATATATTTGTTACTAGCTGCGCCCCCCAGTTTCACCCGCGCAAGTGTCGATCCCGTGAGAATATCGGGATAACAAGTAGCCTATATGTTAATCCAGGGTGTCAGCTACCTCCATACAAAATTGTATCAAAATTGGTCCAGCCGTTTTAGCGTGAAGAAGTAACAAACATATAAACACACACACACACCATACATTTGACAACATTGGCAATGTCAAATGTATGAAAACCACAAAGTTTTTTTGTTTTTTATTTGCCATGAGATTCTGCTAGACCTATAGTTGCACACACTATCTAATATACTCAAAATACATAATAAATAAGATTAAAACTCACCCGGATCACAATAAACGATAACAAACGGCTCGTCTTCGGGCGCAGTCATGAGCGTGACCCGCGGCTTCGCCTGTAGTACGTCCGCGCCGCACACGCCGCTCACGTTCACTGCGTATGAGTACAGGCCGTCCCCGCCCGCCCATACCTCCCAACTGTGGAGTGGGGAAAAAGTTAATAAAGTGGTGATTAGAGGAAGAAGTGGTGATTACTGGGAAAAGTGGTGTTTTTAGGGTAAAATGGTAAAAACGGAACCCTCATGGTGAGACTAAGTCTGTCGGTCTGTCTGTCTGTCACAGCTGGATATCTCAAGAACTTCTAATGCTATCAACTTGAAATTTGGAATAGTTTTAGATGACGTTTGCCCAACTATTTTGCGAACAAGAAAGAAATAAAAATTTATGTATATTTTTTGCAACAGGGACTGAAAGGGGGTCTGAAAAAATCGAAGTGGGGCTACTAGGGAATGTGGGGTATCATATGAAAGAGCGCAGTTTGCACATTCTCAAACACTTTATCTTTTTTTTTTAGGCCGCATAGTTTTCGACTTTTGATGAAAAATGTAAAAAAAAACCGTTCCCCCTCCCTTATCTCCGAAGTTTGCAAAGAGAAAAATCTGAAATTATTTTATGTGATAGAAGTTTATGTAAAGATTACAGGTAAAATAAAACGAAGTAACTAAATAGCACTCTTTTTCAGTAATCATCAACAAAAGTTACATTTGTTCCACTATCGGTCAAGAGATGGCGCTGACATAAAACAGCAATATTCTACACCGCAGTGCAGTGTTAAAATTCTTTGACGAATATAGGCCTCGCCGATCAAATTAAAAACATGATGGCACGGAACCCTCGGTGCGCGAGTCCGGCTCGTTTTTGACCGGTTTTTTTCTTGTGGAAGTAGTATTTTCATGATTCCTAACTCTCTTACTCACCCATGTGGCGAAGGTACGGCTGCTAAACAGCACAGCTCAGTCGCAGTGCCTAGCTCAGTCAGCACGAAGCTACCTTCAGCTTCCGGACGACGAGAGGTCACTAGGAACAGCCTGGAATCAATGATAACTAGAATATAGAAAGAAAGAAAGAAAGAAAATACGTTTATTTGCGGCAAACATGACGCAATAAAGAACATCATCATCATCATTTGCCTGCCTTTTCCCAACTATGTTGGGGTCGGCTTCCAGTCTACCAGATGCAGCTGAATACCAGTATTTTACATGGAGCGACTACCTATTTGACCTCCACAACCTATTTTAGTGAAACTTCATACGCATAAGCAGGATACAAAGGTCTAAAAAGTTAGTAGAGAACATTTTTGAAAAAATAGTGTTACAGCCAAATCAGACCGATTTTAATTTTTCCATAGAAACAGGGATTTCCAGTTATCTTTTTGTGTGTACATACCACCACCCGCCACCCGCTGCAGGCGCGGCAGCCCCTGCAGCGGGTGGCAGTGACGACGGAGCGCCTCCCTCCTGGTGTGTGTACATACCTGCCGCAACTAAGCGCGACTGCCACCCGCTGCAGGCGCGGCAGCCCCTGCAGCGGGTGGCAGTGACGACGGAGCGCCTCCCTCCTGGTGTGTGTACATACCTGCCGCAACTAAGCGCGACTGCCACCCGCTGCAGGCGCGGCAGCCCCTGCAGCGGGTGGCAGTGACGACGGAGCGCCTCCCTCCTGGTGTGTGTACATACCTGCCGCAACTAAGCGCGACTGCCACCCGCTGCAGGCGCGGCAGCCCCTGCAGCGGGTGGCAGTGACGACGGAGCGCCTCCCTCCTGGTGTGTGTACATACCTGCCGCAACTAAGCGCGACTGCCACCCGCTGCAGGCGCGGCAGCCCCTGCAGCGGGTGGCAGTGACGACGGAGCGCCTCCCTCCTGGTGTGTGTACATACCTGCCGCAACTAAGCGCGACTGCCACCCGCTGCAGGCGCGGCAGCCCCTGCAGCGGGTGGCAGTGACGACGGAGCGCCTCCCTCCTGGTGTGTGTACATACCTGCCGCAACTAAGCGCGACTGCCACCCGCTGCAGGCGCGGCAGCCCCTGCAGCGGGTGGCAGTGACGACGGAGCGCCTCCCTCCTGGTGTGTGTACATACCTGCCGCAACTAAGCGCGACTGCCACCCGCTGCAGGCGCGGCAGCCCCTGCAGCGGGTGGCAGTGACGACGGAGCGCCTCCCTCCTGGTGTGTGTACATACCTGCCGCAACTAAGCGCGACTGCCACCCGCTGCAGGCGCGGCAGCCCCTGCAGCGGGTGGCAGTGACGACGGAGCGCCTCCCTCCTGGTGTGTGTACATACCTGCCGCAACTAAGCGCGACTGCCACCCGCTGCAGGCGCGGCAGCCCCTGCAGCGGGTGGCAGTGACGACGGAGCGCCTCCCTCCTGGTGTGTGTACATACCTGCCGCAACTAAGCGCGACTGCCACCCGCTGCAGGCGCGGCAGCCCCTGCAGCGGGTGGCAGTGACGACGGAGCGCCTCCCTCCTGGTGTGTGTACATACCTGCCGCAACTAAGCGCGACTGCCACCCGCTGCAGGCGCGGCAGCCCCTGCAGCGGGTGGCAGTGACGACGGAGCGCCTCCCTCCTGGTGTGTGTACATACCTGCCGCAACTAAGCGCGACTGCCACCCGCTGCAGGCGCGGCAGCCCCTGCAGCGGGTGGCAGTGACGACGGAGCGCCTCCCTCCTGGTGTGTGTACATACCTGCCGCAACTAAGCGCGACTGCCACCCGCTGCAGGCGCGGCAGCCCCTGCAGCGGGTGGCAGTGACGACGGAGCGCCTCCCTCCTGGTGTGTGTACATACCTGCCGCAACTAAGCGCGACTGCCACCCGCTGCAGGCGCGGCAGCCCCTGCAGCGGGTGGCAGTGACGACGGAGCGCCTCCCTCCTGGTGTGTGTACATACCTGCCGCAACTAAGCGCGACTGCCACCCGCTGCAGGCGCGGCAGCCCCTGCAGCGGGTGGCAGTGACGACGGAGCGCCTCCCTCCTGGTGTGTGTACATACCTGCCGCAACTAAGCGCGACTGCCACCCGCTGCAGGCGCGGCAGCCCCTGCAGCGGGTGGCAGTGACGACGGAGCGCCTCCCTCCTGGTGTGTGTACATACCTGCCGCAACTAAGCGCGACTGCCACCCGCTGCAGGCGCGGCAGCCCCTGCAGCGGGTGGCAGTGACGACGGAGCGCCTCCCTCCTGGTGTGTGTACATACCTGCCGCAACTAAGCGCGACTGCCACCCGCTGCAGGCGCGGCAGCCCCTGCAGCGGGTGGCAGTGACGACGGAGCGCCTCCCTCCTGGTGTGTGTACATACCTGCCGCAACTAAGCGCGACTGCCACCCGCTGCAGGCGCGGCAGCCCCTGCAGCGCCGCCACTGAGGAGGGCGCGCCCCCCACCGCCTCCTGTACGCGCACGCACCAGATCAGGGCGCAGCTCGATGCGCTGCAAACATTATAAGGTTTAATACACGGTAAATAAGGGCTATGTTTGAGTAACCAGTAAAAGGCTTAGTAGACCTATCTTCAAACATAGGTAGTCGTCAGGAAAATCGGGATAGGTAAATATAATTTTTACTATCTTTTTTTTTATTAAGGTCAAAGTTCGGTCAAATTTCGAGTATTTATTGGGTATGTTATATGCGTCGCATCCGGTCATTCGTTTGACTATTCGGAACGCTAGCGCAATCTGGTGGCGCTTGACAGAGTCTAGCCTGAGTTCGTGGGTGGTCGACGCACGCCACCAGCGCGACAGAACGATGTGGAGCTCTTGGACATTGGACATCGTACGAACAACATGTGCTCAGAAACTGTCCCGCGCTCCGTATCTGGTTGTGTCGTGTACCTACAGTGTGTGATTCGCTAGTATGATTAATTTGTTCGTGAAATTATAATCTGATTTAAACTGCAAACGGTTTTTCTATTATGCAATAACCAACACTTCCCACAGTACGCCCACAGTAATTAAAATATGGTTTATGCTAATGAGACACACATACCTTCTCCGTCATATATATCTTATAACCGAACGTAAACATAATGAATAGGTAAAGCCAAAAGCCGCCATAAATAAATTTATAAACATTTAATTCGAGTCTATAATAAAACGTTAATTTCAGGCCGCAATGGCTCATAGACATATTCCTTAGAAACTAACATATTTGAAGTATAAAACACAGTCAGACAGACAGAGAGAGAGAAATAGAGGTAGAGAGTTAGAGAGAGAAAGAGAGTGGGTGAAAGATAGAGAGAGAGAGGGAGAAAAGGAGAGAGAGAGCCAGACAGAGGGAGTGAGATAGAGACAAAGAAAATGAGAGGGAGAGAGAAAGAGAAAGAGAGCGAGATAGAGAGAGTGGGTGCGTCAGAGTCAAGTCTATTTTCTAGAAAGGGAGTGACTACCGAGAGGACGACTAATAGAGAAGTATGAAAGAAAAAGACATGTTGCACCGACTTCAAATAAATTGGTATGAGGGTAGGAGATTGATGGAGATGTCAGTCGTCTAAATGATAAATGATTTATTTTCTGTAAGTAGGTTTTTACAAACACTGGTATTCAGCTGCATCCGGTTAGACTGGAAGCCGACCCCAACATAGTTGGGAAAAGGCTAGGCAGATGATGATGAGGTTTTTACAAACACTTTTACATGTCAATCATATTTTTTTAAACTAAATGAGGTCGGCGTTTCCTATCTGACTAATCTGAGAAGAAAGGCCGAAACAAACTCAGAGGTCACAGTCTTTTTTAAAGTCCAGACAAAATCTTGGTCAGATTGTGAGAAGACCATTTCAGAAACCAATGTGTCTGAAATGGTCTTATGAGGAAAGA
The DNA here is from genome assembly GCA_916614155.1 of Mesoligia furuncula. Taxonomy (NCBI): domain Eukaryota; kingdom Metazoa; phylum Arthropoda; class Insecta; order Lepidoptera; family Noctuidae; genus Mesoligia; species Mesoligia furuncula. Next base: position 11,803,264 of record OU744820.1, on the reverse strand, counting down.
ACCACACAGATTGAGCGTACCTGACCTATCAGTGCACGCAATTGTCAAAAATCGTGCAGCTCAACTCAGAACTTGAGGAGCTCAACGATTCGACGAACAATAGCAAAGAAAGGACATTTGGGTAGGCTGCGTTAATTACTCAAACTGCCAGATCATGATTAAAACTAACTAAGAAGGAAAACAGAAAAAGAAATGACACACATAGTCCTCACATTCACAATAATTCAATGAAAAACCGGCCAAGTGCGTGTCGGGCCACGCACAGTGTAGGGTTCTGTAGTAGTCCGTTATCACAATGTAGTACGATTCTGTTGTTCTTTATTCTGAATTCTATCTAAAAAAAATAATGAAAAAAACATATTTTGTTTTTCAATGCAAGTCTTTACCCGTTATAAACAAGCAACTACTTCACCTTAGTCACTTTAAAGGACTAATGCTAAGGATTTTGTATTTGGTACAAAATTATCCAACAGCCAAGTTCAACGACTATTACTGCTAAACTAATAAAGTTATATTAACTGCTATAGTTTTCCTTTAAAGTTCATGAAATGCACTGTCATTGTGATTTTTTCCAGATTTTTTAAGCCAGCAGTATAGGTTTTAGAGTGGGGGGGAGCGCCCTACTGGAACAAAAATGTTTTACTTTAAAGTTTAATATTTCGTAAATGGAGCATTAAATCGAAAAATAATTTTAGCAACCCTCAAGTCATTTTAGAAGACCTATTCAACGATACCCCACGCGATGAGGCAGACGACGAAAAAAATATTCATCCCCACTTCGCATATAGGGGAGCTACACTAAAAAAAAATATTTTCCTAAATTTTATTTTACCACTTTGTCGGCGTGATTGATATACGAAAGAGAAAGAAGAAAGAAAAACTGTTTATTCTGCACAAACAAAACGCACATTGCAAATAAAAAAAATACGCACTCCTACAAAATTACAGCTTTCTAGTACTAACGTTCTCTTAGCAAAACCTCGGACAGACAGACAGACAGACAGACGGACATGACGAAACTATAAGGGTTCCTTGTAGGAACTACGGATCCCTAAAAAAATACTATACAAAAAAAAAGTCAGCTGTTTCCTACATTTTGACGAGTTATACGAACATGAATGTAGGAAACAGCTGATTTTATGTTCGCGATTTCGGGTTTGGTCCCATAGTAAAAGTTTTTTATAATGATAAGTACAATAACCTCTGAAGAGGTTGTTAATGTTTTACCAATAACCCTGTATATATATAAAATTCAACAATGTAAATGTGTATATAAAAATCCGGACATAATCTTTCTATTAACGTTCGATACAACATTATCTGTCATGGCATTGATACTCACGAGTACACGGAGATCCTGCCAACTGAGTCGCCGAGCCACATCTTGTTGCCAACGCGACAGATTGCCGTCACCATCACGGGATCCGCTTTGTCTAAACAGGGAAAATGCATTCATGTATTATTCAGTCTCAGTCATTTTCAGAGATTACAGTTAGCAGATTGGGTCGTGGCCACCACTTACTGACATATCGGGTATACATTAAAACCGAGTACATCCCGAGGACAGCCGAACACATCCGAAGCGGGAATTCTTTTGAATCGTCTTATAAGCAAAACACGCACGGTGTCGCTTACGGTAACAGTGGCGCGAGTTCAATGATTTTTTTTTTCCATCTCAAAAATGCCCAACGCGCTAATAACAGCTGCAGGAGACGACCTTCAAGGTTACGCAACGCTTGCCAAGGTCGGTCCTTGGATGGGTGACCATCATAACATACCGAGACCGCTCTGTGCTTCGGAAAGCACGTCAAGCCGTTGGTCCCGGCTGTCATTCGTGGATCTTTGACAGTCGTTACGGGTAGTCAGAAGCCCGAAAGTCTGACACCATGTCTTGACAAGATCGTGTTGTCCAGTAACTGGGTTGTGGAGGTGAGGTAGACAGTAGCTCCATTTTAAATATTGGTATTCAGCTGCATCCGGTTAGACTGGAAGCTAATCCCAACATAGTTGGGAGAAGGCAGGCAGCAGATGATTAAGGGGACTTTCCCTGTCCAGTTCCTTTAAAAAGACCTTGGGGTCTAAAAAGGCCACTTTGGCGGAATCATAAAAGGATAACACAATGGACAGTTTATCTGTTAAGTTAATCGTATCAAATCCCATTGGTGAAGCATTTTTCAGTTATTTTTTTTTGTCTGAGCTAAAATACCAATCAATCCGATCCAAATCCAATCCCAATCTCTTTGATTATACCTACGTAGTGCAGCGAAAAAAAAACACGGACTGTCTTCGCCATAATACGATTCATAATGTTATCATTTTATGATTCTGCCAAAGTGGCCTTTTTAGGCCCCCTGTATTACTGCTTACCTGTCAGTACCCTGACGGTGTGATGGTGCGTGAAGCTGGTGGCGGTGGCTAGCAGAGTGTGAGCTCGCTCCGGCTCCCCTCCTCCGTACCACAACTCCCATCCTGGAACTCCTTCCTCTGTGGAAGAAAAACCATCCTTTTAACTTTTATTGTCATGTATATTGCGTCCACTGACTGGCCATGTCCACTTAATCTGTGTGGTTCTTTCCTCAAAAGACCATTTATTTATTTATTACTAGCGGCGCCCCGCGGTTTCACCCGCGTAATTGTCGATCTCGTGGGAATATCGGGATAAAAAGTAGCCTATATGTTAATCCAGGGAGTCAGCTACCTCCATACAAAATTTTATCAAAATTGGTCCAGCCGTTTGAGCGTGAAGAAGTAACAAACATATAAACACACACACACACTCACACACACACTCACAAACTTTCGCCTTTATAATATTAGTGTGATATTAGTGTGATTTATCTATTTAATACTTCAAGCATATAAATGTACAGAGGCGGACTTAATGCCATAGGCATTTTCTACCAGAACCTTTGGGTGATGCAGAGACAAACAGACCATTTCAGATACCAATCCAAAAATTGATTATTTCCCACCCAAAAAAAAAAACAAGGGCTGTATCTTGAGAACGGTAACAGTTACACAATTAATTTATTACTATTATATTGCCAGTTCTTACACGAAGCTATTCCTGTGAAGTGTATATTCACTATACAACGTTATTTTTATTATAATAAATGCGAAACCGGAATACAATTTGTTCAGAATAAGTACCTGAATCGATTCCAATAATTTTCACCCCATGTTATATTTTGTCCCAAAAATATTTCAAAAAGGGTAAAAGTTGGACACCGAGCGACACTAAGTAGGTTATCCAATCTCTGCGCCGAACGGTTAGGTACCTAGGTACTATTATCAATGAGTGCAAGACGGCGCGGCGCAGGTGAGCATGTTTTTGTACGGACAAACAGGTAACTTAACAAGCTTATAACTTTGTGATTTTTCATGATACAGTTTTGAAATTTTGTACATAGATTCTTTACATAAAAATACTAGACATGTGTTTCGGGTTTCGCATATACTAAAAATAACGTTGTAGAAAACAATATACCACCAACTCCCATGACACTGCACGCTGCAGCCGCTGTGGCAGTCCGTGCAGCCGCCGCGTCTGCCAGCGCGCAGTACTCGGGCGCTGCAGCCACGCTGACTAGCGCTGCCGCCGATGGTCGCAGCTCTGGTGAGCCTGACCAGCAGCGACGCATAGTTTCCAACACGCAGCAGGGAAATTCTAGGTCCTTGAGGGGAGAGAATGACTTTAAATAAAAAAGTAATAAAAAAAAAAATCGACTTCAAAGAGAAATTAAGTAACTCAAAATTATGAAATAACTTTAATTTCGGAAGTCTTGTGTCTTGTATTTTAGTTTTAGTTTTTTGCCATCGACTTCCGAAATTAATGTTATTTCATAATTTTGAGTTACCTAATTTCTTTTTGAAGTCGATTTAATTATTTTAAATAACTTTTTTATTTCGTAATTTTTAGCTTTAAGTAAAAACAGGAATATTTGTTTATAAAAAGTACGTAATAGTTTTGTTGTAAATATTGCACTAGAATTTGACAAAAGTTTTGAGATGTTTTCCGTTTGACACTAGCTCGTAAAAATAAGCTAGGCCGTCACACTTACAGGTATTATTAGTCTATATCTTGAAAATTACTGGATCGATTTTGATGGAACTTGCACTAAGTTGAGGTAAATGTAAGGCAATAAAAAAAAAGGTCACACTGTTGCGGAGAAATGCGTGGACAAACATAGATACATACATACATCTATAAAATCTTGTATAATTTGTTTGGAAACCCTAATAGATTGTCATATGTGAATATAATGCAGTTCCAATAATAGTAGTAGACCCTCACCCTGGGTGACAGCGAAGGCCGGCCTCCTTCTAGCACAGCCTCCTTCACAGCCTCGTGGCCTTCAAACGGCTGTCGGACTGTCACTATCTCGTATAACAGCATGCCGTAGGAGAAACAGTCCACCTGAACACAAGAACAATAGAATTAAATTTATCATCGTCATCTTCCTGCCGTGTAAAGTTCACTCTTACTCTATAGAAAAGGAAGGATCCTACGACCAGCAGGGCTAGCATGGCCGGAGACATTTTATCCACGGGGAGAGGAGAAAATACTATTCCCCTGTGTCAATTTTGTCCACCCTCCGAGCATGGCGACATGGGTGGATAAACTATTCACGGTGGCAGTAAGCACGAGACATTTTTATAGTACAATTAATTATATTTTCTCCAAGAGATATACTTAAACCCACCATCTAAAGACGAGGACCAATTTTTCCCTTCGTTATGTCAAAATATCTGTAATTTTTCTCTTCCACTATTCGCCATGCTATATGCGGGGGGTGAGTATCCACGTCTAATGTCAAAAAGTGATATAATTCTCTTTCCCCCTGTTGCCGTGCTTTGGCAGGTGGATAAAATAATTTTATCTCTTGTCAGTGGAAATAACCGGAGGAGGAAAGTTTTATCCCCAGCCCATGCTAGCAGACGGGAGTTGTATCTGCAAGGCGTCGGGACATTGTATAATTATGGTAGTTGCGCGGTAAACTCTGCTTGCGCGATGCAGGATTTTGCGTGGCGTTCAGTGTGATGCGTAGTTCGCAGGTGGCGATGTAGATGGCGCCACAAACTCAAAATAACTATTAAACATCATCCACATCTTCCTGCCCTTATCCCATGTTACTTGTGGTCGGCGCAACACGTTTTCTTCTTCCACTCTCCCCTGTCAGCCGTCACGCTATCATTCACTCCCTTCTCTTTCATATCATTCCTCACACAATCCATCCATCTTTTCTTCGGCCTTCCTCTCCCTCTCCATCCAATAATAATATAGAATTAAATTTATAAATGTCTGTGTGGTGCCGGACTTAAAGAATAGCACCACCCCATACTTTCCGTGGGTGTCGTAAAAGGCGACTAAGGGGCGTACCGGAGAATGGGCAGCAGCGTTCTCTGTGCATTCCAGCACCATACCATACTGCGATCGCCAACCCGCCTGCCAAGCGTGGCGATTATGGCAAACCCCCCCGAAAGGGGGGGGGGCTTTTGGGGGAGGCCTATGTCCAGCAGTGGACGTCTTTCGGCTGAAGTGATGATGATGATGAAATTTATAAAAATTTTAAAAACTAAAACCCAGCTACTGAAAAGGATGAGACAAGACAGTATCTTCCCGTGGTCGTATGCCGCTGTACTAACATACATAGAAGCTATTGTATACAAAATAAAGGGAAACACTAACGACAGATAATTCTGACCATTCTGGCTAACATTTTTATCTCAATACTGCCTGCGCCCCGCGGTTTCACCCGCACAAGTTTCGATCCCGTGAGAATATCGGGACAAAAAGTAGCCTATATATTAATCCAGGGTGTCAGCTACCTCCATACCAAATTTTATCAAAATTGGTCCAGCCGTTTGAGCGTGAAGAAGTAACAAACATATAAACACGCACACAGACACACACACAAACTTTCGCCTTTACCTATAATATTAGTGTGATGTGATTATTGTACAGACGCCAGCACATCAAGCTACCCGAAACTGTCAAAGTTTCTCAATCAACTTTGAACCGTATGCTTTAGCGATAAAGTTGAAAATCTATTAACAACATTTGACAGATTATAGTAGTTGACAACAAATAAAATCAATGACAAGGTGGCGTACTAACCTTCTCATTATACTCCTCTTCACCGTTATACCTCATGATCTCAGGAGCCATGAAGCCTTCAGTGCCGCCGAAACCTTTGGTGCCTGATGGAGGAGCCAGACGGCTTATACCTGGAGACAAAGAAGGGTAATGGAAATTGAACTTTGTTCTAATGAAAATAAAGTAGGTATTAGTTCAAAACTTTTGTGACTAACGTATAAATGTTGAAAATAATTGAAAATTAGCTTCATCATCATCTGCCTAGCCTTTTCCCAACTATGTTGGGGTCGGCTTCCAGTCTAAACGGATGCAGCTGAATATACGTATTTTACATGGATACCAGGCGGGCATGCGCCGAGGGGGTTGTGGACACAAAGGCTGAGCCAGATTCCCATGACCCCCCCATCAAGGCGATGAGGGAACACCGCTGAGTTTTAGTGGGTATACTGCCACCCTGGCAGGGAGTCCCACATACTCCGTCTTGTCCCCCGACGAGCGGAGATGCGTAATGTCATTTCTCAGCGACAAAAAAAAGGGGTGTCAGCTCCACAAAATTTTATCAAAATTGGTCCAGCTGTTTGAGCGCGAAGAAGTGACAAACATATAAACACACACACACTCACAAACTTTAGCCTTTATAATATTAGTGTGATATTAAAATCTGAATCTATTCTCACACTATTAACAGAGAATTCTGACTGACTCGAAAAGATTACAATATACTGACCGTAATCTCCTAATTTGACGTGCACGTTCAGCGGGGCTCCACTCATCTCATCTCCTGGTCGAGGCATCTTCCATACAAGCACGTTCTCCGACTGAAACATGTAGCATATAGTTCATTAAATCGGCGCGGCGTGACGAATCGATAGACAACGCACAGACTAGGACCACAAAATAAAGATAGTACAGAAGGCAATGACATGTATGTACTTCACTTTTCATACCTACGCTCGGCGGTCGCGCTATGGTTGTCAACTTTGGCTTTTGCAAAAAAAAACTATCGTGGTAGTGGCACTCGTATCTAGTTGTTTGATTTATTGTTGAGCTTATTCTACAATATTAAAACAAAATAATAAACATAGTAAGTATTACAATACAAAAAGTTTACGGAACAGAAAACATTATAAAATGTTACATTTGTCAATTTTCACTATCGAAAATGCCCAATAACTTCATAACGGATTACCCTATTTACACAATTTATTTAGCCCTATCCGTTTTAGACCTTAACCTATCAAATGACACTAAAAACAACACAATAGGTATCTACACAAACAAACAATCATGTTTTCAACTTTCGTAATAGTTGGTGTCGTGAATTTACCTTACAAAATAGTTACTTCGTTTATACTGATTCAAAGTAGGAAACTATTATATAAATCGAGCTTAGATAGCCATTTTTTTGTTGCTCCATTTTTGCACTTCACAGACGCGTGTCTCAAGCGGATGGCACCCGCGCTCACACTACTCCCAACCACTCCGAGATAACTTGTCCGTGAACAGTGTCTATGTGTGCGTTACTCGAGCGCACTTTGTATGTAGATTGCCTTCTGTACTCTCTGTATTTTGTAGTCACACTCATGACAGTGCTATATTTTGACACAATGCGTTTCTGAACAATAAGTTTACGTAGTGGATCTTAGATTCCTCTAACTTGCACAATGGTTAATAAAAACATCAAATCATCATCTGCCTAGCCCTTTCCCAACTATGTTGGGGTCAGCTTCCAGTCTAACCGGACGCAGCTGAATATTTACATGGAGCGACTGCCTATCTGACCTCCCACAACCCAGTTACTGGGTAATACGATACCCCTCGGTAAGACTTTCGGGCTTCTGACAACCCGTTACGACTGTCAAAGATCCACGAATGACAGCCGGGACCAACGGCTTAACGTGCCTTCCGAGGCACGGAGGGGTCTCGGTATGTAAAGATGGTCACCCATCCACGGACCAACCGCGGCAAGCGTCGCTTAACCTGATCGATCGACCTGTGCAGCTATTATTAGCCACAAGCCCCTAAAACATCAAATAATAAAAGATTTATGGCTGTTTACACGTCAATTATATTTAAAACTAGATGAGGTCGGCGTTTCCTATCTGACTACTCTGAGAAGAAAGGCCGAAACAAACTCAGAGGTCACAGTCTCTTTTACAGTCCAGACAAAGAGATTTAAGATAGGTACAATAGAGGGGCTATGCAAAGAAATGTCTTAGAAAAATTGTGATCCCATGTCTCAGTGACGCCATCTGGCGTTGTATGGCAAAATTAGAGCGGCAATTTATTCAATTAGATTCAGCTATCGCCCGGTAGATGGCCAGTGTGGCTAGTGTTGCCAGATACGATTTTCAATCGATGGATTGAAAATCGGATCGGTGGTGCCTGAAAAATCTAATATAAATCAAATCAGTTAGATAAATATCGAAAACTAAACAAATTATCCAAAAAATATTCTAAGTACAATTTTAATCGCTACTATTCATTGTCCGTGTCACCGTCTATGACAAGGTATCAGTTTCAGTGTGTGTTTTTAAGTAAGTAGTTATTTACAACACCTGATTTCTATTTTGTTCTTGAGATAGAAGCCGCTGATAGACGAACAGACAAATAGCCAAGGTCAATTGAGTAGTGAGGGCTTTAAGTACTATGTTCTATGTAGAACGACTGCGAAAAATCAAGAATGCAACCCACTTCACTTCTAGTACAAGGTACCGATCCTTTTTTTAAAATTGATCGACCAGTTTTCTAAAGTAGATGTCCTCACTTTTAAAATGCTTCGAGCATAGTTTTGATGCAGCAGATGGCAGCCAATTATCTTCTCTACGGTCTATCTGAACGAACCGTATCCACTTTTCACGTTCTACATTACTTACATTCGGAAACCTAAAATAACAGAATGACATTTGCAGCAACTCACACACAATGTCTTCCAATGCGAGCGTCCCGCGGTCGCGTTCCGGCACGGTATAGAGAATAAGCTCTCTATTTCCCTCGCCTGGCCGTTACGATGAAGGAACGTGGAACGCGCGCCCCTCGCGCCAGTGCCCAGTCCGTTCTGTGCCCAGTCCGCTGCCCACACGCATACTGCGTAGACGCGTATTTATTATCCTACCGCGCAAGTCGCCACGTGCCTCCCTCGTACCGCCATTGTAACGCGAAAGAATAATTATTATGGGTCTTCGTTCCCAATGTTTGTTTTTTTTTTAAATTAAAGTGTAAACTAACTTTGTGCCTATATCACAAATAAATACTCTATTTCTAAAAGGTAGTTTCCCTAAGATAACCTCCCTCATACATTTAAATAAATATTATCGATAACAAAATCGATATACAACATCACATCTTTAAAGGCAGTTTAGTCCGACTTTTAATTCTTCTAATAATTATTACCCTCTTTTATAATATCAATTAAACATGGATCGATTTTAAACTCAATGTTACTTGAATGAATCGATTATTTTGTCACACCACTATATTAATTTCGTTAAAAAGTGGTAACACTTAAGCTGTCATTTTACCCAACTATAGTAAAGCTACTCAGCAATAGATGGCGTTTAATACAAAATAAACAAATTTTCTAGATCTTTTTATGAAAATTATTTAATTCTAATTACTGAGTAAATATAGATAATACATACGAAAATAAACTGAAGTTAGGTCCAGTTGTTTTACCATAACGAGACTTGCAGTAATGTAATGCGCAACTCGGCATATTTCCATATAAAATATTTTTCATTTGTTGGACACGAATGCGTCAATGCGACTTGACGCGCAGGCGTACCATACTAGACTGAGAGACTTGTTACTCATAAGTAACAAGTATCGGACCACTGGTTTGTTCGCAATGTCCCGTCTATTGTAAATAATTTAATGTCTTTGAGTCCAGACATAATCTTGGTCAGATCGTGTGAAGACTATGTAGATTGTGTCTGAAATGGTCTTTTGAGGAAATAACCACATAGATTGAGTGGACATGTCCACTCCCTGTGACTGTGTGTGTGTGTGTTCGTGGATCTTTGACAGTCGTTACGGGTTGTCAGAAGCTCGAAGGTTTGACAACCAGTCTTACCAATGGGTATCGTATTACCCAATAACTGGGTTGTGGAGATCAGATAGGCAGTCGCTCCATGTAAAATACTGGTATTCAGCTGAATCCGGTTAGACTGGAAGCCGACCCCAACATAGTTGGGAAAAGGCTAGGCACATGATGATTGAGTGGACGTGTCCAGTCAGTGCAAGTGCGGGAAGGACTCCTGGGCGGCTCCTTGAATTTTGTCCCAGACAAGGACAATCTTAGCACCCCTTGCCTCACCGTGGCCTTGGCCTACCATAGCCAAGGGTAGGCGGGCCGCCAGGTACTAGGGGTCAAGTGTTTTTTGTGCTTGTCATTCTTTGGGGGGTTGCCGTAATCGCCACGCTTAGCAGGCGGGTTGGCGATCGCAGTATGGTATGATGGTGGAATGCACAGAGAACGCTGCTGCCCATTCTCCGGTACGACCCTTAGTCGCCTTTTACGACACCTACGGGACGTATGGGGTGGTGCTATTATTTAACCAAGCGCTATGGTAGCCCGCGAAATTCTAATTTTCTTTCGTTTTTTTGCAATTTGCTGGTCAGTATTAAGTTGTACGTTGATTAAAATATGATTCGCGGTGGTAACAAACATGTATTTACAGAATTATAATCATCACAATCAGTAATACAACTTGTTAAGTTAGTATAATCCCCAAATGTCAAGATTTCATGAAATAGTCATTCTTGGGGATTACTTGGTCTTAGAGAGTTGTGTTTGTGAGGTACGCATCGCTACATCATCCTCAAGCCACGCATCGCATAGAAATGAAGACCGCTTGCGCTGCGAACGCGTTATATTTACGTTAGAGCTATCTCGCTCGCGCGCGCATCTGTCTCGTTTCTTTTAGGTACTCACAGAGTATTGTAGGCGCGTTCTTATTGGACGATCGCGCGACGCCTTCATGGTAGCACTGGCACTACTTGAGCCCATGAGATTTTCCACTTAAGCTCGTTGTGTATACAGAAAAATATACGCTCCTATTTCTACACTATTATTCTTGTTTTATTTCATCGTTACTTACATCGCTGCTACATGTTGATAACTTTAATGATTATAATTCTGTAAATACATATTTGTTGCGGCCGCGAATCATATTTTAATCAACGTACAACTTAATACTGACCAGCAAATTGCAAAAAACATAAAAAAAAAAAAAATTCGCGGGCTACCCTGGCGCTTTCGCTTTAAGTCCGGCACCACACAGACTTACAGAAGACAGAAGGACAATGACAGGTTAAATTTAACTATATCTGCTGTTTGTCTTACCTTAAGATCCCTATACACGACCCTCCTCGCGTGTAGATACTCGAGCGCCCGCGCGACTTGCAAGGCGAGCGCACGCGCGAGTCGAGCGCTACAGCGCGACCCGCACTCGCGGTAACTGCGGAGTACGCCGTCTAGAGCACCCTGTGTAAGTAGACATTCTCTTTGTTAGTAAGACAGCGTATAAGGGTTTCAAATATTCAGCGGTATTGTCCGAAACAGCGGGATTGTCCGAAACAGCGGGATTGTCCGAAACAGCGGGATTGTCCGGAACAGCCGGATTGTCCGAAACAGCGGGATTGTCCGAGACAGCGGGATTGTCCGAAAGGGTTACCGCTGTCCCGGAACATAAAGGGCTAAGGAAGGAACGCGGGTGGGTTTTAGTCAGTAAGAGTCTGACACTTCATTCCGCTCCACCCAGAGCGGGAGGGGTCATTTGATGATTTCCCATTCTCAAAAAAAAGGGGTTTCAAATATTAACCCTTTTGGGTTATCATCATCTTTCTAACCCCCAACTATGTTGGGATCGGCTGAATTAATGTTTACAGTTAACTCGTCGATGTCTATGCCATATTCGTTATTGATATCACGATTGCGGAGTTTCGCTACCTAATATAATTTGACCCTGTGTTGGATTTTGCCGCTCGGCTATGCCGAATAGTGTAGTATGTCAACCGAAGCAGATTATATCTGTTTGTGTGTCATCATTCTCCTACCCTTATCCACATTTCTTCGTGGTCGGCGCAACATGTCTTTTTCTTCCATACTTCTCTATTAGTCGTCATCTCGGTAGTCACCCCCTTTCTAACCACATCATCATTCACACAATCCATCCATCGTTTCTTTGGTCTTCCCCTACTCTCATAGGGGAAGACCCTCTCTCTCTCTCTCTTACTCTTCTCTCTTCTCTTCTTCTTCTTATATCTGTTTGTGTGTATTTTTTTTAAATTGCTGAATAGGCTTACTCTTGACCTCGATCACGCCTGATGGAAAGCGATGCATGAGGTCTATGATGGAAAGAGCGTGACCAGAGGATGCCTAAGGCACTGGAACTCCCACGCATCGACGAAACACAGCAGGCTGCTTGAGGCCGGACTCCGGAATATGGTTTTTATTTTATTAACCCCGGACGCAAAAACGACGGGGTGTTATACGTTTGACGTGTGTGTGTGTGTGTGTGTCTGTCTGTGGCATCGTAGCTCCCGAACGGATGAACCGATTTTGATTTTATATTTTGTAAATTCAGATACAAATCGTTGTTAATGAATAAATGACTTAATTAAGACTTAAGACCAGATACTGGGAATTTTTTCTTGGTACTTACTGCTGGCGCTAGTGCCAGTAACAGCGCCAAGGGAGCGGCACACACGGCCAGCAGGGGCACTACGTGCTGGTGCTTGAGCTGGCTCAGTATTGATAGTTCTTGTCGGAGGCCGCAGTAGGCGCGGCAGGCGGCGGCTGTTGGTTCTCGTTCCCATCGGGATAGGGCGGCCTGGGGAAGATAAAAGAGAGTTAGTGATGATGCCAAAAGAAATATAGCATAATTTTATTAACATGACTCTTATAGTCCAAAGGACTTACACGCGAACCTTAAAAAAAAATTGCGATATAATAGAACGAGCGTTTCGTATCCCTGTTTCCTCTCTCTCCATCCCTTTTACTCCTATAACCCGACGGAGAAACAAGAAGACTATCTTTCGACAAGCTTCGACTGAATGCCGGTACGAGGCGCTGGCGCATCCGCACTTTTTATTATAACGTGTAAAAAGCCGTACACTATACATCTTTTATTAGCCTGAGTGGTGCAATTCTTTAAAACCATTTTATAACTTCATATTTTCCATAATCATATCACCGCGAACATTAATTAGTATAATATACTTTATGTATGTATTTATTGTATTATGTAAATGGTACACCACAGACTACCTACAGTATTTGTCTATCCTTCCCCTTTTTAATCCATCCAAAGGTTGTCTTTAAAAGATCGCTTTTAGCGATAAGACCGCCCATTGTGTCACCCTTTGTACAGTTTCTATAATTATGTCTGTAATTAATATGGTGTCCATAATAAAGAGTATTCTATTCTATTCTATTAATTGTGAGTGAGTGCAGTGTTTTCGTGAAGAATAACAATCTTGGGCCCAAGAAACCAGAAAAAACCGCATACAGCAGACATCAGAAGATCGAGACAAGGTCAGTCCTAGATTCCTTCACTTCCCAACCCCTACGAATCCCTCCTCCACGTTCACGCTACACGTATAGAATAAAACACCGCAGAGTGAAAGGTATTTTATAATAATAATAATAAACCATTTATTTTCAGGTAACAAAGACCCATAGATACATACCTTAACCTAAGTATACATAATAATATAGTAACAATTTTGTTAGTTAATAAAACTTAATAACTATGTTAGCATCACTTAGTTGCACTAAGTCTTTGTGCGTTCCGGTGGCACTTGTCTGCGAAAGCGGCGGAATACAACATCCTGCGGCCAAAAGCTTTCTTCCATCACCAGGTGCAGGTAGCATGTTGGTATGCGCACCACGAAAGCCTTGCAGTTGACGTTGCGGTGCGACTCCAGTAACTGCACCCTCGGTGTGTACCTCGTCTTCTGGCGCACGTACTCCACGATGTTCTCCGCCGTAGTGGTGTAGTGTAGGCGGGAAATGTACACCGGTGTGTTCGGCTTTGCGGCACGCAAGCTGATATTGGGCTCCGTAGGAGCTTTGCCGCAGCGGTTCTTGTTTGTTCGCGACGGGCGCTTCCTCCGTTGCACCGTCACGAAACCCTCATCATCAGCCCTATTCGGTGCCTTGTTTGGCATAGGCTTCCTACTTTTGTCATCGCCGCAATATTTAGGGATATAACACTGAAGATCTTATCCACCAGTTAGTATGAATTTCACTAAGGAGTTCATAGTTTAATGAAGGTCCAACGATTTCTCCAACGACACTTTACTTTCTGCATTTTCAATGTTTTTTTTTTATATACACATTGACATTATTTTTTTTTTTATAAACAATAACATTTGCTTACTTTGTAAAGTATTTTTTTTTTTTATTGTGAATGTGAAGACGATGTGGGTCATTTTATTTATTTTTTATTTTTTATTATTCTCTCTGTTCTGTTAGTCTTTTTTTTATCCTTGTCTGGCAGTTTGAGCAATCTATGTGGCCTACCCAAATGTCCTTTCTTTGGTATTGTTCGTCGAATCGTTGAGCTCCTTAAGTTTTGAGTTGAGCTGCACGATTTCTGACAAATGCGTGCACTGACTGGACAGGTACTCTCAATATGTGTGGTTCTTTCCTCAAAAGACCGTCTCAGACATCGATCTACATGGTCTTCATATAACCTGACCAAGATTATGTCTGGACTTTAAAAGAGACTGTGACCTCTGAGTTTGTTTCGGCCTTTCTTCTCAGAGTAGTCAGATATGAAACGCCGACCTCATCTAGTTTAAAAAAAAAACACGATTGACGTGTAAAAGTGTTTGTACAAACCTACTTACAAAAATAAAATCATTTATCATTTGAGGTTTAGAAACGCCATACCACGGATATCGAGGGATATGTCATGGAGGCGTGGCACACGTCGCCTCCATCCGATCAAACAGACCAAAAATTTAATTGCGTACACACAATCAGTAGCAATGGGTTTTGTCAGTTCAACAACTTTCGTTCGTTATTTACACTGTTGAATAGACACATTGTTCGAACATTTGAAGCAATGGATTAGCAACTTTAAAGTTTAATATTTCGTAAATGGAGCATTAAATCGAAAAATAATTTTAGCAACCCCCAAGTCATTTTAGAAGACCTATTCAACGATACCCCACACGATGGGGTAGACGACAAAAAAATATTCATCCCCACTTCACATGTAGGGGAGCTAACTTAAAAAAAAATATTTTCCACAATTTTATTTTACCACTTTGTCGGCGTAATTGATATACACACTCCTACAAAATTCCAGCTTTCTAGTACTAACGGTCTCTTAGCAAAACCTCGGACAGACAGACAGACGGGCGGACATGACGAAACTATAAGGGTTCCTTGTAGGTACTACGGAACCCTAAAAATGATTCAGATTGAGATTGATAGTGTGTTACGCAGTGCAGAGTTGCATGTGTGCAATTTTTTTACATTTTTCATCAAAAGTCAAACGTGGTTTAAAAAAAAAAGAAAAAATGTTTGAGAATGTGCAAACTGCGCTCTTTTATATGATACCTCGCATGCCCTAGTAGCCCCGCTTCGAATCTTTCAGACCCCTTTTCAGTCCCTATTGCAAAAAATATACATATATTTTTATTTCTTTCTTATTTCCAAAATAGTTGGGCAAATGTCATCTAAAACTATTCCAAATTTCAAGTGGATAGTATTAGTAGTTCTTGAGATATCCAGCTGTGACAGACAGACAGACTGAGTTTCACCATAAGAGTTCCGTTTTACCATTTTGGTACGGAACCCTAAAAAACAATATATGCGTCGACTTGCTCTAGGGGTATCAGACAGTTATGGAACGGAGTATTCTGGGTATTAAACCTGTGGACCGGGTTAAGAATACAATCCGATCCAATCTGTTCCATCAGGTTAAGCTACACTTGCCGCGGTTGATCTGTGGATGGGTGACCGTGATCTTTACATACCGAGACCCCTCCGTGCCTCGGAAAGCACGTTAAGCCGTTGGTCCCGCGTGTCATTGGTTGATATTTGACAGTCGTTACGGGTAGTCAGAAGCCCGAAAGTCTGTCAACCAGTCTTACCGAGGGGTATCGTATTACCCAGTAACTGGGTTGTGGAGGTCAGATAGGCAGTCGCTCCATGTAAAATACTAGTATTCAGCTACATCCAGTTAGACTGGAAGCCGACCCCAACATAGTTGGGAAAAGGCTAGGCAGATGATGACATCTGCCGCATGTCAGACGATCAGTGGGCCGAACTTACGACCCAGTGGGTCCCGCTTACTGGCAAACGTCATCGTGGCAGGCCCAGACGGAGATGGCGGGATGAGCTGGACGCCTTTCATAAAGACCTCTGGACAGAGACAGGTGGAAGGAGAGTAGGGAGGCCTTTGCCCAGCAGTGGGACATAAAAGGCAAATTAAAAAAAAAAACAGTGGCACACCGGGAGCGCCGCTAGAAGTGAAAACAAAACACAAACAGGATACTTTGGCATCACTCACTGACATATCGGATATACATTAAAACCGAGTACAATGCGTTTCAAATAAGAATAGGATCGACCTAGCGCCATGTTGTGACGTCATAGCTGTCAAAACGAATAAATTGGGTAGGGTAAGCAAAAAAAGATATTTTTTTAATAACATTAATTATTTACGAATCCTGAACGAAGAGTATTAATCTGGATTTCGTTATTCAATTCCGCTCATGTCTGCATCACTGTTTGAGTGGTCATCGTCAACAAATAACAGGAAACAACCACGTAACATACAGAATTAACGAAAGAAACAGTAACACTCCACAAGCACTCAGTCAGTAACACCCAACAACGACAAGATGGCGGCTAGCATCTTCTTTACTTTCTGGTGAATTGTTGTTAACAATGAAAATAAGAAAGAAAGTAGCATAATTAAAAAAAAACTAATTATGACTAATTTTTTGATGTTTTTTTCACTTTGATTTATCTAAGACTCGGTTAAACAAAAAAAAAAGTTATTGATACGCAAATAAGTTTTGTTTGCAAACCGTACTTTTCAATCAATATTTGAAAGATAGAGGTCATTGACGTTCCTATTCTTATTTGAATCGCATTGTACATCCCGAGGACAGCCGAACATATCCGAAGTGGGTATTTTTTTAATCGTCTTGTAAACAAAACACGCGCGGTGTCGCTTACGGTAACAGTGGCGTGAGTTCAATTGTTTTTTCCCATAAAAAAAAATGCTCTAAAGAAGTTTTCACTTCAATTTATAAAAAAAAGGCGTCGACTGAGAACGTCGTCATTTTTTTGCGTCTTTCAAAAATACTAGATATTCCATTCTTAAAAGTAAAGTTACCTTATAAGCATGATGCGCAGCCGCATCGCTGCTCGCAGGTGGCGGGACCGGCTGCAGCGCTTTCAGAGCCACGTTGATAGGTTCACTGGGCCCCGGGGCCCCGGGCGGGGGCCGCCACGTGGCCGACAGGACGGTCCCGAAGGCCCCGCGGCCTGCGACTGCACCCCGGGTTATGTGCTCCCAGCGAGCGCGTTTTGATTCTTCTACGTCCAGTAGTAGCTGTGGACAAGATTTTAATATTATACAGTGTAAAGGATGTTGTCACCGTTTCTGGCACAAAGAAGTCCAGGTGTTAAGGCGAAGGATGTATTTTCACAAAACGTACAGAATATATAGGACGAATCCACGCAACCTTTTCCCAGAAGGGACAAAGGAGGGGATAAGGTGTCCTCTAAACCAAAAAAAGATGACAATTATTATGTCAAAGGTTTAGGCTAACTTAATAGCGGAGTCCCATGTAATTATTCCAAGTAGGACGTAACTCACGGATGCACCACTAGTTCAGTCTTCTCGAAGAAATAAAATATACTAGCGGAGGTCATTAAGCCTCGGAGACTCTTAACACCGCGATTCAGAAACGTGACGTAACGCGACAGCGCCATCTAGCATCGAGTAGCGGCATGTTGTAGTGTTTCTCTTATATGATAGGTGGCGTTGGTGGTTTAAATAAGGTTTGCTACAACAGTACTTTGTTAGAAAGAAACCTTCACCTCACCACCCTTCCCCCCTCGCCCCTTTTTTTTTTTGCGGATGGGATATCATCAAATGACTCCTCCCGCTCTGGGTGGAGCGGAAGGGAGTGTCAGACTCTTACTGACTACCCCCTCTCCCCTTCCTTTCGCTTCTCTTCACCGTTACCTTCTTTTTCTTTCTTCTTGTTTTTTTTTTTGTTACTTTTATTTATTGCTGAATGGGCCCGCTCTTGACCCCGATCACACCTGATGGAAAGTGATGGTTGAGGTCTTTGATGGAACGAGCGTGCCCAGGAGATGCCTAAGGCACTGGAACTCCCACGCATCGACGAAACAGAGTAGGCTACTTGACGCCGGACTCCCGGACCTGATTGATAACTAGACCAACGGCCTTCGTGTATGCTTTGAGGAGCTCGTGAATAAATAATAGCAGTCGCACGGGTCGATCCTCTAGGTTAGTCAACGCTGGCCGAGGTTGGTTCTTGGATAGGTGACCATCTTTACATACCAAGACCCCTCCGTGCCTCGGAAAGCACGTTAAACCGTTGGTCCTGATCGTCATTTGTAGATCTTTGACAGTCGTTACGGCTAGTCAGAAGTCCGACAGTTTGACAACCAGTCTTGCCAAGGGATATCACATCACATTAATATTATAAAGGCTAAAGTTTGTGAGAGTGTGTATGTGTCATACTGCGATCGCCAACCCGCCTGCCAAGCGTGGCGATTATGGCAAACCCCCCCTTTTGGGGGAGGCCTATGTCCAGCAGTGGACGTCTTTCGGTTGAAATGATGATTATGATGATGTATGTGTCAGAGTGCGTGTGTGTGTTTATATGTTTGTTACTTCTTCACGCTCAAACTGCTGGACCAATTTTGATAAAATTTTGTATGGAGGTAGCTGATACCCTGGATTAACATTTAGACTACTTTTTATTCCGATATTCCCACGGGATCGACATTTACGCGGGTAAAACCGCGGGGCGCAGCTAGTTATAAATACTTAAATAAAGTCCTCCAGACCGTATTTCGGCCACGGCGGCCAATCTCAACGGAGACTAACCATCGGCGCGGGAGATATTATAGTGTAGGTGTGTGCGTGCAGACACAGGTGCACTCCCTATCCCTCACTCTCATAGTCCTCAGGGGCGGCAATCCGACACGACCGGAGAGAGATCAGGCGCAAGAGCAGGCGCCATGTGCGCGCGAGGCACGGAGGTATTCTACCAGAATCTCATGGCAAAAAAAAAACAAAAAAACTTTGTGGTTTTCATATATTTGACATTGCCAAAGCTGTCAAATGTATGAAAACCACAGAGTTTTTTTTGTTTTTTGTGTTAGACCTATATCACACCGCTAGCTTCCAAACTCCGGATTGTTACTAAGAAATTCCTAATGGAAAACTCAATAGCACTTTGCCCGATCCGGGAATGAAACCCAGGATCCCACGCTCAGTCAGTAGTAGAGGCAGTTATCACATTACCCAGTAACTGGGGTGTGGACCAGTTCTGCGGTACTTACAGTGTCGGGAGCGACCAGCCGCAGCTGTACGAGGCTGTCGCTGTGCAGGGGGCAGTGCAGCCGGCTGCTGGTGCAGGCTGCAAGGATACACTGCTCCACAGTCCAGGCGGTCGCTATGGACCAGTTCTGAGGTTCGCTGTTGACTACGCCTTCCACGGAGCCGAGACGGGATGATGCTAGAAGAAGATGATTGAAAATGTCAACGAACTACAGGCCTCTGCAGACCGTGACGGCATGGCAAGGGATTTAAATTTTTACTAATGGACATTCAAACGTATCGATATAGAAATACGACATAAATTGCTATTCTTTAAAATAATGCCGGGGCATCGAAAGGGATTTCATTGCACGGCATTGAAAGACGCGCCACGGTCCCCCGCGGCGGGTTGCCGTGGCGTCCTGCGGTAGGCAACGGCATACCAAGGACTCCGGCGCTCGTTGTGACATACCGCGGGGTGAGGCGGCGGGGGTAGAGAAGCGAGGAAGCCGCTGGAATGCCGCGGTATCTAAGCGGCTAGTGTGCGCTGACTAACGGCAAAATCCCTTGCCAATGCGTCCCGGTCGCGTATTGCCATAATGTATACTAGCACAGACAGGGGTTGCTCTGTAATCACACGCAATATGCTCTTGTAGCTAGAGAGCATAGTGCATATCAGTACAGAGACAGACTGAAATAAAATACACTTTGCTCTAATCCGTGAGAGCAAAACAAATACGAGTACAGACAATTTGGCTGCCGTGGTATGTACAATGGCATGCTTCAGTGTGAGCAAACTACATGCGAGTGCAGAGCAAACACATTCTGCCTCTTTCGCACCAAAGATAGATAGATACCTACGTCCTTTACATTCTTTGCTTTCTTCGCATTATGGCAGTGTCCTTGACCTAATAAAACGAGTTCGCCCGTGTCGATCAAATTAAAACAAAGTGTTTGTGGTTTTTGTTTGAAATAAAGACTTTAATTGTTTATAATATGCATGAGTACAAGTTAAAAACGTTTTTAGCAAAACAGTGTGTCGAATTCACAATCTTAAAATGCAGTTTTGTGAATAGTGAGACATTTAGTGCCAATATCCAATGTAAATTACCAGCGTTAGAAAATGATTCGCCGCGTGACCAGTGTAAACGGTTTATTCAAAAGTTTTCCGAGTTTACTAACATCAACTGGATTGTAAAGTGAAGCCCTGCTGTTCAGAGACTAGAATTTCGTAAGCAGTATGGATGCCAGCACTCGTCATTCAATAAGAAACATGAAAAAAGAAACAGGAACTTTCAATGCAGTGCCACAATAAATATTATAAAAAGATTAATAGAAATACAATAAAAAACGACGTACTTTTAAAAGATGGAATGAACGTCATTATCGAGATAAATTTTAACCATTCGCATAGAATACATGTTGCATCCGCTTATAGGTAAGTTTTTACGATGTGATCCAGAAGTGCAGAAACAGTTCGAAATGTACTTTGAACAAGGTATGACACCGACCATAGCACAACAATATCAGTCACATTTTGCTTTAGACATATGCGAACAAACCGTATACTTATACAGACTGGTCTGTAGTCATACGTAGTTTGCTTTAAAAATATGCAAGCAAACTGTATACTTATACAGACTGGTCTGTAGTCATACGTAGTTTGCTTTAGAGTATTTGTTATTTTTAAGAGCGCAAAGTGATCGAGTACAGACTATGAGTGTCTGTACTGATATACACAATGGCAATACGCGTCCCGGTCTGCGAAGGCCTTTATAGTTATTTTTCACTTTGTAGTATTTTTTTGGAAGTCGGTTGTTTTTTTTTTTTTCGTAAAAAAGTTTTTATTTTTCACTTTTTAGCTGTTCCTACCTACCTCACACAAATTCACACACTACTTGCTATGTGAATATCAGTGAGAGGAAGCCATTGATCACATCTGCGTACCCCTATAGAGGTATAGGCGTGATGTTATGTTGTGTGATTGCGTAAACAATGCATACATATGCGATAGCAGCAATCGCGGTTGATTTGCTGGCATTTATTGAAGAGTTCCGTTGTCTGTCTCCGAAACTCATCAGCAGATCTTTACGAAATTTAATGGGACTATTTCGTTTCATTTTTTTAATGGCACCTAAATAAAATACAAATAACTATTGTTGACGTTTACTTACCATTAGACTCCGCACCAACTCCACTATCCCCGTCGGAAGCCCTGGATTCCTCAGACAAACGCAGACGTCTTGGTTCAGCAGCGCCCAGCTCTAGTCTCCTGAAAGCCTGGGTACAAGTTACAAAGATGGTTTACTCAATCAATCAACTCAGAATAGTACAGGCTGTCATTCGTTGATCTTTGACAGTCGTTACGGGTAGTCAGAAGCCCGAAAATCTGACAACCAGTTTTACCAAGAGTTATCGTATTAGCCAGTAACTGGGTTGTGGAGCTCAGATAGGCAGTCGCTCCATGTAAAATACTGGTATTCAGCTGCATCCGGTTAGACTGGCAGCCGACCCCAACATAGTTGGGAAAAGGCTAGGCAGATGATGACAGTCTTCACAGATTCAAGGTCGCTCAGCGCGCTATGGAGCGAGCTATGCTCGGAGTCTCTTTGAAGGATAAAATCAGGAATGAAATTATCCGAAAAAGAACCGGAGTTACCGACATAGCCTGCAGAGTAAGCAAACTGAAGTGGCAGTGGGCTGGCCATGTCTGTCGAAGGACCGATGGCAAGTGGAGCAGACGAGTCCAGCCGGTCGATTCTGTAAAAACCTCACCGTGAAAACTTATGTGAAGTGAGCGTGGAGTGAGCTGTCAATAGTGTCAATTCCTAGCTCAAACAAACTCACTTCACCTAAGTTTTCACGGTGAGATTTTTACAGAATCGACCGGCTGGAGTGGAGACCGCGTATCGGCAAGCGTAGTGTGGGTCGCCCCCCAGCTAGATGGACGCACGACCTAAGGAAGGTGGCTGGGGTAGACTGGGTGCGGGAGGCGGAGGACAGGGTGCTGTGGCGCAGTCTGGGGGAGGCCTATGTCCAGCAGTGGACTGCGATAGGCTGAGTTGATTGATTGATTGCTCACAGTCTGATCTCAGTCTCAATCTGTCTTAAATACCTTTAATTTCCCTACATTTTTGACATTGATAAAATCTAGTCGCATTTAACCTAGTCGCGGGTTCCGTTTTACCATTTTCGTACTTCGGTACCAAAATATATATATAGGAGTATCTACCCTTACACAATGGGCCTTATAAGAAGGCTAAAAGTCACCCAAAGGGCAATGGAGAGGGCTATGCTTGGAGTTTCCCTGCGTGATCGAATCAGGAATGTGGAGATCCGCAGGAGAACCAAGGTAACCGACATAGCCTGAAGAATTGCCAAACTTAAGTGGCAGTGGGCAGGGCACATTGCTCGCAGAACAGATGGCCGATGGGGCCGAAAGGTTCTGGAGTGGCGACCGCGTACCGGAAGACGTAGCGTTGGAAGGCCTCCCACAAGGTGGACCGATGACCTTGTGAAGGCCGCAGGAACCCGTTGGATGCGGGAAGCACAGGACCGGTCGAAGTGGAGGTGCTTGGGGGAGGCCTATGTCCAGCAGTGGACGTCTTTCGGCAGAAATGATGATGATGATCTACCCTTATGGTGAGACACAGTCTATCTGTCTGTCTGTCGCAGCTGGATATCTCAAGAACTACTAATGCTATCAACTTGGAATTTGGAATAGTTTTAGATGACCTTTGCACAACTATTATGCAAATAAGAAAGAAATAAAAACATATGAAACACACCACATGAGACACACACCGCCCAGTAGTGATCGACCGTTATAGATGTACATGAGCAAGATGTCTATGGGTCAATGTATCTTTGTAATTTTTGTTATTTTTTTTTCAACTCTTTATAATGCTTTTTAATACCTGTATTGTGTCTTTTGTTGCACTGAATAAACGTTTTATCTATCTATATGTATATTTTTTGCAACAGGTACTGTAAGGGGGTCTAAAAAATTCGAAGTGGGGCTACTAGAGCATGTGGGGTATCATATGAAAGAGCGCAGTTTGCACATTCTCAAACATTTTTTCTTTATTTTTTTGGCGGCATAGTTTTCGACTTTTGATGAAATATGTAAAAAAAATACCGTACCTTATCTCTGAAATTTGCAAAGAGAAAAATCTAAAATTATTCTATGTGATAGAAGTTTATGTAAAGTTTACAGGAAAAATAAAATGAAGTCTCTAAATAGCAAACTTTTTCAGAAATCATCAACAAAAGTTACATAAGTTCCACTATCTGCCTAGAGATGGCGCTGACGTAAAACTGCAATATTCTACACCGCAGTGTACAGTGTTAAAATTCTCTGACGAATATAGGCCTCGCCGATGAAAATTATAAAAACATATGATGGTACGGAACCCTCGGTGCGCGAGTCCGACTCGCTTTTGCCCGGTTTTAATCACGAGAATTGGCTTTCAGATACGAGTATTATTAGTTTTCCTGTCGAACTTCTCTATGCCTCAGCTCCGAGTGGGTTCAAGATATCATCTTCTTACCTGAGCCAGCTGCTGTTCCTGTTCCTGATGCTGTGCTAGAGGAGCAGCGTGCTTGAGACACTCGGGACATGGAACTACTCGTGTGATGAGGCACCGACCCTCGGAGGTGTGGACGAAACGGGTGCCTGAAAGAATCGGGGTTGTAGACACTTTCCTCGCCAAGTGTTTTGAAACAATATTCGTCCTTGGAGAAACATTTAAGATTATTTATAAATTCTACTAGCATTTGCTCGCGGCTTCGCCCGCGTGGAGGTCGGAAATTATCCCACGGAAACTTATTACCGGGATAAAAAGTGTCCTATGTGTTATTCTGATGTAAAGTGTGGCCCAACAAGAGCGCTGGATTTAAATTTGCCTCCATTTTATTATTACGAGTTATACGGTGATTTTTTTTTGACAGTTGTCACGTACAGACAACGGGATTTAAGAATATGGAGAAGTATTCAAACCAACAACGTTCGATTATTGTAAAAACACTTTACGAAAATGGTGAAAGCTTTGCGAAAACAGTTCGCGAATTACGTCAAGTTTTCGGTCGCAGTAATGCGCCAAATGAATTGACAGAAATAGTTGAATGAATGAATGAATGATATATTTATTTGCAAGAATATAGGTAGCTAACATAAGTTCTTAAGATCTCTGGGTTTCACTATATTCGGCATTTCAGCCGTGCAAATATTTAGATTTTACATCTTGGTTAAACTTATAGCATGCAGTACGTACACATTTAGTAATTAGCAATAACATAAAAATACTAATAATAATTTCATCATTTAAATTTGGATTACAATGCAATTAATAAAATTAAATTATACAATTATATTCCTTTATAATAATGAATGTTGAACATCTTAAAGAGGAAATAATATCTATATGTTTGTTATTCCAGCGTATGGCACTCGTGGGTTGCAGCTGAAAATCAGCGTCAGGTGGTACACCTTGTGTTGTCATCTGACATTATGCTGAGCTGAGGCCCTTTCGGCATTACAATCTTTGTTTTCGGTTTTTATAGTTTTAAGGTGTATTTATTTTGCTGTAATGCCAATAAACGCATTTTTCTTTCTTTCTTTCTTTCAAATACGGCGCGTTTTTGGTAAAATACAGCCACATTTATGCGATTCAACATTTCAACAAAAGTATAACCCTGTGCTAGAGGTATCGTGGCGGCCATTTGCCTGATGTTGTATTTCACGTTTAATCAGAACTATTTTTCTTTATGTTGAAATAAAAATATTTGCTTAATCCATACTTATATTATAAATTCGAAGGTAACTCTGTCTCTCTGTATGTTAACTTTTCACGCCTAAACCACTGAATGGATTTCGATAAAATTTAGCAGAGAGATAGATTGCATCCTGAGGAAGGACATAGGATAGCTTTTAACCCGATATTCCCACGGGATCGACCCTTATGCGGGTGAAACCGCGGGGCGCTGCTAGTTAAAAAATAAATGTGTTTTCCTTTAAAATGAAATCGGGCGCTTTTGTTGGGACACCCTATATAAGCTATATTACTGTAAAGTTTCATCAAAATCCGTGCAGTAGTTTTTGCATGAAAGAGAAACAAACATCCATCCATCCATCCTCACAAACTTTCGCCTTTATAATATTACTACTAGCTGCGCCCCTCTGTTTCACCCACATAACTGTCGATCCCGTGGGAATATTGGGATAAAAGTAGCCTATATGTTAATCCAGGGTGTCACCTACCTCCATACAAAATTTTATCAAATTTAGTCCAGCCGTTTGAGCGTGAAGAAGTAACAATCGTGTAAACACACACACACACACACCCCCCCACACACACACGCACACTCACTTACTCACTCACTCACTCATTCACAAACTTTCGCCTTTATAATATTAGTGTGATTAGTAGGAAGTAGGATGGGATTCAAAATAAACTTACCAAGTGAAGGGTACCAGTCTTCTAGCAATAAATCCACGTGGTCTGACACCAGAGCTAGCACTTTAGCTAGAGTTTCCGGGTTCGGTTCCAAGCTGATGCTCTGGTAAAAACAAAAAACATAATTCAATTAAATTCCTTTATTTCAATCAACAGTTGGATCATATAATAGAATTAGGCAATTATTTATAAATCCATATTCAACCTAGGGTAGGTTATAATAATTGCCTTAAGTTTGAAAACTAAAACTTTGAAAATCAGATACCTACCTACTAATAAATTGATATTCAAATTTATCATAGTAGGTCAATAGTTAGAAATAATTTTCTTTAAAATAAACTATTAATTATAAATTGTTTGAATGTTTGAAGAGACAAAAAGTAACTACAAAAATATTTTGTCATATAAAGCAAAGCAACGCCATCTAGTAACAGCATAATTCAATTTTGTTAGTCATTAACTGGTTTTACTCTAGAGGGCGTCATTTTTCGCTTCATGCGATTTTATTTCTGTACAGTCCATGGATTTTTGCAGCCCACTGTACATTAAATAAAAATTATTAGAATAATAATTAAAAATAAGACAAAACACAACAAACAATTTCATTTTTACTTACTAATTAAATTGGCAAAGTCAACAAATTAAGAAATAATCATAAATGTTACATAATTATTTAAAAATAATAACTCATAGACAAGTTATTTTATAAGTATTACTAGCTGCGCCACGCGGTTTCACCTGCGTTATTGTCGATCCCGTGGGAATATCGGGATAAAAAGTAGCCTATATGTTAATCCAGGTTGTCAGCTACCTCCATACCAAATTTTATCCAAATTGGTCCAGCCGTTTGAGCGTGAAGAAGTAACAAACATATAAACACACACACACACTCACACACACACTCACAAACTTTCGCCTTTATAATATTATTAGTGTGATTTAATTATCAGGGGGCCGAAAAAGGCCACTTTGGCAGAATCATAAAAGGATAACATTATGAATCATAATAAGGCGAAGACAGTCCGTGTATTTCTTTCTTTCGCTGCACTACGTAAGTATAAAATCAATAAGATTGGATTTGGATTGGATTGATTGGTATTTTAGCACAGACAAAAAAATAACTGAAAAATCCTTCACAAATGGGAATTGATACGATTAACTTAACAGTTAACTGTCCATTATGATTCATAATGTTATCCTTTTATGATTCTGCCACAGTGGCATTTTTAGGCCCCCTGATCATGAACGAATAATTATCAATTTTCTTTTTGAACAATTTTAATTTGCCTACCTGATATCCAGATATAGGTAAACCATCATCTCTTCTGATGACGCAAACTTGTGCTGGTAATAAGATCTCCACGCAGGCGGAAGACTGCACGTCCAGTTCACACCATGCACCTTCTTGACGTACCCTGAATCTGATGATGAAGAGAAAATCTTACTTAATTATAAGGTAACTTAATAAGTATTTTTTTTGTCGCTGTCTCCTCGCCGAGATTTGGACGATGCGCACACGGGAGCGACAGCAACGCTACTTTTTAACCGACTTCAAAAAGGAGGAGGTTCTCAATTCGACGGTATGTTTTTTTTTTTTTTTTTGGTGTGTTTGTTACGCGATTACTCCGCCAATTGTGAACCGATTTTCAAAATTCTTTTTTTGTTTGACAGGGTATACTCTCGAGGTGGTCCCATTATCATCAAGTTGGAATCTGATGAGAGGATCCCATGGAAATCGAGGGAAACCCTCAAATTTTATAGGCAAAGCTATAACGATTTGGGTATTTTTTTAAATAACTTGAGCATTTGCTCTCGGAAATCATCATTTGGTAAAGTGGAGCTGATGAAGAAGACCACAGATGGCCATTGGAACTACTCAATGACAAATATTTCACGGGTTGCGATTCGATTACTTTAATATGGTTGCTAAGCAATTTATGCTCGTCACAATGCGTATGGTGAGTGGTTGTTGAGGAGTTCTCCTGGTTCTTACCAGGAGAACTCCTCAACAATTAACGTCCCAACATCGGGAAAAGCAATATTTTGTAACAAGTGATGAGCAGTTGACATTAGGCTATTGTAACTTAGATAAATTACAAACGGACCCACTAAAAAGTGAAAAAAAAAAAAAAACAACCGACTTCCTAAAATAATACTTACTAAAAATTGTAAAATAACTTTAATTTCGGAAGTCTGTGTCAATAAACGAAAATGCAGAACCAAAGACACCGACTTCCGAAATTAAAGTTATTTTACAATTTTTAGTAAGTATTATTTTTGGAAGTCGGTTGTTTTTTTTTTGTAAAAAGTTTTTATTAGGGTTCCGTACTAAAATGGTAAAAACGGAATCCTTATGGTGAGACTAAGTCTGTCTGTCTGTCTGTCTGTCACAGCTGGATATCTCAAGAACTACTAATGCTATCAACTTGAAATTTTGAATCGTTTTAGATACCGTTTGCCCAACTATTTTGCAAATAAGAAAGAAAAATAAATATATGAATATTTTTTGCAACATGGACTGAAAGGGGGTCTGAAAAATTCGAAGTGGGGCTACTAGGGCATGTGGGGTATCATATGAAAGAGCGCAGATTGCAGTTTCTCAAACATTTCTCATTTTTTACTTTTTTAGGCCGCATAGTTTTAGACTTTTGATGAAAAAAAAATACCATTCCTCCCCTTATCACCGAAGTTTGCAAAAAGAAAAATCTGAAATTATTCTATGTGATAGAAGTTTATGTAAAGTTTACAGGAAAAATAAACCAAAGTCTCTAAATAGCACACTTTTTTAGAAATCATCAACAAAAGTTTCATTAGTCACTATCGAGATAAGAGATGGCGCTGACATAAAATTGCAGTATTCTACACCGCAGTGCACAGTGTTAAAACTCTCTGATGAATATAGGCATCGCCGATGAAAATTTAAAAACATAAATGATGGTACGGAACCCTCGGTGCGCGAGTCCGACTCGCTCTTGAACGGTTTTTTTGTTAAATTTTCGGTTGAGCGGCAACTGGCTAGGCGGCAACTCTCTAGTCGCCGTGCGCGCACTTGCATTGCAACCAATAGACGGCCGACAGTTGCGTCCTAACGAGCGACCAGCACTTTCATACAAACCCGTAGTATTTGCGGTTGTAATGGCAATCATATCATTTGGTTTTAGTAGGTTTTTATGTTTTATTTATCCTTTTGATAGATTCTTATTTTGTAAATGTGAGGACCTTGTAGACTTTAGATCTGTAGACATTTTTTTATTTTATCAAGTATCTGGTAGTTATTAACAGGCCTACGCTGTCCTCCCATACCTACTGTAATTTGAAAACATTGTAATAGCCAATTATTTTTAAAAAGAGTAACCGTGGAGTTTCTTGCTGGTTCTTCTCCATAGGAAACGACGTGTGAGTCTATCTGGCGGGCCCCAACGAGATTTATCAACAGGTGATAGCTTTTCATAAAGACATTATTTTGTACCTAAAGAAAATAAATAAGATATATTTTGTACCTCGACAGTTTTTGATTGAATGACGTTTTTATGAAGTGTCTAGCTAGCGGGCCCCTTATGATTATTTTTGTTGTTATTATTATACTTTTAGATCGCCCAATAGTGCTCGGAGTAAGAAATTATTTTGTACCTTATAAATCCAAAATTTCGACTTTCTATGAGCTTTACTTCAAAAGATATTCGCTACCTAAACAAACGTCCAGCCAGCTGGCCCTTTTTTAAATACTACTCTTTTATATCATACAATTATGTTAGGAGCTTGATACTATTTTGTACCTTATAAATCCAAAATTTCGACTTTCTGTGAGCTACACTTCAAAAGATATTCGCTATCTAAACAAACGTCCAGCCAGCTGGCCCTTTTTTAAATACTACTCTTTTATATCATACAATTATGTTAGGAGCTTGATACTATTTTGTACCTTATAAATCCAAAATTTCGACTTTCTGTGAGCTACACTTCAAAAGATATTCGCTATCTAAACAAACGTCCAGCCAGCTGGCCCTTTTTTAAATACTACTCTTTTATATCATACAATTATGTTAGGAGCTTGATACTATTTTGTACCTTATAAATCCAAAATTTCGACTTTCTGTGAGCTACACTTCAAAAGATATTCGCTATCTAAACAAACGTCCAGCCAGCTGGCCCTTTTTTAAATACTATTCTTTTATATCATATAATTGTGTTAGGAGCTTGATACTATTTTGTACCTTACAAATCCAATATTTCGACTTTCTGTGAGCTATACTTTCAAAGATATTCGTTATCTAAAAAACGTCCAGCCAGCGGGCAATTTTTTAAATACTACTCTTTTACATCATACAATAGTGTTTGTTTTTATAATTTATACAAAAGAATACAGTATTACTCATATTAAATAACAACCAAAAACCACTAAGGTTTAAACTTGTGCTATCATAAGTCTATCTCAATAGCGAACTATACAATGAAGCATTTTATATGGATGCGTTATAGTCGATACAATTAAAAACATCTTTAGGTCTTTAAATAGTTAGAATCATTCCTACACAATACTTAAGATATAAAAGATACTTGTATACTAAGATACTTGCTACTTATATACTTGTATGATATAAAAGAGTAGTATTTAAAAAAGGGCCCGCTGGCTGAACGTTTGATTAGATAGCGAATATCTTTTGAAGTATAGCTCACAGAAAGTCGAAATTTTGGATTAATTTGTAAGGTACAAAATAGTATCAAGCTCCTAACACAATTGTATGATATAAAAGAGTAGTATTTAAAAAAGGGCCAGCTGGCTGGACGTTTGTTTAGATAGCGAATATCTTTTGAAGTAAAGCTCACAGAAAGTCGAAATTTTGGATTTATAAGGTACAAAATAGTATCAAGCTCCTAACATAATTGTATGATATAAAAGAGTATTATTTAAAAAAGGGCCAGCTGGCTGGACGTTTGTTTAGATAGCGAATATCTTTTGAAGTAAAGCTCACAGAAAGTCGAAATTTTGGATTTATAAGGTACAAAATAGTTTCTTACTCCGAGCACTATTGGGCGATCTAAAAGTATAATAACAACAAAAATAATCATAAGGGGCCCGCTAGCTAGACACTTCATAAAAACGTCGTTCAATCAAAAACTGTCGAGGTACAAAATATATCTTATTTATTTTCTTTAGGTACAAAATAATGTCTAAATGAAAAGCTATCACCTGTTGATAAATCTCATTGGGGCCTGCCAGATAGACTCACACGGAAACGACCTATTGGAACCGTGCACCTAGCTTCTGACGTTTCATAAGTGCCCATGTAGGTTTATGTGAAATAATGCGGGTTCCATTTTACCTTCAGTACTGCGCAAGCCCCTCACCTAACATTATGATAGTGCTCGTCCAGCAGCTCGTCGTCTCCCGCGCCGGGCAGCAGCGCGTCCCGGCGCGGCGCCAGCTCGCGCAGCGCCAACATGGTGAGTGCCTTACATGACCCCACCCTTCAGTACTGCGCAAGCCCCTCACCTAACATTATGATAGTGCTCGTCCAGCAGCTCGTCGTCTCCCGCGCCGGGCAGCAGCGCGTCCCGGCGCGGCGCCAGCTCGCGCAGCGCCAACATGGTGAGTGCCTTACATGACCCCACCCTTCAGTACTGCGCAAGCCCCTCACCTAACATTATGATAGTGCTCGTCCAGCAGCTCGTCGTCTCCCGCGCCGGGCAGCAGCGCGTCCCGGCGCGGCGCCAGCTCGCGCAGCGCCAACATGGTGAGTGCCTTACATGACCCCACCCTTCAGTACTGCGCAAGCCCCTCACCTAACATTATGATAGTGCTCGTCCAGCAG
Organism: Mesoligia furuncula; assembly: GCA_916614155.1. Lineage (NCBI taxonomy): Eukaryota > Metazoa > Arthropoda > Insecta > Lepidoptera > Noctuidae > Mesoligia > Mesoligia furuncula. Next base: position 11,771,349 of record OU744820.1, on the reverse strand, counting down.
CTCGTCGTCTCCCGCGCCGGGCAGCAGCGCGTCCCGGCGCGGCGCCAGCTCACGTAACGCTAACATGGTGAGTGCGCCTGCGCATACGCGCGCACCCCGCAGCCACAGCTTCCAGCCCCACGACAGCTCCAGGGCTTTGGATATGGTTTCGTCTAGTTCCATCTGTGATAAAGTGCAGTAAAATTGTTTTAAATGCTTTCAAGAAATCGAATTTTTAGGTTAGGTTACTGTCGGACTGCATAGAAAAGAAAGAGAAGCGCGATGACACAACGCTGGTAATTTATTGCAAAATATGAAGCAATTATTTAATTACAAAAATCTATTGTTTGGACTAGAAAATTAAAACAATAGTGCTTTAGTATGTTGCTTGTAGAATAATCTGACAAAAAATCAGAGTGAATCGAAATATATAAAACTCAAAGGTGACTGACTGACATAGTGATCTATCAACGCACAGCCCAAACCACTAGAGGGATCGGGCTGAAATTTAGCATGCAGGTAGATGTTATGACGTAGGCATTCGCTAAGAAAGGATTTTGGTAAATTCTACCCCCTAGGGGATAAAATAGGGGATGAAAGTTTGTATGAAACTTTGTCAATTTAAAACCGATCGGGCTGAGACTTTGCATGCATATAGCTACTAAGACGTAGGCATCCCCTAAGAAAGGATTTTGATAAATTCTACCCCCATGGGGATTAAATAAGGGATGATGGCGAATGTAAATGTAATAGTTTTTTTTAATAATACTTAACGCGAGCGAAGCCGCGGGCAAAATCTAGTTTATGTATAAAATGTTATCCTTTTATGATTCTCCAAAGTGGCCTGTTTTAGGCCCTCAGTCCTGTGAACGTTCTGAAAATTGCGAGAATTGCCCTTCTGATTTTAATAATTCTGCGTCACGCAAAACACGGCCTTCGGGCTTCTTGTCACAAAGAGAGAGCATGAGCATTATCCGATAAAGCGATTTTAGACTTACAGTTTTTGAAGTAAAGACTTCGTTAAACGCTTTGGGCATTATTTGAGATGGGAAAAAACCATTGAACTCGCGACACTGATACCTTAAACGACACCGCGCGTGTTTTGTTTATAAGACGATTAAAAAACTACCCGATTCGGATGTGTTCGGATGTCCTCGGGATGTACTCGGTTTTAATGTATATCCAATATGTCAGTGAGTGATGGCAAAGTATTCTGTTTTTACTTCTGCAGGCACTCCCAGAGTGCCACTGTTTTTTTTTTATTACAAGTTTATTCGTATTTCAAGAACCTCATAATAAAACAAATTGTTTCCAAACTAGTTCAGACACACAATGGAAAAACACTGTTAAAAATCCAATTAGGTACAAGCCACTCGCCCGGGTCCGTGGCTAAATAATAACAGCCGCACAGGTCGATCGATCAGATTAAGGTACGCTTGCCGCGGTTCGTCTGTGGATGGGTGACCATATTTACATACCGTGACCCCTCCGTGCCTCGGAAAGCACGTTAAGCCGTTGGTCTTGGCTGTCATTCGTGGATCTTTGACAGTCGTTACCAGTAGTCAGAAGCCCGAAACTTTGACAACCAGTATTACCCAGTAACTGGGTTGTGGAGGTCAGATAGGCAGTCGCTCCATGTAAAATACTGGTTTTCAGCTCCATCACATAGTTGGGAAAAGGCTAGGCAGATGATGATTAACAAGTCACTCACCTCAGGCGGCAACTTGTACACGGAGTAAGGTGCCTCAGCCAGCTGCTGGTCAGCCAACAGCCTCGCGCACAGCCGCGGCCAGAACCCGCACGGCACGTATGACAGGAGTAGCAGCCGTCGCAGTGGGCGGCCACCCCGCCCTGATACCACCAGCTTGTGGCAATCCTCTGGCAAAGTGAAAGAACAGTAAAAAATTGTATATTATACAACTAGTGCATAAAAGAAGCCATTTTACCCCGAGACGTTTGCGGCGAGAGTGGATAGTTAAGTCGAGGGGTAAAATGGCTTGTTTATGCCCAAGTTATACACTCTGCTTTTCACTTCGATTGCGAGAAAATGAAACAGACATAAAGTCTATAACAGTATTTTCACTGTTCAAAAATGTTGCAATATTGAAGAAGAGAATTATCTAATTCTTGCCACAAAACTTTTTAAAAGTTTTTTTTTTAATTTTTAACTTGGACACTACTGCCAAGTCATAAAAAACGTTTGTTTACGTTTTTAAACAATAAATGACAACTATTTTATCAGGTTTTATTAAATTAACGATAGAAAACACTGAAGTGATATAAATTAAAGTAACTAAATGAAATAAAATAACGACTTTAATCTGCGACGTTTTATTGTGAGTGTGGTCTGTTGAGCCTGATTATCTTAAGGTGGATGTTGCGATGGGCCGTCCATACATTTTTCTTGGGGATTGTACGCTAAACACAGACACACTTTGTTGAAAACGAATCATTTTATCACTTTTCTATAATGAAATGTCCCCGCGATCGACCTTTTTAGGAAATAACTTACATTATTTACTGAGGAAAACGATAGCGAAATCCAGACGAAATTTGACAGTTATCACACTAGTGTGCGTGAGTTTTGACAAGCAAACTCAAACGCCAATCGCCATGATTGCGATAGTTTAGAGATGAGAACGCTAGATGGCGTACACGCGTTATTATAATTCTGTTAAATCAATATCATACGTACAATAAGTGATTGATTTATTTCCTTTCCTACCTTTCATGAACAGGTTCACCAAAAAAAACTTTATAATTAATAACCTGACCTGACGACCTTACCAACGTAAACAACTTTATTACATAATATTGTTTTGTGTGTGGCAACATAAATATCATTATTCGTAGATAGGATTTATAGTGAAATGGGTAGTTGAGACCGCGAAATTCAAATTTTCTTACGTTTTTGCAATTTGCAGGTCAGTGTCAGGTTGTATTTTGATCAAAATATGATTCGCGACAATAACAGGTACATATTTACAGAATTATAATCATTAGAATCATTCATCATCCACTATTGGTGGTAGAAATCTAACTTAGAAAGATGTATTAATGATTCTAATGATTATAATTCTGTAAATATGTACCTGTTATTGTCGCGAATCATATTTTGATCAAGATACAACCTGACACTGACCTGCAAATTGAAAAAACGTAAGGAAATTTGAATTTCGCGGTCTATGACTATCCATTCATCTTATGCGACGCGCGACGTTGCCGTCCCACCCGAGTTGTGTTCGCAACCTTGAACAACATTGAAAGAATTCTGAAGAAAACGGGCGCCACCATGTTGCCACTCTTACGCCGTAGCGACATGCATGATAATATATAATTTTGGGGCTTGCTTGTATGCAATAGTATTGCACACGGATTTTCTTGCGTGTTATTTTATTTTGTATGCTTTGCATTTTCATCGATTCAAATTGCAATATTTCTAGTATTGCAATTATTTGTAGGTATAGTAACTAATTTATTCAATTTTAAAAGTAAGTAGGTAAGTAAGTACCTATCTTTCGGCGGTTTTAGAAACAGCAAGTTGGCCCGTGATTTTAGACGCTGAAATCCCGTCATAATACTAATTAGGTGCTTACATGTCTCAATTACATAAGTACAAAGTCAGTGGTTATGTGTTTTTACCTACTTATATTTTTTGGGCAACAATACATTAAATAAGTAAGTACATAATATTATAATTCGGTAACCCAACGAGTTTGCAAACATTTGCAAAATCGAATGTACCTGTAAAATAGAATACCTTTTACGCATATTGTCAGTTTCAGACAAACAAACATTATTTTTAGTTTGATAGTTATGTCGCATCTAGCGGGGCGGCGGCGGTCTAAGTACTTGCCGCGCCGGCGCCGCTGGACGTGCGTTCAGAACACATTATATTGTAATCTTTGGTTCAGAATTTTGACTTTTGAAATCATTGGTTCAGAAACAAACATGGTTATGATTGAGTTACTTACATCAAACGTGATTTATTATTGTATTTAAACATCTAATATGTTTTTTTTTTCTTATTCATCGACTAATATTCTACCAGGAATTTATATAAAGATAAGTAAAATTTTACTTTTAAGTTTCTATTTTCTGTACCTAATGATTTCGGAACGTAACCTTGTCATAAATCGTATCTTATTCAATATCATCTGTACGCTGTACCTGTAATAATAATAATCTAATAGTAGGTAGCAATTCTTTTCTAGTAGAAAGAATGCTTGAATACAAATCAAATCAAATCAAATAATTTATTTGCATAATACACGTGAAAAAGGTGTTACAGGTATAAAATACGACTAGGAAATTCTGAGATCTCATTGTACGGTTGTGAAATTCGATAGTATTAAATTTTATTCAAATACTGAGTATATAGAAGTATTGTACTATTTTTTTGTTTTTCTATTTCAGATTTCTCTAATCCTGAAACTGATTAATTTCAATGGATAGGAGTATATTATGTGTTCTGTGATTTCAATTGACTGTGGAAACTGTTCCAAAGAAATGTTTATCTGCGATATCTGGGTATCGCATTGTGGACCTGAAGAATGTAATTGAATGGGCATTCCAATTGGAAAGACCGAAATATGTGTGAATCTTCACAAATTGAATTTGTTAGTGAGATGAGAAGTGAATTAATTTTCAAGTGCACTATGTCTGGTAGTTGCGTGGAAGCACTACGGAGAGCAGTAATAAAATAAATACTGCATTTTTGTGGGCAACTGCGACTGCTGGTAGCTATTACACTCAATCAGCTCACATTACAAGTCTCATGAATATTCCAATAATGTCGCCAAATAAATGATTAGGCTAAGAACTCACGGAGCGATTTTCGCCCGCGTCCGCTGCGGTTGCGGGCCCGCAGCTTCTGTAGAATGCAAATATTTATATAAAAAATTAAAGCACATTTCACGACGCGTTTTACGCCCGCGGTGTACGCGGTTGTATGCGGCTCCCGCTGTACCGGCGGGCAACTAGTAGAATCGCGCGGGCCGCGGTTACCCGCAGCCTCGGCGGGTGGCGCCCGCGCGCTTTGCGATCGGTTGGCGGGCGACCGCGGGGGCCGGCGGGCGGTAAGTATAACGCAACGGCTCGTTTCTGGTGTGTGTCCATGGCGGTCTGGACCTCAACTGATCGTTAACCGCCCGTCTTGCAATCTTGCGATCATCGCCCGCCACGTTTGCGGGCGATGATCGCAACCGCGGCGGCCGCGTAACCGCGTGAATAACCGGTCTCGTGAGTTTTGAAATAAAACCGCAGATCCACGACCGCGGCGGTTGCGGGCAAAAATCGCTCCGTGAGTTCTTAGCCTAAATTTCGTCATGTTGAAAAAAAATTAGGCAGTGTGTGGTTTAAACATTTTTCAGAGGAAATTAAAACTGCTGGTGAACAAGAAAGGTCAGTTGCTATTCAAAAAGGTCATGTATCTTCAGACGGTGTTCCATATGTTACTGTATGTAGTTGGATGATGGCTGAAAAGGTCATATGGCTACAACTTTGATTCATGTTCTTGTATGGTAAGTTAATGTATTACCAAACACACATACATAAACATATACCTTCTTCTCATGGGGGTAGGCAGAAACTACAGAACGCCACCTGCTAAGATACCTTACATACCTACTCCGTTACTAAACACATATTTGGTTCTGTATGAACTTTTTACTATGAATATTTACAAGTGTTGCTTTTCCTTTTCAGGCCTGCATTGTTGGTAAAGAAACTAAGAAATGTCTATTTCTTGGTGTTCAAAACAAATATTGTTATACGTGTCAATATTATGAAAAAAGGAGACATGGACATGAAAGCACATAATTGTTGCAAAAATTTTACTGGACCGCCTACAGCAATGGTGTCACTAATTATTGTGGAAGGCTTTCAAAAGAGTGAAGAAATGCATCAACTTCCCTATTTGAGTTTTATTGGATACGGAGACTCCTCTGTTTGCAAACTTGAAAGAGAAAGTGTAATATAGGAACTTTGGTCTGAGATGGAAACATAATCAAAAAAAATGAACGCAAGAATCATGTAATCAAAAACTATATGAGGGCACAGGTCGAGGGTCGAGGGCGAGGGGGAACTATACAAGGTAAATAAATAAATCAAATTTGTATTGACATCTCAAGACCAGTGAAGCATATTCTGTATTCATATTTGTACTTTTTTTAGATGTTTGCCAACACTAAGCTCCCACTTTACGGGCGAAATATTTTGAAGCCAAACGTGATGAAGGTTACACTAGTGGCATGGAAAATTATAATGTGTATCAGCGAGAGTAGCAGATTTGCGAAATAGCCCGCTTTTGTATTCGGAATACATGAAAACTGCAAGCATTATTACTGCAATGTCAATAAAACAGCTGCAAATGGAAATATAATAAGTCAGAAATTGTCAGTACCAGTAAGAAATGCTTTGATTATCATGGTACAGTATTGTTTCTTTGTATGTTACATAACCATCTATTATATTTCATTGATATTTTCTAGTAAAAACATATTCTATTTTCAGGATGATTGCTTGCTACTGGACACAAATGGTATGGAACTGTATGGAAAAAGCAGACCACACCCAGGGACACATTAAAAAAAATACATAAATCGAAAGGAACAAAGTTGTATTCTGCCAGAAATCATATTGAGACATGGTCAAAAAAATGCTAAATGTGTAGATTTGAATGGTATGTATACACGGCTAGATATCAAGTTATACATTTCCAGTATAAGCTGACCTCCCATTATATGGAAATCTTATACAATGCGAGATCAGCTTATACTGGAAATGTATAGCTGGTTAATTATGTAGCCGTGTGTACCAGTATATACTGGCACACAAGGCAATTTTTTTAACTTCATAAATGGTATCAATTTCAATGTCTAAAATATATTATTATGTTATTCTAGTGAAAAATCGTCCATCAACATCAGTTGGAAATTCGAGCAAATAGTAAAGTTTAATTTTAATTTTAGAGCAGCTTTGGAGATTGATGGTAAATGACATTTTGAAATGAATAGGAAATAATATTTGTCCAAAGTAACATAATTATATACTAAGTAAAGTTATTTTTCTTTGCAGCAGCCTTGTAGCAGTGGACAAAAAGACTCACGGCACATGGTGAAATCATCAAGTCAAACGATTTTTGTTATATTGTATTTTTGTAGTAGTTTGTTTAGAATCGACACTATAATATATTACTTTTTATTTGTATTTTACTATAAAATCAAGAGGCTTATTTTTGTAGTAGTTTGTTTATAATCAACATTATCACTGTATATTACTTTTTATTTGTATTTACTATAAAATGAAAAGGTGAAATAATACTTTATAATGTAAGATAACCACCTGGTGAACTCAATAAGCTGGTCTTTAGATTTTTATTTTTCTAAAAACTGATAAGAGGGATTTGACATTATAAAATATTTTTTCACCTACCTGGGTAGATGTAATCGCATACTAAATTGTATTTTTTTGATTTGTTGTTATCTTTTGTTTTTTTCTTGTGTATGTTATGTGTAATATCTGTAATTATTGTAATAATTGATTATGCTATAAATTTAATCATGTATCAGGCTTCATTTGTGTCACTTCAAATACTTTTATTTGATAATTAATTACGGTGTAAGGTATTCTAATAAAACTATCTTTATAAACTGTGTAGACTGAAGTTTTTGTAACTGAACAGACAGCTGTGCTGCTGGGAGTTTGTTGCGCCACTTCTTTCCAGATAAAGCTCTAGGAAGTGGTGAAGAGCGGGCGTTTTGGGGGACTGTACTACTTATTGTAATTTTGACATTCGAAAAGTGCTGATTCTCAGCCTAGTTTGATTATTAAATGATTTTATATAAATGCTTGACTTTTATTATCCTATCATCATACTCATGCGTTTTCCCCATGGGGGTAGGTAGAAACTACAGAACGCCACCTGCTACGATACCTTACATACTCCCTTTGTCTCGTTTACGTTCATAAATCTTGTCATACACGCACGCTGGTTGCGAGTACTACGCACAGGCACAGTATTCTCAAGAAACGCATTTCATGTTTCATATAAATATCGTAGCAGGCGGCGCATTTTTTAAATACACGCCATCTAGTGGTCTATTCTTATAAACGTATGGAAGTACTCGCTTACGTCTGTGTGTGTAAACGACCTGTATTCAATGGCAGATTTTATCTAACAGTTATGTGTCGAATTGGGTGGATTTTGAGGCAATGTTATGACCAAATTCAATAAAGTGTAATGTCCGATAACCGCGTCCACTACTTTTACGACTTAATAATGTGCCAATTACACATAAAACAAAATAAACTAAAAATGTTGACTTCAGCGCCATCTAGCGGGAAAATGTCCAAGAGCAGATCGTATGATGCTCCTTAATCTTAGAAAAAGAAATATTATGCCCTAGAGCATAAAAAGTGACTTTATGTCGCCTACGCAGAAAATCAAGACGAATTTTTAGAGCGTGATTCACATGTCTTTAAATTTTTGGTTCTAGGACATGTCGGTTTCCCCACGATGTTTTCCTTCACCATTTTCAAAGCAGGGCAATTTTAGTTTTAAAGCTTTTAAACACAACAGCAGAACAGTATTTTTAAGATTTTTCAAGTTAAATCCATACTAATATTATAGCTGCGAAAGTATGTCTGTCTGTTACCTCTTTATGCTAAAACCGCTGAACCGATTTAGATGAAATTTGGATTGGAATAGATAGATAGATAAAACGTTTATTCAGTGCAACAAAAGATACAATGCAGGTATTAAAAAACATTTAAAAAAGGTGAAAGAAAAAAAAAATAACAAAGATTAAAAAGATAAATTGACCCATAGACACCTAGCTCATGTACATTTATAACGGCCGATCACTACTGGGTGGTGTGTATAGAGATAGTTCGGTTCCCGGGATAGGAACATAGGATAGTTTTTTATCCCGATATTCCCAAGGGATCGACACTTATGCGGGTGAAACCGCGGGGCGCTGTTAGTTTAAAATATATTGTTACGAGCTTCGGGTTCGTGATAATAAGAACTGCAGATTTAATAACCAAAAAAATAACACTTTAATCAACAACACTATTATCAAAACAAACAAACTAATTATACGACACAATTGCACTACTGATCGCTCTAACTCGCACTTGAAGATCGCTTCGGATGTTTTCGCTTCGATTGCTGTATCCAAACTGTGTCCGTCGTGCCGCATCTTGGCCTTATATAGTGCCGCAGAAAGTTCTACTCGAACATTCTAGATGTTTCTACAATGGAAGGTTCCATTGTAGAAACATCTAGAATGTTCGAGTACATACCGGTCCCGACTGACCAGATGTCGATATTTCTAGAAGCAGGATGTTCTAGAACCTTCCATTGTAGAAACATCTAGAATGTTCGAGTACATACCGGTCCCGACTGACAAGATGTCGATATTTCGAGAAAGTTTTAGAAAGTCTCGCATCGAAATTTCTAGATCTTGGCTACTAGTTCCGCTATTCGATACTAGATGGCGCCAGAGGTAACTAATGTCACCATGTACCAGGCATTAATTGTGGCGCGCAACAATATCAAGAGTTACTTACGTATCAGCGTAGGGGAGTCAGTGCCCCTGCTGTCAGGCGCGGGAGTGAGCTGAGCGGGCCACGTGCGGCGCGGTGTCCCTCGGTTGGAGCTGCACCACGAGCGGGAGCGGACTGGTAGCTGAGAGAGGAGTAAAGTGAAGAATATTTTTTTTTTTTTGAACCGGTATTATACAAGGTGTAATGTTAAAAAAAACGAGAAGAAGACGATGTGGGTCATTTTATTCTTTTTTTTTTATTATGCTCTCTGTTCTATTAGTTTTTTTTTTTATGGTCTGGCAGTTTGAGTAATTTATGTAGTCTTCCCCAGTGTCCTTTCTTTGGTATTGTTCGTCGAATCGTTGAGCTCCTTAAGTCTTGAGTTGAGCTGCACGATTTCTGACAAATGCGTGTACTACTGACTGGACAGGTCCTCTCCTCATAAGACATCGATTTTTGTCTGGACTTTAAAAAAGACTGTGACCTCTGAGTTTGTTTCGGCATTTCTTCTTAGAGTAGTCAGATAGGAAACGCCGACCTCAATTAGTTAAAAAAAAAACATGATTGACGTGTAAAAGTGTTTGTACAAACCTAATTACAAAAATAAGACGCGACGTGTTTGTTACGCGATTACTCCGCCAATTGTGGACCGATTTTCAAAATTCTTTTTTGGTTTGAAAGGGTATACTCTCGAGGTGGTCCCATTATCATCAAGTTGGAATCTGATGAGAGGATCCCATGGAAATCGAGGGAAACCCTCAAATTTTATAGGCAAAGCTATAACGATTTGGGTATTTTTTTAAATAACTTGAGCATTTGCTCTTGGAAATCATCATTTAGTAAAGTGGAGCTGATGAAGAAGACCACAGATGGCCATTGGAACTACTCAATGACAAATATTTTACGGGTTGCGATTCGATTATTTTAATATGGTTGCTAAGCAATTTATGCTCGTCACAATGTGTATGGTGAGTGGTGGTTGAGGAGTTCTCCTGGTTCTTACCAGGAGAATTCCTCAACAATTCACGTCCCAACATCGAGAAAAGCAATATTTTGTAACAAGTGATGAGCAGTTGACATTAGGCTATTGTAACTTAGATAAATTACAAACGGACCCACTAAAAAGTGAGAAATAAAAACTTTTTACAAAAAAAAACAACCGACTTCCAAAAGAAACACTACAAATTGAAAAATAACTTTAATTTCGGAAGTCGGTGTCAATAAACGAAAATGCGGAACCAAAGACACCGACACACCACATACCGACATACCGTACACACCACATACCGACATACCGTCGAATTGAGAACCTCCTCCTTTTTTGAAGTCGGTTAAAAATAAAATCATTTATCACACTAATATTATAAAGACGAAAGTTTGTGAGTGTGTGTGTGTTTATATGTTTATTACTTCTTCACGCTCAAACGGCTGAACCAATTTTGATAAAATTTTGCATGGAGGTAGCTGACACCCTGGATTAACATATAGGCTACTTTTTATCCCGATATTCCCACGGGATCGACAATTACGCGGGTGAAACCGCGGGGCGCAGCTAGTCAATTATAAATGTCGCAGCATCATGCTGAGATAGGAGCCTTTTGGCCTCGTATAAGACTTTCTGTTTCATTTTCCTTGTGTTACTTTTTTTTTATGTAACTTGGATTTTTATTTTACTGTGTTTAGTTTAGTTTGTGATCTTCCTGTAAAAGTCGCAATAAATACTTTTTCTTTCTTTTCTTTAGGTGTGGAATATAAATGGAAAACAAAAGTTAGGTTAAAACATAGCAGTTTAATTTTTTTTTTTATTAATGAATAATTTAATGTTATACCAAGGGCAAATTATTCAATCGACAGGTAATTTTCCTATTTCGATTTGTCGCATGTTTTCGATTTAATCCTGTAGTAACGAAAAAATCACTTCCAAAAAATTTACGCCAATGTTAAAGGTCGTTAGCCGCGGTATTAAACCGGATGGGCGTGCGCCCAGCGATCTGGCATCGTCTCCTTGCGCCAGCATACGACACGCAGAAACACAGACATACCCCAAGGTTAAGCAACACCCGTCATGGTATAAAAAAGGATGGGTGACCATACTTGGTGACCCGTAAATCTACTTGGATTAGATTGTTAACAACCAATTCTCAAAAAAAAACACTACGATACTTGTTTTCTCAAAGCTAAGCAACTACGTCTGATGTACAGAAACAGATGGGTGCCCATTACCTACTTAGGCAAGATTGCTGACGCTAAAACCCTACAAAAAAGCTACACCCATTATTTTTCTCAAGTTAAGCAAAACTCCACAAGGTATAGACAATGATGAGAGGTCTTTAAACCACTTAGACAAGATTGCTACTAGCCAAAACTCCCTAAAAGGGACTCCTACCAATTTTCTCCAAAGTTAAGAAACACCGCCCGAGGTATAGAACCGGATGGGTTCGCATACCTGGTGCTGCGGCGGCTCGGTGCGCGGCAGGAGCGGCGGCACGAGCAGCAGGCGCGAGTCCCAGCACAGCGCCAGCTCAAACTTGTTCAGCAGCGATACGCCCAGCGAGCTGGCTTCGTCTCCTCGCGCCAGCATAGGAGATGCCTTGAACACGTGGGCTAAGTCTTCGATCTTCATTATTCCTGGGTTGAGAGAAAATAAAAATCATCATTTTCATCATCCTCTTGATTTTATTCCAATTTATTTGACGCGGATGCTAGAAATTGATATATACAACGTGTAACGTTAAATGCGCAAAACCTCTTAAGAGGTCATTGTACTCATCATTGTGAACAACTTTTACTATGAGACCAAACCTGAAATCGCGAAAAAAAATCAGCTGTTCCCTACATTTTAACGAGTTATACGAACATAAATGTCAAGCCAAATCCAAATACAGAGATAGTATACGGTTGGAAAGGGCTTCTCTAAAGCAATCGAATGGTACCAATAAAACACCATTATGACCGAGTCAAGCAGTGCCGGGAACGTAAAAGAATGAATGCGGCCGAGCGGATCAACCCCGTTACGTAAACGTATTCACATTTTTTAATAACTGTTATTATTTGGTGATGGCCTCTTACGGGTATATACTGAAATATAACAATATTTAACATTATACTCACCATTATTGGCGAAAGGATTGATTTCCCTGACAGTAACAACATGAGCCAACACGTCACACAGCCATTGTGGTCTTAAGAAGTATAGCTCTTTGAGAGTTGCGTCATCATAATGAAGGAGAACACCTGTAACAGAAATATTTTGTCATTACTCCAACCGAAAGACTACCTGAACCTGACCTGAATAGCTCATCAGCTCTTTACATTTACTGGTCAAATAAGGTTCAAATTACCTAAATAAATGCGGGAACGGGGGAGAAATAGTAGATTGTTTGCCAAGGGAGCCAACAACAATTTTGAAGGCGAAAGTGTTTCTCTACGTCACTCGACCTTAAAATAATGTTGCTCCCGAGGCGGACACTCTACTTTTTATCACCCTCTATGAAAAAATAAGTAAGTGCAACTTATGAATAAGAATAGGGTGTTTATTTATTTACATACAATTTTGAGTAAACAATAACGAACGAAGGCAGAATGCTTTTCGCGCGTTTTTTATTTTTTCACAAACTTTGTTTTTATTTAGCTCGCGCGCCTTTTGGTTTATCATACAGCCTGTTACTCGTTCATACAATGTTCATGATTGATCTCTTTGGTGATTGGAACAACCAACAATATCCACATTCCAAATTCAAATCACTTTTAGTCCCTAGGGATTAAAGAGCTATTTTAGTCTTTGTTTACGAAGAATACACTAGCTCTTTTTGAAAAGATCATCATCTGCTTAGCCTCTTTCCCAACTATGTTGGGATCGGCTTCCAGTCTAACCGGATTCAGCTGAATACCAGTATTTTACATGGAGCGACTGCCTATCTGACCTCCACAACCCAGTTACTGGGTAATACGATACCCCTTGGTAAGACTGGTTGTCAGACTTTCGGGCTTCTGACTACCCGTAACGACTGTCAAAGATCCACAAATGACAGCCGGGACCAACGGCTTAACGTGCTTTCCGAGGCACGGAGGGGTCGCGGTATGTAAAGATGGTCACCCATCCACAGACCAACCGCGGCAAGCGTAGCTTAACCTGATCGATAGACCTGTGCGGCTGTTATTATTTAGCCACGGGCCCCTCTCTTTTTTAAAAGATGTGATAAAAAAAAAAATATCACACTATCTGTCTGACATTGGTGTTGAGCTTGTAGCAGGGTTTCTCATAAGTTAGGTTAAGTTTACTAACATCAGCATAACCAGCCTATAATTTTCCCACTGCTGGACACAGGCATCCTCTCTTCAAGAGGGAGTGGGCTGTAATCCACCACGCGGGCCCAGTGCGGGTTGGTAGATGTCACATGTTTTCGATTTTTTGGTTCTAGGACATGCCGGTTTCCTCACGATGTTATCCTTTACCGTTTTGAGAGCAGTGGTGATGAAATTATTTACACAAAGTAAAGCGCCTGTCTTGGTTCGACCCACGACCTACGACTCGTAAGTAGGGACCATTACCACTGAGCCACCAGTGCTCCAAGTTTACTAACATATTTGTTAAGAAATATTGTTACTAACACATTTGTTAAGAAATATTATCACTAACACATTTGTTAATAAATATAGTTAATAACACATGTTCACGCCAGTAGCGTGAACGCAGCATCAAGCATTCAAACGCTCCATCGCGCGGGGGTGAGCGGGGCGAGAGGAGCAGGCGCCAGCGCCGTCGCCGCGCTGGAGTCACAGTATAAAGATCATACAGTATTGTAACTCGGCCGTAACCTTGAAATAAATGCCTACAGCCGCGCGGTACGTAAACATGCGATAGGGCTGCCCGCCTCTAGCATTCAAATTACATTTGCCTACTTTGTGTTTCCATTTAGTTTTGTTATTGTATTTTACTGTGTGTAGATACATAAATAATAAAATAAATAAATAAATATACTTTTTTTATATAAACAAATAAAATACTTTGTGAATTGAATAGGAAGTGTTTAATAAAAATGCGTGTTGTTTTTTGATTGGTAGATTTAATTAAAAATCCATGTTGTTGTTTGAATAACAAATCTTATAAATTTGCGACCGAAAAATATTTGCGCCTCGACTGAGACGTACGAATTGCTTTATTATTCAATTTTAAAGTATAAAAAATCCGCATTATATTATGTATAAAGCTTAATTAAAAATTGTTGTGGGAAACATGGACAAGGTGGAGAAAAAGGAATATCTTTTACTTGGTTATAGATACCTGCAGCTACTTTACAATTTATATGTTTGGTTTTAAATGAAGTTCGGAATATTTCCTCCATTTTTTCTATATATTCCACAAAATCATCGCTGGGTCTAATCAAAAAAGGTCAAAATCAAAATCATAGTATAATCTTATTGTAGTCTTATTGTAGCACAATATAGCCTACTCGTCATATTAAATATGTACTTGAACTTATTTTTAGTGATAAATCGCGCGGTTATTGTTAGAAAAAACAACACACCGTCCGTTCGTCACTGCGGTACAGTCGCGACTGTCTGCATGCCGAGCGCATGCCGAGGTCGAGGCGCGTAGGTATAGCTCGCGTTTCGTCCGTTTGTATGAAGTCGAAATACTGTATGATCTTTATACTGTGCCGGAGTCGACCAGCACACACGTTACTGCGCACACGCGTCTCGTAACATTTTGTACGCGCTCCGCGCGCAATCAATTCATTGTAGTCTCACAATAAATCATTGTCATAAGGTAAAACAGTGTACGTCATTTCATCCGTAACAAGTGGCGACCGTGACTAAATCGAACTTCGAACGACGATTGGGAATAGCGTCGGTTGCATCGCGTCATCTCGCCGCCTATTCGTGGAAACTAGAATATTCTACGGGCCTGCGAGCTGCGACGGGCAACGGGCAACGGGCTAGCGAGGCAACTTCTAGTTTCGAGTCCTGCATACCATCCGCACTGCAACGTCTGCAACGTGGAGATCATAAAGGAAGTAAGCCCGTTCCTAATCATAGTTCCTAATTCCATTACCTACTTTTATTCCCTAAACTTATTCTGTCTGAATGACCTCTGTTTGCTGTGTGGGTGCCTGGCTGCTTTAAGCTGTGGGGAAAGGTATCTTGCTGTTACGCGTACCTACTTATTTCCCTAAACGATTTTATCCGCACAGAATACTTATGCATCTTTCTTTGTCTTGAAGCACGACTTTTTGTGCTTTTGTGTGGGACTTGCTGGCTTTCGGCTCATAACAAGGCCAAATATAGGTATGCTTTAATACCTAGGTACTCATCTAACACTATCTTAGACTTCGAGAATACCAAGGTCAAATCTAGGTATCCTTTAATACCTAGTACTCATCTAACGCTTGCATTTTAATATTGTTTGCCTGATTATTTTATTCGAGTTCGTCGAATTTTTTATGTCGTGTTTTAAATTAATGTCGTGAATATTCACATACCTACCTGCACGAAAACGCCATTTTGTTTTTGCACCTTGCCTTGACGCCTAATTTTATGCCACGTGCTTAAACGCTTATGCCGACGATTTCAGCATCCTGCTCGTGACTGCACGCATGCAGACTTCTCTTCAGTGCGGTTGGCGGGTTCGGCGGCGGTGCGTAGCTGTGTCCCTTGGACGCTGCTCGCGCTGTTGGTGAGCTCGGCGGCTGCTGCGTGGTCTGTGCGGTTGGCGGCTGGATTGTATACTTACCGGTGGGAGTGAACAATTTATTATAGTCTTACCTTGCTCATTGTTGGTTAGGTAAGTAATTTGCTCCAATCTATTACCGAAAAATTATGTCGGACGGTGAAATGGAAAGTTCAAAGAAGGCCAATACTGAGGCTGACGTTGAAAGGTCACTTCTTATTCGAAGGCGTGGTGGTATACGCAGTAGGTTAACTGTATTTAAAAACTACATACAAAGTTTTCAATCTAAAACACCTTCTAGTTTAGAAATAAGGGAAATCACATTAAGATTATCTCAATTACAAGAATTAATGTCCAAATTTGATTCGGTGCAAACGGAAATTGAAGAGCTTTCATCCAATCTTGAAGAACAAATGTTGGAAAGAGATAGCACAGAGAGCGACTTCTATGCTCAAATAGCTCTTGCCCAAGAAGTAATAGACTCAGTGCCAACTCACAAGGTCGACACACAGAGTGTGCATGAGTCTTCGCAGTCAAGTTGTTGCAATAATAATAATTTAAATTCAATAAAATTTCCTACCATTAACTTACCCACATTTGACGGGAATCACAATAAATGGCTTGAGTTCAGGGATACATTTGACTCGCTGGTCAACCAAAACAAGTCTATTGCACCAATTAATAAATTCCATTACCTTAGGAATTCTTTATCTGGGAGCGCTACCATGGCAACACGAGTTATAGAATTTACTGCTAACAATTATGAGTTTGCCTGGAAGGCTTTGTGTGACAGGTATAATAATGAAAACATTTTATTAAATAATCACCTAAATGCACTAGTTTCCATCAACCCGATTCAAAGGGAATCCTATAAGGCTTTAAGATATTTAATTGATCAAGTTCATAAAAACCTTAATGCATTAAACAATTTAGATATTCCTACAGTAGGCTGGGATCCATTAGTATTATTTTTAATCGCTGCAAAGCTGGATCCCAGAACTAGCAGTAAGTGGGAGGAGTATAAGGGTCGCCTTCACATCGACCTACCCTTAAGGAATTTAGTGAGTTCATTGAAAATAGAGCCAACGTTTTAGAAACAGCTAATTATAGCCGTAGTAATGGTGATCATAAATTCTCTAATTCAAATAAGGATAGTAACTTTCATCACAAATCGGTTAAATCTTTGGCAAGTTCAGTTGATAGTCTAATATTAAACCATGTTTAGTTTGCAATAAAGGACATTATGTGCATCAATGCTATAAATTTAAGGCAATGAGTCTTAATGATAAGTGGTCAGAAGTTTTAAAACACAAATTGTGTACAAACTGCCTTAGGACTGGTCACAATAACACAACCTGTAATTTAAAAGGTTCATGCCGCATGTGTAAGGACAAGCACCACACAATGTTGCACAAAAAGAATAGAAATGACACTGCAACAAACACAGAAAAGGCATCTGACTCACCGGAGTCATCTAATAGTAATAACATGCCAGTATCATTATCAGCAGTTTCTTCAGGGCAAGTTCTCTTATGTACTGCACAAATTGAAGTTGTGAATGCACAAACTAATAGCACTTACCTTGCACGAGCATTACTGGATACTGGCAGCCAGACGTCTTTCATTACTGAAAATCTTAAACAGAAACTTAATTTACAATCTAACCAAATAAATACTTTAAAGGTTTCAGGCATTAACAGCATAACATGTAAGATAAAAGAGCAATGTAGTATTATGATAAAATCTCGAGTTGGCTTGTTTAATGTGCAGGTCAGTTGTTTAGTACTACCAAAAATTACAGGCTACTTACCAAATGTTCGAATTAATATTGAAGGTTTAGGGCTGCCAGATAACATTGCTCTGGCTGATCCTTTGTTCTATGAACCTTCGGAGGTAGATATTCTGCTAGGGGCAGATCATTTCTTTAACATCATAGGCAATGATAAAATAAGTTTAGGTCAAAATATGCCTATTTTACTTGATAGTAAATTTGGCTGGCTGATAGCTGGCCCTATTGGGTATTCAACTTTATGCAATGTAAATTTACATTGCAACTTAATAAAAAATGAGGCGACGTCACTTCAAGACATCAACGACTCGCTTAAGAAATTCTGGGAGGTCGAAGAATTGCCTTCAGGATGTAATAACTATTCAATAGATGAACAGTTGTGTGAATCTCATTTCAGAGAAAATACTCATCGCTTACCTGATGGTCGATTTTCTGTCATGATGCCGCTGAAGGAAGATCCTGAGCAGGCACTTGGCAACTCATTTCCTATTGCCATGAGGCGTTTTTTAAACCTAGAAAAAAGGCTAAATAAAGACGAGAAGGTTAGTCATCAATATTCAAACTTTATAAACGAATATGCCAATCTAGGTCATTTAATTGAAATTGAAGCGCCACCTTTCGGCTGCTACTTGCCTCACCATTGCGTAATAAGAGAGGGACATGAAACAACTAAGTTAAGAGTAGTTTTTGATGCTTCAGCTAAGAGTAGTTCAGGAAAATCACTTAACGATATTCAGGCAGTCGGTCCTGTTGTACAAAGCGACTTACTCTCCATTCTTATACGTTTTCGAATGCGAAAATTTGTTTTAACAGCAGATGTAGAGAAAATGTATCGACAAATCGCCCTTGATGAATCGCAGCGCCACTTACAGCTTGTGTTGTGGAGGGATCAAGTTGATACAAAGGTTGATCAGCATATAAAAATTTTACAACTTAACACATTGACTTATGGAATGGCTTCTGCTCCATTTTTGAGCACTAGGTGTCTTGCTGAGCTAGCTAGTCAATGTGAAGATAAGGTTATCGCTAATGTCATCAAGAACGACTTTTATATTGATGATCTAAATACAGGTGCCTCTAGGAGTCACTAGGACGTTAAACTCTGCTTGTTTTCCATTACGAAAATTTCGTACCAATTGTCCTGAGATTCTTAGCGATGACTTAGAATCCTGAAAATTGTTTAGAATTTCATGAAGAAGCTACTGTGCTAGGGTTAAACTGGTCACCTGGAACAGACAACTTACACTTTCCAATTAATATAAATGCTGATTCCAATATAATCAAAAGAATAATTATTTCTACCACCTGTAAACTTTTTGACCCATTAGGTTTAGTGGGTTGTTGCATTATAAAGGCTAAAATCCTCCTCCAGGATTTATGGAATGCTAAACTGGACTGGGACGATCCAGTGCCAGAGTCTTATGCTAAAAGATGGCTAGATTTCATTCAAAACATTCATCTTTTATCTGATATTACATTACCTCGTTATGTTTTAGGAAACTGCTCAGACATGAAGTATGCTGAGCTTCATTGTTTTGTGGACGCGTCCCAGCAAGCTTATGGGGCTTGTGTGTATATGCGTACAGTAGATGATAAGCAGAATGTTACAGTAAGGTTACTTTGTGCAAAAACTCGAGTTGCACCTATAAAAACGCTTACTATTCCTCGTCTGGAATTATGTGCTGCGTTGACTGGAGCTCAGTTGTGTGATAAGGTATTACAATCTATTCCATGTAGTGTAAATAATAAATATATGTGGACGGATTCCACAGTTGTACTGGGTTGGTTGAGGACACAAACCAAGGTTTTACAAGTTTTTGTAAAAAACAGAGTTAATAAAATCAATGACCTAACTCAAGGGTTTCAGTGGAACCATGTTCCCACAAAGGAAAACCCGGCAGATTTGGCCTCTAGGGGCATCGACCCGAGGCAGTTGAGGTCATGTTCTTTGTGGTGGGAGGGACCTTTGTTTCTAAAAAAGGATTCTAAAGAATGGCCTACTGATACCACACCTGCCACAATGGAAAACTTACCTGAAGTTAAGTTATTGCTATCTGTAAATGATAAGTTAGATAGTGTTGTTTCGTTTGTTCCATTTGGAAATCATTCCAACTATTTAAAATTAAAAAGAATATACTCTTATGTTTTACGCTTTCTTAATAATAGTAATAAAAATAATCCTAAGATTACAGGTCCGTTAAGTGCTGATGAGCTTAGTCAGTCTTTAAAATTATTGCTGAAGTTTAGTCAAGCCGAGTCATTCCCTAAGGAAGTTATTAGTATTAAAAGCGGTAAAGATTTAAATCATAGAAGCAAGTTGTTACCTCTAAACCCGTTTATTGATTCAGATGGTTTGATAAGGGTAGGAGGTAGACTAAGTCAATCTGAATCACAGTATGACAAGAAATATCCAATTGTGTTGGATGCCAAGCATCATTTAACTGAGTTAATTATGGTGCAGGAACATCTCCGCTTATTCCATTCTGGGCCCCAATTACTATTAGCGGCAATTCGAGAGAAGTTCTGGCCACTTGGAGGCAGAAACTTGGCTCGCTCAATAACAAAAAAATGTATTGTCTGTACTCGCTTTAGAGGACAGACTGTTCAACCCATTATGGGTGATTTACCGGGTGTTAGGGTCAGCACTGATTTTCCTTTTAATTCATGTGGAATCGACTTTGCAGGTCCTTTCATGATTTCATCCAAAAAAGGTAGAGGTAACCGAGTCACTAAAGCCTACTTGTGCATATTTGTATGCCTTGCAACTAAGGCTTTACATTTAGAAGTCGTTAGTGACCTTACAACGGAAGCCTTCATATTATGCCTACGCAGGTTCATATCGCGGCGCGGTAAACCGAATACAATCTACTGTGAAAATGGAAAGAACTTTGTGGGAGCCAACAATGAGTTGGGAAGGGTTATACGGTTGAGCCGTCAATCAGTCTCAGACTACGCAGCGACTGAAGAAATTAGGTTTATATTTAGTCCCGCCTATTCTCCACACTTTGGTGGAATATGGGAAGCCGGTGTCAAGTCCGCCAAGTCTTTATTGAAACGCGTAGCTGGCAATTCCTCCCTCACGTTTGAGGAGCTAGCGACACTCTTCTCACAAATCGAGGCCATTCTCAACTCCCGTCCTATTTCCCCCTTTAGTTCCGATCCTTCTGACCTAAATCCTCTAACACCTGGGCACTTTCTCATTGGTCGTCCATTGTTACCAACGCCGTCATTGCCTGTCCAGTCAACCAGGCCCAACAGATACCAGCAAATAGAACAGGCGCGGCAGCAATTCTGGAAAAGATGGCGCCTTGAATACATGGCAGAGCTACAAAATCGCACCAAATGGCGAAGGCATCAGACGCCGCTTCAAGTTGGTGACCTCGTCATCCTCAAGGAGGACAACCTGATGCCACTTCACTGGCGAATGGGCCGGGTGTTCAAACTTTACCCGGGCCCCGACGGTGTCAGCAGAGTGGCCGACATCTACACTACCAAGGGCACAATCAGACGAGCTGTGAACAAGTTGTGCCTATTACGGTCGTCTACACCATAGAAGATTTAAAAGGCAGCTGAGCCTTTCAATGCCGCGGAGGATGTTCACGCCAGTAGCGTGAACGCAGCATCAAGCATTCAAACGCTCCATCGCGCGGGGGTGAGCGGGGCGAGAGGAGCAGGCGCCAGCGCCGTCGCCGCGCCGGAGTCACAGTATAAAGATCATACAGTATTGTAACTCGGCCGTAACCTTGAAATAAATGCCTACAGCCGCGCGGTACGTAAACATGCGATAGGGCTGCCCGCCTCTAGCATTCAAATTACATTTGCCTACTTTGTGTTTCCATTTAGTTTTGTTATTGTATTTTACTGTGTGTAGATACATAAATAATAAAATAAATAAATAAATATACTTTTTTTATATAAACAAATAAAATACTTTGTGAATTGAATAGGAAGTGTTTAATAAAAATGCGTGTTGTTTTTTGATTGGTAGATTTAATTAAAAATCCATGTTGTTGTTTGAATAACAAATCTTATAAATTTGCGACCGAAAAATATTTGCGCCTCGACTGAGACGTACGAATTGCTTTATTATTCAATTTTAAAGTATAAAAAATCCGCATTATATTATGTATAAAGCTTAATTAAAAATTGTTGTGGGAAACATGGACAAGGTGGAGAAAAAGGAATATCTTTTACTTGGTTATAGATACCTGCAGCTACTTTACAATTTATATGTTTGGTTTTAAATGAAGTTCGGAATATTTCCTCCATTTTTTCTATATATTCCACAAAATCATCGCTGGGTCTAATCAAAAAAGGTCAAAATCAAAATCATAGTATAATCTTATTGTAGTCTTATTGTAGCACAATATAGCCTACTCGTCATATTAAATATGTACTTGAACTTATTTTTAGTGATAAATCGCGCGGTTATTGTTAGAAAAAACAACACACCGTCCGTTCGTCACTGCGGTACAGTCGCGACTGTCTGCATGCCGAGCGCATGCCGAGGTCGAGGCGCGTAGGTATAGCTCGCGTTTCGTCCGTTTGTATGAAGTCGAAATACTGTATGATCTTTATACTGTGCCGGAGTCGACCAGCACACACGTTACTGCGCACACGCGTCTCGTAACATTTTGTACGCGCTCCGCGCGCAATCAATTCATTGTAGTCTCACAATAAATCATTGTCATAAGGTAAAACAGTGTACGTCATTTCATCCGTAACAACACATTTGTTAAGAAATATTGTTACTAACACATTTGTTAATAAATATTGTTACTAACACATTTGTTAAGAAATATTGTTACTAACAAATTTGTTAAGAAATATTGTAACTAACGTATTCAATAAGAAATATTGTTACTAACATATTTGTTAAAAAATATTGTTAGTAACATATTTGTTAAGAAATATTGTTACTAATATATTTGTTAAGAAATATTATTACTAACATATTGGTTAAGAAATATTGTTACTAACATATTTGAGTCCAATATTGCATGCATTTAAATATAAATAAATAAAGTAATTAAGATGGTCAATGCACATGTGGGCAGGGCACATTGCTCGCAGATTGTCATCTGCTGATAGGGCCGAAAGGTTCTGGAGTGGCGACCGCGTACCGGAAGACGTAGCGTTGCAAGGCCTCCCACAAGGTGGACCGACGACCTTGTGAAGGCCGCAGGAACCCGTTGGATGAGAGAAGCACAGAACCGGTCGAAGTGGAGGTGCTTGGGGGAGGCCTATGTCCAGCAGTGGACGTCTTTCAGCTGAAATGATGAAGATGGTCAATAGTCATACCATTTTCATGTAGAAACATTGTCGCTTGATGCAACTCGGCCGCGTCTCTGAACATGCGATGATTCTTTTGTTGCATATATTGTGTCACCTGGAGATAAGAAAGTACCATATTTTAGACTATTATATTACAGTAAAAATGTATGATAATTAAATCTTGTTGTAAAAACACGAAGGGTTGCGTGCCTTAAGAGTAAACTAGTCGCGAGCTCGAACTCACTGGTGGTCATGGCCAAAAAGCACGCTGTCTCACCTGGCTTCGTGTCCGTCAGAGCTAGTATCAGAGATGAGCAGTTAGACGCTAGTCTACACGCACAACGTCTAGTTCTCACGCACAGAAACAACGTTCCGAACTGATAGGCGCGTAAAAAAATTTGAAAAGTGCTTTGGAAAATTGAGTTTTATGAAAAAACCACTGCTTAAATCAATTACAACTGAAGTTTATCGAATTCTTCGATAACTGAGTTTTGTCGGTACGGACATGGTTTTGAAGATTTTACAGTTCTTTTATAACTTATTTACACCCAAATTTACGTTAAAAATAGCAAGAAAAACGAAGTTTTGTTGGCTCATAACTTTTCAATGGCTTTATATTTTACTATTCTGTTTCCGTACGGACAAAATTAAGAATAAGTCAAAACGATATCATGTTTAACTTTAGATGCAAAATGACCACTACTCTCCCGAAATTTGTGTGGAAAAAATATCGACTAGTGCCACCTTAAAATAAAAAACGCCGAAAACAACATACTTCTTGTATGGAGAAAACCTTTAATTTTTAACTTTTTTTTATTATTTGTTGTTATAGCGGCAATAGAAATACACAATCCGTGAAACATTCAACTTATGAGATACAGCCCGCTTAGAGACAGACGGACGGCCCAAGACATCATCTTCAAAAATAGTATCGACTCACCAGTTTCCTATACTCCTCGTGTCTCACCACCGGCTCCCGAAGATCACCAGCCAATGAGGTGATACACTCTTCTAAAGCGAGGTATGTGGCTGGGATGCGTTGTTCTAGTAGGGGCTCTTTACTGCCTGTAACATAAAATGATCACACATACAGTTACACCAGGGGGCCTAAAAAAGCCACTTTGGCAGAATCATAAAAGGATAACATAATGGACAGTTAACCGTTAAGTTAATCGTATCAAATCCCGTTGGTGAAGCATTTTTCAGTTATTTTTTTTTGTCTGTGCTAAAATACCAATCAATCCGATCCAAATCCAATCCCAATCTCTTTGATTATACCTACGTAGTGCAGCGAAAAAAAGAAAAACACGGACTGTCTTCGCCATATTACGATTCATAATATTATCCTGCTGATCCTGCTCGAAGATGGAGTCGTCGGGGTGGCAACCGCCTTGGCGCCTAATACGCCAAAACCAGCTTACCAATCAAGGTAGGTGGACCTTTGGGGTCGCGGACGCACAGAGTGGGGACTCTGTCCGCCCACCAAGTGACCCCAGGGAAGGTGGCACAGTGGTCACGTGCTGCCGTGCATAGCGAAGCTCAGGGGAGGCCCTTTTACAGTCTCCCCAGGGATGTGCCTTACAGGCGTTGCACGGGGGGGTTCCGGAATTGGTCTTTTAAGAGGTACCGGGACCACCCCTATGTGCTGATGGTGATCACCGGGGTGGTTTTAGTGAGGAAAAAATCTCACACTCCCTGGAAGTCGGGTGCCTTTTGAAGCCCCCCCTTTTTTTTTTGTTGTTGTGGGGGTAACCCCCACAACAACAAAAAAAGGGGGGGCTTGTGGCTAAGTAATAATAGCAGCGCAGATCGATCGATCAGGTTTCAGGGATGGGTGACCATCTTTACATACCAAGACCACGAAGAAGCCGTTGGTCGCGGCTGTCGTTCATGGATCTTTGACAGTCGTTACGGGTCGTCAGAAGCCCGAAAGTCGGACAACCAGTCTTACCAAGGGGTTTCGTATTACCCAGTCACTGGGTTGTGCAGGTCAGATAGGCAGTCGCTCCATGTATAATACTGGTGTTCAGCTGCATCCGGTTAGACTGGAAGCCGATCCCAACATAGTTGGGAAAAGGCTAGGCAGATGACTGATTGTGATGGTAGATTATTTTGAAATAGGATCATACCTGGTGGTTTGACACTGAATGCGACGGAGTAAATGATGTCTGCGAGCAGTCTGATGTTGTGACGAGTATTGCAGGATACCTGCAACAAGTTATTGCAAAGTTATAAGCGACAAATGTGCAACTATATTCTTATTTAAGGGGCCGGCGGAGCATGCGTAGTTCATACAAACGTCATCATCATCATTTCAGCCGAAAGACGTCCACTGCTGGACATAGGCCTCCCCCAATTTTGGGGGGGTTTGCCATAATCGCCACGCTTGGCAGGCGGGTTGGCGATCGCAGTATGGTATGATGGTGTAATGCATAGAGAACGCTGCTGCCCATTCTCCGGTCTCCCTTAGTCGCCTTTTACGACACCCACGGGAAGTATGGGATGCTATTTTTATGTACGTTCATACAAACGTAATACCAAAATAATTTGTAAATCAAACATATTCTTAAGGTAGTGGGTATTTATTCCGACTGGATTACAGAATATCTAGGTTCCCAAATATATATTTTGAATGGACACCGATCTGAAGACGAGTAATGAGAAAAATGAGTTTTCTTTAGAAATTTGAAATTCTCTCTCATTTTTGAGCATCATTGGAATACGGACTTTTCTTTGGCACACTAGTATTACTGTCATTAGTAAGATAATGACAGTAATACTAGTGTGCCAAAGAAAAGTTCACTGACCTGTTATCAGATGATTAATAATATCCTTCAAGCTAAAGTTTTCGTAGTGATTTTGTTTTTATTTGTGGATTAAATTGGTTGATTTGAAACTTTCACCGGCAATAATCCTACCTTTGTTGGCGTACCGATCTACTAAGTCTAAAAATGTTTTCTACGTTTGATGGAAATGGAAAGACGTTCTAGTTAAGTGTAAGTACGTGGTATACTTTCGACTCTTAGGTATTATTGGCGTAGGTAGTTAAAAATTTGAAATAACTTATTTACACTAATGAAATTGATTAAGCTAACAACGTATTTACAAAATGTACAAATAAATAAATTACCTACCTATGTTACCGGAGGTAAAGTTGCCACGTACTTAGGTAGTACGTACTGGTTTTCCTTCAGCTTATGTAACACTAACACATTCGTTTTTAAAGTGTCGAAAACGACAAAATGTAATCCGCACGGCATTATCACCTGGGTGAATGTCTTGTGCCTTGCGGTAGTGGAACGGGTGTTGCAGTTCACGCTTCAGTATGCGCAACACTGGTGTGGTGCATAGCAGCCAGCATGAGACGCTCTGTGATGGGGGTTCCCGATCGGGAAACATTTCCGTGAATATCCGGATGACTCCACGTAGGCTGTCTCCACTGATGGCATACCCACCTGACCATCTCCACCAGCACGACATTTGAATTGAACACTTTGTACCTACGTCTCAACGATGTACCGAGAAGCGGAATTCGCAAAGCGCACGAACGCTGCGGCGATTTCAATTACACTGTTAGTTCCGGGGCCGCGGGGGCGTGGTTTAGGGTGCGCGGGAGACTAAGTACCCGCTTCGCCGCACGGTGATTGGGGGATGGGATTGATTACCTACGAATTTATCGAATGATAGATTCTCATGCGCATTTGAATGTGTGTGTGCATGAAAACGCGGTTATAGGGCTAGTAACAGACGGGCCGCGTTTAAAGACGGCTGGTTCACACTTACGGATTTCCGTAAATAAGAAAAAAAAATAAAAAAAATACCTACCCATTTTATTGTTGATTTGGGTCGAGAATCATTAGCATAATTATATGTCCTTGAATTTGACTAGGATGCAAATCGACAGCCTGTATAGTGCCTCAGATAGGTCTAGAACCTTCTACTGTAGAAACATCTAGAATGTTCGAGTACATACCGGCCCCGACTGACCAGATGTCGATAGTTCTAGAAAGTTCTAGCAACGAAATTTCTAGAAGTATCTTGACTCTACTAGTTCTGCTACTCGATACTACATGGCGCTAGTGGTAACTAATGTCAGCATGTATGTACCAGGCATTAATTGTGGCGCGCAACAATAATATTATAATCATCGTAAAAAAAAAAGCAAAATGACGGGTGGTGAATATGCCAGCTTCCATAGAAATATGTTCGAGCCCCTTTATTTTTCTTTAATTTGGTCGATTTTTTTTTTGTTATTTTAAAGCGCTTTCGTCAAGTTTTAATTGGCCTATAGCAGTCCACTGCTGGACATAGCCACCCCCCCCCCCCCTATCTGTAAATCCCTGGACACGCTGCGCGTCCCATACTGTTACGGACGCCGAGCTCGTCATAGAATTATGCATACAAGATAATAGTATAAGTAAACTAGTATGTATTATGTTTAGGAAATGTATCAATGTATCGTGTATCTTAGAATAAGTATATGAATAAGCTTAAATGATTGTAATTGGTTGCGGAGTCTTGCCTCCGACAGGTCGCGACAAGTCGAAACCTGTCGGGGACCGGACACGAACCAAAATGACCGGATTGGTGGGTTGCCTAGTTTTTCGGAAATTAACACAGTAGTGTACCCACTACTTGCGCCCACGTGCTGGGGTATAATAAGGGGCGCACAATCCGGTAGTTTTGTAGTTCGACGATAGTACAGCTGATCTCTCAAGAAAATAAATAAGAAGCAAAAATTGGAGTTTTATTAGAAGAACCTGAAGAAACCATACAGTCCACACACCGATACAGTCCGACCATTACAGTCTGGTCCTTCGCAGCCGAATCAAGAAAGGAGAATCTGCGACTTGGAAGAAGGAATTGTTCGTGAGTGAACCAGTACCAGTACCAGTACTTACCTGCATATCGCTGCTGTATTATCTCTGCTGTGTCACTGTGCGCCGTCAACCGAACGCGATGGTGGTCACCCGTAGTCAAAGTGACTTAGCAGAGATGGAAGAACAACGGCGAGCCCTAGAACAAAGGGACGTACTAACATCGGTACGTCGCAAGGAAGCGGAACGAATTGAACGAGAGCGACTACGACGACTATCGCTTGAACCACCGGCGTCACCTCAAGTCGAAAGTATGGCCGGACCTACTACCGCCGCAGACCTCGCTACAGCGGGACCATCGTCAGAACAGCGCCGTATAAGGTCGCCGCCGCGATCAGTGAGATCGAACACCAGCGTGACTACGCGGCTACGATTGGCCGAACTTGAGGCGGCCGAGAAACTAGCAGCCATACAACGAAAGGAGCTGGAAATTGAAGCAGATCTAGTGAAGAAGAGATTGGCTGCCGAGGTCTCCGTGATCCAGGAAGACCAAGAAAGCGTCCATGAAGATCTACTTCAAGAGGAACACCAGCACCAGAAGGTGGACCAATGGCTGCGCACCCACCCCATCAGTACACGGGGGGAGGGGGACGCAAACGCAGAAGCCAAAGAAAATCCGAAGCAGCAACGATTTGATGTGCCACGAGGAAGGTCGCCGACGCCAACGAGAGCCAGAAACAGCATTGACCAATTAGCTGCGACCCTGGAGAAGATGGCCAGACCACGACTTCGGCACACAGATCTACCGACTTTCTCTGGTGCGGTTAGTGAGTGGTTACCGTTCAAGGCATCCTACTACGACACGACCAATATGTACAACGTGTCACCGGCAGAGAACCTCCAGCGACTTAGAAGTTGCCTCAAAGGTGAAGCACGAGAAACAGTAGCGGCTCTTCTGCACGCGGCCACAGAACCAGACGCTGTCATGAAGACGTTGGAGCAGTGCTTTGGCCGACCAGAG
The DNA here is from genome assembly GCA_916614155.1 of Mesoligia furuncula. Lineage (NCBI taxonomy): Eukaryota > Metazoa > Arthropoda > Insecta > Lepidoptera > Noctuidae > Mesoligia > Mesoligia furuncula. The sequence continues at coordinate 11,742,250 of OU744820.1, read as the reverse complement.
GTGATCATAGACAAAGCGCTGGACGACCTGAAGAAGATGCCTAAACCTAGTGCCTCAGCCAGTGACCTAAACAGTTTCGCGATCAAGATTCAAAATACGATATGTGTGTTAAAGACAATCGACCGCAAGGGGTACCTCTATAATCCCTTGCTAACCCGGGAAGTGCTTGAAAAATTAAGTCCCCATCTCCGATCCCGATGGTGTGACTTTGCCTGTGACAACGAAGGAACAGCAGAGCCAGAAATAGTGATGCTATCTCGCTTCTTAATGCGTGAAGCGGATAGGGCGTTGCGATACACATACGCCCCTACAACGAGCGCCGCGACCGCACCACACAAGAAGGAGACCAGGCCTGCCATAACACTGAAGAAGAAATCCAACACAGTGTACGCCACGGTGGAAGGGACCGAGGAAGATCAGTGCCCCAGTTGCAAGCAAAGCCACATACTAACCCAGTGCCCGAAATATAAGGCAATGTCAGTGGACCAGCGGTGGGAACTAGTGAAGGAGCATAAGATATGCTTCAAGTGCGCCCAGAAGAAACACAGGCGCATCATGTGCAAGGCAAAACCGTGCGGTGTGAACCAGTGCCGCCGGCCTCACCACGCCACGCTACATCAAGAAAGAAAAGAGTCGCCCGAATTAGAGTCAGCGACTGAACATAAGTCTGAAGAACCAACAAAGGAGGAGGCAGTCATGTCGGTGGCTACCCAAACAGCCGCCGGCCCGAAGACTGTCCTTCTCAAAATGTGCCCCGTGATCATCACAGGTCCACGGGGGGAGGTAAAGACTCACGCACTCTTCGACGAAGGAGCCACCATTACCCTCATTGATGAAGACCTGGCTACAAGCATCGGGGCCGAAGGGATGTCACAACCACTGCACATCCATGGGGTAAATATGTCGTCGCGAGAGCAAGACAGCAAGATCGTCACTGTGCAAGTGAGAGGAATCAGCAATGATAGCGCATCACACAAGCTTCGGGCAAGAACCATGAAGAACCTGAGGCTTCACCAGCAGTCAATTCCGGACTCTCTGCTTGAGTATGGACACCTGCGAGACCTCCCAGCAAACGAGGTGTGTTATGAACCAACACGCCCCGGTCTCCTAGTGGGGACAGACCATTGGGAATGCATCGTGTCAAGAGAACTCCGAGTCGGCGGCCCCAACCAGCCAGCTGCCTCCCTAACGCAGCTCGGCTGGGTAGTGCACGGGACCGCACCACGAAACGTCATTATAAATGAAGACAACGTGTTGCAACTCTATGAGAACGAAGAGCAGCAACACAACCACAAGCGCCTTCACGACTTAGTGGAAGCCCACTTCAAAATCGAAGCGCTGGGAATTGCGCGAGAACCACGCGTAAGTGACGCTGACCAACGAGCGACAGCCATCGTCGAAAGAACCATAAAGAAGATCGACGGTGGCTACGAAGTCGGACTGCCATGGCGACACGACAACGTCACCATGCCGCCAAGTTACGGTGCAGCGCTCCGAAGATTAAGAAAGATCGAACAGAAAATGGACGCGTCGCCTGACTTCGCCGAACAGTATAGTGCCCAGATCAACAACCTGCTGGAAAAGGGATATGCAGTGCCGTGCGATGGCACAGAACAGTCAAGTGCCGTCTGCTGGTACCTGCCCCACTTCGCCGTGCAAAACCCGAACAAGCCCGGCAAGCAGAGACTAGTGTTCGACGCAGCGGCAAGAAGTCACGGCGTGTGCCTGAATGACAGATTACTCGAAGGCCCGGACCTGCTGCTATCGTTACCGGGAATCATATTCCGCTTCCGGGAAAAGGCGATAGCAGTCACTGCAGACATCCAGGAAATGTTCTTACGCATCAAAATAAGAACTGAGGATCAACCGGCACAGCAGTTTCTGTGGAGAGGCACCAACAGAACAGAGCCCCCGCGCCACTACAAAATGACGAGCATGATCTTTGGCGCAGCCAGCTCTCCATACATGGCCCACTATGTCCGTAATCACAATGCGGACATACACGGACAAGAGTACCCACGCGCGCTAGAGGCTATAAAGAACAGCCACTACATGGATGACCTGGTAGCGAGTTACGATGATCAGGAAGAGGCCCTGAAGGCAATACAGGAAGTGAGACAGGTGCACGCGGTCGCCGGGTTTACTCTGCGTGGATGGAGCACGAACGACGAAACAGTGCTACGCGACGTGCCCCGGGAGCTACATGCCACCACACCCACACAACTGGGGGGAGAGAAGCCCGCGAGCAAAATACTCGGGCTGTACTGGAGCGCCGAACGGGACGAACTCGGGTTCAATACCTCAATGAACCGAGTCCCCGCTCCGGTACGAGAACGGAAGCGCGCGCCCACAAAGAGAGAAGCACTCAGCTCGGTTATGTCCATCTACGACCCTCTAGGACTGCTGAGCCACTTCACAATACGGGCAAAGATCATCCTGCAAAGTTTGTGGCGCCTCCAAATAACGTGGGACGAACCGATACCGGAAGAGGAGAATGAACTCTTCACCACCTGGCTCGCTCAACTCACCGACATCGCCCAGCTTCGAATACCTAGAAGCTACACGTCGAAGAAGTACAAGGACATAGAACTACATGTCCTATGCGACGCGAGTGAACAGGCCTACGCAGCCGTGGCCTACTGGAGAGTAGTGAACTGCGACGATACTGTGAGCATCGTGTTGAACGCCGCCAAAGCTAAGGTGGCACCACGACAGGCGCAAACTATTCCCAGGCTGGAACTACAAGCCGCGGTCATAGGGGCTAGACTCGCTGACACCCTCCGAAAGGAACATCGCATGGAGGTCAGCAGAACGGTATACTGGACAGACTCTTCCACCGTCGTGCACTGGATAAAAAACGACATGCGACGATACACGCCATTCGTCGCGCACCGACTGGGAGAGATCGCCGAGCTCACCTCAAAGGAAGAATGGCGCTGGCTGCCAACTGACCAAAACGTAGCCGACGACGCCACCCGACTTACCAACGCGCCGATCCACATAACCGATCGGTGGTTCCAGGGGCCTAGCTTCTTACGACTACCGGAGGAGCAATGGCCCGGAATAACGCCACCCACGGAAGACGATGAACAGGGAGTTTGGCACGTCATCGAGGAACCACGAGACAGCTGGCTACCCGACCCTGCCCGCTTCTCCAAGTATGAAACGCTGGTAAGAGCGGCGGCGAGAGCCCTGGCGTTCATCGACATATGTCGACGCACCGCTACGAGACTGGAACATAGACACATCCAGCGCGCCGAGAAAGAACTCCTGCAGCAAGCACAGCGGGAAAGCTTCGGCGAAGAGATGAGGCGGATGCAGTCAGCCCGTCCTCTCACAAGAACGAGCAGGCTGTACAAGCTCGACCCAGTCTTAGAAGACGGCCTCCTGCGGGTACGAGGCCGCATTGAAGCATCAGCAGCACCACAAGAGGCAAAGAGGCCGATTATACTGGACGGTCGCCACCGAGTTACGAAGCTTCTGGTGCTACGCGAACACTGCGCTGCAGGTCACGCCAACCGTGAGCGCGTGACCAATGACCTGAGACAACGGTACTGGGTCATACATCTACGACCCACCGTGCGCACCATTGAGAGAAACTGTGCTTATTGCAAGAAACAGAAGGGGACACCACAGACGCCCGCCACGGGAGACCTGCCACACGCCCGCCTAGATCCCTTCCACCGCCCGTTCACTAACTGCGGGGTGGACTATTTTGGACCCATGATGGTCAAGGTGGGCCGTCGTCGTGAGAAGAGGTGGGGCGCCTTGTTCACATGCCTCACATCCCGCGCCGTACATATAGAGCTCGTCGCATCCCTTTCAACGGACTCTGCAATAATGGCATTAAGAAGAATGGCTGCGCGCAGGGGTTGGCCGCGGCTCATGTATTCAGATAACGCGACCAACTTCAGAGGGGCGGATCAAGAGCTCCGCAATGCCTACGTCGAGTGGTTACCTGCCTTGAATGACGAGGGGCTGCTTCACCGTATGGAGTGGCGGTTTATACCTCCTGGCGCGCCGAATCAAGGCGGAGCGTGGGAAAGAATGGTACGCTCCGTCAAGGCGGCCCTCAAGGTCACCCTACATGAGAAGGCACCCGCTGAAGAAGTCCTCAGCACGCTCCTCACCGAAGCAGAGTTCTCCATAAACGCACGACCCCTGACCCACGTCAGCGTAGACCCGAATGATCCTGAGGCCCTGACCCCCAACCACTTTCTGTTGGGGTCTTCAAACGGCCTACCCACGACGGGGCCATGCAAAGAGGACGACCGACGAACATGGCGAGCTAGCCAAGCGCTCGCCGACCACTTCTGGCGGCGCTGGCTACGGGAATATCTGCCCACACTAGTACCCCGCGGCGAGCCGAAGAACAACGCGAGACCGCTGCAAATTGGCGACGTGGTCTTGGTAGTGGATAACACCCTGCCCCGAAACACCTGGCCGATGGGGGTCGTCGAGCGCACACACCCTGGAACTGACGGCAGCATTCGTGTGGTCGAGATACGGACAAGGACCGGAATCTTCCGACGACCGGTGAGCAAGCTCGTCGTCCTTGAGAAGAAGGAAGAGGCTTCGCGAGCTACGCCGGGGGGAGAAATGTTACGGACGCCGAGCTCGTCATAGAATTATGCATACAAGATAATAGTATAAGTAAACTCATCATCATCATCTGCCTAGCCTTTTCCCAACTATGTTGGGGTCGGCTTCCAGTCTAACCGGATGCAGCTGAATACCAGTATTTTATATGGAGCGACTGCCTATCTGACCTCCACAACCCAGTTACTGGGTAATACGATACCCCTTGGTAAGACTGGTTGTCAGACTTTCGGGCTTCTGACTACCCGTAACGACTGTCAAAGATCCACAAATGACAGCCGGGACCAACGGCTTAACGTGCTTTCCGAGGCACGGAGAATAGTATAAGTAAACTAGTATGTATTATGTTTAGGAAATGTATCAATGTATCGTGTATCTTAGAATAAGTATATGAATAAGCTTAAATGATTGTAATTGGTTGCGGAGTCTTGCCTCCGACAGGTCGCGACAAGTCGAAACCTGTCGGGGACCGGACACGAACCAAAATGACCGGATTGGTGGGTTGCCTAGTTTTTCGGAAATTAACACAGTAGTGTACCCACTACTTGCGCCCACGTGCTGGGGTATAATAAGGGGCGCACAATCCGGTAGTTTTGTAGTTCGACGATAGTACAGCTGATCTCTCAAGAAAATAAATAAGAAGCAAAAATTGGAGTTTTATTAGAAGAACCTGAAGAAACCATACAGTCCACACACCGATACAGTCCGACCATTACACATACAATAACATTTTCAGGATAATGTTGGGACTCCCTCGTTTCTGCAGTGCCTCCGAGATGTTCGCGCAGGCTCATACTGACGGTTTTCATGCCGACATTCGGAAAAAAAAACGTCTCACTTATGAGGAGCGTGCGGGGGAGTCACAACAGCATCCTGAAAACTATAGCTGAAGATGTGCGTGCGCCTGTGTTGAGGAATTTCGTTAGTCTGGTGATCTGTTAGGGAGGTATCTCCCTGTTGGTAATTTTTTAGGGACGTGTCTCCCTGTTGGTTATCTTGAAGGGGCGGGGTGTCTCAGCACAAGGGCATTTGTGATTTTTGATGTTTGTGGTGAGTATTGTCCTTTGTTATTGTATTTAAGTAGGTACTAGCAATAGTTTCTAAGTTTTTGTATACTAACCGGTGGATCTAGTTGTCCCAAAATAAATAATTTTGAATTTGAATAGGCCTCTCCTATTGCATGCCATTCAACTCGATTTTCGGCGACTCTCATTCAGCTGGTACCAGCCATCCTGCGAAGATCGTCGCGCCACCTAGCCTAACTTACCTCACTTCACTTACCTCAACGGAATCCAACACCCGAGGCAGACCAAGCTTATCAGCATCAGGAGCCCCCATGATGGATGAGCGAATCAGCCGCTGAAGAACTTCAGGGCTTTCACTCTCTGGTAGGTTACACTGGGGACAAGAGAAAGATTAGCCTGGAAGATAAGAAAAAAAAAACGTGTGGGGTCGGAGGACCCCGGCAGGAATGGAGTTCGAAATAAAAATCCAAGATGACGGCTGCGAAAATTTCAAAATGACGAATTTTTTTACGTTTTTGAAGGTGATCATCTTGGATTTTCATTTTGACCACAACATATACTTTAGCACCCTCGGAAACCATAAAAACGACACCCATGAAGAAAAATTTCTAATTTTTTGCAGCCGTCATCTTGGATTTTCATTTTGGTGGAAACGGATTTTCCGAAAATCCGTTTCTACAGTGAGGTCGAAATGAAACGGATTTTCATTTTGACACCTCACCATCGGCCTCAGCCGACAGTGACGTCGAAATGAAAATCCATTTCCACCAAAATGAAAATCCAAGACGACGTACGGTGATGGAATAATTAACGAAAAGTAAAGTGCTTGCTTTGGGTTCGAACCCAAGACTTAAAACTCGTAAGACACGGCACTGGGCCACCACAGAACTAAAAAAGGCCCCCCCTTAGCAATGGAAATTAAAAACATTAAATTAATACATACATACATCTTGATAAATATGTCTACTCACAGTGGCAACTTGATCGTAGTGCGTAGCAACCATAATAACAGGCGAGCCCGGGGCACGAGCTTGTATAGACCTAGACAAAAATACAATATCTTCTATACATACACCATGTTCTTCACATTATCCATAAACTTTGTCAAACGCTTCTATAGCTTTTACAAATTTAATCTAACAAAGGATACTAGCACCTACTTAAAAAGGCTTCGTTGCAAAGATATTTGTAATTTAATGAAATTGTTCAATGTAATTTAATGAATTTGTTCATTTAAGAGCGTTTACGCCGTACGGCATTTCATACAAACTTTCAAGCCCTTATTTTTCGAAATGTATGAACCGATTTTAATGAAACTTTATACACATAAGCAGGATACAAGGGTCTAAAAAGTTAGTAGAGAACATTTTCGAAAAATAGTGTTACAGCCGAATTAGGCTGATTTTAAATATTCCATAGAAACAGAGATTTTCCAATTATCTTTTTTAAATGAGACATTTCGAAAATGTTCTCTACTAACTTTTTAGCCCTTTGTATCCTGCTTTTGCATATGAATTTTCATTAAAATCGGTTCATTCATTTCGAAAAACAAGGCTTTGAAAGTTTGTATGAAATGCCGTACGGCGTAAGCGCTCTTAATGAAATTTAATTGAGCTATGCAGTAAGAAAAGGTCTCTCAGTTTTGACAAGTTTCAGCCCGCCAAATCTTATGAATGAAAATACGTCGTTACCAATTCGGATAAAGAGGCATGCATATCGGGTGATTTACGTCAAGGTATTTAGTTTGTATGAATATTAACAAAAAATAAGAATTCATTAAGGCTGCGTCGACCTTATCGTTTGTTTGGTGATTTCTTTTATTTTACAATGAAAATGCAGAAAATAAGCACGTTAAGTTGTGCTCCACAAGATTATACGTTAATATTATTGTAAACGGTAGTTTTAGATTGTTTAGTTTTATTATAATCACTAAAACGGAAACTAGTGGCCACTTTTAATAGGAAGGGCATTCAATTCTCCTAGAAATACACTAGATTTGGTTGTGACAACGGATTTTTTTCGTTTGGTACATGGCGCCCTATATTTTATTTTATTTTATTCTGTTCGGGAAACTTACAGCTGATATAAACAGTGCTCTTAAACAATATGCAACTGAAGGCCATTTACAAGTTTCCACTAATAAACATTGGAAACAAAAAAGACAACAAAAAAAAGGTCGGTACAAAATACCTATAACATAAATTAGGAAACAAAATAACACGATCGATTAATAGGTACAAACTAGAAACTACTTAGACGCTAACAATTACTTTTCCGTAAAAAAGCTTTTCACCAACAAATGCTTAAGCCGAGAAACACTGGTATTGAAAATGTCCAAATCATGTTTACTAATGAGTTCATTGAAAGTTCTGCTCGCACGAATTAGATACGAATTCTGCCTGTACGCGAACTTGGAATGAGGGACATGCAACAAGCTAGGTTTGCGAAATATGACGGCATTCTCCTTTGCCAGCAAAGTGATAGTCACCAATCGTAAAATGAACAAAAATTGTAGTTCAATATTGCCGTGAGGCACACTTTCCTGCTAATTTCTTAATCCGAATTTTTCACTTTTTATTTGTTCTTATCTTCTTTCTTTCCTACCTGAGCCAGTTCAGTGCACCAGCGAGTCCCTTCCTCCCATCTGTCACTTTCCACACGACGAGATACAACGATCTTCGCGACAAGAAGTACTGATGTGTGGCGTAGTATCTGTAAAATACAACATTACATTACTTCTTTGAGTATTAAACCAACCGGAGACGCCACGAGTACTAATATCTACGACAATAAGTCTGTCACTTTCATCGCGGGGGACGAGGGAACGCACACAAGTAGTAATAATACACTAATGCAATTCGATCGCGTTGTTACGCACGCATACAAAACAAAAAACAAATACAAGCATAAACTATACGCACACATTATTATAACCGCTATGACCGGCGGTCAATGGCGCCTCCAGTTGGTTAAATACTCAAAGCATTATTTTACTCAAATTAAGATCTCAAGGATCGAGGGGCCCGTGGCTAAATAATAACAGCCGCACAGGTCGATAGATCAGGTTAAGCTACGCTTGCCGCGGTTGGTCTGTAGATGGGTGACCATCTTTACATACCGTGACCCCTCCGTGCCTCGGAAAGCACGTTAAGCCGTTGGTCCCGGCTGTCATTCGAGGATCTTTGACAGTCGTTACGGGTAGTCAGAAGCCCGAAAGTCTGACATTACCCAGTAATGTGGTTGTGGAGGTCAGATAGGCAGTCGCTCCATGTAAAAAAAAAGTTATTTAAGGAAGCAGGCGGGACCCATTTGAATTTGAAAATATAATAAATATGGTATGGGTCCCGCCTGCTTCCAACTTTTATTTAATTTAAAATGGGCTTGTTTTTAGCTTTTCAGTTTCTTTTAATTTAAGTTTTTTACCGCAGTCGAGTTTTTTATTTTTTTAAATAACTTTTTTTATTTCCAGCTTTTTAGTTTACAAACGTAAAAGATTTCGCAGACGATTTAGTTCTTGGTAGGTGTTTTTTGCAATTTGTCACTTCGAATTGCTTTTAAGTATTATGTTGAATATAATTTTGTAATCACCTTTTAAAACCCTTTATTTTGATACCCCTATCGATAGGTTTTGAAAAAAAAAAAATTAATATGGCGTCCAGTAGTCGCCATATTGAATTTTCACTAACGTCATGTCTTTAGTGACACTCGCCAGACTAAGAGGAATCGATTAACGTGTGAATCATAAAAATCGGCCCAGGCCTTTGGTCTGTATAGTGCTTCAAACATATAAACACACGCTAAAACGGCTGGAGTAATTTTGATAAAAAATTGTATGGAGGTAGCTGACACCCTGGGTTAACATATAGGCTACTTTTTATCCCGATATTCCCACGGGATCGACATTTACGCGGGTAAAACCGCGGGGCGCAGTTAGTTGCATATAAAGGAGTGGACCGGGGAGCACTGTAATGGTAGGGAAAACGTGTCCTTAGGATAGGAAATGATTTAAGAGCCATACCAGGGCCTCAAGTCTGCTATTACAATAGTGTCAAAATGGTCTATCATTGATTTCATAATTATTGTTGATTATATATTTTAGATTAGATACAAGTTTGGTAATCTACTAATATAATGGCGTCATTATGATTTTCCAATGGTCAACCACTGACACTCCATTGAAAGAAATGGCATAGAATGGTAATCTCGTTCATAATGACAAATGAATGACTGACTTAGGCGGTACGCTCAAACAACAATAACTTTTATATACCCATGAATATGAACAACTTTCACTATGGGACGAACACTGGAATCACGGTAAAAAATCAGCTGTTTAATACAAAGTTCAATATCTACTTGACCAAAATGTATGAAACAGCAGATTTTTTTTTCGTGATTTCAAAGTGTGTCCCATAGTGAAAGTTGTTCATAATCATGGGTAGAACACCCTGTAAAAATTTCGGGACAGTAAAAAATCATCCAGTATATATTTATATAATAATAACTCACTCCTGCTGCCCCCCAAAGTCCCAGGTCCGGAAAGTGATGGGTCCCCGCGTTGAGCGGTGTTTCTCGTACACCCACGTGCCGATGTCCACGCCCACTGTTGAGACGTTGCCGCGACGGGAGGATTTGTTGCCCATGCGCTTTGCCCAGTGCTAGAAATGGGACGATTTTTAAACCATAGCTAATTTTTTGTACAATATGTAGCATAATTAACGCAAGACCTCATACACCCCAGTTCAGTTAGAGTATTGAGTTAAAAGCATAATACAATGACTAAAATATTTTGTTTTTAAGCTAACTATTTTTATTAAGAATGTTACACAGTATCCTACAGTAAGAAAAGAAAGACGTCCACTGCTGGACATAGGCGTCCCCCAAAAGGGGGGGGTTTGCCATAATCGCCACGCTTGGCAGGCGGGTTGGCGATCGCAGTATGGTATGGTGGTGGAATGCATAGAGAACGCTGCTGCCCATTCTCCTGAACGCCCCTTAGTCGCCTTTTACGACACCCACGGGAAGTATGGGGTGGTGCTATTCTTTAAGTCCGGCACCACACAGACAAAATAACACATTGACAAATTGAGTCTTATTGCCTTGAAATAAGATTTAAGTTTCTTTGGCTCAATTGACGGTTAGTATGGCAAAACAATTTAAAAAAAAAACCTATTATGAGTCAGTCGACCGAAGCCGACTCCAACATCGTTCATAGTTGAGACAAGGCCTTTTTTTTTTTTTTTGTTGGTTTGGAAATCATGTACTGACCCTTCCCGCTCTGGGCGGAGCGGAAGGGAGTGTCAGACTCTAGTGACTAAAACCCACCCATGTTCCTTCTGTACCGGCTAACCTGCAAACATCGACGACACCACCGCACGCGAAGCGCGCGCATCTGATACTGAGGCGCGCGCTTCGCGCTTTCGCGGGCTTAGCCCTTTATGTTCCGGGCCAGCGGTAACCCTTTCGGACAATCCCGCTGACCCGGCAGGCTTCGGCCCTAAGGGGCCCCTCCTCGATGCTGACATCTCTTTGAGGCGCGCGTGGAACACGTACGCGCCGTCCGGCACGGGCCTGGTCCGGATCGGACGGTGAGCTACCCATTACTCTCTGCCCGCAGGCCCGTGGGAGAAGGCCTGGCAGTAGAATGATAGGGAATGTTGACTGCATCTAGCTTATTTTTAACCGACTTCAAAAAAGGAGGAGGTTCTGGTTCGGATTTCAATTCAATTCAATTTCTTTATTTCAGACTAAATGTGTCCATATAGTATTAGTAAACACATGTAAAAGAACTTAAAAATAAATTTTAGTACATATACATGAAAACTATTATCTAACGTGGATGTGTATCCACTGCCTCCATAGAGGACTGTCTACTTTCTCAGCAATGACCCTCAGGTAGCCGGATTTGGATGTTTATATTTTTTTATGTATGTTCAAGCATAACTCCGTCATATATAGACGGATTTGCAAAATTATTTTTTTAATGAATAAGGTATGACTCAGGGGTGGTCACATACAAATTTTATAAACTTTTCTGGGGTTGTTTTTGAGTTAGCTTCAATAATACTTTATGTTTATGATGTTTTAATAACTTCCTGTCACTGATGTCTACATTTTACAGAATTATAGAGGTATAAGGAACAGGGTGCAAAGTTCACTCATTCTCTATAGAAAAGGGAGGATCCTCCGACCAGACGGGTGTTGTGTCTGGCGGGCAACTGCCCGATGATTCATGTCGGGCCGTTGTATCTATGCTAGTTGCGCGGTAAACTCTGCTTGCGAGATGCAGGATTTTGCGTGACGTCAGTACGACGCGTTGTTCTCATGTGGCGTTGTAGGTACCGTAATAGAATAAACATTTCTTTGCAACAGTAATTTCCGTGTGACATACCTCGGTAGGTTTTCTTCGATGTTGAATAGCGGATTCTTGTCTCAGGCACTCCAGCAAACTCGTTTTGCCAATACCCTGCGTAAATAAAAAGAAACGGTTTTACATTTTTACGTTTTTTTTTTTTATTAACAGCCGCACAGGTCTATCGATCAGGTTAAGCTACGCTTGCCCCGGTTGTTCTGTGGATGGGTGACCATCTTTACATACCGAGACTCGTGTCCCCTCCGTGCCTCGGAAAGCATGTTAAGCCGTTGGTCCCGGCTGTCATTCGTGGATCTTTGAAAGTCGTTACGGGTAGTCAGAAGCCCGAAAGTCTGACAACCAGTCTTACCAAGGGGTATCGTATTACCCAGTAACTGGGTTGTGGAGGTCAGATCGGCAGTCGCTCCATGTAAAATACTGGTATTCAGTTGCATCCGGTTAAACTAGAAGCCGACCCCAACATAGTTGGGAAAAGGCAGGCAGATGATGATGACTTATTTATTTTTAGCTTAATATTGGCCCGTGGCTAAGTAATATCAGCCGCATGAGTCGATCGATCAGGTTAAGCTACGCTTGCCGCGGTTGGTCTGTGGATGGGTGACCATCTTTACCACCACTAGGTGTGTCCTGTCGCAAAACTAATCAACAATTTCTACCCCCTGTATAAAACTCATAAACCCCTTAAACTCAACATGCTTGTAGGTAATTTTTCATGTTTTGTATACACACAAAGTAAAAATCCATACTAATAATATTATAAATTCGAAAGTAACTCTGTCTGTCTGTATGTTATCTTTACACGCCTAAACCACTGAACGGATTTCGATTAAATTTGGCAGAGAGATAGATTGCATCCCGGGGAAGGACATAGGATAGGACGATCCCACGGGATCGAATCTTATGCCGGTGAAACCGCGGGGCACTGCTAGTTCCATATAAAACACGTCGAGGCCGCCCCCCTGCGCGTACCGGCTCTAAAAAAAAATCACGGGGTAGGGCAAACAAGTACCACGTGGAGTCGCGATTGTCAAATTCGAAATTCAACTTGATAACTGCACGCGTTCCTTATAAGGGTTCCGTTTTTCTTTTTGAGGCACGGAGCTCTAAAAATGCCCTATGTAAGTACCAGATGGACTACCTGCCAATTTTTAAACGGATATTATCGAAATCCGTTTAGCCTTTAAGGCGTGAAAAGGTAACAGGCAGACAAGAGGCGCAGAAGAATGGATTAATGTAGATTTGTTTTGACCCAACGTAAAATAGTAGATTGTATGCCAAGGGAGCAAACAACTATTTTGAAGGCGAGAGTATTTCCTATCCCGAGCGCAGCGAGGGGTTCTAAAGTTGAATCCTGATCGCAGCGAGGGATTCAAAGTACGTCACTCGAGCTTAAATAGCTCCTGTGGTGGACAGTCTACTCACTCTCACTCTACTTTTTATCACCCTCTATGAAAAAATAAGAAAGTGCAACTTTTAAATAGTACGTTTATTTATTTACATACAATTACTCGAGGAAGACATACTCATTTTTTATAAAACTAAGTAAAATCCTAATTTGAGTAAACAATTACGAACGAAGGCAGAATGCTTTTCGCGCGTTTTTTATTTTTTCACAAACTTTTCCTTTTATTTGGCTCGCGCGCGTTTTACTTTATCATACACAGCCTGTTACTTGTGCATACAAATATTCGTGATTGATCTCTATGGCGATTGGAACATTTACTAACAATATCCACATTCCAAATTCAAATCACTTTTAGTCCCTATGGTTTAAAGCGCTATTTCAGTCCCTGTTTACGAAGAATACACTAGCACTTTTTGAATCATCATCATCATCATAATTTCAGCCGAAAGACGTCCACTGCTGGACATAGGCCTCCCCCAATTTTGGTGGGAGTTTGCCATAATCGCCACGCTTGGCAGGCGGGTTGGCGATCGCAGTATGGTATGATGGTGTAATGCATAGAGAACGCTGCTGCCCATTCTCCGGTCTCCCTTAGTCGCCTTTTACGACACCCACGGGAAGTATGGGGTGGTGCTATTCTTTAAGTCCGGCACCACACAGACACTCTTTTTTCTTCACTCTTTTTGAATAGACGTATTAAAAAAGGTATTTTTGTCCTTACCTGCAACCCGACAAACATGAGCTTCATCCTGGTGTAAGGCCTCGCCTCCTGCAGCACGGACTTAAGATACCCCACAATATCCATGCTCTTATATCGACCACACTGCAGCATAGAACGTAGGGGCTCCTGTAAACAGCAGCCGACGGTGTTCAGGTTCCACAGGCGGGAGAGAAGGCCCATTTGTGGAGGGAGCTCTGTTATATCTGTAACAAAAAAAAAAAATAGAGGGTAGTCCTAAAAGTCGAAGTAGTCGATATAATCGGAAGAGCCAAAGAATGTTTCTTTTCATCATTAGAGGTCAGTAACGTTCTGAAGACGACACCGACCGCGCAGTGGCGCCCTCATCGTTTGTTTGGTTATTTCTTTTATTTTAGAATGATGCAGAGGGTACGTATTAAAATCCCGAATTTTACAAGACCGAATTTTAAAATACCAATGGACGAAATCCCGAAAATTTAAACGCCGAATGGTTGTTTGGTCGAAAGATTAAAATCCCGAAAGTTCATTTGCCCGAAAGTTTAAAATTCCGAAGATTAAAAACCCGAAGTTTAAAAACCCGAAGTTTAAAATCCCTAAGTTCAAAACCCGAAATTGTAAAAAAATTGAATTGTCAAATTGTTGAAATTTTGTGTAAAGGGTTTAAAGTAACCTTACCAAACCTAACCTCGGGGTGCCCTTCGCTCGCTCTTGTCTCCTATGTTGACGAAGCCGCCTCTTCGCGGGGCTCCTATTTTTGTATAAAGGGTTTAAAGTAACCTAACCAAACCTAACCTCGGGTTGCTCTTTGCTCGCTCTTGCATTCTATGTCGACGAAGCCCCGCTGCGCGGGGCCCCTATTTCAGTGTACAGTGTACTTCCACACCCGGCGCTTTTTGATAGTAGCTATTTTTTTGGATAGAATAGACCCTTTTTAGTGTAAATTTGAAAACCGCAAAGTTCGCAAAATCATAGTGGCCGAGAAAAAAATCCCAAAGTTTTTTTTATCTACAAAAATATGTTGTTAGGCGTAGTCCACGGAGCCCCGCTTCGCGGGGCCCCTATTTCTGTCTACAGGGTTTAAAGGAACCTAACCTGTCCAAGTTGGGGTGCCCCAAGTCCCGATCTCGCTTCGCTCGCTCTTGCATCCTAAGTTGTCATTACAAATGTGTTAGCTACTAAGTAGCAAATGGGTTTGCCGGTTCTTTGTAAACACAAAACCGCCTACCTGTACATTATATCCACCTTTTTGAGATTTGAACACTTTAAAAGTATCTTCACTCATTATAGCAACCACTCGGTACTAAGTAGCTAACAGTAACTACAAATTAATAAAACATTACGGAATAAAATATTTTTTCGAGATCTACTCCCGCTATAAAAAATATTAAAACATGTTAAGCAGAATGCCCACCGTCATAACTGTGTTGTAGTGCCATCTATGAGTAATCGCGGGAACTACGTCGCCACTCTTTGGGATTTCATTCATCGGTATTTCGTCCATTCGGGATTTCGTCCTTTCGGGCATTTGAACATCGGTATTTTGTGTTTCGATAATTATAACGACTATCGACATTTAAAACTTTCGGTATTTTGAATTTCGGTGTTATGGACGTCGGTATTTCAATCATGGGTATTATGAACTTTCGGGATTTTGATACGTACCCGATGCAGATGCCCATCCCAAAACGTACTTAGTAAGTTTTTATGGCAAAAAACGGGCAAGAAAATCCATATAGACACTCTTTTTAGGGTAAAAACGGGACCCTATTACTAAGACTCCACGGTTCGTCTGTCTGTCTGTCTGTCACCAGGCTGTATCTCATGAACCGTGATAGCTAGACAGTTGAAATTTTCACAGATGATGTATTTCTTAAATAATAAAAATAAAATAAAGTTAAAATTTAAAGGGGTATAAAAAAAGTTTTTTCTGTGTTTTAAGCCTTGTGGTAACGGAACCCTTCGTGTGCGAGTCCGACTCGCACTTGGCCGGTTTTTTTTGCCTACATTGTGTCCCACTTCTGGGCAAAGGTCTTATGAGATCTCTGGCCATGATGACCCTGCAAATGTTACCGCCCAGCGCGAAGGTCGAGCGATGGGCAAAGATGCTCGTTCCAGAAAGGAGGTTACGGTTGGGACCGAGGGAGGAACTTCTTAAAGTTCCGGCATGCACCAGTGATTCGTGCAGTAAGAATACTGAATAGTCTTCCGCGGAATTCCAGAGGGTGACACTTGATATGTTGTCCACTATGTAACTTGTGCTTTTATCCAGACCCGTCCTTGCGACTGGACAATTAGCAATCCATGACTACTTTTGTTAGCTTGGGTATCACTTATTAAAACAATTGTATGTGTGTAATAAATAAATCAATAAAAAAAGATCGTCACTCACTCGACGCCTGTGGGAGGACATTATTGTCGAGATAGACCATGGCGACGGTGGTGTGACGATGTGGAAACATTTTTAATTATATTGTTACAAAATATATGGTATAGAATAGTGGCGACAACAAACTTACGTTGGAGCCTTGGTCCCAGCTGTCATTCGTGGATCTTTGACAAACTCAAACTCAAACCATTTATTTCAATTAAACAATTTACAGGCAATGTTGAATTGACAAGAAGTCGGTCAGTCAGAAAATATGAAGCTAGTTGCCCATTCCAAAGCGTAGGTACCTATGGAGAAAAACGGACAAGAAACTCCATGGACACTCTTTTAAATTATATTTTTACAAAAATATTAGCTACATCATTAATGTTGAATTTACAATAATATGTGAGAACGATGTAAAAAAAAACGCGTACGCCTTAAAAGCGTCCAGAGTACAGTCCAGCAAACACAGTCGTTACGGCTAGTCAGAAACCCGAAAGGGGCCCCTATTTCTGTCTACAGGGTTTAAAGGAACCTAACACGAAGGAGGTGACGGGGGCTCGACAACCTAACCTGTCGGAGTCGGGGTGCTCCAAGTCCCGAGCTCGCTTCACTCGTTCTTGGACCGACGCTTAGCTCAAATAAATTAAGTAAGTAATTATCAAGCAATGCATTCTGCTTCTTCTTAGCGTGTCGATAGCATTCTAAACGGACTCGGCCTAGAATTCGGCTACTTGTTTGGTGCCATCACTACCGTCCACCAGTTTCTGTAACGTGCAGCTGACAGGACACGCAGGACACAATATTAAGTGTCCCATTGTTTGTGGAACAGCACCACAATTACACTCCAACGCGGAGTCGTCTATGAATCTCCACCTGAACAGGTTTTTCTTGCTTCGGCCAACCTAGGTCCGGAGTCTGTTTAAAGACTTCCAGGTTACCCAAAGTAACTCATGTCCAGGTGGGAGGTCTTCAGCGGGTGGGACGAACGGTTTGGGTAAGGAAGCACTGTCTCGCCACAGCTTCAGTCTCTCTTGTGATGGTTCGCCAGTTAGTGGAACGATACACTTCAAAAAACTGTTTCGGTTTTTCAGCCTTTGTGGCACAAGGCCAAGTGTCCCCAGAGGACACGGTGGAGCACACGGTGGAGGTCTGCCCCGCTTGGGCGGTGCACCACCGTGTCCTCGTAGAGGCGATCGGCGGCGGCGGCGATCTCTCGCGTCCGGCCCTGGTGCAAGCCATGGTCCGGGGCGAGAGGGAGTGGGAGGCAGTCACCTCCTTCTGCGAAGCAGTCAAGCTAGCGAAGGAGGTGGCGGGACGGCTCAGGGAGAGAGCCTCCCGTCCCAGCCGCCGCGGGAGACGCTCCGGGCGTCGGGAGCCGCGTGACGACTCCCGGCCACCGTAGGCGCGGGCCTGCAGGCGGAGAGTATTGGGTAGCTCACCGTCCGATCAGGACCAGGCCCGTGCCGGCCAGCGCGTACGTGTTCCACGCGCGCCTCAAAGAGATGTCAGCATCGAGGAGGGCCGAAGCCTGCCGGGCCAGCGGGATTGTCCGAAAGGGTTACCGCTGGCCCGGAACATAAAGGGCTAAGGAAGGAACACGGGTGGGTATGGGTCTTAGTCAGTAAGACTCTGACACTCCCTTCCGCTCCACCCAGAGCGGGAGGAGTCATTTGATGATTTCCCATCCGCAAAAAAAAAAAGGCCAAGCAATGCATTTAACATGATTATAAAAAAAAACATTAGTATGTTAAATGATGTTTTGACGTAATGAATTGTTGTCTTTCAGTTATTTGTCAAATGAGTTACATAAAGAAAGAATTGTTTGTAAAAAGATAACTTTATCTACATCCTGTATAAGAACTATGACCCACATAACTATTCATGATTCATGCTGAACCCATAATAGGGTTTTCCCCGAGTTCTTCGCGACACGCGACCGGATAACCTATACATCGGATCATTTGTATCGTCTAACTAGCTTTTGTCCGCGGTTTCGCCCGCGTGGAGGTCGGCAATTATCCCACGAGAACGTACTACTGGGATAAGAAGTACCCTAAGGTCGTTTGTCCACCACCACGTCAATGGGACGTCAACGAGAACGAGATGACGGCGCCGAAGTAGCGATACATACATTTACTATGACCGCGTGTCCACCGCACGCCGTCACCGGGACGTCATCAGTGCCGGATTAAGACTACTTGATGCCCTAAGCAATCCACGCCTGTAGGCCCTCCTATCCACTAGTCGCCTCGTATTTTTCCAAAACATCGACGAGCGATTCGTAAAGATAGGCACACATCTCTAGAGTGACTATCTTGCTGATAACCAGCCTTGCCGTTCAGGTGCTAGCAAATACTGTTTCGGTGCTGTTTCTGCCTTATGGCACAGATTACTAAATAGTTACTTCGTAACAGATACATCACTCCCATACAAAAGCGAAAATACCTACGCTATAATAGCCTACAAAATCTTACTAATAATACCAGCTGTTTGCAGCGAGAAGAAATGTACCTTAAGCTCGCACATAGAGAGTTGAGATTGTTTTGCCCGCCGCGTAACCCACGTGCGAGCGCGTCATCGAGCGAATGTGCTAGGGTCGTACCTATAATGATATTGGTAATAAAACGAATGTTGTAGAAAAACAATATTTTTTTATTTGTTGATCAAATATGTTCTATTTTAATAAAATGATAGATGCATTTTTTTCCTTCCCTGAATTCCCGATTATTAAATTTTATTGTCGAAAATATTCGAAACCGCGTAAATAATTCTAATAAATAATCAAAAGGGAAACAGGAGCAAAGCGGAGGAAAATTAATTGTTTTTAAAATTTCCAAGACGGTACTGCCAGGCCGATCCATTATGACGTTGTCCAAATTATTTAAAAAAGCTTTTTTTAATTCTTCAATATAATTATTAAAAGTTTCTGGTGGGACTTAAGCCCGCCATAAAAAGACAAATCCTTATTATAGGCTTTGAAATGAGTAAACAGTGCTGTTTCGTCAAAATTAGGTTTCTCCTGTAACAAAGCATTGAAGCTAGTGCAGTTATGTTTTTTGCTACACTTATATAATAAATATCCTGATACATAAGTCAACGCTCTTTACTTTGACACTCATCCACTGCACAATAATTACGTGGTTTTGGCATTTTGATACTCAGCGCGGTAACCGTGACGTGCGAGCGAGCGCTCAGGCGGCGTGCGGCAACCCGCTGTCGGTTGTACCGCCGGCGGTACGCGAAGCGGTAGGCATATAACGCGTGGCCTTGAGCGAGTGACGGACGCCTGCTTATGGTGCCCCCCGAGACATGATCCCCTAAGCATTTGCTTAATTTGCTTATGGGCTAATCCGGCACTGGACGTCACGCATATCCCGTTGACGGTGGCGGATGGGAACCACTGCACTTTCAACACCCGGCGCTTTTTTATTGTAGCTTTTTTTTTGGGTAGAATATACCCTTTTTACTGTATTTTTGAAAATCCTAAACTGCGCAAAACCATAGGTCCCGAGAAAAAAATCGCCAGCTTCTTTCGAGATTGGTGACTTTCATATGCAATAAATGAAAAAAGCATTGATCACTTCTTCTTCTTAGCGTGTCGATAGCAATCTAAATGTACTCGGCCCAGAATTCGGCTACTTGTTTGGCACCTTCATCACCGTCCATCAGTTCCTGTAACGTGCAGCTGACAGGACACGCAGGGCACGATATTAATTGTCCCATCGTTTGTGGGACAGCACCATATTTACACTCCAAGGCGGAGTCGTCTATGAATCTCCACCTGAACAGGTTTTCCTTGCTTCGGCCAACCTGGGTCCGGAGTCTGTTTAAAGACTTCCAGATTACCCAAGGTAACTCATGTCCAGGTGGGAGGTCTTCAGCGGGTGGGACGAACGGTTTGGGTAAGGTAGCACTGTCTCGCCACAGCTTCAGTCTCTCTTGTGAAGGAAAATAAAGAACTTCTTGGTTGTGTAATAAAGAACTTCTTCGTTCTTTATTAGTGATCGACGGAAAAAAACCGTTACTTTGACATTACAAACATACACTTCATTTTGTACAACAGCCTAAATAATAACAGCCGCACAGGTCGATCGATCAGGTTAAGCCAACCGCGGCAATGGTCTGCGGATGGATCCATCTTTAAATACCGAGACCACTCCGTGCATCGGAAAGCTCGATAAGCTGTTGCTCCCGGATGTCATTCGTGGATCTTTGACAGTCGTTACGGGTAGTCAGTAGCCCGAAAGTCGGACAACCAGTCTTACTAAGAGGTATCGTATTACCCAGTAACTGGGTTGTGGAGGTCAGTTAGGCAGTCGCTCCATGTAAAATAATGGTATTCAGCTGCATCCGGTTAGACTGGAAGCCGACCCCAACATAGTTGGGAAAAGGCTAGGCAGATGATGAGATAGATAAATAGCCTAGAGATTCCACGAATTAAATGCTAACGAGTATATCAAAGGAGTGACCCTTTCCTCGTAGAGGCGATCGGCAGCGGCGGCGACCTCTCGCGTCCGGCCCTGGTGCAAGCCATGGTCCGGGGCGAGAGAGAGTAGGAGGCTGTCACCTCTTTCTGCGAAGTATTCATGCTAGCGAAGGAGGTGGCGGGACGGATGAGGGAGAGAGCCTCACGTCCCAGCCGCCGCGGGAGATGCTCCGGGCGTCGGGAGCCACGGGACGACTCCCGGCCACCGTAGGCGCGGGCCTGCGGACGAAGAGTAATGGGTAGCTCACCGTCCGATCAGGACCAGGCCCTTGCCGGACGGCGCGTACGTGTTTCACACGCAG
This sequence comes from Mesoligia furuncula, assembly GCA_916614155.1. Classification (NCBI taxonomy): domain Eukaryota; kingdom Metazoa; phylum Arthropoda; class Insecta; order Lepidoptera; family Noctuidae; genus Mesoligia; species Mesoligia furuncula. The sequence goes on along the minus strand of OU744820.1, from coordinate 11,720,989 downwards.
AGAGATGTCAGCATCGGCCCTTATCGAAGCCTGCCGGGTCAGCGGGATTGTCCGAAAGGGTTACCGCTGGCCCGGAACATAAAGGGCTAAGGAAGGAACACGGGCTGAAAAAAAAAAAGAGTCACTCCCTTTTTTTTTTTTTTTTTGGTATATTAAATACTCGTTAACAACGATATTCTTTTTACACTTATAATATCATTGCTCGTTAGCATTTTATTAAGTATAAAAATTTATCAGGACGATAAAATAAAATTCTAATAATTCTCTTATCTGGGATCCTTTATAAAACAAACGGTCCACAGACGATACGATCATCTGTAGACCGTTTGTTTTAATGTTTTATAAAGGATGATGGACAAAAATGTATGGAACCTGGTCCCCGCTCCAACAGCAATAATAATTACATAACTAGAAAGGTATTTTTATGAATAATATAGGTAAGTACTTTAGCGCTTGTTTTGTTTTTGAATCCGAATTTTTAATGATTATTTTCTATTAATTCTTCACTGAATTAAAAATTTGATGTGGGACTATTGCCATCAATTATCAGGTTTCGATGGACATCATCGCCACCATTATCATCTGGGGCATCATTTCAGCCGAAAGACGTCCACTGCTGGACATAGGACATATCATCTGGGTCATGTTTTTACGAATCTCGACGAAGATGAATTCGTTTTTTATTTGAAACGGTGGTGCACTACAACGCCATCTCACATCTAATACTTGAATCAAGTTGAGCTATCCTACAATCGGGGTTGCCAAGATTAATAACTTCATTACAATGAAAACATATAGAAAAAAGTGACATCTGTTGGATCAGTTACCAATTAACTTACGTCATTGAAATCACAATAGAAACGCAATTTGGTCGATCCTGTACTTGAGCGATTGGCGCAATGGTTTGAGGACTTGCTTTCCGTGCAAGAGGCTTCGCGTTCGATTCCTATGAGCGTGAAATCTTTTTGAGGATTTATTTGTATTATTTGTATTTATTTGTATTATAAAAATGAATTATCTAAATAACATAACATTCAGGCGCACACGTACGCAGTCGGAACCAAACGATGATAGTGATGACATTATTTCACAAAGTTTGGAACAGACTACAAGTAGTTTACCAGAAGTATCGGAAGACGAAGATAATAATGAAATAAAAATATTGAAGGAAAAGATAGACAGTTTAACTTCTCAACTAAATAGCGCGCATAAGGAGATTGAATCATTATCACTAGAAAATAGTAATTTGAAGAAACAAAACGAAGAATTTACTAAGAAGAACATGGTATACAAAAAAATAGCCAATAGTCCAGCGAAAATAAAAGTGACGACACCTAAAAATATTACAAAAAAGCTCACAAAAACCAAACAAACGCAGACAATTAGGATTAGCGAAAATGACTCCGCGTCGGAAAATAACTTGACTGATGGGAATGACAACAGCTTAGGCGACACAAATACAAAAGTCATACGAGACACACAAAAATGCCCCAGTAAACCTAAAATATGCTTAATTAGTAGTGAAACCTCAAACATGTTATATAACCTTGCTACCACTACTGGTCTACAAAATTACGACATGTGCCACTACCGTAAACCTAAATGTGGATTGGAACAATTATTGAATAAAATTGACGGAAAAGTAAGGGACTATACCCACTCTGATTTTTGTATAATTTATATAGGTGAAGAAGACTTTCTTAAAACCCGTAATTATATAGAATTAGTGATATTCATAAGAGAAAAATTGTTAAACCTAACCCACACTAACTTTATAATATGTTTACCAACTTTCAAATATATGGAAAACGCTAACATTATGTTTAACAGCCGCATAGAAACCTTTAATAATCTTCTGTATATGGATACAATTACACACTGCTATGCACACATCTTAGACTCCAACCTAAATCTGCCCTACAGTTATGATACATATAACTTACGGTATAAAACCTTAAACAAACATGGCTTAAAAATGGTTGTGTCGGATTTGCAAAATCTAGTTATTGACATATGCGACCTAAATATTGCACACTCAGAAGTCGACTACTCCATTCTAAATCACAATAAAATCTCTGCAAAGCCAAAACCAATAAACTCTCAGTTTTTTCTTTAACAAGCTTAACATATTTCATCAAAATATAGCAGGATTAATTAACAAATCAGATACACTTTTAGTTAAATTAGATGAACTGTTCGATCAAGGAACCTTAATTGACATTATTTGTATAACAGAGCATTTTATAGAAGCTGGCTATGAAAATTTAGTTCACATACCGAACTACAGCCGAGCGGCTATTTTTTCACGAAATACAAAAAGAGGAGGAACGTGTATCTTTATCAGAAATGGACTACAGTATAAAGAATTACCGGATATAGCTAAACAATCGGTTTCAGGGATATTTGAATGTTGTGCTGTGGAGCTATTATCGTATAATATCACAATAATTTGCATCTATAGGATACCCAAACATGACTTGTCAGTTTTTTACGAAAAATTAGATAATATACTACGAAAACTAAGTCTAAATCAAAATAAAAAAATTATATTAACCGGTGACTTTAACATTGATGTACTTAAGAGAAATAAAACTACTTTAGAATTTGAACATTTTCTTCTGCAATTTAATCTTAAACTAGCACTTTACAACCCCACTAGACTGAGTAGTAAAAGTTGTATCGATAACTTTGCTCACAATTATCAAAAAGAATGCAAGGCAAATATTGTTGATTTTGGTCTCTCTGATCACACATCTCAAATTCTAACTGTGCCTATTGAAAAAACATGTAAATTAACCCTTTGGAAATTCAGAAAGCAAGATATCTCTACGGACAACTTAATGACATTTAAAGCTCACCTTGAATGTTTATCTTTCTCGGAAGTATATAATGCTAAAGAGGCCCATGAGTCCTTTGATAGGTTCATAGATGATTTCCTAATGCTCTATAGACTTTGCTTTCCGGAAAAAACAGTCACCATAAAGACCAATAGGAAAACTAAATGGATATCTCGTGGGATAAAACTCTGTAGTAGAAAACAAAGACAACTACTTTGGAAATATAGGTGCAATCCTGACTTAAGTAATAAACAAACTTTTAAAAAATATACTGTATTATTTAAAAAAATAATGCGTTTATACCAGAAGTCGCAAAATAACCATTTTATACAGAACTCTCAAAATAGATCGAAGGCAGTTTGGAAAATAATAAATAAATCTAAATCAAGTTTGCCACATGATACAATAAATGCCATACAAAAAAATCAACTTTCTATAACGAATCCTATTGACATATCTAATGAATTCAATAACTATTTTGTTGACGAAATCGAAAACAATAAACAAAATGACATGAATTGGACTAATCAAAATAATATTGAAAATCTGACAGCACAATCCCTATTTATGTTACCTGTTTTGACGACTGACATTATTAAAATAATTGACAATCTAAAAAATACGAACACAATTGGTTATGATGGTGTATCTACAAGAGTTATTAAATATGTTAAAGAAATTATAGCGCCACCTCTCGCACACATCATTAATTTATGCATCACTGATGGCACATTTCCGAAAGGTCTAAAAAAGGCCATAATTAAACCTCTATTTAAAAGAAACGACAAAACAGATGTAAAAAACTATAGACCGATAGCAAAACTCCCAGTACTTTCAAAAATATTTGAAAAAGTAATTTATAATTCAATTTATACGTACTTTGAAAAGTTAAACCTATTCTGCAAGGAACAAAAAGGATTTCGTAAAAATCATACTATTAATATGGCACTTTACGATTTATTACAACATATTATGACATCAGTAGATAAAAATAATCCAGTATGTGCAATCTTTACTGATATGACCAAGGCATTTGATTATGTAGATCACAAGATATTACTGCAAAAACTACATGGATATGGCATAAGGGGCAATGTTCTGAAACTTGTTGAATCATACCTTAGTGACAGATATCAATACACGGAAATATCTAGAATATGTCATAAGACTAAAACGCAGATCATATATAGATCAAAACCAAGACACGTAAGATTTGGCGTGCCCCAAGGTAGCGTGCTAGGGCCGTTATTATTTCTGATATATATAAATGATCTGCCAAAAATAATACGACACAAAATGATCCTATTCGCCGATGATAGCACAGCTGTTATAGGATGTGATAATGTTACAACTTATCAAAATGATATTAATGAATGCCTTCTCAATATCATCCGTTGGATGAATAATAATAATCTCATAATTAATTTAAATAAAACTAAGGTGATGCACTTTCATCAACGGCAACCACATCCAAATATTGATATAACTTATAATAACCACAAAATAGAAGAAGTTAATAATGCTAAGTTTTTAGGTATAACCATCGACAGTAAGCTTACTTGGAAACCCATGATAGAAGAACTCTGTAAACGCCTGAGTAAATCTGCTTATGCACTCTTTCAGTTATCAAAAAAGGTGAATAAAGATACGTTACTGGTAGCATACCATGGACTTGTAGGTTCTGTGTTGCGATATGGCGTAATTTTTTGGGGGCAGTCGACTGACCGTGAGCTTGTATTTAGGATGCAAAAAAGATGTGTCAGAGCAATGTGTAATATAAAAACAACGGATAGCTGTAGACCCTATTTTAAGTCTTTAAAAATACTTACCCTTCCAGCATTATACATATTGGAAACTGCATTGTTTGTGAAAAGAAACACACAACTGTTTACAAAAATATCTTCAACTAAAAAAACTCCATTGCGTGCCCAATATGTAAACAAACTATGTAATCAAAAATGTAAGACCGCATTGATGCGAAAAAGTTTTTTTGGTATGGCACCTAAAGTGTTTAATAAAATTCCCAATGACATAAAAAACTTGACATTGTATAAATTTAAAAAAGCCCTTATCAAATTATTAATTGACAAATGTTATTATAATGTAGACGAATTTTTGAATGACCAAATATTAGAATAATGCATTTTTTTTTACTATTTATTAATTTTATTCTATTTAATGTATCTTTTTTATCCTTTTCATGTTAATTAATTTAAAATAATTTTCTTTTTTACTTTTATTTTTATGACATAATGTACCTACCTAATGACTCCTAATGGGTCCCTCATAAATTTGTATGTCTTAATTATGACAAAACATAGAGCATGCCCTATTTATGTAAACACCTATGTATACACCTATATTTCACAAATAAACTGATTGATTGATTGATTGATTAAAACAACGTTCATACTATTTATATTATAATATCAAGAAAACACATTTTATAACAATAAATGACGTGTGGTCGTCGTCGTTTCCGTAGTCACACTAATCACACTAATTTTATAAAGGCGAAAGTTTGTGAGTGTGTGGGGGGTGTGTGTGTGTGTGTTTATATGTTTGTTACTTCTTCATGCCCAAACGGCTGGACCAATTTTGATAAAATTTTGTATGGAGATTAGCTGACACCCTGGATTAACATATAGGCTACTTTTTATCTCGATATCAAAATTAATACGGGTGAAACCGCGGAGCGCAGCTAGTTGGTCTAATAAAAATAGACAGAAGAAACAAAAAATATAATTTTTATTTCTGTAAGTCGTGTTCATACCGGGATAACTCAGAATGGACAACGAATTAGTGCAGAGTTATTTTCTAAACAAATAGACTAGAGTCATCTCAACACCTCTCTCCCTTGAATTTGTATGTATATATATATATATATTATAGTAAATAGTATGTATGTGTATATAATCTATTTATGTATTTGTGTACCTAGTTTTAATAGTTTTTTTTTTTTATCATTGTTCCTCTCAGCCAAAGCACCTGCCATCCAATCTCTTCACCACCCTTGGTTGACTGGTAGAGAATGCCTAAGGCATTAAGTCCGCCTTTGTACCTTTTTGTGCGAAAAGATTAAATAAATAAATAAATTAGTAAAAGTCGTCTGAGTAAATATCGTTTATCGGAAAGCCAAAACTACCATCATCCTTTCGTTATGTAAATTTCGTTAAACAGCTATGGAATAAACCGCTTTATCATTTAATACCATAACCAAAAGAGCGTTCACTGGCGATGGACGTCCCTCTTTTAAAAGACCTTTGAATTTCTGAAGTATAAAATGTATAGAACGCATTGTGTGCTGGCGTTGATCGTGAGATGGTCGTGGGGTTGGCGCTATCCTGGGGTGAGTATTAGTATTCTATACTAATATTAAAGCTATGATAAATGATAAATGATTTATTTTCTGTAAGTAGGTTTTTACAAACACTTTTACACGTCAATCATATTTTTTAAACTAGATGAGGTCGGCGTTTCCTATCTGACTACTCTGAGAAGAAAGGCCGAAACAAACTCAGAGGTCACAGTCTCTTTTAAAGTCCAGACAAAATCTTGGTCAGATCGTGTGAAGACCATGTAGATTGGTGTCTGAAATGGTTTTTTGAGGAAAGAACCACACAGATTGAGCGGACCTGTCCAATCAGTGCACGCATTTGTCAAAAATCGTGCAGCTCAACTCAGAAGTTGAGAAGCTCAACGATTCGACGAACAATACCAAAGAAAGGACATTTGGGTAGGCCGCGTAAATTACGTAAATTAGCTGAGAGGGACTTGTGGGTAAGTAATAACAGCTGCACAGGTCGATCGATCAGGTTAAGCTACGCTTGCCGCGGATGGCCTGTGGATGGGTGACCACATTTACATACCAAGACCCCTCCGTGACTCGGAAAGCACGAGAAGCCGTATGTCACGGCTGTCCAAAAAAATTTTATTTTTATCTTTACTTATTTGCAAAATATTATGAAATTACCGTTTTGTATGAAAAAATTTAAACGAATTTTTTTCATGGATTTTTGATTTGTATTAATCGAAGTAATCACCTATGCAATCAATGCATCCTTGCCAACGCAGTGGCAGTTTATTGATGACCTTCTTAAAGAGATCACCTGGACGGGAGGCAACAAATTCTTCAAAGGCATTTTGTACTGCCTCTCGGGTATTGAAGTTTTTTCCCGCCAAGAAGTTATCCAAATTCTAGAAAAAGTAGTAGTCTGTAGGCGTAAGGTCTGGTGAGTAGGGCGGATGACGGAGAGCTTCCAACCAAAGTTCTGCTGTGCAGTATGAGGTCGCGCGTTGTCGTGCAGGAGCAGCGGAGACGAGCGATTGACCAATGTTGGTTGGAGATGTGCCATCATTGTGTTCAGTTCTTCACAGTACACATCTGCAGTAATGCTCACCCCGTTTGGTAAGAAGCTGTGATGAATCACACCGGCGCTAGACCACCAAACAGTGACCATCACTTTTCTAGGGGTAAGTTTTCGTTTAGGGCATTGTTTAGGTGCTGAACCAGGATCCAACCAACTTGCTGAGCGCTTGCGGTTATCACACAGAATCCATTTTTCATCGCTGGTAACAATGCGGTTCAAAATTCCTTCATTTGTGTGTCTGTTGAGCAGTGCAAGGCACGTCTCGACGCGTACTTCGCGCTGGCGATCATTGAGTTCGTGGGGCACCCATTTGTCAAGCTTTTTTACCTTGCCAATTTGACGCAAATGGACCAATATTGTTTTGACGCTAACGTCAAAGCTGCTGCTAATTTAGCCGTAGATTGCGTATCATCAGCTTCCACAATCGCCTTTAATTCGTCATTGTCGACCAGTCTTCGGACGACCGCGAGTTTCATTTTTCAGGTCGAAATTTCCAGAACGGAAGCGAGCAAACCAATAACAGGTATGAGGTGGTGCGTTGGTTTGTAGTGTTAGCTCCGTAAACGTCGTTGATGTTGCGTGCCGCTTGTGCCGCGTTGCTGCCACGACGGTACTCATATTCCATAATTACTCGAATTTTTAACGTATCCATGATGACGAAAAAGATTGAAATGCGATGAAAATGTAACACTAATCAATAAACAAATGACTACTTTTGGAAAAAAAATCCCATTTTTTTAAAATAAAATTAATTTGTAAATAGAATTCTTAGCCAAACAAAAATTATTTTGATTTGAAATGGCCAGTACTGCAGAATGGCAATTTCATAGGTAAAGGCCTATTAGTTGTGCAAACGTCATCTAAAACTATTCCATATTTCAAGTTGATAGCATTAGTAGTTCTTGAGATATCCAGCAGTGACAGACGGATAGACAGACTGAGTCCCACCTATAAGGGTTCCTTTTTAGCATTTTGGTACGGAACCCTAAAACAAAACGTTCATTCCCAGTCGCCCCCGCGGGGATTGCCACCGGAGGCAAATGGGAATAAAAATTCCCAGTCGCCACCGGTGGTGACTGGGAAGTCATTGCCTCCACTTCAGTTTCGCTATACATTGCTTTGTTTCTTGTGAAGAATAAAATAATAAGGAAATTTATTCGAAACCTGCATCTATGTAATTTTGTTGATGATAACATTGAAATAAAGTTTCCAACCACAGACTTTGTTATTTTACCTTTTAAATCATGCGTATTTAAATGTTAACGGAAATTAAAAATAATGTATGTATTATGAATAAACTCATTTTTATTAAAACGTATAACTAGATAAGTATGTGTATGTATAGTGTGTGTTTAGAATATTTTTTTAAGAAAACTAATTAAAAATAAAAATATTATAAAAAACACCGTTAAATCACAGATATATTCTTTCTGTTAGTGCACTCCCACGTCTACGAGCCATTTTTGTTTTTTTCTTTTTAAACAATATTCAAAGTCAAAAGTCAAAGTCAAAACATTTATTTCAAGTAGGCACTTAAAAGGCACTTTTGAACGTCAAAAATTACGAAAAAATAGAATTGATTCTAGTCGCCCATTCCAAAAGGTAGTTTTCGTATGGAGAAGAATGGGCAAGAAACTCCACCGTTACTCTTTTAAAATGTTTTACAATATTTTGTATACATTAATTATATAATAATATGTGAAGACGATGCACCTAAAATAAAATAAAATTACTATACCAAAATAGGTAAAAGAATTAAAAATGAAAACATGACATAAATTAATTATCTAATAGATACATGGTGCTCACATATTTACAAACATGGTAAAAATAAACGATTTTCATTAAAATAAAAAATTACAAGTAATAAGTCAGGGTGTGAGTTTAAGTAATTACAGAATATAAATCAACGTCAAAAAAAAGAAGAAAGAATCAATTTTACAATTAAATTAGCAACCAGTTTGATTTTGTCTAGACTCTAGATTGTCCTATGGAGCAGAACCAGCATGTTTCCAAGCGTTCTTATCTTGGATATAATCTTCTAATTTATAGTATGCTTGTTTACAAAGTGTACGTTTAATGTGAGTTTTAAATTTTCTTTCATTTAATTGCAATATATCACAAGGTATTTTATTGTAACATTTAACACAGTACCCCATAAAAGATGTATTTACTTTGGCTAATCTAAAAAATGGTTGATGTATTTTATCTTTATTTCTAGTATTAAAATTATGTCTATCGCTTATTTTATTAAAAAGATGTAGATTTTTTCTAACATACATAATATTTTCATAAATAAATTGGCAAGGTACCGTCATAATATTAATCTTTTTAAAAAGTTCCCTGAGAGATTCGCGGCGACGTAGATTATAAATGGCTCTGACAGCTCTCTTTTGCAAAATAAAGATGGATTCAATGTCAGCAGCTCGACCCCATAGTAAAATGCTGTACGACATTAAGCTGTGAAAGTAGCTAAAATAGACTAAACGCGCGGTTTCTACATCAGTTAATTGTCTAATCTTTCTAACAGCATAAGCGGCCGAGCTAAGCCGCCCCGCAAGAGATGTTATGTGAGGTCCCCATTGTAATTTCTCGTCTAGCGTGATTCCCAGAAAAACCGTTCGATCAACAAATTCCAGTTTTTCTCCATTAAGTATGATGTCACATTCGCTACTTCTAACATTAGGTAATTTAAATCTAATACATTTGGTTTTCTTTTCATTCAGTACCAAATTATTTACCGTGAACCAATCTTGGACCTGAAGAATAGAGTTATTCACATCGTCAAGATTTTGTGCCCGTCTGTCTATCTTAAAGATCAATGACGTATCATCTGCAAATAACACCATCTTCGGTTGATTTTGAAGTAATTGGGGTAAATCATTAATGTAAACTAAAAAGAGGAATGGACCCAATATCGAACCTTGAGGAACACCCATTGTCATTTCAGACCCTAATGAGTTTACGCCGTTTACTTGAACTTTAACCTTTCTATCTTTCAGGTATGATCTTAGCAAATCAAGTGCTGTTTTTCTAATTCCATAGTGCTCCAGTTTCATCAGAAGTGTTTCATGGTTTACGCAATCGAACGCCTTAGAGAGGTCGCAAAAGATTCCAATGGCATCTTTTGCTTCTTCCCAGGCATTAAAAATGTTCTTTATTAGGGTAACACCGGCGTCAGTAGTGCAACGCCCCTTGGTGAAACCGTACTGGTGTTCATGATAGATGGAATTTTTATTAAAGTGACGTAACATTTGATTGAGCATCAACTTTTCAAACACCTTACTGAGAACTGGCAGAATTGAGACAGGTCTATAATTGTTAGGTTCTTTACTATCACCGGATTTGAACAATGGTACAACTTTACTATGTTTCATAAGATCCGGAAAGACTCCTTGATCAACACTAGTGTTAAATATGAAAGCTAAATAGGGCGCAATGGTTTCGATGAAAGATCTACATATTTTTACAGACATTCCCCAGAGATCTTCTGTTGATTTAATGTTAAGATCTTTAAAAGCTTTTATAACAGCCTGAGGGTCTGTATGCTGAAACCTAAACTCCAAAGGGCATGCCTTTACATTCTTTTTAAGTAAGGCAGCAGAAAGCGTGGGGGATGAATTTAAAGCTTCAGTAGTTTTAAGGGGAATATTAGAAAAAAAGTTTTCAAATTCCTGAGCTATTTCTACATCTGAGTTGATGGGGCCATGTGCAGTATCTAAATTAAATTCAGTATTACGCTGTTTTTTCCTACCTGTTTCGTTATTTATTATTTGCCAAGTAGTTTTTATTTTATCATCAGCTGATTTTATTTTATTGCTAATATAAAGAGCTTTTGCTATTTGACACACACTTTTAAAAGTTTTTGAATATTTTGCAACATACTGATGAAAGTTTGTATTATTCATATGTTGCTTTAAGCCATAGAGTTCAAAAAGTTTTTCCCTGCTTTTACGAATACCTGGAGTCGCCCAGTCACTAAATAAAAACTTAGTGTAAATACTTTTAGTTTTTAATGGAAAAGTGTTATTAAACTGCGCGTTCAATATTGAAAAGAACTCGGCGTAGAACTCATTTGGGTCACCTATATTATTAAAATTCTGATCACATAATTTACTGGCCAAAGAATTATTTAATTTCTCTAACTTTTTACATGTAGTTGTCCTTAAACCTTATTTGAATTTTTTGTAAAGGCATGTAGGAGCTAAATGTTATTGTTTGTCCACTGTGATCAGATGGCAACTTATTTACAATTTCTTTGTGTAAGTAATCACAATTACAAAAAACATTATCAATACAAGTGGCAGAAGAAGCTGTCACTCGGGTTGGTTCAATAAAAACATTTGACAAATCAAATGACTTAAAAAGACTTAACAATCTGACAGTATTCGAGTTATTTTCCAATAAATTAATATTAAAATCTCCACATACGATTATTGACTTACTACTAGTACTAAGTTTCTTTAACACATCTTCCATTACAGAATCAAACACCAATAGATTCTGGTAACTTGGAGGTCTGTATACGCATACTATAACATGCTTATCAAGCTCAACACAGGACAATTCAATGGCGTGTTCAACAGACAACCCGATTATGTCTTTTCGTTCTTTCGATTTAATAGAATTTTTAATTAATATTAATGACCCGCCATGTAACATACGTTTTCGGCTGAAATGGCTAACTACACAATAATTTTCATAATTAATTGACATCACTTGATGATCTTTCAACCAATGCTCTGTTAGACAAATGACATCAAACTTGGTGTTTTCCAAAAACAATTCTATTTCCAGTAATTTGGAAGCGCAACCTTGGATATTTTGATTAAATAATTTTAAAATATGTTGCACTCCCTTTGGTTTTTTATTATTATTAATTATATTGCCAGAAGATACCTTTTTATTATTCTGTAATAGTAATTGGTTATTTGAAGGGGTAACTTCTGTTGTCCCACTGACTAGTTTAAATGGTTATCCGGAGTGACCTCCACAACTACAACTGTAGAGTCTAGATTGCCCGAATAAGTTCCAGCAGGAGGAGAATATCCTATCTGACTGGTAGTGGTCTCCAAGGATGTTGGTATTATAGGTGGATCCTCCTTCGTACTACATGACGATTCATAATTAATCACTATGTTGTTAGTATAACTAGGCAACACGGACTCGTCACTAATACTAGAATTCGTTATATTAGCTATAACCTCGTTAATATTATATGCTATCAACATAGCAATCAGATGTCTACATTCCCCAGACAGAGATAAAGTTCTCTGAGTTAACTTAAAACCACTAACAAACTTGTGTCAAAAAACAATAATTTGTCACTATGACAACAAGTCAGCTTGTGAATAGTATTATTCAACTTATAAATATAATTATTTTCGTTATATGATAAAGTATCTGAGTAAGGAAAAGCACACAACATTAGCTTACCTACGTTTAACTTTACTAAGGTGTTCACACCATCCACTATGTCCTTTTTGGTAATACCAGTGCTATTACCTAATATTGGTGACCTACACGTAAAATTATTGTTCCATGCCATCTTTTTATATACACTAGGTCACTTTGACCGGAACTAGAAGATGCGCTTTGTTCTGACATGATTTAAGTTAACACTAATGCAAATACGACTTATTTTGCTTTTGAAACACTAAGCAACAAGTGTCATAAATAAAATTACGCCATGCACGCTAAATTACACTTTATGTCGTTTTCTTAAAGTTCCTATTTCTTTCTATTCTAAACACACACTCTAGTTATATGTTTTAATAAAAATGAGTTTATTCATACCTAATACATACATTATTTTTATATTTCCGTTAACATTTAAATACGCATGATTTAAAAGGTAAAATAATAAAGTCTGTGGTTGGAAACTTTATTTCAATATGTTATCATCAATTACATAGATGCAGGTTTGGAATAAACCTTATTATTTTATTCTTCACAAGAAACAAAGCAATGTATAGCGAAACTGAAGTGGGGGCAATGACTTCCCAGTCACCACCGGTGGCGACTGGGAATTTTTATTCCCATTCGCCTCCGGTGGCAATCCCCGCGGGGGCGACTGGGAATGAACCAAACAAAACATAGGCAAAGTGAGACTTCGGCCAGTGCAACGTTATTTAAAATGGAACGCACCAATGCGAATTGTCGAAGGTGAACTTCACTGTCACTGACAGTGAACATTGTGACATCATTTTTACTATATATCGAATAATTATTGTAGCACAGCACATTTTTTTTAAATCAAGTATTTAAATTATATATGCACGTTGATATTGCGACTGGCGGCCATCTTAGTGACGTAGTCGATGTCAGTACCGTTCAGCGCTTATGTGTATGTGCGGTGTATGACGTCAAAATGACGTCACGCAGCTGTTCTTGTGACAAGGTTCCATCGCAATATCAACGTGCGGGGCTTATATGCTGATAATCAGCACTTTTTAGAATGACAAAATTACAATAAGACATTCACCCAAACCAACGTAACGATGATGAGCTGCGAGTGGGGCAATTTGGAGTTGGACCCCGGAACCACCGGGGCCACCTACTGGCCAGTTTTATGGAGAAGGAAGGCCTCTTTGTGATGAATTCCTTCTTCAGAAAACGTGAGCACAGACAGTGGACCTGGCAGGGCCCGGATAGTGCAACTAAAAAAACCGGCCAAGTGCGTGTCGGGCCACGCACAGTGTAGGGTTCCGTAGTAGCCCGTTATCACAATGTAGTACGATTCTGTTGTTCTTTATTCTGAATAGGTAAAAAAAAAAAACATATTTTGGTTTTCAATGCAAGTCTTTACCCATTATAAACAAGCAACTACTTCATCTTAGTCACTTTAAAGGATTAATGCTAAGGATTTTGTATTTGGTACAAAATTATCCAACACCCAAGTTCAACGACTATTACTGCTAAACTAATAAAGTTATCTTAACCGCTATACTTTTCCTTTAAAGTTCATGAAATGCACTATCATCGAGAATTTTCCCAGATTTTTCAAGCCCGTAGTTTAGCTTTTAGTGGGGGGGGGGGGGGGACGCCCTACTGGAACAAAAATTTTCACTTTAAACTTTAATATTTCGTAAATGGAGCATTAAATCAAAAAATAATTTTAGCAACCCCTAAGCCATTTTAGAAGACCTACGATACCCCACACGATGGGGTAGATGATGAAAAAAATATTCATCCCCACTTCACATGTAGGGGAGCTACCCTAAAAAAAAAATATTTTCCAAAATTTTATTAATTTTATTTTACCACTTTGTTGGCGTAACTGATATACGTACCTACTCCTACAAAATTTCAGCTTTCTAGTTCTAACGGTCACAGAGATTAAGCGAGGACGGACAGACAGACATGGCGAAACTATAAGGGTTCCTAGTTGACTACGGAACCCTAAAAATGAGATTGACTTCATTGTGTCGACGAAGAAGCAAGTATTCAATGATGTCTTTGTGATCAACGCGGTGAAAACCGGAAGTGATCACCGCATGGTAAGAGGCACATTGAACTTAAATATCAAGCTGGAAAGATCTCGACTGATGAAGTGTACGCTCCGTCCAGCACCGATCCAGATCCAAAACCCCGAGAGCTTTCAGCTCGAACTCCAGAATCGTTTCGAATGCCTAGGGAGCTCTGTGGACGATTATAACGATGGGTTCGTGGAAACTGTCCATACGGTCGGGTCTAAGATCTTCAAGACCCGCCTTACGACTTCAAAAAAGAAGCTCTCTGATCCTACTTTGCGGCTCACGAAGGAGAGGCGCAAGATGATCCTGCAGTCTACGGATGATGCCCTAAATTACCGGCAACTCAATCGGACTCACACACGAAGGATTCCGTACCACAAGGCAAAAAAAAGTAATATAAAAAATTAAAAAAACCCGACTGCGAAACTGAAAAGCTTTGATTTTTGCATTTGAATTTGAAAATATAATAAAAATTTTATGGGTCCCGCCTGCTTCCAACTTTTATTTAATTTAAAATGGGCTTGTTTGTAGCTTTTCAGTTTCGCAGTCCGGTTTTTTTTAATTTTTTAAATTACTTTTTTTATTTCCAGCTTTTTAGTTTAGGTTTCAAATGTAAAAGATTTCGCAAACGATTTAGTTCTTGGTACGTGTTTTTTACGATTTGTCACTTCGAATTACTTTTAACTATATAAGTTATATATATTTTTGTAATCACCTTTTAAAACCCTTTATTTTGATAAAAAGCCGAAAAAAGCACGTTTGTTGTATATACACCCTTAAATATTTATTTTATTCTGTTTTTAGTATTTGTTGTTATAGCGGCAACATAAAATACATCATCTGTGAAAATTTCATTTGTCTATCTATCACGGTTCATGAGATACAGCCTGCATGGCGACAGACAGACAGACGGACAGTGGAGTCTTAATAATAGGGTCCCGTTTTTATTTTTTTTTATTTTTTATTTATCCATTTATTTCAGGCATCAAGGCCCATATAAAACACATACAATACAATATTATAACTTAAAAATACTATAAATACATACAACATTATAATTAAGTAAACTAAAAAACTAACGAACACGAAGTGTCTGCGTCGTGTTTCGCTGACTGGTGTCATGTATCCGGCCACGAAACCGGCGGTACACAACACCTTTCGGCCAGAACTCTTCCTTGAGGAACTTCTCGAGATGATGTGTCGGAACACGCACCACGAACGACTTGAAGTTCGTGTTGTGACGCGACTCCAACTTCTCGACCCTCAAAGTCAAGCTGGTCTTCACACGCATGTACTCCACGATCTCCTCAACCTTCGTGGAGTGGTGCAGTCTGGACACGTACAGCTGCGTCGTCGGGATTGCTGGACGCAGCAGCATGTTGGGTCCTGCCAGCGCGGTGCCGCACTGGTTCCGACAAGGAGGCTTCTTCTTCTTCTTCTTCTCCACCTTGATGAAACCATCCTTATCGCACGTGTCTTTGTCTGGATCCTGTCTTTTAAAAACCTTGTTGGGTTTCGACCAGCTCCGTTTACCCCCTTTTGGTGTTTCCGCTAGTTTTACCTGCGATTTTTGCGACTCAACAGGCTTGTTAGCGGCTACTATTGCAGCGTAGGCTCGTTTGGGGTTCGACGAACCTACACACGTCGTTGTCTCCACCTGTGTCGAGGCAGGGACGGCTACGGCACGCGTTGCAACGCATGCATTCTCGGCAGTTGGTGACGCATTCGAGTCCGCCGACTCGAAACTGCAGATGGAGGCGTTTTGTGCTCCGCAACGCGTGCTCACATTTGCAGCGTCGGTAGGTGACCTACTTGCAGAAATTGTGTTGCGCAAGAGCACTACTTCTGCCCGTAGATCACTGATGGTGTTGTTGGACACCTCCAGCTTTTGCTGCATCTCGGCCAGGCTTTGCTTCAGGAATGTAATGTCCTTCAGCAGCCTGGTGACGTCTACGTGGTCAAACGTGACGGGAGGCAACTTGTGCAGATCCTTCGCCACGAATTCAGGCACATCATCCGGGTCGGTCTCCTTCATCAGCGTAACGATGTCCTGGAGACTCTTCACTGTACCGTCCCTTCTACGAGACGGCATCTGGCTGACTTTGCCAAGCGTCGTGAACAGCAGCAACTTGGCACTGCTAATCTCTTCCTCCTTGTACGATGACTTGCAGATCTGCAAGATGCTGTTCTCGTCCATGTAGTCGATGGCATGTTTAATGAATGCCAATACTTCGTTGGCTATGAGAGTTTGGGAACTCATAGCGGAAAACGGGCAGCGGCTATAGCGGCGCAATTCGCGAATATAATATTCGTACTGTGCAGCGCAAACGCGACCGTACTCGACCGCGCATCGCAACGCACTTGACCCTTTGGGTACGGAACCCTAAAAACATGCTTCTATATCTACTAATGAGGTATGCAAAGTAGGTATACTAGAGTATAGAAGCAAGTTTTTTAGGGTTTCGTAGTTCTGACAAGGAACCCTTATAGTTTCGTCATGTCCGTCTGTCTGTCCGAGGTTTTGCTAAGAGACCGTTAGTACTAGAAAGCTGTAGTTTTTTAGGAGGATGTATATCAATTACGCCGATAAAGTGGTAAAATAAAATTTTGGAAAATATTTTTTTTTAGGGTAGCTCCTACATGTGAAGTGGGGATGAATATTTTTTTCGTCGTCTACCCCATCGTGTGGGATATCGTTGAATAGGTCTTCTAAAATGACTTGGGGGTTGCTAAACTTGTTTTTCGATTTAATGCTCCATTTACGAAATATTAAATTTTAAAGTGCAAATGTTTGTTCCAGTAGGGCGTCCCTCCCCCTCTAAAAGCTAAACTGCTGGCTTGAAAAATCTGGAAAAAATCACGATGATAGTGCACTTCATAAACTTTAAAGGAAAATTATAGCAGTTAAGATAATTTTATTAGTTTAGCAGTAATAGTCGTTGAACTTGGGTGTTGGATAATTTTGTACCAAATACAAAATCCTTAGCATTAATCCTTTAAAGTGACTAAGATGAAGTAGTTGCTTGTTTATAACGGGTAAAGACTTGCATTGAAAAATAAAATATGCAATAAAAAAACAAAAAAAAAACATAACAAATTATCATAAGTTTCTTTTTTACATTCATTTGCTTCTACACGAGGTGGTTCTCTTATAGATAACGTTTTTCTAACTTCCCATGTGAAGTCGGATTTTATAGCTTATTTTTTAGCTACCATCGATCGTCCTTTATGGAGCCGTTTTTAAGCCTTTAAGACCATCACACTTCTGGCACGTCTTAGAAACGATAATTCAAATTTAAAGTCGATTTTTGTTATTATAACCATTAACTCCTAATATGTTTACCAATACTTATATTCAGCAGGGCTAGCATGGCCGGAGACATTTTATCCACGGGGAGAGGAGAAAATACTATTCCCCTCTGTCAAATTTTGTCCACCCTCCGAGCACGGCGACATGGGTGGACAAACTATTCACGGTGGACAAACCAGCAGGGCTAGCATGACCGGAGACATTTTATCCACGGGGAGAGGAGAAAATACTATTCCCCTCTGTCAATTTTGTCCACCCTCCGAGCATGGCGACATGGGTGGTTAAACTATTCACGGTGGCAGTAAGCACGAGACATTTTTATAGTACAATTAATTATATTTTCTACAAGAGATATACTTAAACCCACCATCTAAAGACGAGGACAAATTTCTCCCTTTGTTAAGTCAAAATATCTGTAATTTTTCTCTTCCACTAGTCGCCATGCTATATGCGGGGGGTGAGTATCCACGTCTAATGTCAAAAAGTGATATAATTCTCTTTCCCCCTGTTGCCGTGCTTTGGCAGGTGGATAAAATAATTTTATCCCTTGTCAGTGGAAATAACCGGTGGAGAAAAGTTTTATCCCCAGCCCATGCTAGCCCTGCAGAATAAAGAACAACGGAATCGTACTATATTGTAATAACGGGCTACTATGCAACCCTACACTGTGCGTGGCCCGACACGCACTTGGCCGGTTTTTTTGACTGAACATACAAATACACTGGAAGTAAATGATAATTGATTTCATTTCTGCAAGGGCTGATTTTTCCAACGCCAGATATTTTTCTCCGAGGAATAATTTTGACTTTTTTTTACAGTTCTTCCACACAAAATCTGTCAGACGTTAATTTTATTCCACGAATAAAAATTATCGTAATCAAAATGGCGCGACAGTAGGTCTGACACGGATCTTCAAAGATCTTTATTATAATGGTAATCTGAAATTGCGAAAGACGCTGGTTGCTTATTATTTGCTGACGACCTTTTGTATTTTGTATTTACAGTATTTCGGAGTTCATAACAGACAAAAATCTAATGACAGGATGTTGACATGCTAATAAATTATATCTATTGTTGTCCTTGACATTAGGTTTTTTTTTTTTTTTTTTGTGTTCTGACATTAGGATTATATATTGACATCTGTATATTGACATCATTAGTACTGTATTTTTGACATCTGTATGGTATATTGACATAGTCTTATTATTAGTTTTAATTTTATTTTGTATTTTAATTTTTTCTGGGTAAAAACGGGACCCTATTACTAAGACTTCGCTGTCTGTCCGTCTGTCTGTCACCAGGTGTATCTCAAGTACCGCGATAGCTAGACAGTTGAAATTTTCACAGATGATGTATTTCTGTTGCCGCTATAACAACAAATACTAAAAACAAAATAAAATAAATATTTATGGGGGGCTCCCTTACAACAAAGCGATTTTTTTGCCCTTTTTTGCTCGATATTAAAAATGGCAACAGGAAACAACACTTGAAATATTCACAAAATACTCAGTTGTATTTTAACTTCAATAATAAAATTAAAATAAAATAAATATTAAAGGGGGGCTCCCATACAACAAACATGTTTTTTTTCGGCGTTTTTGCCTTGTGGTACGGAACCCTTCGTGTGTGAGTCCGACTCGCACTTGGCCAGTTTTTTTTATATTGATTTCCATTGCTATTTATTATTAATTAATTTGTCAAAATGTGTCATTCTTTATAATTATTTTTTTATTGTCCGGGCTTACTTTTATTTTTTTTTGTCGAGACTTGGTTGGCTTGATTAATTACAAACATTTGTACGCCCTCTAGCTTAACATAGCGCACTATTCTATCTAACGGGAAAGGTATAGTGTGTGTCGTTATTATCAGCCATATTTAAACTAGTGTGGGCTACAGTGGGTTATGTGTTGGATAATGCACAATAGAGAAACGGTTTTCGGATTATACGATAACGGATTATAATTTCACAAACAATTTAATCACGCTAGCAAATTACACACTAGGTACACGACACAACCAGATACAGAACGCGGGACAGTTTCTGAGCACATATGTTGTTCGTACGATGTCCAATGTCCAAGAGAGCTCCACATCGTTCTTGTCGCGCTGTCCTCCAGCGTCGACCCCACACGAACTCAGGCTAGACTCCGTCAAGCGCCACCAGATGGCGCTGGCGTTCCGCATAGTCGTTGTCGTCATACCGCTTCCGCCTCGTTGTCAAGTCAGCTTCCGTACTAATAATGTCTCCGACATATCTTTATATGTATAACAATCATTATTGTACCTATTTTCGACAAATTAATAAATGACTTATTTATGACTTATGACTTTGTTTCAGACATCGCTGTAAGTGCAGGAGATCGACTAGAATTTTACACTAATGGAACCAAAATAGACACCGTATATTTCCCGTCCCAAAGCCTCACAGCGTTAGCTTATGATGAAGTTCACAACTTGGTGCTGTACGTCAACAAACAGAGCGCTATATGTGGTTATAACTTATCTTATGTGGTATACAAATGCTACATCAAGAGAAATGGCGGAACCATTCAGGGTTTGGCCTTCGATCCGATCACAGAAATACTCTTCTTCACTGACACAACGGAGAGAAGCATTAATTGGGTGTCATTTAAACCTGGATCTAAAAATAATGTTAATGGAAATCTTTTAATCAAGATGGCCGACGGGATCCCCACTGACATTGCCGTGGACAGCTGTAGAGGGTATGGCACCATTATTACTTTGATAATTATAATTTAAAGGGGATTAAAGATTTTTATATGGAGCCTATTCGATACCTTTTTTTTTTTTCATTTCGGGGGGAAACCTTCAAAAGGCACCCGACCTCCGGGGAGTGTGAGATTTTTACCTCACTAAAACCACCCCGGTGATCACCATCAGCACATAGGGGTGGTCCCGGTTCCTCTTAAAACACCAATTTCGGAACCCCCCCGTGCAGCGCCTGTAAGGCACATCCCTGGGGAGACTGTAAAGGGGCCTCCCCTGAGCCTCGCTATGCACGGCAGCACGTGACCACTGTGCCACCGTCTTCCTTGGGGACACTTGGTGGGCGGACAGAGTAGCCTATTCGATACCTACTGCCGTGCCATTTTGTTTTTCTTTTTCAAGATGGCGGCCACGTTTTAAACCTATATAAATCGATATCTGACATCAATGCAAACAGAAAACGTAATAAGACCAAACGTAATAAGACCAAACGTAATAAGACCAAACATAATAAGACCAAACTCCGTAAAGTGTCACGTTTCCGAGATCATCATCTGCCTGCCTTATCCCAACTATGTTGGGGTCGGCTTCCAGTCGAACCGGATTCAGCTGAATACCAGTATTTTACATGAAGCGACTGCCTATCTGACCTCCACAACCCAGTTACTGGGTAATACGATACCTCTTGCTAAGACTGGTTGTCAGACTTTCGGGCTTCTGACTACCCGTAACGACTGTCAAAGATCCACAAATGACAGCCGGGACCAACGGCTTAACGTGCTTTCCGAGGCAGGCGAGGAGGGGTCACGGTATGTAAAGATGGTCACCCATCCACAGACCAACCGCGGCAAGCGTAGCTTAACCTGATCGATCGACCTGTGCGGCTGTTATTATTTAGCCACGGGCCCCTCTGTCACGTTTCCGAGATGGTAACATTTAAAGTTGATCACGTGAAATCCAAATTTTTTTTGAACTTGCGTACGACTGTATAGATGTTCGAAGTGATCACTCTGAATTTTTAAAATGTTTTCATCCATATTTTTTTAACTTGCTTGAATTTAAAAAAAAACCGGGCAAGAGCGAGTCGGACTCGCGCACCGAGGGTTCCGTAACATCCAGGTTTATGCATAAGGTTTATGTTTATGAAATTAAATGTTTTATTTTTATTTTTTATATTTGATTGAATGAAAGGTAAATTACGATTTATGACGTATTAAAAAAAACTACTTACTAGATCTCGTTCAAACCAATTTTCGGTGGAAGTTTACATGGTAATACATCATACATTTTTTTTAGTTTTATCATTCTCTTATTTTAGAATGTATTTTACCACTTTGGATGTGCCTCTCGCGCAAACTATTCAGTTTAGAAAAAATGATATTACAAACCTCAATATCATTTTTGAAGACCTATCCATAGATACCCCACACGGTATGGGTTTGATGAAAAAAAAAATAGTTTCAGTTCTAAGTATGGGGCACCCCCAAAATTTTTTTTTTTTTTCTATTTTCGTGTGAAAATCTTAATGCGGTTCACAGAATACATCTACTTACCAAGTTTCAACAGTATAGTACTTATAGTTTCGGAAAAAAGTGGCTGTGACATACGGACGGACGGACAGACAGACAGACAGGGGTTATAAGGGTTCCGTTTTTGCCATTTGGCTACGGAACCCTAAAAACATGAATGTCACGTGATCAACTTTGAACGTTATCTCGATCTCGGAAACGTGAGACTTTACGGGGTTTGGTTCATTGTGGCGGGATTTCAACTCAAGACAGAAACAAAGTTACCGGTTTTCACACTGTATATTAACGTCTCGCACAAAACACAATATTAGAACTAACTTAACTAAACACAATAAAAGTCAATTTGGCGCGACAGTACGTATGCCAGGGTCCATAATAATAATAATCAATACGAAGGCCTATGACTCGGTGCCACATACATGGCTCATGAGGGTGCTGCAGTTGTATAAAGTAGATACAACTCTACGCACCTTCCTGATGTCGTGTGTGGGGCAATGGAGGACGGTTCTTCGCTATCCAGGATGTCGAAATATCCAGAGGAATAGCGAGCCGATAAGGATCGAGCAAGGCATATTCCAGGGCGACAGCTTGAGTCCGCTTTGGTTCTGCTTAGCCTTGAATCCTCTAAGCACAATGTTGGAGGATTCAGGTCTAGGCTATCGGCTGAGGAGAGGTGGTCAGGTGATTTTACAAACACCCGCTCACAGTCGTGGTTCAAGGTACACTGGTGGGGCGCGCGGCGGCGTAATGGCGGCGCGCGCGCGAATTCAAAATGATGCACTGCGCATGCGTTATTCGAGACTTGTAGTAATAACACAGAATAAATAGTACAAGTAGTGAAACTAACATAATATGATAACCTATAACGAGTTGTCTACAAGTACAGTCAACAGCAAAATTAGATGATCAAAATCAGAAATTCAATACTATTGAACGGAGTTCGCGTCAGAACTGTGTGGCGTCAAAGTGTCACTTCACATCTACTTTTGCTGTTGACTGTACTATTATGTTTTCTGTTTGGATTAATAATGTCCGCTATCGATTTATATAGATTTCATGCGTGGCCGCCATTTTGAAAAAGAATCAAAATGGCGGACAGGGTAGGTATGCCAAGGATCTTCAAAGCCCTTTTCACACAATATTGTCTACTTCGTGATAAGCAGTTCTGATTTTTAATTTACAGGTATATTTACTGGATCAACACCAACCTAACGACGTCCACAATAGAGAGAGCTCGATTTAATGGCTCCGAGAGAAAAGTTGTCATCAATGCTACATACAATTGGGACCTACACAGCCTGGCTATTGGACAACAGACGCAGAAATTATACTGGCTAACGCCTGAGAGTAGAGTAGTAACACATCTTCATGAAGCAGATTTGAATGGAAAAAACAATGAGGCAATAATTAAATTTGCCAGTATAACAGGTTATGATGAGGATGAAATGTTAACTCATCCAAATGCATTAACCATTTCAAAAAAATCCCTCTTCCTGGCGGATTGGTGGCCATCCCGTGCTTGGAGATCCGTTTGGAAATTCCCGACGCCTACAATACAAACTGAAAATTACAACAGGTTTTTTGAGATTCATACTAGAAGCTTTGTCGGTATAGCTGCTAAATATAAAATCAGCGACCAAATTCAGGGAATTCCGAACTGCACACCGTTATTGACAAATCTAGTACCAAATAACTATATGAGCGACGACTCATCCAAAATTGCTAGAGAGTACGCAGAGCCGTTTTGTGACCACGGTTTAAAAGTTAATGGAGAATCTTTTTGCAAATGCACACCTGGCTACACTGGTAAGAGGTGCGATGTTTCTGTTTGTGGAAACTATTGCTTGCAAGGTAGCTGCAGTATCAATGAAGATGGACTTCCTAAATGCAGGTAAAACATATTATTCTTTTAGCGATGGTCGGGAGACCCTCGCTAAAAGAACTTAACTAAGAACTTAAGGACTTTAGGAGCATATTGTGTAAAAAAAATGTGTTACTGAAAATGGTTAAAATTTCGGTATGTGATACATAAGAATACAGTGTATCGACTCCTTTACTCTGGACATTATTTACGACACACCCTGTATATTCAAGGGGATTACAGGACCTAAACGCAAAAAAACACAAGTTTTAGAAGCAATAAAAGTAAATGATCCGACTACAATAAACAAAATCAGAAAAAAAATAATAATAATAAATAAATAAATCAGAAAAATATTATGACATTCTTCAGGATAATTATATGCTAGGTAGATAGTGCGTTGAAAAAACAATACAACTAATTTGATACGATAGAAAAAGCCCGTCAAGAGCGAGTCGGACTCGCGCACCGAGGGTTCCGTACCATCATATTTTTAAATTTTCATCAGCGCGGCCTGTATTCGTTAGGGAATTTTAACACTGTGCACTGCGGTGTAGGCCGTCGGATATAGACATTAAATTCGCAAAGCGTGATGTAGTTCTGCATTTTTGGTATGTTGTATAGGTCTGTTGGGGTAGTGTGAATTCAAATTTGCAACTTCGAAAAACCTGTGGAAACTGAGAAAATCGAGAAAAACTTCTAAATTTTGAGACTTTCTTCACTATTTGCTCTCCAGGGCCAAAAATATGCATTTTTTGCGAACAATGTTTTCTACACTTATAAATTGTATTAAATTACCTACAATTTGAGCCCAATTGCATCTCTATTGCCTTGATAGAAACTAATCTATGGCACTTCGAAAATGACCAATGTTTTCGAAACTTGAAATTTTCAGGTTTTATTCACTTATTTCGCGAAATACGAGTATTGGCAAAACCACTTGCCCTACGAAGAAAGGTTACAGAAAATATGTTTTAGTACATTTATTAAGCTTTTATTAGAGCCCAAAAAGAAGTCTGTGAGACTAACAGTTCACTCACAATCTCAAAAAAACGAAAATAAGGTAAAATGGGTTATAGAGGCAAAAAACTCAATGAATACAGGATTATAGGAAATTAGACCGGAATCTTAAAAGGGGCGATGGGTCATTCACATTGGGTCAGGTCATTAGCAACAATATTGACCCCAAAAGTAATATAACCTCTCAGTCCATAGCAAAAAGACTTGTAGATCGTAGTTTTTTCTTTCTTTCTTTCGTTCATGCGAATATTGCGGAAGCTGACGAAAAGTATCTTACGCGAAATAATTGAGTAAGTAAAACCTGAAAATTTCAATTTTCGAAATAATTGGTAATTTTTGAAGTGCCGTAGATTAGTTTCTATCAAAGCAATAGAGCTGCAATTGGGCTCAAATTGTAGGTAATTTAATACAGTTTATAAGTTTAGAAAATTTTATTCACAAAAAATGCAGGTTTTTGGCCCTGGAGAGTAAATAGTGAAAAAAGTCCCAAAATTTCGAAGTTTTTCTCGATTTTCTCAGTTTCCACAGGTTTTTCGAAGTTGCAAATTTGAATTCACACTACCCCAACAGACCTATACAACATACCAAAAATGCAGAACTACATCACGCTTTGCGAATTTAGCCTCTTTTTCTGTCTATTTCCGACGGCCTAGTGTACAATATTGCAGTTTTATGTCAGCGCCATCTCTTGACCGATAGTGGAACTAATTATTTATTTATATAACAATTGCATGCTGCACTTACAGTAAACACCAAAGCGCGCAGCAAGCCAACAACATAACATTTAGCTAAAGAACTTAATACAAACATTTAACATAGATTTACTGCTATACAAAAATATATCAATTTCGACTTTTTTTTTTTCTAACGTAACTTTTGTTCATGATTTCTGAAAATGTGTGTGCTATATAGAGACTTCGTTCTATTTTTCCTGTAATCTTTACACAAACTTCTATCACAAAGAATTATCTCAGATTTCTCTTTGCAAAATTCGGAGATAAGGAGGGGAACGGTATTTTTTTTTTAATTTTTCATCAAAAGTCGAAAACTATGCGGCCTAAAAAAAAAATGTTTCAGAATGTGCAAACTTCGCTCTTTCATATGATCCCCACATGCCCAATAGTATCACTTCGAATTTTTCAGACCCTGTTGCAAAAAATATACATGTATTTTTATTTCTTTCTTATTTGCAAAATAGTTGGGCAAACGTCATCAAAAACTATTCCAAATTTCAAGTTGACAGCTTTAGTAGTTCTTGAGATATACAGGTATGACAAACAGACAGACAGACAGACCGACAGACAGACAGACTGAGTCACCATAAGGGTTCCGTTTTTACAATTTTGGTACGGAACCCTAAAAATCATGAAGATACCTCTAAAAACTTTCTTTTTACAATAAAAACCATACTACCGTTCTGATTTTTTGTCAGATTATTCTACAAGCAACATACTAAAGCACTAGTGTTTTTATTTTTTAGTCCAAACAATTTTTTTTTTGTAAATAGATAATTGCTTCATATTTTGCAATAAATTATCAGCGTTGTGTCATCGCGCTTCTCTTTCTTTTCTATGCAGTCCGACAGTGACCGCGCTTTAGGTCATGTAGGAACAAGCTTGCCGCCATTTAAAAAAAAAAAGTCAATTTGGCGCGACAGTACGTATGCCAGGGTATATATAAAATCTTTAATCCCCTTTAAATTTTGGGGGCTACCTAGAGTATCCCTCTTAATTAGGCAACTTCATTTTACATTTTCATAATTCCAGATGCAGAGCCGGCTATTCCGGGGAAAGATGTGAAGTCGACGCGTGCCATGGCTATTGTTTGAACAACGGAACCTGCTCGTTGAATGAGAAGCAGGAGCCATTTTGTCAGTGCTTAAAGGATTATGTAGGTGCTAGATGCGGGGTTCCAGTCTGTCTGAACAACGGCGACTGTTCTCTCAAGGGTTCAAGATGTAAAGCTGACAAAAATGACACGTTGTCCACTACTCCTGCATACACAGCTGAAAGAAACCTAACCCTGGCTGATTTAATTGCGAACTGGCGAAAACCTGTCTCGAGAATAGTTATTGTTGAAATATAATTGTGCCTGTTCGTTACAGACGACTGGGCTTTGTCTTGCGCAATGCACGTGACTTCCGTAACCGTAGCATCCTCAAAATATTGTATAATCCCCGCAGCCCCGGATCTGCGATTTTTTCGAATCGGGGCAAAACCTTGATAGTGGCGCCCCCTCCCTTCAGTGTTTGAAAAAAACTGTTAAAACTGCCAATGAGTAGCATTTTTGTGACCCTTTGTTAAAATAATAATCCTTTAATAAATTTAAACTTTTTATCATCTAATAACTTTCATTTGTGACATAAAACAGAAACACAGAAAAAATATATAACCAGGAAAGACTACAACTTTACACGGCATGCTTTCTTTTCTGCGAATAAATCTATTAGCTCCTCAAAGTCCGTCGCATAGGCAGTTTTGTTTTCAATGGCTAGGATCGCGAGGCCATATATAGACGATCCTGACTCATTGTAGAACGTAGATAAGTTTTAATTATATACTAATATATACTAACTGGGCGTATGGAAATAGAAAAGTTTGTTTTTCAAACGTATTATGTGATTCGATTACTTGATAAAAACCTATGAGATTGTAGGAAAAGAGGTTTCATTTGTTCGATATTTCGAATTCTTGTCTCAAGGATTTGGCGCCCCCATGAAACTGTCGGCTGGGGCAAGTGCCCCGGTTGCAACCCCCCCCCCCCCCCTTAGATCTGGGGCTGTAATTCCCTTGTCAGAAGTAAATTAGAATTTGCAGCTTGTGTTTGGAGTCCATATGAATCAACATACACCCTAGTAATTGGAAAGTTCAAAAGGCCTTCTTACGCTACTTGTATAAGAGAAACCACGGGTACTATCCATTTATGTACCCCACGGATTTTTTTATTAGGTATTCTAGGATATAACTCCTTAGCTGCCCGGCGGTCTCGAACACAGGTGACTGCACTGAAAATTTTACGGAATGTAATTGAGTCCCCAGAATTGCACATCATACAATGCGTTTCAAATAAGAATAGGATCGACTTAGCGCCATGTTGTGACGTCATAGCTGTCAAATCGAATAAATTGGGTAGGGTGAGCAAAACAAGATATTTTTTTAATAACATTAATTATTTAGGAATCATGAAAGAAGAGTTTTAATCTGGATTTCGTTATTCAATTCTGCTCATGTCTGCATCACTGTTTGAGTGTTCATCGTCAACAAATAACAACAATAACAAATTTAACAGGAAACAACCACGTAACATACGCACTCAGTCAGTAACACCCAACAACGACAAGGTGGCGGCTAGAATCTTCTTTACTTTCTGGTGACTGTTGTCAACAATGAAAAAAAGAAAGACAGTAGAATAATTAAAAAAAAACTATTTATGACTAATTTTTTGATGTTTTTTTTTCACTTTGATTTATCTAAGACTCGGTTAAACAAAAGTTATTGATACGCAAATAAGTTTTCTTTGCAAACCGTACTTTTCAATCAACATTTGACAGATAGAGGTCATTGACGTTCCTATTCTTATTTGAATGGCATTGTACTATGCACATTTTATGTCCCTGACAATTAGCTACGCCACCGGTCTAACCGCGCGCACAGACTATTCGCGACTGCACAGTGCCGGATGGTGTCCCGTGCGCATTCCCCGCTGTGTCGCATGAGCAGCGCAATCAATGCCCTTATTCTTGACCTACCTGATTGTGACGCGTTGACCGACAGATACAACCAAATCATGTTATTGTGCTCATGATTTTGTGAAAGACATTGTTTAAGAATAATTGCATGTCCTAATAATTTGTAATATAACGAAATGTATTTTTTTTTTCTCTTTTTTAATAAACTAACGCTGTGTTAACAACCTCTTAAGAGGTGATTGTACTCATCATTATGAATAAATTTTACTATGGGACTAAATCTGAAATCGCGACAAATAAATCAGCCGTTCCCTACATTTTGACGAGTTATACGAACATAAATTTAGGGAACCGCCGATTTTTTTTTTCGCGATTTCAGGTTTGGACCCATAGTAGAAGTTGTTCATAATGATGAGTACAATGACGTCTTAAGAGGTTGTTAATGTGTTACCAATAACCCTGTATAATACATAAGAAATTAATTAATTACTGTCACTGTTGTATAACCTTTGTAATTAATACTAATAAATAAATAAATAATCGAAATATTAAGTTGTTTTGGTTCCCAAATATCTTGCGTACAAATGGTTTTTTATAGATGACAGTTTCATACGTACGTACTTTAAGCCGTTGGTCCCGGCTGTCCTTCGTCGTTATGAGCCGGCAGAAGCCCGAAAGTGTGACAACCAGTCTTACCAAGGGGTTTCGTATTACCCAGTAACTGGGTTGTGGATGTGGAGGTCAGATAGGCAGTCGCTCCATGTAAAATACTGGTATTCAGCTGCATCAGGTTAGACTGAAAGCCGACCCCAACATAGTTGGGAAAAGGCTAGGCAGATGATAATTTTCGGGTTTAAAAATACGTTATAACCAAATTAAATTTATTCTCGAGTTTGACGACAGTTTCCTCTTTTATTAGTGTGTTAAACTTTATCATTTATTCTTATACTCGTCGTTGATGTGACTGCTTGAGCACAATTTTTTAGTTAGATTTATAATAATAATAAACTATTTTATAATCTGTCTATTGTAAAGAGCCCAAAAAGATAGGTTCTCTAAACCTTCAAAAAACCGGGCAAAAGCGAGTCGGACTCGCGCACCGAGGTTTCCGTACCATCAAGTTTTTAATTTTTCATCGGCGAGGCCTGTATTCGTCAGAGAATTTTAACACTGTGCACTGCGGTGTAGAATATTGCAGTTTCATGTCAGCGCCATCTTTTGACCGATAGTGGAACTAATGTAACTTTTGTTGATGATTTCTGAAAAAGTGTGCAATTTAGAGACTTCGTTTTGTTTTTCCTGTTATTTTTTACATAAACTTCTATCACATAGAATAATTTCAGATTTTTCTCTTTGCAAACGTTGGATTCCGTTTTACCACTTTGGTACGGAACCCTAAAAATACAAAGAATTAGATAACGTTGCCAAATTGAAGAGTACAACTGTGACGTAGCATGCCAATTGAAGTGACAGGTATTACGTTTAGTCGGTTATGAAAGCTACGTAAATTCAAGTGAAAGTTAAGATTAACTCCACCTTTAAAAAAAAAAAATCCTTGAAAATCATAAAAGTCGAGGTTGTCACGAAAGTCTAGAAAGACAAAAAGGTCGAGAAAGTCATAAAAATCACAAATCACTTTATTAAAGCCACAAAAGTAAGTCAAAAACTTTCTCAAAAACTGAGAAAGTCGTAAAAGTCACAAAAGTCGAGAAAGTCTTAAAGCCAAGTGAAAGTTAAGATTAACTCACCTTTATTCCCGCTAATATTGAACACGGATAGGTTAGTGAGCTCGTGTATAGCAGGCGGTATCCCTCGCAGCAGGTTGCAGGAGACATCCAACATTTTAAGCAGACCACTCCTGATACTGACTTAGTAGAGAAGAGTCGCGAGTGTAAGAACATTTGAACTTAGCGAAATAGCGATGAAATGTTCAAAACCCTCATCAAACGTATCCTTATCAAAAAAGCATATTATAAGATTAAAGACCACGTTGAAGACAAGGTAGTTTAGCAATAATTCCATCTGCACATGTGGCTTCCCTGGCACCTCATTAACGGCATAACTATGTAAATGTCTATTAAGAGCGTTTACGCCGTACGGCATTTCATACAAACTTTCAAGCCCCTATTATTCGAAATTAATGAACCGATGTTAATTAAACTTCATACGCATTAGCAGGATACAAAAGTCTAAAAAGTTAGTAGAGAACATTTTCAAAATGTCTTATTTAAAAAAAGATAACTGGAAATCTCTGTTTCTATTGAAAATTTAAAATCGGTCTAATTTGGCTGTAACACTATTTTTCAAAAATGTTCTCTACTAACTTTTTAGACCTATGTATTTTGCATATGCGTACAAAGTTTCATTAAAATCGGTTCATTCATTTCGAAAAATAAGGGCTTGAAAGTTTGTATGAAATGCCGTACGGCGTAAACGCTCTTAACTGCTCTCAAATTACGATGTTTATTTTTTATTTATTTTTTACATACTTTTTTTACATCTTTTTATTATTTGACATTGTATACCTCTGTCCTCTCATAGCAACTGTAATTTGAAAACGTTGTAAAAGCCAATAAATTTAAAAAGGGTAACCGTGGAGTTTCTTGCCGGCTCTTCTCCATAGGAAACGACCAATTGGAACCGTGCACCTAGCTTCTGACGTTTCATAAGTGCCCATGTAGGTTTATGTGAAATAAAATATTTTGATTTTTGATTTTGATTTATCGGGATGGGATGGGCAGTTTGTTGCGCCATTTCTTCTTCCCAGGTTAAGCACTTGGATGTGGTGAAGGCCGTGA
The DNA here is from genome assembly GCA_916614155.1 of Mesoligia furuncula. Classification (NCBI taxonomy): domain Eukaryota; kingdom Metazoa; phylum Arthropoda; class Insecta; order Lepidoptera; family Noctuidae; genus Mesoligia; species Mesoligia furuncula. The sequence continues at coordinate 11,689,374 of OU744820.1, read as the reverse complement.
AGGGCGGGCGTGCCGGGGTACTGTCTTATGTAATGTTGACGCGTTCGAAAAGAGCTGATTCTCAGTATAGTTTCAATGTATTTTGATTTCGATTCAACTGGGCAAACCGAGTTTCTTTAGTCGTAAAATAGAACAGTTATTAGAAAAAGTTACTATCTACACGTTTCCAATGAAGGTCGTGAAAATAGTAAGAACTCATCCTTTTTAAGTCTATCTTAAAAATCGAGGACGTCACTAAAGTCTAGACAGTCAAGAAGGTCTAAAAAGGCATAACAGACACAAATCACTATTAAAGCCACAAAAGTCGCAAAACTTTCTCAAAAACTGAGAAAGTCAACGGGATGTCGTAAAAGTCGCGAAAATCATAAAAGTCGAGGTTGTCACAAAAGTCTAGAAAGTCAAAAAGGTCGAGAAAGTCCAAATCACTCTATTAAAGCCACAAAAGTATGTCAAAAACTTTCTCAAAAACTGAGAAAGTCAACGGGAAGTCGTAAAAGTCACAAATATCGAGAAAGTCTTAAAGCCACGTACAGCCAAGTGAAAGTTAAGATCAACTCACCTTTATTCCCGCTAATATTGAGCACGGAGAGGTTAGTGAGCTCGTGTATAGCAGGCGGTATTCCTCGCAGCAGGTTGCAGGACACATCCAGCATGGACAGCAGAGGAAACAGGAGACGGCCCTTGAGAGAAGATCCTGTGTTCTGGAGGAGAGTGAAATAGGGTAATTGTCCCCGTCACGAGAAGCTATAAACTTTGTAAATAAAGAACTTTATATTAAAGTTCAATAAGTAATCCTAAATTCAATCAACTCAATGTAACGTACGTGTAATACGAAACTAACGAGCAATTTCACTTGGTCGGATTTGTGGTACTGGAACGCGTCTGACTCATGGAACGTAAACATTTGGGCCGCCATCGCCATTTTGAAGTAAGTTACAGAATACTCGGAATCGTGTGACGGCAGTAATTAGATGTGTGTGTTACCTTAATTATATCCCTATATAAAAATAAAAATCATTACAAACTGTTTTTTTTTTAAATTTGATCCAAAAGTTGCGAACTCGTGAATGTGTGTTTACATAATTTATACCTTCTCGTGACGGGGACTATAGCTCATGAGCGAGTGATAGAAAAGAGCTAGCTCTTTTCAATTGACGTCGCTAATCATCGTCGTAATCTCGTCGTCGTAGTAATTCGCGTGACACGGGTCAAATGAGCCATTTGACTCGTGTCAAGTGACTCATTCGTGTGCGAGTCCGACTCGCACTTGGCCAGTTTCTCTTATATCTATGGTACATACCCATTCGTCATCTTCATCATTAGTTTCATCTTGTGCAGCCGATGATAAGCCATCATCATCCGTAGTCAGTTGGATGCGCGTCAGAAGATTGTTAGCCAGGATCTGAAAGAAAAATAAGTATTTTTTTTAATAACACTATGTACACACACCAGCACATCCAGCTACTGCAAACTGTCAAATTTCTTTAGTAAATTTTCAACTTTATCGCTGAAGCATAAGGTTCAAAGTTGATTGGGAAAATTTGACAGTTTCGGGTAGCTTGACGTGCTGGCGTCTGTACCACCACAGACTACCACGGCATTTGTCTCTCCTTCCTCTTTTTAATCCATCCAAAGGCTGTCTTTAAAAGACCGCTTTTAGCGACAAGACCGCCCATTGTGTCACCCTTTGTACAATTTCTACAATAAATTATACTGTAAGGACATCATTCAATTCCGATACTTGCCCGTGGTCCCCCAGTCTAGTCCCCCTTGGGGTACCACGAGCAAATATTTATGCCCGTGGTAACCCCTTTCGTTCCCAAAAATTTAAAAACCGTCTATAAAAAAAAGTATTGTTTTCTTATCGGAAATAAGACCCTAAGATTTTTTATTATAACAACGAAAGTATACAATTATCCCTGGCTGCTATTTGCGATTGAAAATGCCAAAAATCATATTTATACAGGGTTATTGGTAAAACATTAACAACCTCTTAAGAGGTCATTGTACTCATCATTATGAACAACTTTTATTATGGGACCAACCCTGAAATCGCGAAAAAAAATCAGCTGTTCCCTACATTTTGACGAGTTATACGAACATAAATGTAGGGAACAGCTGATTTTTTTTTCGCGATTTCAGGTTTGGTCCCATAGTAAAAGTTGTTCATAATGATGAGTAAAATGACCTCTTAAGAAGTTGTTAATGTTTTACCAATAACCCTGTATAACAAGTGTTTTAAGCATATAGTTTAAAAAATACCAACTTTTAATTGAATATGACATCCCGAACATGTTCTAACTAATAATAAATAGATCTACAATTAAAATTGACTTGATAAATCTCTATCCATTTAAGTTCTATTCTACTATGAATTTTTTAAAAAGTCTGAAATAAAAAGTTTTTATTTTCATTTATTACTAGCTGCGCCCCGCGGTTTCACCCGCGTAAATGTCGATCCCGTGGGAATATCGGGATAAAAAGTAGTTATGTTAATAACCTATAATTATGTTAATCCAGGGTGTCAGCTACCTCCATACAAAATTTTATCAAAATTGGTCCAGCCACACACACACACACACACACACACACACACACACACACTCACAAACTTTCGCCTTTATAACATTAGTCTGATTTATACAACGTGTAACGTTAAATGCGCAAAACCTCTTAAGAGGTCATTGTACTCATCATTATGCACAACTTTTACTATGAGACACAAGCTGAAATCGCGAAAAAAAAATCAGTATCATCCCCATATAATCACGCCTCAGCTGTGACCTGACAGAGCCGCCAGACCTTCACCAGGAGTTGCAACACTCACCAGGCTCCTCAACCCCTCAAGCCTCAGGTGCCTTCTAGAAGGACAGGCTGCACTGAGCAGCTGTGACTTGACAGAGCCTCCATACCATCACCAGGAATTGCAACACTCACCAGGCTCCTCAAACCCTTAAGCCTCAGGTGCCTTCTAGCAGGACAGGCTGCACTGAGCAGCTGTGACCTGACAGACCCTCCAGATCTTCACCAGGAGTTGCAACACTCACCAGGGTCCTCAATCCCTCAAGCCTCAGGTGTCTTCTAGCAGGACAGGCAGCACTGAGCAGCTGTGGCCTGACAGAGCCGCCAGACCTTTCACCAGGAGTTGCAACACTCACCAGGGTCCTCAACCCCTCAAGCCTCAGGTGCCTTCTAGCAGGACAGGCAGCACTGAGCAGCTGTGACCTGACAGAGCCTCCAGATATTCACCAGGAGTTGCAACACTCACCAGGGTCCTCAACCCCTCAAGCCTCAGGTGTCTTCTAGCAGGACAGGCAGCACTAAGCAGCTGTGACCTGACAGAGCCTCCAGACCTTGGCCTGGAGCGCACGTTGTTGGTTGCTGAGGAGTTGGGGCAGTAGCAAGCGAGGGGATCGCCTTCGGTGGAGCCGAAGCTTTCAACCTGTAAGAGAATAACAGTTCTGGGTCAGTTTAACAGGACACACAGCGCGAATAGGCTAGTTGACAAAATTTCAATAACTGCTTAATACTTTAGCTTATTAGGCATTTTATCGAAAAAAAAGGTTTATTTATTTTTAATCGAGCATTTACATTATAAATTTCGCGTTTAAAAAAACCAATTTCAATTTGGTTCCAAAACGAACAAGACTGTCATGGCGTCTTGAATGACGTCACGCCGTGCGAAACAAACCAAAGAGCGATCGTGTCTTCGTACGTTATAGTTACTTTTTATCGTTTAAAAATGAACTTCTCATATTATAAGTAAGTACTGTATAGTGCCCCAGTGTGATAGCACGACTATAAAAACGCCAAACAAGTTATTTACTTATATATGTTCCAAAAACAATAGAGAAATATGGAAAAAGTGGCTAAAACTTGCAAGAAGAGATAATGCTCATACTTTATCAACAGGTTCAAGAATGTATTTTTGTGAAGGTCATTTTGATGTAAGTATTTCACACAATAGACTGTATTGTGTGAAATACTTACATCAAAATGATCTAACTTTATTAATTACTTAATAACTTACTTAATTCGAGCAAACTAGATGTGTTTTGTAGAATCCCTATTTTCCAAATAATAAATACATGAGTTCGGGTTAAGTTGTTTCACTTTTAGGAGTTAACGTTTTATTCTAGTTTTCTAATTAGTGTTACAAACATACTCTTTTTATTATTCTAGTTGCCAAATGATATGATTAATTATATGGAGTATCATTATGAAGGTATATCAAGTGCGCGTGAAACCAGGTTGTATGCCAAGTAAATTTGGATGAAGACAGAAGAAAACGAACATGCAGCAGTACAGAACGGCCATTATATTCTAAAAAAACAAAGAAAGATGATAATATGAGAGTGTCTGAATGAATCAAAAGAAAGTTGTACTCCAAGTTCTTCTCTTATAGATACTTCTGATACAAGTTTACCTAAGTACGTATGATATCAAACAACATAACTACCTAAATGATTTAAAGGTATTTGCCATTTCATGGCAAATACCTAGTTATTACCATTATAAAGCTATTTTGTTGTGTATCTTTTTCAGATATTATATTATATGCTTTCAAATTATAACTAGCAAAAACTGTATCAATTTGATATTAGTTGCTAAAAAACCAAAATGTTATCACGAACCGGTAGCGATACTCGAAACGTCAAAGACAAGTTTGGAGTTTCGCACGGCGTGACGTAACGCTTTCTGATTGGTGTTCACTGTCACGTGACTAAAGGTTTAATTTTACGAAATTTATTTCTTAAAAATATTATTAATCTTTAACGCTTTTAATAATTAAAATTGTTTGTTATTTTCTCCATAATATAATTAATCATTATAAACCTCTATCCATTATATTTACTCTTAATGGACACAAGCCTATTGAAGTTGTTTTTGTCTAGTAGTATTTATTTTTATAGAACTGTTACTTTATATAACTGTAAAAAATACTAATGGTCTCTTTTTCTGAGGGGCCCGTGGCTAAATAATAACAGCGGCACAGGTCGATCGATTAGGTTAAGCTACGCTTGACGCAATTGGTGTGTGGATGGGTGACCATCTTTACATACCGAGAACCCTCCGTGCCTCGGAAAGCAAGTTAAGCCGTTGGTCCCGGCTGTCATTCGTGGATCTTTGACAGTCGTTACGGGTAGTTAGAAGCCCGAAAGTCTGGCAACCAGTCTTAACCAAGGAGTATCGTATTACCCAGTAACTGGGTTGTGGAGGTCAGATAGGCAGTCGCTCCATGTTAAATACTGGTATTGCTGCATCCGGTTAGACTGATAGCCGACGACCCGTAACGACTGTCAAAGATCCACGAATGACAGCCGGGGCCAACGGCTTAACGATCTTTCCTTGGCACGGAGGGGTCTTGGTATGTAAAGATGGTCACCCATCCACAGACCAACCGCGGCAAGTGTAGCTTAACCTGATCGATCGACCTGTGCGGCTGTTATTATTTAGCCACGGGCTCCTCTATAATTTCTTAAAGGACTACTTAGCATAGCATAGTCATTAGTCAGCCTATAAAGTTCCCACTGCTGGGACTCAGGTCTCTTCGAGAGGGAGTGGGCTGTAATTCACCACGGGGGCCCAGTGCGGGTTGGTAGATGCGACATGTCTCCGAATGTTTGGTTCTAGAACATGCCGGTTTCCACACGATGTTTTCCTTCACCGTTTTGAGAGCAGTGGTGATAAAATTATTAGCACAAAGGGGCCGTCCATTAATCAGGTGATGTTTTTTGGCCATTTTAACCCCCCCCCACCCCCCTCGTGAAACATTTTTTTAAACCCCCTTGGTGATACATGGTGAGGTTTAAGACTAACCCCCCCCCCTTAGCGGGTTTGTCCGAAAGGGTAACCGCTGGCCCGGAACATAAAGAGCTAAGGAAGGTACATGTGTGGGTTTTAGTCAGTAAGAGTCTGACACTCCCTTCCGCTCCACAAAGAAGGGGAAGGGGTCATTTAATGATTTCCCAAAAAAAAAAAACCTATATCACGTGTATTTTTTAGTTGCTACAAAGAATCTTATTTTTTTTTAAATTTTTAAAATACCGGTATAAGTATAATCTAATTTTATTATAGAAAATTATCGCGGAAACTTCACTTCTTTCGTTGCCTGGCAACGGCGAATCAAAGTCACACTACAAGCCGCTTTCGATTTCGTACGCATTTGACGAAAAAATAAATACCTACACGTAACGTCGCTTTTCGGTTGAGTATCACGCGTTTGCCGAAAAAAAAAATACACGTGAAAAAAAAATACACGTGTAAAAATAAATACACGTCATATATTACTACACCCCCCCTCCCCCCTTGTGATATTTCGTGATTTTTTATGGGCAGCTCCTCACCCCCTTTTCGAGCCTCACGTGAATAATAGACAGCCCCAAAGTAAAGCACCCGTCTGGGTTCGAACCTACGACCTACAACTCGTAAGTCGACCATTGCTCTATTTGACTATACTTACTTGTGGTAAACTCGGCCAGCACGTGATCTCGTTGTGACTCAGATCCAGCTGCCGAAGACTTGTAGGATATGACGTCACGTACGACATAGATCTGTTAAACAAAGATATAAGAAATGATAATGTAGCGGTATCTACAACGCCACATGTGAACGACGCGTCATACTGACATCACGCAAAATCCTGCATCTCGCAAGCAGAGTTTACCGCGCAACTAGCATAGATATAACGGCCCGACATGAATCATCGGGCAGTTGCCGGCCAGACACAACACCCGTCTGGTCGGAGGATCCTCCCTTTTCTATGGAGGATAAGTGAACTGTACACTCTGTTTCTGTTACCTCTATGATAATCTTCAAACGGCTGAACAGATTTTCTTGAATCATAGTTCTCTCGATCAAGTCACCTCTCAAAAATATCATCAATCTTGGTTCAGTCGAAAATTTTCTTTTCAACATTCTCTGTCTCATTGTGGGAATCTTTTCGTGAGATTAGTGATTTCATATCACTATGCTGGCAGAGACAGAGAATTGGACAATAGACAACTCCTTCTGTGAGACCGTGATGGTCAAGAAGGGGGCCGCCGAGCGGAATCGGGAGAGGGCTGATCCTGCTCAGAGGAGGCGTCGGGTCGCCTTGGCGCCTAATACGCCGAAACCCACTTACCAATCAAGGTAGGTGGACCCTTAGGGTCGTGGGCGTACAGAGTGGGGACTCTGTCCGCCCACCAAGTGACCCCAGGGAAGGTGGCACAGTGGTCACGTGCTGCCGTGCATAGCGAGGCTCAGGGGAGGCCCCTTTACAGTCTCCCCAGGGATGTGCCTTACAGGTTTTGCACGGGGGGTTCCGGAATTGGTATTTTAAGAGGAACCGGGACCACCCCTATGTGCTGATGGTGATCACCGGGGTGGTTTTAGTGAGGTAAAAATCCCACACTCCCCGACCTCCCTCTCTGGAGGTCGGGTGCCTTTTGAAGATCGACCATCTCTTACAAGTTACCGGGCCAGCATGGCCCATAGTGTATACGACATTGGACTAATATGGACCATCGAGTACAAGACAACTAAAACAACTTACCGGAGAGAATTATAAGCCATATTCAGCCTAGTCAGGTTAGGAGCCCTGCAGGCCAGCGCACAGGGCACGCAGGTGAACTGGTTGTGCGCCAGGTTCAGGGCTGAGAGGGCGGAGCCCCCGCGCGTGCAGCCCACCGAGGAGCCTTCCACGACGCCGCGCCACGTGTGCGCGCGACGGGCCTCGGACCAGCTGGGGAGAAGATTTTAGAGTTAGATTTTATTACATTTAATATTTTATGCCAGAATGCCAATTTCCGTAATTAGAAACTTTCAAAATCTAATAATAATACATTCGCAATTTATTTGCCAAAAATATAAAAAAATATGAGTTTATGGAAAAGTAACTTTAAGGTGCCACCAGTCGATATTTTTTCCATGCAAATTTCGGGAGTGTATTACTCCACTGTTTGACATTGTGTATCGAAAGTTAAACATGATATCGTTTTGACTTATTATTTATATTGTCTGTACGGAAACAGAATAGTAAAATAAAAAGTCATTAATAAGTTATGAGCCAACAAAGATTCGTTTTTCTTGCCATTTTTAACGTTACTTTAGGTGTAAATAAGTAATAAAATACCTGTAAAATCTTCAAAACCAAAACCGTACCGACAAAGCTCAGTTATCGAAGAGTTCAATAAACTTTATTTGTAATTGATTTATGCTATGATTTTTTCATAAAACTCGATTTTCCGAAGCACTTTTCGAATTTTTTTACGCGCCTATATGTTCGGAATGGTGTTTCTGTGCGTGAGAACTTGACGTTGTTCGTGTAGACTAGCGTCTAACTGCTCATCACTCATACTAGCTCTGTCGGAAACGAAGCCAGGTGAGACAGCGTGCTTTTTGGCCATGACCACCAGTGAGTTCGAGCTCGCGACTAGTTTACTCTTAAATCCTACACAATAAAGCGAACGCTCGACAACCCGCACCGTGCGCCCGATACGAAACCAGCACGAAACAAGCTTTCAATTTACAAGCTAACATATTTGAAGTATAAAACACGGTCAGACAGAGAGCGAGAGAGAAAGAGAGGGAGAGAGGTGGAAAGTGGGAGGGAGAGGTAGAGAGGGAGAGAGATAGAGAGTAAGATAAGAGCAAGAGAAGTAGGAGGGAGCGACATGAAGAGAGAGTGAGAGAGATAGAGAAAGAGGGCGAGAGAGCTCTCTCTCCTTTTCTCTCAGAAGGGGGGAGAAAGAGAGTGTGAGAGTGGAAGAGAGGGTGAGAGCGCTCTAGACTGAGTGACAGGGAGAAAGAAAGACAGAGAAATTGAGAGAGGGAGCGAGAGAGAGAGAGAGCGGGTCTATACAGCCTTCTATTTTCTAGAAAGCGGATGACTACCGAGATGACGACTAACAGAGAAGTATGGAAGAAAAAGACACGTTCCACCGACCCGAAATAAATTGGGATGAGGGTAGGAGATGATGAATTAAGAAAATACTCACACAGCATTCCCCGCACGGTTGGTGAGAACGGGTACCGAGTCCTCGTCATCTTCGTCAGCCGTCTCCGACTCACTGCGCTCTATCGACGGACTGCGAGACGATGACTTCTGATACACAGAAAAACATGACAATATGACTTATGTATTTATGTACATACAGACGCCAGCACATCAAGCTACTAAAATCTGTCGAATTTCTTTAATCGATTTTCAACTTTATCGCTAAAGCATAAGGTTCAAAGTTGATTGGGAAAATTTGACAGTTTTGATGTGCTGGTGTCTGTACAAACAAAACGCTTAATAGAGAAAAATAGGGTCCCCCCTTTATAGCATAACTTTTTAAGTCATAATATTATTTTGCATAACAGCATAAAAATAATAATATTGTATTGTATGTGTTTATATGGGCCTTGATGCCTGAAATAAATGGATAAATAAATAAAGCATAAACTTCATTACGCAGAAAATCTTTTGGCATACACTCATTTATCATACATTCAAAACTCATAATTTTGTAAGTCAGAATCATCTTTAGGCATATGAAAAAGCAGAACCATCATATCGCAGAAAGGTCAGTCAGAATCGTCTTTTGACATACGTGAGTTCGTGCGAAGGGGTCTCAGTTTTAACCTAACCATTTTTTAGAAATAATTAGTTAGGGTCTAAGTTGGTTTAAAAGCAGTAAAGAGGGCGGAGGGGGTGCGCCAAAGTTCACCTAAATTTTCAACTCCGATAATTGGAAATCCGAAAATGTTCTTCCTAAACTTTTTCATCCTAACAATCACAATTCCTAACTACTCTGTCTCTAATGTTCATAATTCCGAAGCATTCAACTTCAAAATATCAGTAGCAATAAACATCTATTATACTTTTATTTGTTTTCCTATATTTTCTCAACATAACCATCTTTTACACTATTATTCAAAGTCATATCTTTTTTGTTTAGATTTCTTTTTATAGATTTTTTTTTGTTTATATTTTATTTATAGCGGTAACCAACATAATATACAAAAGTAACACATTTGTAATGACAACTTAGGATGCAAGAGCGAGCGAAGCGAGCTCGGGACTTGGGGCACCCCGACTCGGACAGGTTAGGTTCGAAGGGGATGACGGGGGCTCGAGTGAGCGAGCAAAGCGAGCGAACGAGCCCCCGTCATCCCCTTCGTGTTAGGTTCCTTTAAACCTTGTAGACAGAAATAGGGGCCCCGCGAAGCGGGGCTCCGTCGACTACGCCTAACCACATATTTTTGTAGATAAAAAAAAACTTTGGGATTTCTTTTCTCGGCCACTATGATTTTGCGAACTTTGCGGCTTTCAAATTTACACTAAAAAGAGTCTATTTTATCAAAAAAAAATAATAGCTACTATCAAAAAGCGCCGGGTGTGGAAGTACAGTGGTTCCATAGAAACAACTCAGTACGTTATGTAAAGCATACCCCCAAATAATAATCATACCCTCAAATTAAAACTATAAATATCATCTTCTAATATTATGGTAATTATGTTTAGGGATAAAAGCGTTATGATAAAAAACAGTAGGAGTTTCAATATATTTACATTAATGATATTATTAATTACAATTTTCGGAAACATGAGTGTTATGAACATCGCCGGTAGCACTCCAAATAGTATGAATGAAAACTTTACGATGAAAAATTTTAGGAAGACTGATCATTCGGATTACAAATCATTAGGAAGAACAATTTCGGGTAAAGAACTTTAGGTGAGCCAATATGGACCCGGACGGAGGAGGCCCCTATTTCTGTCTACAGGGTTTAAAGGAATCTAACCTAACCCAAGTCGGGGTGCCCACTGGGGTGCCCCAAGTCCCGAGATCGCTTATAGAAACCATTATTTTTATAATTCATTCAAATACCATGGAAAAATACACCGAACAAACAATATTCGTTAAAAAATAATTCTACTGTTATCTTCATAATATGGCCAAGTGAATTTATGCCAAGTAAAACTCTGCCATCTTTATAGTATGCCAATTGAAATTACGCCAAATAAAATTCTGCCATCTTAAAAGTATGCCATTGTAAATTCGGACATATAAACATTCGGCCAAACAATAATTATGTTAAATAATTTTTATGCCTTAAAAATATTCGTTTAAAGAAGATTATGCCAAGTGTGTTATGCCAAATAAATTTCGGAGCATGAATATTCTGCCATATAGAAGGAACCCAGCAAAATAAGCAATGTGTCAATCTCCACAGTCGTTTCCGGCTGCCATTTTTTGTAGATCTTTGACAGTGGTTAGCTTTCTATAATATTATTTGTTCCTATTCTAATAAATACAGATTGTGAGTGGCTTGTGCCATAACAGCCGCACAGGTCGATCGATCAGATTAAGCTACGCTTGCCGCGGTTGGTACGTGGATGGGTGACCATCTTTACATACCGAGAGCCCTCCGTGCCTCTGAAAGCACGTTAAGCCGTTGGTCCCGGCTGTCATTCGTGGATCTTTGACAGTCGTTACGGGTAGTCAGAAGCCCGAAAGTCTGACAACCAGTCTTATCGTATTACCCAGTATCTGGGTTGTGGAGGTCAGATAGGCAGTCGATCCATGTAAAATACTGGTGTTCCGCTGCATCCGGTTAGACTGGAAGCCGACCCCAACATAGTTGGGAAAAGGCTAGGCAGATGATTATACTTACAGATTGTGTAGCCATAGCGAATTGCGCGCTGCCTATGGAGGGCGAAGCGCTAAGCTGGGGCGAGGTCTCCGACGGGGACGCCAACTGCTGCGGACTGCTGCATTCTGAGTGACCCTGGTGAAGACAAAAGTCCTGGTTTTAATCATCACAATCATTAGTAGCGTTTTTCCAAAGACTGCTGGATAGAGGTATTTTTGCTCGTGTGCCATGTTTCCCAGCTTTCCTATAACGTGAACTTGTGTTTCTTCGCAGGATGGCTGGTAGCAGCAGAATGAGAGTTGCCGAAAATCGAGTTGAATGGCGTGCTAGGAGAGGCCTATGTCCGTATGTATGTGTAGCAGTCCACTGCTGGCAGTGGACTGCTTCAGGCTGATGATGATGATGATGTAGGATGATGATGATGTAGGATTATGATGATGATGATGTAGGATGATGATGAAGGGTGATGATGATGATGAAGGATGATGATGATGATGTAGGATGATGATGATGTGGGATGATGATGCTGATGTAGGATGATGTTGATGGTGATGATGTAGGATGATGATGAAGGGTGATAATGATGATGAAGGATGATGATGATGATGTAGGATGATGATGATGTGGGATGATGATGCTGGTGTAGGATGATGTTGATGGTGATGATGTAGGATGATGATGATGATGATGTAGGATGATGATGATGCTTGATGATGAAGATGATGTAGGATGATGATGATGATGTAGGATGATAATGATGATGATAATGTAGGATGATAATGATGATGTAGGATGATGATGATGTAGGATGATGATGATGATGGTGATGTAGGATGATGATAATGAGTTTGTAACCAGAAGTAACACATACTTTGTATCCCGATATTCCCACGGGATCGCATTATGAGTCGTGCGATACCAAAATAAAATCAAGCCTATAAGTGGGTAGGCAGAAACTAAAAATACCAACTGCTACGTTTTACACACACTCTTTTTTACCTATTTGTACGTGCTGCACTCATTTTACCTAAATACGTTTATCAAAGCTACTATAAATTAAAAGAAGTACCCAATTTGAACGTAGGACGCGACGTGGGACGGTGCCTTTATATTGTTTAGCGACTATCTGAAGAAATAATAAAATAAACTTATTAAGTCTTATTAACACTATAGCTTACACACGAATACACTTAAGGTGAATGGATACTGGTAGACCGCGAAATTCAAATTTTCTTACGTTTTTTGCAATTTGCAGGTCAGTGTCAGATTGTATCTTGATCAAAATATGATTCGCGGCAATAACAGGTACATATTTAGAGAATTATAATCATTAGAATCATTAATACATTCTTTTTGCACGCAAACATGTGAAAAATGTAATGAGCCTAAATTGAGGGAGAACTGCAATAAACTATCGTGGTGAGTCCCTGCGCTGTAACAAATTCACGTGTCAGCGGAGATGAGGGGTAAAGTACTGCGCCGCGAGTAGCGCACTTCAGAGCCACAATCAAGTTTAACGTGAACCTTACAGGAGGGCTTGCAGTAGACGCCCTGGGCGTGTTGCCAGTGATGACTTATGGCACTGAAACGTGGTCGCTCACAATGGGCCTTATAAGAAGGCTAAAAGTCACCCAAAGGGCAATGGAGAGGGCTATGCTTGGAGTTTCCCTGCGTTATCGAATCAGGAATGAGGAGATCCGCAGGAGAACCAAGGTAACCGACATAGCCCGAAGAATTGCCAAACTTAAGTGGCAGTGGGCAGGGCACATTGCTCGCAGAACAGATGGCCGATGGGGCCGAAAGGTTCTGGAGTGGCGACCGCGCACCGGAAGACGTAGCGTTGGAAGGCCTCCCACAAGGTGGACCGACGACCTTGTGAAGGCCGCAGGGACCCGTTGGATGCGGGAAGCACAGAACCGGTCGAAGTGGAGGTGCTCGGGGGAGGCCTATGTCCAGCAGTGGACGTCTTTCGGCTGAAATGATGATGATGATGATGCCCTGGGCGTCGGGAATCGACAGCCGATTCCCGGCCACCGCAGGCGCGGGCTTGCGGACGGCGAGCAGTGGGCAGCTCGCCGTCCGGTGCGGGGCAGGCGCGGGGCGACGCCGCGTTGTGTTCCACGCGCGCCTCACAGGGGTGGCAGCACTATCTGGCGGGGCCGCTGGGGCCATGCCTGCCAGGGTTCGGGCTGGTCGAAAGAGATACCGTGGCCCCTAGCACAGGCTACTGAAGGAACACGGGTGGGTTTTAGTCAGTAAAAGTCTGACACTCCCTCCCGCTCCGCCCAGAGCCGGACAAGTTAAGTTTTTAAGTTATTTGATAATTTCCCACCAAAAAAAAAACAAATAGAAGGTACACAGACACCATCAAGTCTAACGTGAACCTTACCTACAAACTCTATAACAACCATTTTAACCAAGTGTATGGGATATCCTATACGAGATACGACAGGGCCACTATGGGCCAGCGTGATCCACCATGTAGTGGGCCAACATGGGCCATCATAGTCCACTGTGTAATGGGCCAGCATGGCCCACCATGTAGTGGGCCAACATGGGCCATCATGGTCTACTGAGTAATGGGCCAGCATGGTCCACCATGTACAGTGCCAACATGGGCCATCATGGCCCACCATGTAGTGGGCCAACATGGGCAATCATGGCCCACTGTGTACTGGGCCAGCATGGTCTACTGTGTACTGGGCCAGCATGGTCCACTGTGTACTGGGCCAGCATGGTCCACTGTGTACTGAGCCAGCATGATCCACTGTGTACTGGGCCAGCATGGTACAAGCCCCTCAAGCCTCACCTCGTCGCCCCTGGGCAGTGAGCGCAGATGGTTGAGCGCCACGTTGAGGTCGCGCAGCGCGGGCGCGGCCCACAGCGCGGCCGGCAGCGCGCGCAGCTTGTTGTTGGACACGTCCAGCAGCGACAGGCCCGGCAGCCGGAACAGGAGGGGGGGTAGCTCTTCTAAGCGGTTGTCCTGCGAACGAAAGGGAAACATTTATATAGCTGCCATCTTGGATTTGGAAAGGGACTCCTCCTCCTTCCTCCTTAGTCGTTCACTCTTGACAGAGTGCTCGTGGTTGATGACTCTGCATTTTCGTTGGCCAAAGCAGCCCTCGCGATGCTCCTCCACTTATTCCGGTCTTCAGCGTCTCGGAAATTCTGAACTATGGAGGTTTGTGTTGACGCTTTGATAAGGTCTGTCCAACGCGTAGGTGACCGACCGCTTGACCGCTTGCCCTCCACTTGTCCCTGGACAACGAGTCGTTCCATGGAGTGTTCGGTACGAACCACGTGGCCGAAATATTTGATAATTAATCTCTGCTTGACTTTTAGCTCCTCAAGGATCGAAACATTGGTCCGAAACGCTGTCCAGGGAAATGGACTACACATTCGGAATTAGTGCCCCAGAAAACTATGGGCAGACGGTGATATTTTTATTTTAGGGAGTGGACCCTAAAGTTACGTTCAACTAACGTTCTCTTTTCGAGTGCTGATTAATTACTACTCCGTATTCGACATCAGCAATCCACAAAGGGCGTAAAATCACAATTCTAAATGACGCCATTTTGCGTTTCTATGTTGACCTCTTTGTCGACATCAACACAACACCCCCGAAAACCATGAAAACAACACCCATGTCGAACATCGATTATTTTTCCACTAACACAATTTTTGGCATCAGCACCCAAAAAATATGATGAAATCCTCATGAAAATTCCAGATGGAAAGACTTGGAGGGGTATGAGGAACAGGGTGTAAAGTTCACTCATTCTCCATAGAAAAGGGAGGATCCTCCGACCAGACGGGTGTTGTGTCTGGCGGGCAACTGCCCGATGATTCATGTCGGGACGTTCTAAAATAATAGTCAAAAATTGCCTACAAAGCTAATAAACAGATACAAACTTCTAACTCTTATATCTCACTAGCTTCTGCCCGCGACTTCACCCGACCCACCCCGTCGCATCTCGGCTATTACTTCGTTCTTTCTGACTTTTTTTCTTTTTGCTCGGCTCCTAAGAGCCATAGCGTGATGTTAAATAGCCTATAGCCTTCCTCAGGATTTGGGCTATCAAATACAAAAAGATTTTTTTCAAATCCGACTTTACCTCTAGTATAGATTTCGGACTGAGTTAAGAGCGTTTACGCCGTACGGCATTTCATACAAACTTTCAAGCCCTTGTTTTTCGAATTTAATGAACCGATTTTAATGAAACTTCATACGCATAAGCAAGATACAAAGGACTAAAAAGTTAGTAGAAAACATTTTCGAAATGTCTTATTTAAATAAAGATAATTGAAAATATCTGTTTCTATGGAAAGTTTAAAATCGGTCTAATTTGGCTGTAACACTATTTTTCGAAAATGTTCTCTACTAACTTTTTAGACCTTTGTATCCTGCTTATGAGTGAAGTTTCATTAAAATCAGTTCATTCACTTCGAAAAACAAGGGCTTGAAAATTTGTATGAAATGCCGTTCGGCGTAAACGCTCTTAAGATATATGCATGTCAAATAAGTTTCATTTGTTACATTATTCTGTACTAGAAAAACAAGATTTGGTTGATGGCCGCGAGAAAACAAAAAGAGGCCACCTTCCATACTAAAATTGGCATTCTCCTTTGTAGTTACATACCTACAGATTTGTACGGTACCCTCAGTGCGCGAGTCCGACTCGCATTTGACCGGTTTTTAGAGTTCCGTACCCAAAGGGTAAAAACGGAACCCTATTACTAAGGCTCCACTGTCCGTCTGTCACCAGGCTGTATCTCATGAACCGCGATAGCTAGACAGTTGACATTTTCACAGCTAATGTATTTCTGTTGCCGCTATAACAACAAATACTAAAAACAAAATAAAATGAATATTTAAGGGGGGCTTCCATAACACAAACGTGTTTTTTGCCTTGTGGTACGAAACCCTTCGTGTGCGAGTCCGTCTAGCATTTGGCCGGTTTTTTTAGATTTTAAACCAACTTCTTTACATTATCAAACAATTCATGCCGATACAAGTAAAGATCTTACCTGCAAATACAACTCCTGCAGCACAGGTGCTGTGTATAGTTCCGGTCTGACCTTCGGCTTCTTTTTCCGTCTCTTGCCGTCAAGTTCATCTTCAAAGGGATCCTCAGCCGTTGGGAGACGTTCTAACTTGTTCTGGGCTGCGTTTAAATACCTGAGCAAAAGTTTTTAACACGCTTTTATTAGGTCGACCTGTATGTAACTAACTATGTAATGGAATCTAAGGTAACTAATTTAACCATCTTCCAAGGGTCGTAGCGTAATGAAAATGGGCAGCTGTATGTAGTTCTGATGACAATACAATAATATGGTACTGTCGAACTGATCTGATGATGGAGCCGGAAGATATGAACTGGAACTTCATGATGGAATTTCGTATCATAGCTGTTTGGGATTTCTTAGAAAAATCTTGTAATGAACTTTGACCACATTTTTTGTTTTTACGTGCATTTAAATAAAGCTTATTTTTCTAGTGTTTTTTAAACTATTAATTTATTTTTCATAATTAATATGATATGTTGAGGGGCTTGTGGCTAATTAATAAAAGCCCCACGGGTCGATCGATCAGGTTAAGCTACACTCGCCGCGGTTGGTCGGTGGATGGGTGACCATATGTACATAAAATGACCACTCCGTGCCTCGGAAAGCACGTAAACCTCCCGGCTGTCGCTCGTGGATCTTTGACAGTCGTTACGGGTCGTCAGAAGCCCGAAAGTTTGACAGCCAGTCCTACCAAGGGGTATCGTATTACCCAGTAACTGGAACACTGGAAGCCGACCCCAACATAGTTGGGAAAAGGCTGGCAGATGGTGATATACATAAGAGTTTCTTGCCAATTCTTCTCCACAGGAAACGACCAATTGAACCGTGCACCTAGCTTCTGACGTTTCATAAGTGCCCATGTAGGTTTATCACACTAATATTATAAAGGCGAAAGTTTGTGAGTATGTGAGCGTGGGGGTGTGTGTGTGTTTATATGTTTGTTACTTCTTCACGCTCAAACGGCTGGACCAATTTTGATAAAATTTGGTATGTAGGTAGCTAACACCCTGGATTAACATATAGGCTACTTTTTATCCCGATATTCCCACGTGATCGACATTTACGCGGGTGAAACCGCGGGGCGCGGATCCAGCCATCTCCATAGGAAACGACCAATTGGAACCGTGCACCTAGCTTCTGACGTTTCATAAGTGCCCATGTAGGCTTATGTGAAATAAAATATTTAGATATTTTATTTTAACACTGCGAAGGACACTGAACGAGACAAAAGCAGAAGTTTTATTGTTATTACGTCAAGGAGCGTTAAGATGAATGGATAGTGGTAACCGCGTAATTCAAATTTTCTTACGTTTTTTGCAATTTGCAGTTCACTGTCAGGTCTTGATCAAAATTTGATTCGCGACAATAACAGGTACATATTTAGAGAATTATAATCATTAGAATCATTAATACACCTTTGTAAGTTAAATTTCAACCATAAGCACTTTTCCATAAGAGATTGGTGGTTGGTCTTAAAACTCCGTTCTAAGCTTACCTTAAACTCAGCATGGTGAACAGTTCAGGCGGTAAGAGCCTTAGCTCATTGTTGGATATGTCGAGTCTGGTCAGAGCATGTAAGGCTCCACTGTTACTGCCCAGTTTAGAGTTGACGCGAAGAGCCGCTTGCCGGAGCCAGGACATTCTGTGTGGATAAAAAGAAAGATTAATTTATTGCAGGTACGGTCAACCATACACTTGTACTGCGAATACAGCCCTTAAGCAGCACTTTTGAAATAGGTGATGTGATAACACATAGCAACAATAAAACTAAAGACAAAAATAAAAGGAAATTATGGCAAAATCCTTCTTAATCTTAAGAGCGTTTACGCCGTACGGCATTTCATGAAAAACTTTGAAGCCCTTGTTTTTCGAAATGAATGAACCGATTTTAATGAAACTTCATACGCATAAGCAGGATACAAAGGTCTAAAAAGTCTAAAAAGTTAGAGGATCGAAACTTAAGCGGGTGATACAGCGGGGCGCTGCTAGTAAAGAAATAAAGACGTTGTTAAAGTCAAACTGTTACTATGGATCAAAATAGTGTTGGACCTATTACACTACCCTGAGGCACCCCACATATGATAAGCTGTTTTGCTTTTTGTAAACGACTTTTTCCAGACGCATTGTCGTATTTGATCAAGGCAGTCGCGAAAATGTCGAGAACAGTACTTTTATTTCAACAGCTTCTAGTATATCCGCTAGAATGCGGACAGAAACAGTGTCGAAAGCTTTAGTTTAGATAAATAAAGTACAATTGACTGAGAGATTTGTGAGTGGTTGACCAACAAGGACCTGGAGGGATTGGAAACCGTTATTTTTTTTTTTTTTTTGAATCTGTGGTCTTTTAGCTTTATTTTGGTCAAACCAGAATATTTTTAGGTGCCGTAGTTCCCTTGAGGTCCCTTTTTGGTCAACCACTCACATTTAATACACATAACATCATGTCTAAAAAAAGGATAAAGTTATTAGAAACTTACCGTATTGTAGCTAGCTGTGCTCTAAGCTCCCTCCAATTCACCATGACAGCGGTAGTAGGACATAAAGCGCTGTAAGTCAGCGCTGAATCTCCGTCGCGTTCGCTGAACAGCGCTTCAGACATCGTCGATTTGTTTAGTTTGTAGTCCGGGTCGGGATAAGCCTGGGGGAATTGAAAATAGCAGCGTGTTATGATGTAAGAGGGCTTTTTGGCTAAGTAATAACAGCCGCACAGGTCGATCGATCAGGTTAAGAAACCCTTGCCGCGGTTAGTGAGGGATGGGTGACCATCTTTACATACCAAGACTCCTCCGTGCCTCGGAAAGCACGTTAAGCCGTTGGTCCCCGCTGTCATTCGTGGAAACTCTGACAACCAGTCTGGGTTGTGGAGGTCAGATAGGCAGTCGCTCCGTGTAAAATAATGATATTCCGCTGCATCCGGTTAGACTAAAAGCTGTCCAGAGCTTAGCTGGGGAAAGGCTAGGCAGATGATATCCTACTGACCTGGTTTAAGAGGAAATGCGGGTGGTTGTTTCTTCATAGAAACACTCTCGCCTGTTTTTCTCTAGTTAATGATCATAAAGCAATGATTTTTTACAGAATAATAAATATTAACTAAGTACTTGTAGTTTTTGATGATACACTATTTTTATAAGCACTAGAACCCTCAAAAAATGCCGATTTAAACCGCTGTCAACAGAGGCCTAGTGTACAAATTTGACAACTATTAATGAAAAAAGAAAAACATAGGGACACAGTATATATCCTTCATATTCATTTTATTAAACATCTTTTAAATTGGTTCAATATTGGAGGAGGGAATAGGCGAGAGCCAAACCTCGAATTATGACTTTTTGTTTAGGATTTTTCAAAAGTCTCCGACCGCATTTCCTTTCTTTTGAAAGTGAATAATTCTTTAGGCGCGTTGGACACTTTTTGAGATGGGAAGAACCCATTGAACTCGCGCCGCTGTTACCGTAAGCGACACCGCGCGTGTTTCGTTTATAAGACAATTAAAAAAATACCCGCTTCGGATGACTGTGTTCGGCTGTCCTCGGGATGTACTCGGTTTTAATGTATATCCGATATGTCAGTGAGTGATGGCAAAGTATTCTGTTTGTGTTTTGTTGTCACTTCTATCGGTACTCCCGGAGTGCCACTGTTTTTTATTGTTGTGCATGTCCCAAATAAAATATGTTTCCTTTTTTCTTTCTTTACCTTCGTCGTTTCAGCCGATAGACGTCCACTGCTGGACATAGGCCTCCCCCAATTTTGGGGGGGGGGGTTTGCCATAATCGCCACGCTTGGCAGGCGGGTTGGCGATCGCAGTATGGTATGATGGTGGAATAAATAGAGAACGCTGCTGCCCATTCTCCGGTAAGACCCTTAGTCGCCTTTTACGACACCCACGGGAAGTTAGGGGTGGTGCAATTCTTTAAGTCCGGCACCACACAGACAATTATTTACCTTAGTGGCTAGTAACTTGGCGAGTAGCTCAGTGAGCCCATGCGTGGCGCATTCTCTGATGGCTCTGCAATGAGGGTCAGTCGCGCCGTGCTGTAGTAGAATCTCTACTATTTGCACGTTTTTAGCGCGAGCTGCGATGGCAAGAGCTGTCCAGGGGCTGTCTCCTGAAAAAAAAAAGGAAATTACAGCTGTAATTATTACCGAGACTCCACTGTCCGTCTGTCACCAGGCTGTAACTCATGAACCGTGATAGCTAGACAGTTGAATTTTTCATAGATGATGTATTTCTGTTGCCGCTATAACAACAAATACTAAAAACAGAATAAAATAAATATTTAATGGGCTCCTATACAACAAACGTGTTTTTTTCGGCGTATTTGCCTTGTGGTACGGAACCCTTCGTGTGCGAGTCCGACTTGCACTTCGCTGGTTATTTTTTATAATAATAATAATAATTCGTTTATTTGCCAGAAACACGGTACAAAGATGTAATAAAGTAGTTAAGGATCATCATGTCTCGCCGACACAGCGGCATGCAAATAGAAATTTATTTAATTAAAATAAATTACAGATAAAATCAAATTAAATTAAATTACAATTTTTGTGTGTATTCACTTGAAATATCAGTTTTTTTTTTGTGTAATCTTCAATCAATCAATCAATCATTTATTTTGTTAACATAGGTATGGTTACAGATAGTTTGTTGTCTATATAATTATGTGCACTATGCTTGCCAATATATATGGCGTACAAAATTAACATAAAATATTAAAATTAAAACTCACTTCACAGACGGGATTAGTATAGATATCTAAGTACGATAAAACACATTTATCTCAACTCGTACTGCAAATAACAACACTACCAGCGGTAGTTGACCCTACTAAAACAACATCAAATAATTTTTTTTTTTTTTTTTTTATCATATTGAGGTATGAGGAACAGGGTGTAAAGTTCACTCATACTCTATAGAAAAGGGAGGATCCTCCGACCAGACGGGTGTTGTGTCTGGCGGACAACTGCCTACTGATTCATGTTGTGCCATTTTATACAGGGTTATTGGTAAAACATTAACAACCTCTTAAGAGGTCATTGTACTCATCATTATGAACAACTTTTACTATGGGAACAAACCTGAAATCGCGAAAAAACATCAGCTGTTCCCTACATTTTGAAGAGTTATACGAACATAAATGTAGGGAACAGCTAATTTTTTTTTCGTGTTTACCAATAACTCTGTATATGCTAGTTGCGCAGTAAACTCTGCTTGCGAGATGCAGGATTTTGCGTGACGTCAGTATGACGCGTTGTTCGCATGTGGTGTTGTAGATACCGTTACAATCATGTTTGGATATCGCTATCCATCACGTTTGCAGAGTTTCGCTAGCTAAGTCTATATTAGATCTAAAGGTTCATTAGAAAACCAGCGTCAGACAGCATCTGTCTGGCATTAATGCTGAAATGAACCTTTTTGGCGCAGCCGTAAGGCACACACTATTGTTGTTGAAACATTATTTTTATTTTGTTAATTTTTATTTCACGAACTGTGTCCAAATAAACTTTTTTCTTTCTTTCTTTCTAGATCTCGTTTTCGCGCGTTCGTATATCCGAAGATAGCTGATGACTGCCGAAGAGCACACTTCTCTTGGAATATCTGTACTTCCATGCTGTTAATCGGCATTTCAGAATCAGAATCAGAATCAGAATCTGCATTCGCGGTTTATTTGCCAAAAACGTAAACAAATATGAGTTTATGGAAAAGCAACTTTAAATCCTACTCAATAAAGTTCAGTTTACGCTACAACTTCCAACATTATCATAACTTGTTCAATAGGGCTAGTCACTCTGAAATCAACTTAATTATTATTAAAATAAAGTTGATATTTGTTTAAATTGATATAAAACTTAACTTTAAATAGACTTTAAGCTAGCTAGTTAGCTCATAATCTCACTTATACTATAACTTACGATCAGTATTATAAGCTGCGCGTGCAGGCGACGGCCCGGAGCTGGAGCGCGCGCCGCTCACGGCAGCCGACGCGCTGCGCGAGCGTCGCCGGTCGCGCGTGCTGTCGCCGGCACACATCTGGAGATCATAATAATATCATCATCATCTGCCTAGTTATTTCCCAACTATGTTGGGGTGGGTTGCCAGTCTAACCGGATGCAGCTGAATACCAGTATTTTACATGGAGCGACTGCCTATCTGACCTCCACAACCCAGTTACTGGGTAATACGAAACCCTTGGTAAGGCTGGTTGTCAGACTTTCGGGCTTCTGACTACCCGTAACGACTGTCAAAGATCCATAAATGACAGCCGGGACCAACGGCTTAACGTGCTTTCCGAGGCACGGAGGGGTCACGGTATGTAAAGATGGTCACCCATCCACAGACTAACCGCGGCAAGCGTAGCTTAACCTGATCGATCGACCTGTGCGGCTGTTATTATTTAGCCACGGGCCCCTCGGAGACCATAATAATATTAAGAGCGTTTGCGACGACAAACTTTCAAGGCCTTGTTTTTCGAAATGAATGAACCGATTTTCATGAAACTTCATACGCATAAGCAGGATACAAAGGTCTCAAAAGTTACTTAAGAACATTTTCGAAATGTCTTTTTTTTTTAATAACTGAAAATCTCTGTTTCTATGGAAAATTTAAAATCGGTTTTATTTTTCGAAAATGTTCTTAAGTAACTTTTTAGACCCTTGTATCCTGCTCATGCGTATGAAGTTTCATTAAAATCGGTTCATTCATTTCGAAAAACAAGGGCTTGAAAATTTGTATGAAATGCCGTACGGCGTAAACGCTCTTAATCATCACTGGCAGGACTATTGCTGCCAATAAGCCTGATATAGTGGTGGTGGATCGATCATAACCGTCCCGCATAATGAGAACCTCGTGAAAGCCGAGAAAGATAAACAGATCAAGTATCTTGACCTGGCTCGCGAGGTTGTCGACATGCGGGATGTGGACTCAGCGATCATTGTGCCGATAGTCGTGACAGCCAATGGGTCAATAGCCAAGAGCCTCGACCAACACCTGAGGAGACTCTCGTTGGGCAGCTGGATCGAGGACTTGATCCCACCATCGCCCTTTTACCACCAGACGCACTGCAGCGTACCATCCGCACTTGGTTGATATCCCCACGAGTCGTACTCAGCGCTTCTCCTCCACTTTTATCATGCGCACAGCCAAAGTGTGGAACTCTCTGCCGGCATCTGTGTTCCCTCCCACATTTAACCCATCTGTCTTCAAAGCGAGAGTGAACAGGCATCTTCTGGACACGCTCGTTCCATCATAGACCTCATCTATCGCTTTCCATCAGGCGTGATTGGGTCAAGAGCGGGCCCATTCAGTAATAAAAATAAAATAAAAAAATATGCAGAACGCGGTCATCGCGTTGTTTTGGTACACGGTGTCTGATGATTTAGACCTAAAACGTCGAATAAGTCTTTTTTGTGTACTCGGAGATATTTAGAACATTTTTATCATGAGAGTATGTGCATTTTCTAAAGCTCGCTATCAAAAATTTTAGTCCACGGACGCTCACGTCGCTATCAACGCCAAAATGGCGAAAACGAAATGTCTTCGTTTTGTCATCGATATTATGAAGTCCAGCCTACTTGTATATTATAGGTTAGTGATCTTAAGGTAGGCATACGAGTCAAATCGAAAAGGGATCGGCACCGTATCGCCTTTCGCCTCGGCGTCAACTTAACGTAAGCACGTAACCAAAGCGGATCAGAAGCTCCGATACGACGACTCGGCTACGGCTAGGCGACGCCGCGCTTACGGCTCGCCGACCGCTGGTTGATGGTGCAGCAGGCAGGCTGGAGGGGGGAGAGGGGCAAGGGGGGACGAAGAGCCGTAAGGCACCGGACCGCGGTTCGTGAGCATGTCCCGAAGCAAGGCGATTACGTTACGATTCCGATTTAGTGTGCGTTGCAGTAGGGAGTTTCATACAAAGAATACTGAATAACTCGAGTTGATCCCTTACCTTTGTCAGGGTTTAAACTCACCAAATCAGCCGGAAATTCGGTTCTCAGATTCGATACTGACCTGTTCTGACCTTCTAAATATGACCTAGAACCCTGGAACACTTACCAAGTCAGTCGGCGGCAGTGCACAAGCGTTAGCATCAGCTCCAGCCGCCAGCAGCCGCTTGAGCAGCCGCACGTGCCCTCCCCGCGCCGCGCACGACACGCACGCGTCACCACTGCGACCTGCTTCCACTACCACTGGGGTTATACGACGCTCCGATGACCAGCGATCCTGGAAAATATTTATTAAAAACTTCATCATCTGCCATCTGCCTAGCCTTTCCGCAACTATGTTGGGGTCGGCTTCCAGTCTAACCAGATGCAGCTGAATACCAGTATTTTACATGGCGCGACTGCCTATCTGACCTCCACAACCCAGTCACTGGGTAGTACGATACCTCTTGGTAAGACTGGTTGTCAGAGTTTCGGGCTTCTGACTACCCGTAACGACTGTCAAAGATTTACGAATGACAGCCGGAAGCTTTACGTGCTTTCTGAGGCTATGTATCGTAGGCATACGATTATATATGTATTCGATTGATTTTTTTGAGTCTTTTGAGCCCAATTAATGTTTTGTGTCTTTAGATTCCTATGAGTTCGTTGAATCTTTTGAGTCCTGAAAGTTCTTCGAGTCTTTTCCAATCCTAGGAAAATCGAGACTGTCACCAATGAATTTGAAAAAGATATGACCGTACTCCACACAACGGGTGCCTGAAGATTGACGGCGCCGCCGAGGCCGGCCCAGAAAGAGATGGCGAGATGACCTGGAGCCGCGAGGGCTGGTTCGAGGTGGGGCGGGAAAAGAGTTCCTGGAAGGATTTGGGGGAGGCCTTTGCCCATCAGTTGGACAGCATAGGCTAGCAAATCCAGAGAAGGACACGTGCGACAAGGATGGTTTCATCAAGGTGGAGAAGAAGAAGAAGCCTCCTTGTCGGAACCAATGCGGCACCGCGCTGGCGGAACCCAACATACTGCTGCGTCCAGCAATCTCGACGACGCAGCTGTACGTGTCCAGACTGCACCACTCCACGAAGGTTGAGGAGATCGTGGAAAACATGCGTGTGAAGACCAACTGGACTTTGAGGGTCGAGAAGTTGGAGTCGCGTCACGAACTTCAAGTCGTTCATGGTGCCTGTTCCGACACATCATCTCGAGAAGTTCCTCAAGGAAGAGTTCTGGCCGAAGGGTGTTGTGTACCGCCGGTTTCGTGGCCGGCTACATGACACCAGTCAGCGAAACACGACGCAGACACTTCGTGTGCTTTAGTTTGTTAGTTTTTTAGTGGAATAGAATAGAATACTCTTTATTATGTACACCATAAAAATTACAGACATATAAATATAGAAACTGTACAAAGGGTGACACAATGGGCGGTCTTATAGCTAAACGCGATCTTTTAAAGATAACGTTTAGATGAAGAAGTGAAGTGATGTTTCATGAAGTGTAGTTTTAGTCTTTTTTTAGGATTTTTGTAAAAATATAATTAAAAAGAGTGTCCATGGAGTTTCTTGCCCGTTCTTCTCCATAGGTACCTACGCTTTGGAATGGGCAACTAGCTTCATATTTTCTGACTGACCGACTTCCTGACAATTCAAAAGTGCCTGTAATGGTTTAATTAAAATAAATGGTTTGAGTTTGAGTTGAGTTTGAGTCGACGCAAGACCGATGGAACCCTCCCACTCTCAGAGGTCAGATCGAGGAGAGACAGAGGTCAGTCGCACCATGAAAATACTCGTATTCAGCTGCATCCGGTTAGACTGGAAGCCGACATCGGCAGTTGGATACAGGCTAGGCAGAAGGTGATCCCGGAAGATGATGCAGGAACGCGTAGCCTTGTAAGGCCTCTAACATATCAATTATAATGTTGTATGTATTTATAGTATTTTTAAGTTATATTCATATTGTATTGTATGTGTTTTATATGGGCCTTGATGCCTGAAATAAATGGATAATAATAATAAAAAAATAAAAAAAACTAGCCAAGTGCGAGCCGGACTCACACA
This sequence comes from Mesoligia furuncula, assembly GCA_916614155.1. Classification (NCBI taxonomy): domain Eukaryota; kingdom Metazoa; phylum Arthropoda; class Insecta; order Lepidoptera; family Noctuidae; genus Mesoligia; species Mesoligia furuncula. Next base: position 11,662,693 of record OU744820.1, on the reverse strand, counting down.
TGAAGGGTTCGAACTCGACAAAAAACTGGTTAATACTGGAGTAGCTCGAAAAATACTGGAAATATAATTGATGACAAGGTAAATTATTAATTATTTGGTTCAAAAACATCCAAAATAAGGAAATATACAAGTTATTTTTTACTTCTCTAAATGTGTAAAAGCACCATCTATGCAAAAGAAACATAAAGCAAAACGAAGATACTAACGCCATCTATGCCCAGAACGTATTACCAACAAACGAAAAGTCGATCCCAACAGTATTGACTCAACTCACACTAAGTGTCGCCACCTGTACCTTCGTTCTAAACCTACGAAAATTCGAAAGATGGCGCCAGTTTCCCTGTGTGCGGGATGCGGGCAAAAGTTGCCTATACGGGAAAATCTTATTTGTTCGCTCTGCAAATGTAGATACGATCTGGAGTGCGCTGGGGTAACAAAAGAGTATTATCTGAAGTCGATGACTTTAGAACTTAGAAACACCTGGAAATGCCAGCAATGCGTCTGTAAAATACCAAAGACAGGAAACACTGATACTCCTATACGATCACAAAAAAACCTTGAAGACAGCAACCCAACTACACCAACAGCTAATAGCAACGTTACTATGAGAAAGAAAACTATAAATCCCAATAATGATACAACTAGCTCTGAAGACCTGAGTTTGCTCGGAGACACCTTACAAACAGGGGATATTGCCATTACTGAACGCAATTCAAGTTTTACATACGAAAATATAAATTTGTTGAACAACACAGAAGGTCAAATAAACATGCAAAGTTTGAGCGAATTAATTATACGACGTCTGAAAGAAAACAATAAATCTATCATTGAAGAACTACAGAACACAATACAAACCGAGATTAATAGAGCAATTACAGAAATGAAACTAGATTTCGACGCCAAAATAAATACTTTAACTATTCAAAATGAACAGAGGAGACAAGAAATAGAAAGCATCAATACTAAAATAACAACACTGCAATTAGAAAACGAAAATTTAAAACTAGAATTAAAAAAACTGTCAGCTCAGTCATTCCAAGCACCTAGCACACCTGAAAAACATCACAAATTAGTACTCTATGGCCTCAGGGAGTATTATGAAGAACCTGAATGTGAACTATATAACAGACTGGTAAAACTTTTCCGCGACATAGTCAACGTAGATCTGACAGGCTACATAGAAGACATGTATCGAGTAGGAAGAAAAGGCACAAATAATAGACCGCTTGTGATAGAACTACTCAGTAAGAGAATGACCAAATATATCATCAGCAACAGCCAGTACTTTCAGGGAACAGGACTAGGTATTTCTGAGTTTTTAGATGCGAAATCACGAAAAGAAAGAGCTCAAATGAGAGAAGAATTATTAAAAGCTAGACAGAACGGACATCACGCAATAATAAGAAACCATCAGCTATACATTGATGGAAAACCTTTTCAGAAAATCCATCACAACATCAAACCTCTATCTCTTCATGAAACGAGTTGCCAAGGAAACCGTACGAGTACGATGAACAACACTTACCAATATGACCATATAGATAAGCCAAATGAACCTGAAAACTATACATTTCGCAAACAAAGACCTACCATTTAAAATACTTTACCAAAATTTCCAAAGTCTTAACAACAAACAACACTTACTGGAAGAATTCGTCACCCAAAACTCTATATACAAAGCGATATGTATCTCAGAAACCTGGCTCTCAGAAGGAAAACTAGACTTAATAAAGATTAGCGGCTACAAAATTGCATCATCGTACTGTCGCAGTACACGAACAGGCGGCGGCGTGTGTATTCTACTTCAAGAACATATAGAGTGCATACATAGAAGTGATATAACAGATAAATCTATAGAATATGTACTCGAGTTATGTGCATGTGAATTGCCTAAAGAAAACTTATTAATAATTACTATGTACTATAATAGAAGGGAGGAAGAAGTTTTTTACCAGCAACTAAATGTAATTCTCAAATATATAAATAAAAAATATCCTAAACTAAACATAATTATAGGCGGCGATTTTAATATTAATATACTATCAGATAACAATAAATCAAACCAGTTCATAAATTTTATGCAGGAGTATAAATTTACCCAATATATTAAAAGCCCAACACGTGTAACGCCAAGCACAGCTACATGCTTAGATTTAATATTCACAAATCATAAATTCAAAGATATGTACACAACTGTAGAAGAGTTAGGATTCTCAGACCATAATAGTACAATTATACATTTTAACTTATCCAAACAAACAAAAAGGACCACGTGGTACGTGAAAAAAAGACTTTACAATCACACAAATATATTAAAATTTAAATCTAAATTGCAACAAACAGATTGGAATAATATCATAATAAATGGAAAAGATATTAATAGTAGTTACGAAGCTTTTAACGACACCCTCATAAAACTATTAAATGAGTGTATGCCATTTATAAAAATTAAGTTAAAATCTAAATATAAAAAATACTGGCTCACTATAGGCATAAAAAAGTCTTGTGAAAATAAGAGATTATTAAAAATACTAACAACTAAAACAAATAATCCGATATTAACCCAACATTACAAAAAATATGAAAAGATTCTAAAGAAAACAGTAACGACAGCAAAAAAACTCCACTACAAAAATAAATTGACTAAATCAAATAATAAAGTTAAGACAATGTGGAGTATAGTAAATGAACGTACAAATAAAAAAATAGCAAGTGAGAAATATAATATAACCCTACAAACGAATAATAGTTTAACATCTGAACCTAAAGAGGTTGCAAATATATTTAATAATTTTTTTGCGTCTGTCGGAGAGCCCCCGAACAAGTCATCCGACAACCCGAAAGAACCTTCAGTTATTTGCCCTACTGAAAATTCAATCTTCCTCAGTCCAATTGATCCTTACGAGGTGAACTCATTAATAAAAAAATTAAAAAATAAAAACAGTCATGGCATTGATGAACTTCCACTTCCTTAATAAAAAAATGTGCAGATGAATTAACCTTGCCATTTTATTTATTATTAAACCAATCTTTTGAAGAAGGTATTTTTCCCAATCTTTTAAAAAAAGCTCTGATAAAACCAATTCATAAGAAAAATCAAAAAACTGATCCAAACAATTACCGTCCAATTGCGCTTTTACCGACTGCTTCCAAAATATTTGAAAAAGCCATGTGCAACCGAGTATATGCTTTTTGCGAAAAATACAAAATATTTAATGACTGCCAAAACGGTTTCCGGAAAAACCGCTCCACTGTTCTAGCCGTTTACAAATATATACAAAAAGCCCTTGAAATAATTAATAACAAAAAATATGCGGTAGGACTCCTATTAGATATGACTAAAGCGTATGATAAAGTACAATTTGAAATATTATTAAAAAAACTATATAGTATAGGACTCCGCGGAAAATGTTATGACTGGTTCGTATCTTATTTAAAAAATAGGGAGCAAATAGTTGAAATCGAAAATTATAATAACAATAAAAATGAAATAGAATTAATCAGATCCGACAGCAGACAGATTACCGCTTCAATCCCGCAAGGAAGCGTAATAGGGTGTTTCTTATTTCTCGTCTACATAAACGACCTGCCTGCTTATATAAATGAGCCATGTGTCCTATTTGCAGATGACATATCTATACTTACTTCATGCGAAAATAACTCAAATTTAAATGAAAAATTAAACTCCATACTAGACTCCACAATAAACTGGATGACTGAGCACAACTTAGAAATTAACTTCAATAAAACTAAAATAATACCATTCCACCCTCGCCAAAAAACACCAATAAATATAAACTTTAGCTTTAAAAATAATAAATTAGAAGTAGTTGATAATTTCACCCTATTAGGCTTAAACATTGATACGCACATAAATTGGAAAATACACATTCAGAAAATAAAAGCAAAAATATCAAAATTTTCTTACGCTCTTCGAGAGATCAAAAAAACGACGGACATTAAAACTGCACTAGTAATGTACTACGCTTATGCCTATGCATGGCTGAAATACGGAGTTATTTTATGGGGCAATAGTACTGACATACCTACGCTGTTTACCCTACAAAAAAAATTAATTAGAATCTTGGTAAATATTGAAGATACCGACAGCTGTAAACCCCACTTTCAAGAACTAAAGATCTTACCCCTACCCTGTCTCTATATATTTGAAGTTTGTAAGTTCGTGCGTAAGTATCCAGATTTCTTTACAAAAAGAGAAGATATACAAACAAAAATTATGCTTAGACATAAAAATAGACTAAACTTACCACCATCTAGACTAAAAATGCATTCCAATAGTACCCTTGTCATGTCCATAAAAATCTACAATAAGTTACCCGAAATTATAAAGAATTTAGACAAAAATAACATCTTCATCAATAAATTGAAACTTTTTCTTCTACACAAATGTTACTATAGCATAAATGAATACCTAAATGATAAGTTATAAATAGCTCTATAGCTATTATAGTCAAATAAAAACATACAGTATATATTTATAAATAATAATAATTACAAATAAATAAATAATAATAGTTAAAAATAATAATGATAATTACAAATAACTTTATAAATATAATGTAAATAGAATAAATACAACAATATAAAAATAATGTATATAAATATAAATATAATATAAGAATATGTTTATAAATATAATGTATAAGTATATATAATAAATAAAACAATAATTAAAATTCATAAATTAACTTCTGTACAACAACAGTAACTGTTGCTATCGTAATAGATTATATTATTATTTAGTTACTCTAAAATAAGTAATAAGTAAAACAAGCAGTGCCTTCATCCTCTCTTCTACCTACATTTATCTATGCTGTGCCCGACAGGGTCCATAATTGTGACTAATATTTATTTTCCATACCACCTATGTATACATTATGGTACGCAATAAAGAATTGAGAATTGAGAATTGAGAATTGGGTTCTGTACCATAAGGCAAAAACACCGAAAAGAACAAGTTTGTTGTATGGGAGTCCGGGCCAAAATAAAATGAATATTTAAATATTCATTTTATTTTGTTTTTAGTATTTGTTGTTATAGCGGCAACAGAAATACATAATTTGTATTTCTGTTGCCGCTATAAATTTAAATTTCAACTGTCTAGCTATCGCGGTTCTTGAGATAAAGCCTGGTGACAGACAGACGGACAGACAGCGAAGTCTTAGTAATAGGGTCCCGTTTTTACAATAATATATATGTTATCTATGGGCCAAAGTAGCCTGAAAATAAAGGTTTTATTATTATTATTATTTACCCTTTGGGTACGGAAATGACTACAAATGACTATACTCACATTGTTGTTGGAGGATCCAGTCAGTTTGCTGACGATGGCGTGAATGCCAAGGGATATGCCTCCGCGCTGAGGACTGAGGGCTTGTGTCGCGACGACGGGCGTGTCTTCCACTGATGACTCCTGTGTTCAAATCAAAGCGTTAAGAGCGTTTACACCGTACGGCATTTAATACAAACTTTCAAGTCCTCATTTTTCGAAATTAATGAACCGATTTTAATTAATCTTGATACACATAAGCAGGTTACAAAGGTCTAAAAAGTTAGTAGAGAACATTTTCGCAATGTCTTATTTAAAAAAAGATAACTGGAAATCTCTGTTTCTATGGAAAATTTAAAATCGGTCTAATTTGGCTGTAACACTATTTTTCGAAAATGTTCTCTACCAACTTTTTAGACTTTTTTATCCTGCTTATGCGTATGAAGTTTCATTAAAATCGGTTTATTCATTTCGAAAAATAAGGGTTTGAAATTTATATGAAATGCCGTACGGCGTAAACACTCTTAACAACAGACTGAAAATTCTTATATTTAGGACTAGCTGCGCCCCGCGGTTTCACTCGCATAAGTGTCGATCCCGTGGGAATATCGGGATAATAATAATAGTTTAGAAAACACTAGAAAAACACGCTTGGCCTTTCTCACAAGTGCAAACACGACGATGATACGATATTCTATCATGGAATGCCAGTGCCTATCTTCCGGCTTCATCATCAGACCTTGAAACCTAATCGTGATCAAAGTTCATTACCAGACTTTTGTAAGAAATCCAAAACAGCTATGATACGATTTTCCATCATGAAGTTCCAGTTCATATCTACCGGCTCCATCATCAGATCAGTTCGACAGTGCCATATTATTATATTGTCATCAGAACTACATACAGCTGACAATTTTCATTACGCTACGACCCTTGGAAGATGGTTAAATTAGTTACCTTAGATTTCATTACATACAGGTCGACCTAATAAAAACGTGTTAAAAAGTAGCCAAATAGCTTTTAGACGATCTCTAATAACTTTTACACTTATAAAAAGAAATCGTACTAACCTGATTCAGCTTCGGCGCAGGCGACGCCACAACGGTATGCGCAAGTAACGCATCGACCACAGACACGTTGCCGAGTGTGCACGCGACGTACAGCGCGGTCTGACCGCTGACGTCGCGCGCGTTCACGTCAAACGCTGCGGAGTACTGCCACTGACCGCTCACGTCACTGTGGTCAGTCAGTTGAAGTTAAAATAGTCCGTTGAATGAGAATATACAGGGTTATTGGTATAACATTAACAACCTCTTAAGAAGTCATTGTACTCATCATTATGAACAACTTTTACTATGGAACCAAACCTGAAATCGCGAAAAAAAAAATCAGCTGTTCCCTACATTTATGTTTGTATAACTCTTTTTTTTTCGCGATTTCTGGTTTGGTCCCATAGTAAAAGTTGTTCATACTGATGAGTACAATGACCTCTTAAGAGGTTGTTAATGTTTTACCAATAACCCTGTATATTTATCTCTTAAGAAAAGATGTGCACATAATGTAACAGTTTAAAATCACTTACGTGTAAGTACTAAGCACGCTCTCCGGATACGGATACTCAAGTAACAGCGTCACCATGGACGCGTGCCCGCCGATGCACGCAGCGTGAATAGGCAGCCATTTCTCTACCGTTTCTTGCTGGAAAGAGACAAAATACGTATTAAATTCTTGCTAAGCATTGTAGCGGTATCTACAACGCCACATGAGAACGACGCGTCATACTGACGTCACGTAAAATCCTGCATCTCGCAAGCAGAGTTTACCGCGCAACTAGCATAGATACAACGGCCCGACATGAATCATCGGGCAGTTGCCGGCCAGACACAACACCCGTCTGGTCGGAGGATCCTCCCTTTTCTATAGAGTATGAGTGAACTTTAGACCCTGTTCCTTATACATCTATAGCGTTACTGGTCAAGAAAAAACCACTGCCTTTCCTTTTTAGGATATCGCCGTCGAGGGAGTACCACGACGAAGGTGATGTGACGGTCTGATAACTTTTGCAGGGCAACATGGCCAGAGATCGCACAAGACAAGGTTTGAAAGAAAAACAGTAGGACACGAATATAGGTTAACAAAAAAAACGGTCAAGTGCGAGTCGGTCTCGCGCACCGAGGATTCCGTTCAAATTTGTAGGTATGTAAATAGTTTATCACGGGTTTTTTTTATGTATGTACTTTACGGTTTTCAGATTTTTTTCCTTTACTTGTGCTACATGATCTTGCTTCTTGCCAAATTTCATGATTCTAGGTCCACAGCAAGTACCCTATAAATTTTGATTCCCCTGAGAGTGTCGAAATATACGTTTTTTGCGGCATGAACGAACGTATATTTTTTTTACGTTAATTTAGAAGTTTAATTTTTACACAGTTTCATGGGACCGCAGACCTGAGTATATGGTTTTAATTTCAACTCATTACCTCCACGCGTTCCCGAGATAAAGGGTATTGACAGACAGACAGACAGACAGACAACAAAGTGAACCTATAATGGTTCCGTTTTTCATTTTGAGGTCCGGAATCATAAAAAAACAATATCTTTTCTTTTTAGGACATCGCTGTCGAGGGAGTACCACGGCGGAGGTGGAGCGACGATCTGATGACTTTTGCTACAACATGGCCAGAGATCACACACACACATGGAGGTTTGGAACGAAAACAGTGAGACACGAATATCATCATCATCATCATCATCATCATCATTTCAGCCGAATGACGTCCACTGCTGGAAATAGGACTCCCCCAAAAGGGGGGGTTTGCCATAATCGCCACGCTTGGCAGGCGGGTTGGCGATCGCAGTATGGTATGGTAGTGGAATGCATAGAGAACGCTGCTGCCCATTCTCCGGTACGACCCTTAGTCGCCTTTTACGACACCCAACGGATGTATGGGGTGGTGGTATTCTTTAAGTCCGGCACCACACAGACACGAATATAGGTTAACATAAATAAAATTGGGAAATTAGGGGCCATTCAAGTATTACGTAAGCACTACAGGGGGTGACATGCAGGGAAGGGGGGGTCTCATCATGGGGTATCATCATTCATCATCATCATCTGCCTAGCCTTTTCGAAGCTATGTTGGGGTCGGCTTCCAGTCTAACCGGATGCAGCTGAATACCAGTATTTTACATGGAGCGACTGCCTATCTGACCTCCACAACCCAGTTACTGGGTAATACGATACCCCTTGGTAAGACTGGTTGTCAGACTTTCGGGCTTCTGACTACCCGTAACGACTGTCAAAGATCCACGAATGACAGCCGGGACCAACGGCTTAACGTGCTTCCTGAGGCACGGAGGGGTCACGGTATGTAAAGATGGTCACCCATCCACAGACCAGCCACGGCAAGCGTAGCTTAACCGACCTGTGCGGCTGTTATTATTTAGCCACGGGCCCTTATATTATCATCATTATTCAGCCAACACTAAGTGCTTCCTCCTCACCTGCACAGCCTCAGGGAAAGACGCCAGCAACAACTTGGCGATGTCCACATGCCCGTGGTAGCAGGCTATGTATAGTGGACAGTACTTGGTGACAGGATGAGCTCGTCCATCAGCGCCGGCGTCCAGGAGTGAGGACACTGCGGCCGTGAGGCCTGCTTCTGATGCCCTGGAGAGAGGTTTAGGCTGGTCAAGACCATTCAAAATCAAAATCAAAATGACATGGGCACTTATGAAACGTCAGAAGCTAGGTGCACGGTTCCAATTGGTCGTTTCCTATTGAGAAGAGCCGGCAAGAAACTCCACGGTTACTCTTTTTCAAAATAATTGGCTTTTACAATGTTTTCAAATTACAGTAGGTATGGGAGGACAGCGTAGGCCTGTCAACAAGTACCAGGTACTTGATAAAAAAAAAAAATATCTACAGATCTAAAGTCTACATGGCCTAAAAGGTCCTCACATTTAAAAATACGAATCTATCAGAAGGATAAATAAAATATAAAAACCTACTAAAACCTAGTGATAGATTGCCATTCCAACCACTAATAAAGAGATTCCATTGTCCAGCTATGATTAGTTTGGAACTTGTTTTGACCTTTGGCTTTTAACCGTTTAATTAAAGTTAATAAATTATAATTAATTGACTGTACAACTTGCATTGGTACATGGGGGCCTAAAAAAACCATTTTGGCAGAATCCTAAAAGAATAACATAACGAATCATAATAGACAGTTAACTGTTAAGTTAATCGTATCAAATCCCATTGGTGAAGAATTTTTCAGTTATTTTTTTTTGTCTGTGCTAAAATACCAATCAATCCAATCCCAATCCCTTTGAGTATACCTACGTAGTGCAGCGAAAAAAAGAAAAACACGGACTGTCTTCGCCATATTATGATTCATAATGTTATCCTTTTATGATTCTGCCAAAGTGGCCTTTTTAGGCCCCCAGCTAATAGTAATACCACAGTATACTGACAGTAGTCCAACGGGAGAGCTTTCGCAGACCATTGTGTACCTGCTGCCTCACTCACACGTATAACAGAGTGATGTAGTGTAAAAGCGAGCTCAACCGGGTTTTGAGCTGTGAGCTGCGCCATCGTACTTCACCCATCTGCTTCTATACCTCGACTACTGCTACTTAACTCACACGTATAACAGTGATGTAGTGTAGTAGCGAGCTCAACCGGGTTTTGAGCTGTGAGCTGTGCCATCTTACTTCACCCATCATCTTCTATACCTCGACTACTGCTACTTAACTCACACGTATAACAGTGATGTAGTGTAGTAGCGAGCTCAACCGGGTTTTTAGCTGTGAGCTGTGCCATCGTACTTTACCCATCATCTTCTATACCTCAACTACTGCTGCTTAACTCACACGTATAATAGTGATGTAGTGTAGTAGCGAGCTCAACCACCGGGTTTTGAGCTGTGAGCTGTGCCATCATACTTCACCCATCATCTTCTATACCTCGACTACTGTTACTTAACTCACACGTATAACAGTGATGTAGTGTAGTAGCGAGCTCAACCGGATTTTGAGCTGTGAGCTGTGCCATCATACTTCACCCATCATCTTCTATACCTCGACTACTGCTACTTAACTCACACGTATAACAGTGATGTAGTGTAGTAGCGAGCTCAACCGGGTTTTGAGCTGTGAGCTATGCCATCATACTTCACCCATCATCTTCTATACCTCGACTACTGCTACTTAACTCAAACGTATAATAGTGTTGTAGTGTAAAAACGAGCTCAACCGGGTTTTGAGCTGTGAACTATGCCATCATACTTCATCCATCATCTTCATTACCTCGACTACTGCTGCTTAACTCACACGTATAACAAAGTGTTGTAGTGTAAAAGCCAGCTCAACCGGGTTTTGAGCTGTGAGCCGTGCCATCATCTTCTATACCTCGACTACTGCTGCTTAACTTACCTACACGTATAACAGTGACGTAGTGTGGTAGCGAGCTCAACCGGGCTTTGAGCTGTGAGCTGTGCCATCATCTTCTATACCTCGACTATACGTATAACATAATGATGTAGTGTAGTAGCGAGCTCAACCTGGCTTTGAGCTGTGAGCTGTGCCATCATACTTCACCCATCATCTTCTATACTTCGACTACTGCTGCTTAACTTACACGTATAATAAAGTGTTAGCTCCACCAGGCGTCAGGTTAGCTATGAGGCCGGCGCTGCTGCCGAGCGAGCTGAGCCGGGCTTTGAGCTGTGAGATGTCACCGCGGGAGACCAACTCACGTAGAGCTGCATGTTGGGATAGACGTTCTCGTTCTAATGCATCTGGAAAGAAGGAGAATGGTTTGTTAGAAAAACCCTCTCAGGAGCGAAAAATACAAGGAATTAAAAGAGAAATCCTTGGGTTTGGGTTGAAGGTCGGGCCAAATACTCTGTATCGAATGTATGTCGCATTTGGTTAGTATAACAGTAGACAAGTGCTCCGTGATAATTATTATAAATCTTAGAACGAAATCTATATGCATATATATAAAGTGTGTGCAAAGTCCTGACTGACTGATATATCAACGCACAGCCTAAGCCGCTGGTCCTAGAGACATGAAATTTGGAGGGTGTGTCCTTTGTGAAGAGTCCACTAAGAAAGTGTTTTACGAAATTCCAGCCCTAAGAGGGTGAATGGGGGGTAAAAGTCGCGGACAGAAGCCAGTTTATTTATAATAGGCTGGCATACTCAACAGGCTAGATGGACCGACAAAGCGACGACCATAAGAAAGTGGCTGGTATAGACTGGATGCGGGAGGCGGAGGACAGGGTGCTGTGGTGCAGCCTGGGAGAGGCCTATGTCCAGCAGTGGACTGCGATAGGCTGAGTTAAAAAATCAAGCGCCAGCGCACTGTTCCTTAACTAAACAGAAGTGGTGAAACGTTTTACTTATCAGTAATTTCAACGGGAAATACATAATGTTCTCAGTGTGAAACGAAAATGACATTTATTGATTAAGGTCGCTATTGAATTCAGTAGGCCTTTAACAAATATAATATATAAGTTATACACTAGATCTATTTTAGGCATAGTTTAATATTTTCTTCATAATATTAATATGTAACTTTGTAATGATGTAACTTCTATGTAATTTACATATGAACTTATGAATAAAAATTATTCTGTTATTCTATTCTATTATTATTCTATATAATGTTATTACACACCTTTTAAATACGATTTTACACAGATATTGTTATTTTATTGAATTTTTTCAATGTTTAATTTGATTTTTGAAAGACCTAGATGTCGCCACTATAGCACGATGGCTGCCTGTAGACCTCTCGGCAGAAATGCCGAAACCAACCCAGAATACGAGTAAGCGTGTTCTATTTTTACAACAAAATATTATCCCAACGATACCAACTCACCATGTTGCCTCCAAGGATCAGCTAGATCATCGCTGAAATAGTGAGAGACATCGTACGCAGCGTCAGCGTCTTCTTGTACAGGCTCACGCGGCGCGCGCGCAACCCTTTGAGCAGCGCGACGGAATCGAGCCAGCATTGTGGCCGCAATAGACTAGATTTCACTCACTTTATTTGCATTTGGGGGAAAATTTTGACTAAGTATTAATTTATGATAATTGAAAGTGTTTTTTGTCCTTGTCATTCTTTAGGCCAGAATTTTGACGAAACTTTAGTCTATATCCTTTAGTTTTCATTCATGTGTAAGTGTTGCAGCCAACTGGTCTAATTAGCCGTTTAGTTAACCGCCAAGCCTTTTAACTAAACGGCGTCCGTTAAACAAACGGCCTGAGCGCATTCAATATTATAGTTTAGGTTGGAACTGTAACCTGCGCGAGCCTCATTGGTCGCAGTAGCTAAGCCAGGGCACCCCGACCAAATGAGTTAGGGTAGGTTAGAACTGTGATCAACCGCGTGCGAGCCGAGAGAGCGAAGCGAGGCGAGCACTACTTCCGAAGGCCGAAGGTAAGAGCCTGTCCAGATAGGGCGTTTTACGCGCGAGTCGACTCGCGCGTAGCAATTTTTGTTGCGTCCAGATAGAGAGTATTACGCGCGTGTGTCGCGCATATGTGATGAGACGGATTTGACCAGTTATAAACATGGACTCGGATACAGCGGTTGTGTTGTGGCGTGCATACCGACGATGGAGACGCTTCACAAAAAAATTCTACTATTTCTTCCCAGTTCCTACGTTTAATAATTCTATTAGAATAATCTGATGATTCCATATCCCATATAGCTACCCTTTTCTCAACTTCATCAATAAAAAGTTCCGTGTCAAAGTTATCACGCTCCATTTCGAACCGAATACGTCCACTCGCGTAGTTCTGGACGCTGCAACGGCGCCGGAGTATCTCGACTCGCGCGTCGCACGCGCGTAAAACGTGCGAGTCGAGAGTCCCGCTCATTGCAAGCGTTTTACGCGCGAGTGAGGTAACGCGCGAGAGCATCTGGACGCGATGTATGTAGCTCTAGTATCTCGAGTACGCGCGAGTGCCTACGCGCGAGTCGACTCGCGCGTAAAACGCCCTATCTGGACAGGCTCTTAACTAAACGGCTAACTTAACCAGTTCGCTGCGACATATGCACTTTTGGGGAAAATTACTGAGTACTAATGAAAAAGTATTTTTGTTTTATTATTCTTAAAGCCAGAACTGTGTCACGGAAGTGTTACTACTACATTCTTTGTTGATGGAAAATGTTTGTTTTCACTCACTTATTTGTACTTTTTGGGGAAATATATCCGATCGAATCGGAGGGATCGGCACCGTATCAACTCGAGCCGTTCAGTATTCTTTGTATGAAACTCCCTACTGCAACGCACACTAATTGGAATCATAACGTAATCGCCTCGCCTCGGGACAAGCTCACGAACCGCGGCGCGTTACGGCTCGTCGTCCCCGCACTTACGTCTCTTCGTCCACTCTTGCCTCTCCGGCCTGCCTGCTGCACCATCAACCAGCGGTCGGCGAGCCGTAAGCGCGGCGTCGCCTAGCCGTAGCTGAGTCGACGTATCGGAGCTTCTGATCCGCTTTGGTTACGTGCTTACGTTAGGTTGACGCCTGTTTGACGGCGAGACGAAAGGCGATTCTTTTTCTTTCCTGCCTTTCCGATTTGATACGTATGCTATGCTAACTTTATCATCATCTGCCCCAGCCTTTTCCCAACTATGTCGTGATCGGCTTCCAGTCTAACCGGATGCAACTGAATACCAATACTTTACATGGAACGATTGTCTATCTGACCTCCAAAACACATCTACTGGGTAACCAGATCATAGTATAGTGTTGGTGATGGTTGAGCTGAATGGTGCTGATCTATGCGTCGTGTTCGTGAACGGGCGCCGTCAGTTGGGGCTGGTCATCACTTAGCTGCCTCCGCTTATTGTTAATTTTTTTTTTTAGATTGTTGTTTTGTTTCTATTTGCTATACTGTATACAGGGTAATTGATAAAACATTAACAACCTCTTAAGAGGTTTTTGTACTCATCATTATGAACAATTTTTACTATGGGAACAAACACGAAATCGCAAAAAAAAAATCTGCTGTTTCATGTTTCAAAAAATTCATGTTCGTATAACTCGTCAAAATGTAGGGAACAGCTGATTTTTTTTCGGGATTTTCAGTTTGATCCCGTAACAAAAGTTGTTCATAATGATGAGTACAATGACCTCTTTAGAGGTTGTTAATGTTTTACCAATAACCCTGTGTACTCTGGACGATTTTAACGCGTACGTCTTTTTTACATCGTTCTCACAATAAATTCAACATTAATGATGTAACTAATATTTTTGTAAAAATATAATTTAAAAGAGTGTCCATGGAGTTTCTTGCCCGTTCTTCTCCATAGGTACCTACGCTTTGGAATGGGCAACTAGCTTCATATTTTCTGACTGACCGACTTCTTGACAATTCAAAAGTGCCTCTAAATGGTTTAATTGAAATAAATGCTTTGAGTTTTGAGAGTTTTTTTAGTTGGGAAAAGGCTAGGCAGATGATGACTCCTCTATCAGCCGTCATCTCAGTAGTCGCCCCATATCATCTTTTACACAGTTTACTCATCCATCGTTTCTTTAGACTTCCTCTAATCTTATAGCCATTCACATACTCGTACATACTCAAAACTTGCCTCACGAAATTATTCTCACACCTCGGCATCAAATTATGTGAATTAATTATTATGAATCGGTTCAGCGGTTTAAGCGTAAAGAGGTAACAGACAGACAGAGAGACACACTTTCGCATTTATAATATTACTAGCTTCCACCCGCAGATTCGCCCGCGGGGTATGTCGATAAAAACTATCCTATGTCCTTCCCCGGGATGCAATCTATCTCTCTGCCAAATTTTATCGAAATCCGTTCAGTGGTTTAGGCGTGAAAAGGTAATATACAAACAGATAAAGTTACTTTTGAATTTATATTAGTATGGTTAAGAGACAAATAACAAGAAAAAACTCTAACATGCAATGAGTCGTCATGTGATAGTTAAATATCAAGTTTCCGTATAAGTAATGTGGGACGAGACAGGTCAGTCTGTTGGTTGATAGCGCAGTAAAACCTAAATTAGGTACTCTTAGTCGTGTAGCGGTATCAAAGAGTAAAGTAACTATAGAGGCAAAGAGTAACAACTCTGTGGTAAAATTTGCATGTATGGAAAGTGCTGCCACCTTGAGTTTGGTGGGTGAACTAAGGCTATACACCTATCTAGAGATACAAATATACATGTATCTATAGATATGCAATACATAATATCTCGTATATTCTCTCGTATATTGACTCGCTACTCATAGTAATATGCATACTTACTTACTATGAGTAGCAACAAAACTTAACAAAACAAATAACAGTAACAAGTAACAACCAAAACAGAAATAATTGAGATAAACTCGGAATTACGGGAAGCGCATCAAAGTCGGAAAAGCCGGAATTGACAATGGCGGATGCCTGCAATGTTGCCAACAGATAAACTAGCTCTCCACCAGATTCAACTTCAAAAAACACCAGAAAACCAGTAATAAAAATCGGCCCTACTACAAAATTCGCTAAAATTTCCACTAAATAAATTTTTGGTTTTTGTGAAAGGAAACAGTAATTAAAGTAGTTATATTAGTAAAAAAATTCTTTATTATCACGTAATAAAATATTTAAAATCAGTAAATCACCATAAAATATTATTAGTAAATCATCAAGTCAAGATGAGGAACATAACTGTTGACTGTCGTTAGTTATTTTTATCTTATTTTGACATTTTAATTAATTTTGACGATGATATTTTGCTCTTATATTTATCTAATTTAATTGTATTTTTATATGTTTAATAATTAACAGCTACAATTAATTTAATAATTGATAAAATCTTATTATACTTTATACATATTTGTACGCCGTAAAGGTAAAACATGACTGTGATCCTTTCTCCGATGTACACTTAACATCTTGCATGCTTTGTGTGTGCATACTCATGTTTCTGACAAATAAATGAACTCTGAACTCTGAACTCTGAATACACATTATTCAATAAGAACAACAACTAGGATAAAAAAGTGATATTCTAAAATTCGTCTTCAGATGAATTTTTGTCTGCACCATCATCGGTTTCACATTTATATGATTCTTGGGTACTGATTTGTTATAGAACTTTTATTAGAATTTAATAACACAGTAAAAGTAAATATTTCTGAAAATTAAATGAAGTAAAAATAATATATTTCGTAATGTTTTAGTGGTTTACTGGTTGAGTGATAGCATTTTCAGTAATTAAAACTGAATTCTACTAAACCACTAGAAAAACCACCAGCTACTAAAAGCAATATTTCGCCACTAAAAGGGGGGTCGAAACCATCAGTGTTAGTGGAAAATTCACTAAGTTGGTAACACTGGATGGCCGGCGACAATGACAATTGTTTGATAAACAAGACAAGATGGCTGCCAAGTTTTTTTAACCCACCAAACTCCAGATGTCGCTGTCGTCTGTGGAAATGATGACAGTGTTAAGTGTGCCCCCCCTGAGCGGTATCTACAACGCCACATGCGAACAACGCGTCATTCTGACGTCACGCAAAATCCTGCATCTCGCAAGCAGAGTTTACCGCGCAACTAGCATTGATACAACGGCCCGACATGAATCATGGGACAGTTGCCCGCCAGACACAACACCCGTCTGGTCGGAGGATCCTCCCTTTTCTCTAGAGTATGAGTGAACTTTACACTCTGTTCCTCATACCTCTATAGTTTACATTATCTAGCAATTATTTATATCCGTACCTGAAATAAAGTCCGTAATATTACGCTAATAGACTTAAAAAAAAAAATAATAATAATATGTACAAACGCCATCACATCAAGCTACCCGAATGTGTCAAAGGAGATTGACCAAAAGCAGTCTTGAAAAGTTGCACGTATGAAAACCAAATTAATATACAAATTATTTGCTTATTTTTTACAAGCTTTTCACTTCAGGAATTTTGTTTTCGTATCCGGAATTATGATTTTAAGATAAACAGTAAATTAACGATTGCTAGGCATATTTCCGTATAGTCATGATGGACGTTTCGTTCTCTTCATTTGTACGAGTTACGTAAGTATGAGCCTTTACATAAAAACATCACAAAAATGATATTAAACTCCTAGATAGCTAAATAATTAGTAATATCATAATATATGTATTTCATAGTTCCGTTGTGAAAATGTTTATTTTTTTGTTTCGTCTCACGCAGATGCAACTGTCAAGGCAGATGACAGACGTACCGGTAGGGATGACGATTATCCCTAAACAAGATCGATTTTTAAATCTATCCGAATCGCAGGAAAGAATCGATTCAGCAATAAATTGAGTTCCTTCTGATAGATCTGTTCCCGCCGTTATTCTACATCGACAGCTTTACTATAGATAATCACTTATTCGTTTTAGTGTTGTCAGCATAATTAGTCAAATGTAATGAATAATCGAATACGAAATAAATTAAATAATATTCTTGGTTACAAAAAACCGGGCAAGAGCGAGTCGGACTCGCTCACCGAGGGTTCCGTAACATCCGGGTTTATGCATAAGGTTTATGTTTATGAAATTAAAGGTTTTTTTTATATTTTTTTATATTTGAGTTGGTTGAATAAAAGGTAAATTGCGGTTTACGATTTATGACGTATTAAAAAAAAACTACTTACTAGATCTCGTTCAAACCAATTTTCGGTGGAAGTTTACATGGTATTGTACATCATATATTTTTTTTAGTTTTATCATTCTCTTATTTTAGAAGTTACACACATTTTATACTTTGGAAGTGTCTCTCACGCAAACTATTCAGTTTAGAAAAAAATGATATAAGAAACCTCAATATCATTTTTGAAGACCTATCCATAGATACCTCACACGTATGGGTTCGACGAAAAAAAATTTTTTTAGTATCAGTTCTAAGTATGGGGAACCCCAAAATTTATTGTTTTTTTTTCTATTTTTGTGTGAAAATCTTAATGCGGTTCACATCTACTTACCAAGTTTCAACAGAATAGTTCTTATGGTTTCGGAGAAAAGTGGCTGTGACATACGGACGGACAGACAGACAGACGGACAGACAGACAGACAGACATGACGAATCTATAAGGGTTCCGTTTTTTGCCATTTGGCAACGGAACCCTAAAAACAGAATAAAGAAACTGCGTATCAAAACTTTAAAGTTACAATCCGCAGGAAAAACATCGGAACTCGTTTTCAAGTTTCTAAAATCGATTTAAAAAATCTATTATTCATTGTTTATGATGGATAAAGAAAAAATCAATTTACTTGACCTATAAAATCGATTCTAGATCGCCATTCCTAAGCCGGCGCCTGCGGAAGCCGCCATTACTGTTTATGTGTCGATTGAGAATAGTCACCGCGATTAATCTCTCCACTTAAATGGTAATACTTACGGAAATTCGTTGGTGTTTGTTTTAAACAACTTAGCATGTTTCATGTAACTTACGACAGGACGTTTTCATATTTAATCTGTGGTCATTTTATAAGTTGCGAGTAGTTTAGACATAATTTTTAGGTTATCTCCGAATTTGTTTAATTACTTTAAAACTCGGATACTTGTGTGAAAATTAACACTTTTATTTAATAGTATTTAAAGCGTGGTCTATAATAAATAAAGATTTATTGTGTTTCAACTTAAGACGGATTTCCATACATCGTTGGTCATGATCCTTTCCCCAATCAACTTTGAACTTTATACTTTAGCGATAAAGTTGAAAATCGATTGAAGAAATTTGACAGATTGTAGGAGCTTGATGTGCTGGCGTCTGTGCATTACATAAAACGGTCAAGTGCGAGTCGGACTCCGTTCAAATCGTTCCGTACAAAGTAGGTATGGTAACTACGAATAATAAAAAGTCAGGAAGCGTAACTATGAACAAAATCAACGAGAAATTCGGCTTCAAACTTCACTGCCAAGTTTGGAGTCGAATGTCTCGTTGATTTTGTTCATAGTTACGCTTCCTGACTTTTTATTATTCGTAATTACATACCTACAAACAGTTTTAACAATAACCCTGTATAACAAACATCCAAATTGAAAACTTCCTCCTTTATTGAAGTCGTTTAAAAAGAATGATCCTCCTTTATTCTTGTGTTCGCAAAAATGCAAATACTCTATAATCTATAGGTATCAGTCGATGAGGCTTCTCGATACAACGTAGGTATTAAGTTACGTAATAGACTTAGGTGTATCCGTATCACTTTGGCGACCTGTCCGTCTTCTGGCTGTCGGTATGTCTTGTTATTTCTTTGATCTATACATACATAATTATCTATATATACATATAAGAAAGTCGTGTTAGTTACACTATTTATAACTCTAGAACTTCTGAACATATTTGGCTGAAAATTGGTGGGGAGGTAGCTTAGAACCAGGAGACGGACGTATGATACTTTTTTCTTTTTTTTTATGCTTTTATTTACTGATAGGAGTAGTGCAGGAGTAGGTTAGGAGTAGAGTAGGTGTAGGGTAGAAGCAGGGTAGAATAGAGTAGGAATAGGGTAGATGGGAGTAGGGTAGAAGTAGTGTAAGAGTAGGGTAGGAGTAGGGTAGGAGTAGTGTAGGAGTAGGGTAGGGGTAGGGTAGGGTAAGGGTAGGACACCACGCGAACGAACTAGCGCCGGGCAGCTAGTATACATACAAACAAACAAATATACACTGTGTTCTTCACGTTATCCATAAACTTTGCCAAACGTTTCTATAGCTTTTACAAATTAAATCTAACAAAGTAAGTAGTACTTAAAAATGCTTCGTTACAAAGACATTTGTAATTTCATTTAATGAAATTTAATTGAGCTATGCAGTAAGAATCAGTAATACAACTTGTTAAGTTAGTACAACGCGGTCACATTAACAGCGTTTACGCCGTACGGCATTTCATACAAACTTTCAAGCCCTTATTTTTCGAAATGAATGAACCGATTTTAATGAAACTTCATACGCATAAGCAAGATACCAGAGGTCTAAAAAGTTAGTAGAGAACATTTTAGAAATGTCTTATTTAAAAAAAGATAACTTGAAATCTCTGTTTCTAATTGGATAATTTAAAATCGGTCTAATTTGGCTGTAACATTATTTTTCTAAAATGTTCTCTACTAACTATTTAGACCTCTGTATCTTGCTTATGCGGATGAAGTTTCATTCAAATCGGTTCATTCATTTCGAAAATAAGGGCTTGAAAGTTTGTATGAAATGCCGTACGGCGTAAACGCTCTTAACTCGACGCTTGGCGTTGATGACGTCATTTTAGTTTTTTGGTAATATATCTAAATATACCAAATAAAAAAGTATAATTTGAACAACAACAGAAAATTAGCCAAATTATCGACGCACGTATCGGTAACAAAGACAAAGACAAAGGCCTAACACTTGCTGGGCGAGCTAAGGAATGCGGGCCTCGCATTCCAGAGATGCGTCAAGTTAATGTGACCGCATTGTATAAACCTAAAATGTCAAGATTTCATGAAATAGTCATTCAGTGGGATTACTTGGTCTTAGAGAGTTGTGTGGATGACTTTAATGATTCTAATTCTGTAAATACATATTTGTTACAGTCGCGAATCATATTTTAATCAAAGTACAACTTAATACTGACCAGCAAATTGCAAAAAACGTAAAAAATATTGACGATCGCGGGTTACGCATGAATGCTAGAAATAAGATCCCGAACGTACAATGTATTCGCCAGAAGGGCAAAGTATCTGCCAATTGACTTTATTAACCGCAATTGATCCACTTCTCTCAACGCAGTTAAGACGAAATATCTACATACATAACATCATGCCTGGAATCCCGCAAGGGATAGACAGAGGTCCGGTACTGTAAGAGATCCGCGCTTTTGCAGTACCGGGAATTTTATATTAAACTTAGGATATTATCTCTATAAATATATAAAACTCAAAGGTGACTGACTGACTGACTGACATAGTGATCTATCAACGCACAGCCCAAACCACTGGAGGGATCGGGCTGAAATTTGGCATGCAGGTAGATGTTATGACGTAGGCATCCGCTAAGAAAGGATTTTGATAAATTCTACCTTCAAGGGGATAAAATAGGGGATGAAAATTTGTATGAAACTTTGTCAATTTTAAACCGATCGGGCTGAGACATTGCATGCATATAGCTACTATGACGTAGGCATCCCCTAAGAAAGGATTTTGATAAATTCAACCCCCATGGGGATAAAATAAGGGATGATGGAGGATGTAAATGTATTAGTTTTTTTTTAATAATACTTAACGCGAGCGAAGCCGCGGGCAAAAGCTAGTTTATTTATATGTATACAGGGTTATTGGAAAAACGCCAACAACCTCTTAAGATGTCATTGTACTCATCATTACGAATAACTTTCACTATGGATTCAAACCTGAAATCACGAAAAAATAAATCAGCTGTTCCCTACATTTATGTTAGTATAACTCGTCAAAATGTAGGGAACAGCTGATTATTTTTTCGTGATTTCAGGTTTGGATCCATAGTGAAAGTTATTCATAATGATGAGTACAATGACAAGAGGTTGTTGGTGTTTTTCCATTAACCCTGTATACTTTATTGTACACCAGAAAAACCATAACAAAAAAAAAAAACGGTATTATTTCTATTAAAGAAACTACGCATCTCTCTCTCTCTCTTCTATTCCTGTAAATACAGGGCGTTAGGGACATAGACGCGCGAAGTCATCATCTGCCTAGCCTTTTCACATCTATGTTGGGGTCAGCTTCCAGTCTAACCGGATGCAGCTGTCTAACCGATGGCAGCTGAATACCAGTATTTTACATGAAGCGACTGCCTATCTGACTTCACAACAGAGTTACAACCCCATTTCACCTGCTCGAGCCCCACCTGGCATGACATGCAAACGTTTCGTGTCTAGCCTAAAATGAGCTTCTGGGCTAAAAATAAATATCTGACAAGCTCTTTAGGTATTCGTCGTATGTCTGGATTGTGTCTAGATTTAATTGAGTTATTCCGGTCTGATCCCCTGACAACCCTCCCTCCTCAATCCCCTGTTTGTTCGTCTTCTGTTTTAATCTCTGTCTTATCCACTATAAACTAATCTCATTCCGGTTTGATCCGTTTTTAGGGTTCCGTACCGAAATGGTAAAAACGGGACCCTATTACTAAGATTTCGCTGTCTGTCCGTCCGTCCGTCTGTCTGTCACCAGGCTGTATCTCAAGAACCGCGATAGCTAGTTGAAATTTTTCTCAAATTATGTATTTCTGTTGCCGCTATAACAACAAATATTAAAAACAAAATAAAATAAATATTTATACCTATAGAACGTGTTTTTTTCGGCGTTTTTGCCTTGTGGTAAGGAACCCTTCGTGTGCGAGTCCGACTCGCACTTGTTTCTTTTGTTTTTATTCCTGAAGGATCGAAAAATAAGTTCACGCGTCTAAAAATAAGTGACAAACGGATCTTGTAATCGATTTGCAGTTCTCGGTATCCGATTGAGTTGAAATTTTGCACAGCCGAGTAATATGCTTATACATTAGAATAACACATACCGAGGATAAATAATAACAGCCGCACAGGTCGATCGATCAGGTTAAGCTACGCTTGCCGCGGTTGGTCCGTGGATGGGTGACCCTCTTTACATACCGTGACCCCTCCATGCCTCGGAAATCACGTTAAACCGTTGGTCCTGGCTGTCATTCGTGGATCTATGCTAGTTGCGCGGTAAACTCTGCTTGCGAGATGCAGGATTTTTGCGTGACGTCAGTATGACGCGTTGTTCACATGGCGTTGTAGGTTCCGCTACACTACCAGACGGATTTAAAACAATCTTTTTGCATTTGATTGCCCAATTCCTCGGAGAAGGCTGTAGGCGTCTCATAGGACCCTTAGGAATACCGCACCCTTAGGAATACCGATTACACCGATCCCAGCGTTAACCACGCTGGGATCGGTGCAATTCATTCATTCATTCACCAGACTCGATTAATCGAATGAACCCCAAGATTCGCACTAGCTCCTGTAGCCTCATGTTCATGGTGCTACAGCGACCATTGCATATCAAGGAGTAGACCGGGGGGCGCGGTAATGGTAGGGAAGACGTGCCCGTAGGTAAGGATTTAAGAGCCTACCGGATATGCATCCTAGAGTAAGCATTGGACTAGTGGAGAGATGGGTAATTATTATCTATGGATGGGCATCTTTTATCGCCCTTGCCGCCAGGTTGGTTCAGGTCGAGCTTCCTCGGTGCGTCTTTTGGCGGGCTTCTCCTGCCTTCTTGGTTCTTTTGTATGGGCAGAAGCTACAGTGATTGTATAAAAATAGGAAAGCAAGCATGAATTCTTCACAACAAAACATTAGGTAGGTATTTAATTATTCATTATGCAATAACAACTTCAAATATAAAGATAACGTAAAAACCGGCCAAGTGCGAGTAGGACTCGCACACAAAGGCTTCCGTACCACAAGGCAAAAACGCCGAAAAAAACACGTTTGTTGTATTGGAGTCCCACTTAAATATTTATTTTATTCTGTTTTTAGTATTTGTTGTTATAGCGGCAACAGAAATACCTACATCATCTGTGAAAATTTCAACTGTCTAGCTGTCACGGTTCATGAGATACAGCCTGGTGACAGACAGACGGACAGTGGCGTCTTAGTGTCTTAGTAATAAGGTCCCGTTTTTACGCTTTGGTTACGGAACCCTAAAAGCTAACTGATAACACAGTATCGTCATTTTTAACGGAGCATGTTTGTCAAGACATAAAAACTATATAAGATAATAAAACACGAGACAAAAACGTTTCATCACACTAATATTATAAAGGCGAAAGTTTGTGTGTGTGTGTTTGTGTGTGTCAGGGTGTGTGTGTTTATATGTTTGTTACTTCTTCACGCTCAAACGGCTGGACCAATTTTGATAAATTTTGTATGGAGGAAGCTGACACCCTGGATTAACTTAAGGGCTAATTTTTATCCCGATATTCCCACGGGATCGAAACTTATGCCGTTGAAACCGCGGGGCGTAGCTAGTATTGTATAATTTAATT
Organism: Mesoligia furuncula; assembly: GCA_916614155.1. Lineage (NCBI taxonomy): Eukaryota > Metazoa > Arthropoda > Insecta > Lepidoptera > Noctuidae > Mesoligia > Mesoligia furuncula. The sequence continues at coordinate 11,638,390 of OU744820.1, read as the reverse complement.
TTAGTTTCTACGATTTAGATTTTTAAGTTTATATGTCAAACTGACAATAGTTTTTTCCGTGCCCTAACAGGGTCTATAATGGCTCTAAGGTCTAAGCCTTTTGTTAACATCTTGTTTTTACCTTGTGAAACGCAAAAAAATATATATGAATCCAAACTAATATTATAAATTTCTTCTCAAAGCCTAAATAGTTTCTATAGTCAAGGTTAACCCTAAATTACAATAAAGAAAGAAGAAAGAAAAGCTGTTTATTCTGCACAAACAAAACGCACATTGCAAATTAAAAAAAACTGGCCAAGTGCGAGTCGGACTCGCACACGAAGGGTTCCGTACCACAAGGCAAAAACGCCGAAAAAAACATGTTTGTATGGGAGCCCCCTTAAATATTTATTTTAGTTTAACTTTATTATTTATTATTAAAGTTAAACGGGCAAAAAAATCGCCTTTGTTGTATGGGAGCCCCCCTTAAATATTTATTTTATTTTGTTTTTAGTATTTGTTGTTATAGCGGCAACAGAAATACATACTTTATGAAAACAACAGTCTACCTATCGCGGTTCTTGAGATACAGCCTGGTGACAGACAGACAGCGAAGTCTTAGTAATAGGGCTCCGTTTTTACCCCTTGGGTACGGAACCCTAAAAACAATATTGCAATAATATCTAAATCCTCGTTCATAGTGCCCCTAAGGCTACACTCCAACCCTCCGTTCTCCCCATTTTCATCGTTCTCCGTTCTCCGTTTCCCGGGGAAAAAAAAGTTTAGGGCCAGGGGGCCCTAGATAGAAGCCCTAGATAAGCCAATCAAATGAATGAATGAATGAATGATTTATTCAATTACATTTTTCTTAATGCTAAGTACATTGCCCCACAAAACTGCTTACGTAGTTTAACTGTGAGATCATTGAGTCTCTATTACAATAACATTACTATCAGTTACATCTATAACCTATATATATTAAATTAATATTTACGCTTACATAGATTCTAATAAATATTTTTTAAGTTTACGAGCGAATTTTACCTTATTATCTTCTTGTCTGATGTTGGTTTTGGTTATTAATGGAAATGGTTGTATTATGTTATGTTGGTTGTATTATGTCTACGGAATTTCGCTAACCAATATAATTTGACCTTGTATTTCATCAACAAGCAATGACCAAGCGAGGTGATCAGTCCCTTCTCCATATAAGAAGATAAGGTAGTGATAAAAGGAAAATAAAGAAAACTTGCTGTAACATACATACGCTGCGACAGGTTATACAGAAGACCGAAGAGTATAACCTGCCTCTCTGCTTAGCGTTTGTGGACTACGAGAAAGCCTTTGATTCGATCGAGACATGGGCTGTGCTGCAGTCTCTTCAACGGTGCCAGATCGACTATCGGTACATCGAAGTGCTGAAGTGTCTGTACGAAAACGCCACTATGTCAGTCAGACTCCAGGATCAGGCCTCGAAACCTATCCTTCTGCAGCGAGGTGTGAGACAGGGAGACGTTATCTCTCCGAAACTGTTCACCGCTGCACTGGAGGATGTCTTCAAGGTTCTGGACTGGAAAGGGGCTGGCATCAACATCAATGGCGAGTACATAACTCACCTTCGGTTTGCCGACGACATCGTAGTCATGACTGAGACTATGGAGGACCTCAGTACAATGCTCGATGACCTCAGTAGAGCCTCCGAAAGAGTGGGTCTTAAAATGAACATGGACAAAACGAAGGTCATGTCAAATGCCCATGTAACACCCACTCTCATAAAAATCGGAGACGCTACACTCGAAGTCGTGAACGAGTACGTTTACCTAGGACAAACTGTCCAGTTAGGTAGGTCTAACTTCGAGAAAGAGGTCAATCGACGAATCCGACTCGGCTGGGCAGCGTTCGGGAAGCTACGCAATATCTTCTCGTCCCACATACCGCAGTGTCTCAAGACGAAAGTCTTTGGCTAGTGTGTGTTGCCAGTGATGACTTATGGAACTGAAACGTGGTCGCTCACAATGGGCCTTATAAGAAGGCTAAAAGTCACCCAAAGGGCAATGGAGAGGGCTATGCGTGGAGTTTCCCTACGTGATCGAATCAGGAATGAGGAGATCCGCAGGAGAACCAAGGTAACCGACATAGCCCGAAGAATTGCCAAACTTAAGTGGCAGTGGGCAGGGCACATTGCTCGCAGAACAGATGGCCGATGGGGCCGAAAGGTTCTGGAGTGGCGACCGCGTACCGGAAGACGTAGCGTTAGAAGGCCTCCCACAAGGCGGACCGATGACCTTGTGAAGGCCGCAGGAACCCGTTGGATGCGGGAAGCACAGGACCGGTCGAAGTGCAGGTGCTTGGGGGAGGCCTATGTCCAGCAGTGGACGTCTTTCGGCTGAAATGATGATGATGAACAATATTAAGGGGCTTACAGGAACTAAACACAAAACCAAACACAAACAATAAAAGTATATGATCGACTACAGGAAACAAAATCAAAAAAATATATGATATTCTTCAGGATTTATGCTAGGTACGAGTAGATAGTGTGTTGAAAACATTATACAACTAATTTGATACGATAGAAAAAAATCATGAAAATACCTCTAAAAACTTTCTCTTTACAATAAAAACCATACTAATATACATACAATCATTCTGATTTTTATCACATTGTTCTACAAGCAACATACTAAAGCACTAGTGTTTTAATTTTTTAGTCCAAACAATAGATTTTTTGTAAATAGATAATTGCTTCATATTTTGCAATAAATTACCAGCGTTGTGTCATCGCGCTTCTCTTTCTTTTCTATGCAGTCCGACAAAGACCGCGCTTTAGGCCATGTAGTCGCCATAAATTACTAAAAGCTATGCATGCGAAAATGCTAAGAAAAGTGTGTTTTTTATGCCGCACGTGATCCATTGGAGCTTTTCTGCGCAGTCATAAAATGTTAGCCTTGAGAATTCCGCATTCGACTAATAAGGACTTTACCTGCAGTATTTTGTCGTATCAACGGTTTTTTTTAATGGTATACTAGCTTAGCCCCCCTTAAATATTTATTTTATTCTCTTTTTAGTGTTTGTTGTTAGAGCGGCAACAGAAATACATCATCTGTGAACATTTCATCTGTCTAGCTATCACGGTTCATGCGATACAGCCTGGTGGCAGACGGGCACTGGAGTAATAGGGTCCCGTTTTTACCCTTTGGGTACGGAACCCTAGAAACCACTTATAAATCAAATTAAAGTTGATATCATAAGCATCAATTTTCATTATGAGCAGAAGGCTGTGAAATACCGGTTTAAAGAGATATCAGACCTGCAAGTACCATGTAAACATATTAGTTTATGACGCTAATGTTCACTGCAGTTCACAATAATAAGTTATTGACTCAGAACATTGCGGCGGCTTATGGCTAAGTAATAACAGCCGCACGGGTCGATCGGTCAGGTTAAGCTGCACTTGCCACGGTTGGTCCCTGGATGGGTGACCATTTTTACATACCAAGTCGGTGTCTCGGAAAGCACGTCAAGCCGTTGGTCCCGGCTGTCATTCGTGGATCTTTGACAGTCGTTACGGGTAGTCAGAAGCCCGAAAGTCTGACACCCAGTCTTACCAAGGGGTGTCGTATTACCCAGTAACTGGGTTGTGGAGGTCAGATAGGCAGTCATCATCATCATCATTTCAGCCGAAAGACATCCACTGCTGGACATAGGCCTCCCCCAAGTGGCAGGCGGGTTGGCGATCGCAGTATAGTATGGTGGTGCAATGCATAAAGAACGCTGCTGCCTATTCTCCGGTACGATCCTTAGTCGCCTTTTACGACACCCACGGGAAGTATTCTTTAAGTCCGGCACCACACAGAAAATCGCTCGATAGGCAGTCGCTCCATGTAAAACACTGGTATTCAGCTGCATCCGGTTAGACTGGAAGCCGACCCCAACACAGTTGGGAAAAGGCTAGGCAGATGATGACATTAGAATAACACATAGGATACATTTTTTTCATGATATTCCCACGGGATCGACACTTATGCGGGTGAAACCGCGAGGCACTGCTAGTAGTCACCCATCCACAGACCAACCGCGGCAAGCGTAGCTTAACCTGATCGATCGACCTGGGGCCCTAGTCTGCTATTTTTATAAATTCGTCATTCCAACACGATCCCATTGTCATTTTGCTAAAAGTTCGTAATCTGCTAAATTCATAATTCACAGAACATATACGATACTCGTAACGAATTATAAACAATGACTGCACAATGACGTTCTAATGGTAGGTCACTGATCAAATGAACTGTCAAATTTGTTACAGATTACCGCGTAAGTCAATAATTCATCTTTCATTATGTACGAGATTACCATTCTATGCCATTTCTTTCAATGGAGTGTCAGTGGTTGACCATTGGAAAGTCATAATGACGCCATTGTATTAGTAGATTATCAAACTTGTCAAAATCAACAATTATGAAGTCAATGATAGACCATTTTGACACTATTGTAATAGCAGACTTGAGGCCCCGTGCGGCTGTTATTATTTATCCTTGGTATGTGGTATTCTAATGTATAGTCTGACGATGATGATATAATGTATATCATCAAGCCAGGCTCCATTCAAAAGTGCCCATCATTCTTTTTCCAAACTTTTTTGTAGCAATCAGTTTGCTACGTTCACCCCTAAGATATTTTCGCAATATTCTACACAAATTGTCGAAAACATACACAGTTTGTGTATGGCTTCCATGTCTCGTTACGTCATTATCCACAGTGTCAATTTGCCAAGGTTGCCGCTCAACCATAATACAGGCAAAAACGATCGTTGAACTGTGACGTCCGGTCACAACGACTTCCATACAGGCCCCTCTTGTCCATTGGGCACTCTGGGCAAGTGCCGAGGGCCCCGCAATATTCGGGGGCCCCGGCCTGCTCTCATACTCATAAAAAACATTCGTTACAGCCACCGTTGCATTCTACGCATTATTATTATACTCATGCTTAGTCCTCGATAATTATCCTGATTTACTCTGTAGTTCCACTACTGTCCATCGTGTACACGAGACTATTCAGAGAATAAAATCCTGCAAAAAAAACTTTTATGCTGGCAACTATATCCAGCTTATGTCATTCACTATTTTCGCGTCGTGTAGCGCACGTTACCTTAAGAAAAATATCGATTTTTCTTAAAGATCCTTATTTTTTATACTAATTTCAACAATAATTACAATGCCAGACGACAAATTATGGAAGAAATTAAAGAAAATTGAAAAAAAACTGCGAAGGCGAGCTCGAGCGCGACGTCGGCTAAGGTCGTCATCGACGTCCTCTTTGGATTCAGTATTACAGGCCGATCAGGAAAAGATATCTAATACTGTAAACGAGGAAGAAAACGCAGGTATGTATGTGTGATAATATTGAATGAATAAATTCTACTGGATGACGAGGATTAATTCGGATTGCAAGCAAGCAACAGATCATGCTTTTATCCGCCATGTTGCTTGGTTGGGTGCACGTGCATGCGATCTTGTAAAATGTGACATGAAGTTCGTGTTACGACAGGACCTCGAGGGTTTATCTCGAAACCTCAAGTTGAGGATAAAGCACAAAACACGCCTAATGCATTTCTAGAAGTTCTATGCTATGCACGTAGGTACCTAAGTACTTAATATTGTTTCTCTCGTGAGAAATTATTATTACCTATTGGTAAACATTTAACAGATCTCTACACATTTATTATCACGTATCATAAGACTTAGTAAGTCTAATGATTATTGTGTATCTTGTAGATACTCAAGAACCAAAGGAAGATGGTTTAATGTACTTGGATGACACAGTGCTATCGGCCTTGGGAAACCCATCCAGCTCCGAAAAACCCTACGCTGATGACATCCATCCAGAAATAATAAAACGGGTGGAAAACATTTTGACAAGTGGATTGGATAAAGACATCAAAGAAGAATTATGTAAAAAATATCTTGTACCCAAGAATTTACAATTACTGGATGCTCCAAAATTGAACTCAGAATTGGAGGGTCTGCTGAGTGACCCCATCAAGGAAAGGGACAAAAGGGTGGAGGACCGCCAACAGCAATTGGGGATTGCATTATCTGCAGTATTAACTGTTGTCAATAGCTTGATAAAGACCAACCAAAACACAAATATAGAAATTCTCACAGATGTCTCAAGATTGTTAAGTGATTTACATTATAATGATACCTGTACTCGGAGGAAATTGGTTGCAGTTAACCTGGACAAAAACATTATAAAAACAACAGATGCTACAAAACGGGACAGTTTCCTGTTTGGTGAAAAGTTTAATGAAAACGTCAAGTCTGCAAATGCAATCAAGAAGGCAGCCCCAACTATACTTAAAAAATCCAATTTCCTACGTAAGACACAACCTAAGCAATCAACATATTATTACAAAAATAAGGAAAACTTCAATGCCCCCCCACATTTGAGTCGAGCCAAACAGGGGAGGGGGGGCAGGTATCAACCACGGACGTCCCGGCAGCAACAGCAGAGGACCTCATCAGCCAAGACGTACCGTCACAAACATGTTCGTCAAACATTGAGGTAAAGACATTTGCATGCCGCCTTAAATATTTTTACTCTTGTTGGCAAAAGGTCACACAAGATAAAGTTATCTTGTCATGGCTAGAGGGATATAAAATTCCATTTAAGGAAATTCCACAATACACAACACATATCACCTAAAAATTGTACATTTTCAGAGTCTGAAAATATTGTTATATCAAAAGAAATTGATAGGTTATTGGATTTGGGAGTAATTAATAAGTGTGCACCTGTCAGTGGACAGTTTTTATCCAAAATTTTGCTGTACCCAAACAAAATGGAGGTACCAGGCTTATATTAAATCTAAAGTGTCTGAATAAGTTTATCCATACAGAACATTTTAAAATGGAGGACATAAGGACTTTATGCAAACTTATTTCTAAAAAAAAAAAAACAACCGACTTCCGAAAAACACTATAAAGTGAAAAATAACTTTAATTTCGGAAGTCGGTGTCTTTGGATTTGTATTTTAGTTTTTTGCCACCGACTTCCGAAATTAAAGTTATTTTTCACTTTATAGTGTTTTTCGGAAGTCGGTTGTTTTTTTTTTTTGTAAAAAAGTTTTTATTTTTCACTTTTTAGTGGGTCAGTTTGTAATTTATCTAAGTTACAATAGCCTAATGTCAACTGCTCATCACCTTTTACAAAATATTGCTTTACCCGATGCAGGGACGTTAATTGTTGAGGAGTTCCCCTAATAAGAGCCAGGAGAACTGGAGCTGTTTGAGAAGTCACCATTAGCTCCATTTCACCATATGCATTGTAACGAGCATAAGTTGCTTAGCAAGCATATTAAAGCAATTGAATCGCAACCCGTGAAATATTTGTCATTGAGTAGTTCCGATAGCCATCTGTGGTCTTTAGCATCAGCTCCACTTTACCAAATGATGATTTTCGAGAGCAAATGCTCAAAAAAGTATTTTCCGTATCGGTTCGTAAATGACGGAGTTATGAAATATGAACAGATCGTTAATGTAGATAAATTTTTAGGTTTTTGTTGATTTTTCAAAAACCGCTTGTCCGATTTCGATAAAATTTTCATGGGACCATTTGGGAAGCATACCCTTTCCAATAAAAAAAGAATTTTTCAAATCGGTTGGCAAGCGACGGAGTTATGCGCGAACAAACATAAAAAAAAAAAAAATACAAACATCCGAATTGAGAACCTCCTCCTTTTTTAGAAGTCGGTTAAAAATGATTACATGTGCACAATTGATTTAAAGGATGCCTATTTTTTAATACCAGTGAACAATTATGACAAAAGATATTTGAGGTTTTATTTTAAAAACAATATTTAGGAATTCAATTGTTTGTGCTTTGGTTTGTGTACTGCCCCACTGACTTTTACTAAAATACTAAAACCAGTAATATCGTATCTACGTAGTGGGGGATTTAAATCTGTGATTTATCTCGATGATATTATTTGTATTGGAGAATCATATAAGGAATGTTTAGAAAATTGTAATAAAACAATCACTCTTTTGGAGTGCCTTGGTTTTTATATACCTAAATAAGGATAAAAGTAATCTCCAACCTGAAAAAGTTGCAGAGTACTTAGGATTTGTGATTAATACAAAGAATATGACCTTGTCCGTGACAGATAGAAAGAGGTGTTCAATTAATTTATTACTTAAAAAGTTTTTAAATAAGAGTCATTGTTCTATAAGAGACTTTGCACAACTCATTGGAACATTAACAGCTTGTTGTCCAGCTGTGAGTTATGGATTCCTATACACAAAAATTTTGGAGAAACAGAAATGTGCAGAGTTATTTAAACACAATAATGACTTTGATTCAATTATGAACATAAATACGGAGTGTAAAAAAGATTTACAATGGTGGCATAAATGTATAAAAACTACTAAAAAAAAATGTCAATTTAAAATTGAAATTTATTCAGATGCATCTCGCACTGGTTGGGGAATATTTTGTGATGGCCAGGTAGCAAATGGGTTTTGGACAGAAGAAGACAAGAAAAATCACATAAACTACTTGGAACTTTTAGCGGCCTTTCTTGGTCTACAATGTTTTGCGAAAGACTTAAATTCATGCCAAATTTTATTACGTATAGACAATACTACAGCCATCGCTTACATCAATAGAATGGGTGGTGTACAATTTGATAATCTTAATTGCCTGGCTCGGGAGATATGGCAGTGGTGTGAAGCTCGAAAAGTTTGGATATTTGCATCCTATGTAAGATCTAAAGATAACATAGAAGCTGATCTTGAGTCTAGAAATAAAAACATTGATTGTGAGTGGGAACTATCTCCTGCAGCTTTTCAGGACATAGTGAGAGTATTTGGAAACCCTTCCATTGATCTGTTTGCTACTAGAGCTAATACTAAGTGTGACAGATATCTGTCCTGGCATTGGTGTCCTGGAGACCCACTTGCAGAAAATATAGATGCATTTACAGTAAATTGGGAAAATTACCCATTATTTTATGCATTTCCACCATTTGCATTAATTTCAAAAACTATTCAAAAAATTAAAGATGATCAAGCTTTGGGCATCTTAGTTTTTCCTATGTGGCCATCTCAACCTTGGTATCCATTCATTAATTCCATGGTCATATCAGAAATTAAGGTGTTCAAACCATCAAACCATTTATTGTTGTCACCTTCCAGAATACTGCATCCTCTGCACAGGAGCCTTTCCCTGGGGGCCTGCATATTATCAGGGAAGCGTTTAAGAAGCAAATGATACCAGATGACACCATTCAAGTCATGATATCTTCTTTATCAGATAACACTGTCAAACAGTATTCAGTAGCACTACATAAGTGGTGGATTTTTTGTAATGGTAAAAATTACTATGACTTTTCAATCACTAAAATATTAGAGTTTCTTACACAACAATTCAACAATGGCAGTTCATATACTTCACTCAACACTAATAGATCTGCATTGTCATTGATCATAAATTCTGAAGTAGGGACAGATCCTCAAATTAAGAGGTTCTTTAAAGGTATCTTTAAGTTACGGCCAAGCCGTCCTAAATAAATACATGGGATCCATCAAAGGTACTGAAATTTATAGAAGGATGGTACCCATTACAAGAATTATCACTTGACAAAGTAACCAAAAAGTTGGTTATTCTTTTAGCTCTTACTAGTGCACAAAGAATACAAACCTTATCAGTAATTAAACTGAATAACATTCAATTTATTGATTCAGGTGTTAACATAAAAATTACGGATTTGTTAAAAACATCTATGCCAGGAAAACAGCAAATAAGTATTATGCTACCCTATTTTCAAATGAAACCTGAGATTTGTCCCGTGATTACATTACAATATTATATAAATTATACACACAAATTGAGGAAGCCAGAGTTAGGTAATACAGAAAAATTATTGATTAGTTTTAAAAAACCTTATAATTGTGTGACTAGCCAAACAATTAGTCGTTGGATGAAACAAACCATGATGGACAGTGGCATAGATATTAAAAAATTTACTCCTCACTCAACACGTCATGCATCCACCTCAATGGCAAGTAGAGAAGGTGTGACGATAGATACTATTTTTAAAACAGCTGGGTGGTCCGTAGGATCAAAAGTTTTTGCAAACCACTATAATAGACCTCTGATTAAAGAAAATGATAAATATCATTTTGCTAAGACTGTTTGTAATATAGACTGATGTGATTTAGTCAAAAAATTAATATTATTAATTATTATAATTAATATTAAGCCAAAGAAGTATAATGAATACTTAAGTGATAATTAGAAGAGAATTAAGTTTAAACATTTTGAAAAGTATTTCAGTTAAGTACCTACAATAAAAGATTGGTTTTATGTTATTTGGATGTTTTATTGTTTAAAAGTGGCTTATAATTTCCAACTTCATCTCTAAACATCTACAGAGTAAATCAGGATAATTATCGAGGACTAAGCATGAGTATAATTACTAAATTAAACGAACTTACCTAAGTGAAGTTCTATTGTAATTATACGAAGTGCTTAGTCCTCGATACTATGTTCCCTCCCAAGCCCTAAACAAGGCCATCGTTTGTTTTTTGACCCTGGGATTGAAGTTGGGAAATTAATGTCTGGTAATTTTAATTCTCTCATTGCAGATTACTCTAAATAGAATGACATAAGCTGGATATAGTTGCCAGCATAAAAGTTTTTTTTGCAGGATTTTATTCTCTGAATAGTCGCGTGTACACGATGGACAGTAGTGGAACTACAGAGTAAATCAGGATAATTATCGAGGACTAAGCACTTCGTATAATTACAATAGAACTTCACTTAGGTAAGTTCGTTTAATTTAGTAATTATGTATTATGATTGAATGACAAAATAAGTTATTTTCAGTGCGATTTAAGTAGGTACAATAAAAATTCTAGCCTCCCATTTATAAAAAATATTAGTATGTTTCTCTTATTGTCTCATAACTACACAGGGGCCCCGTGACCATTATGTGCCCAGGGCCTCCAATAGGTTAAAGACGGCCTTTTTTTTTTTAACGTGAAGAAATGCTCATGCATTCTGCACTACCACGGGGAGATAGTGCAGTTATGTGGGACTCTAACCCACTAAAGCTCCACGGTGTCCTCCTCTGCCGCTTACGGCGGGGACACGGGCACGCGTTAGCACTCATCCGTGAACCCGCCGCGGCTGTCCGTCACCAGGCGCAGGCCTTTCCTGTCCAGTCGTAGTAAGCGCCTGGTCAGCCTGCCATCGATAGTCGGTGTCTTCAATTCTTCAATGCACTAATTAATTAATTAATTGAATTTTTGTGGGGTAGGTCCAGACGCCAGCACATCAAGCTAATACAATCTGTCAAATTTATTTAATAGATTTCAACTTTATTGCTAAACCATAATAATAAGCGTCTGTACAACTAAAAAAAACCTTTTTACATAAAAAAAACCGACTTCAAAAAAAAAACTAAAAAGTGAAAAATAACTTTAATTTCGGAAGTCGGTGTCTTTGGATCTGTATTTTAGTTTTTTGCCACCGACTTCCGAAATTAAAGTTATTTTTCACTTTATAGTGTTTTTTGGAAGTCGGTTTTTTTTTATGTAAAAAGGTTTTTATTTTTCACTTTTTAGTGAGTCATTTTGTAATTTATCTAAGTTACAATAGTCTAATGTCAACTGCTCATCACCTTTTGCTTTACCCGATGCAGGGACGTTAATTGTTGAGGAGGTCCCCTAATAAGAACCAGGAGAACTGGAGCTGATTGAGAAGTCACCATCAGCTCCATTTCACCATACGCAATGTAACTAGCATAAATTCGAATCGCAACCCGTGAAATATTTGTCATTGAGTAGTTCCGATGGCCATCTGTAGTCTTCATCATCAGCTCCACTTTACCAAATGATGATTTCCGAGTGCAAATTCTCAATTTTTGAAATCGGTTCGTAAATGACGGAGTTATGCGCGAACAAACATAAAAAAAAACATACAAACATCCGAATTGAGAACCTCCTCCTTTTTTAGAAGTCGGTTAAAAACTGGCCAAGTGCGAGTCGGACTCGCACACGAACGGTTCAGTACCACAAGGCAAAAACGCCGAAAAAAACACGTTTGTTGTATGGGAGCCCCTCTTAAATATTCATTTTATTTTGTTTTTAGTATTTGTTGTTATAGCGGCAACAGAAATACATAATTTGGGAAAATTTCAACTGTCTAGCTATCGCGGTTCTTGAGATACAGCCTATTGATAGACGGAAAGACGGACAGTGGAGTCTTGGTAATAGGGTCCCGTTTATCACGTTTATAAAATTTATAAATGTTGAAAATATAGTATTTTTACGCAGACCCGAAATACAGTGCAATGAGGGATTTTCTTTTTCTTTTTTTTTTAACGCTTCCATAGTCGCTGGATAGATGGAGCTGAACTTGGTAAGTTACTGCAAGGAACGGAAGTCACATAATTTTTTTATTAATTCACTTGGATGTAATTTTGAGATCGTAAAACGAAAGCAAACGAAACTGTCACTCAACGAGCGTATATGACGTGACGCAATGTTTTTTTTTTCCAAGCGTTTTGACTTTGGCATCTAGTAACGTAGTCGGTTTTTTTTTTTTTTTTGGCTGATGTGAAATCATCAAATGACTCCTCCCGCTCTGGGTGGAGCGGAAGGGAGTGTCAGACTCTTACTGAGTAAAACCCACCCGTGTTCCTTCCTTAGCCATGTTCCGGGCCAGCGGTAACCCTTTCGGACAATCCCGCTGACCCGGCAGGCTTCGGCCCTAAGGGGAACGTAGTCAGTTCAACGCCATCTTCAGGGTTCTTAGAAACTATGTTTTTTTTTTTAATACTGAAAAAAAAAAAACGAACAAAACGAAAAAAAAAAAAAAAAAAACCTCTCATACTCTATAATATAGTACGGTTGGCAACCCTAATTGCTGCATATGTTCGAAAAATGTGTCAGCTCAACACTTAAATACATAATGCAATGAATGTTGTCGAACTATCAAAATGAAACCCATGGCTACTGATAGTGGGTTACGCAATCACCCCGCTGGTTTATCCAGGAACAGAACCAGAAAATTGCAAAAAAAATAAAACAAGATTTTCATATGACAGTTTAAGTATTTGAGTGAGTGGGAACGTTCAAGTATTACGTAACGCAATTTGGGGGGGTCTTGTAAAACGTTACGGTGCGTTACAGGGGCGGGAGGGGGTATTGGAACAACGCGTTACGTAACGTTTTTTTAAAAAACTAGGAAATTAAAATGTCCCAAGTTGGCAACCCTTTTCGTTTATGTTTTACTGAAAATCCCGCAAAATTCGCAAAGGTTGCAAAATTTATAGTTTTTTTTTTTTAAGTTACGCAACATAATAATTGTGACTTTTAGGTAAAAATGGTCACTTAGATGTTACGTAAGATTGAGGGAGGGGGAGGGGGAGGTACAGAAAAACGTTACGATGCGTTACATTGTCTAAAATCTACAAAAAATGCGTTACGTAATACTTGAACGCTCCCATTATTACCAGTGATCGGAATAGGTAGAGCTATTTAGGTTCATCATCATCATCATCATTTCAGCCGAAAGACGTCCACTGCTGGACATAAGCCTCCCCCAATTTTGGGGGGGGTTTGCCATAATCGCCACGCTTGGCAGGCGAGTTGGCGATCGCAGTATAGTATGACGGTGTAATGCATAGAGAACGCTGCTGCCCATTCTCCGGTCTCCCTTAGTCGCCTTTTACGACACCCACGGGCAGTATGGGGTGGTGCTATTCTTTAAGTCCGGCACCACACAGACAATTTAGGTTCATTAACCGCAAATATTCCACGGGATTCCGACTGATACTACGGGATTTTATTGAAATAAGTGAATAGTTTTGTTTAAATAGGTGAATTATTGTTGAAGCGTATTGATTATTTTAATTAAGATAACGTTTTGATTTTCTGAGGAGCAAATAATTTGTATGGTAATATGTTTTTGTACAACTTCAGAATAAAAATGTTTAAATTATTGTTGATTCTTGAATAAGAAATTGTTACGTAAAATAATTTATGTGGTTTAATGAATCAAGTTTATCTATTTATTATACTATCCTTAATCCCGTCCTTCTTATATTTACCCGTCAGAAAGAAAGTGTAATCATTCATTAGTCCCGAGGGCGAGAATAGCTTTTTAGGGTTCCGTAGCCAAATGGCAAAAACGGAACCCTTATAGATTCGTCATGTCTGTCTGTCTGTCTGTCTGTCCGTCTGTCTGTCTGTCCGTCCGTATGTCACAGCCACTTTTCTCCGAAACTATAAGAACTATACTGTTGAAACTTGGTAAGTAGATGTATTGTTACACAAAAATAAAAAAAAACAATAAATTTTAGGGTTCCCCATACTTAGAACCGAAACTCAAAATTTTTTTTCATCAAACCCATACGTGTGGTATCTATGGGTAGGTCTTCAAAAATGATATTGAGGTTTCTAATATAATTTTTTTCTAAACTGAATAGTTTGCGCGAGAGACACTTCCAAAGTGGTAAAATGTGTCCCCCCCCCCCCCTGTAACTTCTAAAATAAGAGAATGATAAAACTAAAACATATGATGTACATTACCATGTAAACTACCACCGAAAATTGGTTTGAATGAGAGTAGTATGTAGTAAGTAGTTTTTTTTTTAATACGTCATAAATCGTAAACCGCAATTTACCATTCATTCAATCAACTCAAAAATAAAAATTAAACATTTAATTTCATAAACATAAACCTTATGTATAAACCCGGATGTTACGGAACCCACGGTGCGCGAGTCCAACTCGCTCTTGCCCGGTTTTAATTTTTGATTTTTCTACTTAAAAACCAAATCCCGGGACTCGGGGAATATTCACATTATTCTAACCTATGGTAAGTACATAAAACAGCTCTACCTATTCCAATCTATGGTTATTACAGGGCGGAACCAAAAACTATGAAGAACTAGCAGGTTTCACCCGCATAAGTGTCGATCCCGTGGGAATATCGGGATAAAAACTATCCTATGTCCTTCCCCGGGATACAATCTATCTCTCTGCCAAATTTTATCGAAATCCTTTCAGTGTTTTAGGCGTGAAAGGTAACATACAGACAGACAGAGTTACTTTCGAATTTATAATATGTATATAGAAAAGTCAGAGGATTAATGAGCCATATTTTTAGATAAAATCGGATACTTGCTGGTGTTTCACACCCTGTTCATAATAAAATTACCGGTTTATCAGAAAAAATAAGGCTATCATAGGACAATTTGATAAAAAGGTGAGCCCACTAAATAAAAACAAACTTTTCCATCGACAAGATAAGAACACATACAAACTCAACGACAGTTCCTATAAAGTGGATCTTAATTTAAAAGGTCTTCAATTTTTACACCATTTTAATTCACTCATTCACATAAAACTTCATATTCATTCACTAAACACATTTTTCCAGTTAAAAACACTATAACTTTTCCACTATACATATGTATCGAAATAACTTCGCGATGTATTTTATACATTTATGAAATAAATAAACATTACATGGGAACGTGCGCTCCCCGCGACGTGCGCGAGTCAACTGTTTTATCTGAGGCTCATTTACAGAATGCATACACACATGTGTGGTTTAATATAATAATAATACATGTAAGATTGTTACCTTTGTTGTTATGGTTATATAGAGCTTTTTATATAGACTACTATTTAAGGTCATAGCTCAACTACGATATCGTAGTCATGGCTGAGACTATGGAGGACCTCAGTCAGTACAATGCTCGATGTCCTCAGTAGAGCCTCCGAAAGAGTGGGTCTTAAAATAAATATGGACAAAACGAAAGTCATGTCAAATGCCCATGTAACACCTACTCTCATAAAAATCTGAACCGCTACACTCGAAGTCGTGGACGAGTATGTTTACCTAGGACAAACTGTCCAATTAGGTAGGTCTAACTTCGAGAAAGAGGTCAATCGTCGAATCCGACTCGGCTGGGCAGCGTTCGGGAAGCTACGCAATATCTTCCCGTCCCACATACCGCAGTGTCTCAATACGAAAGTCTTTGACCGGTGCGTGTTGTCATTACCAGTGATGACTTATGGCACTGAAACTTTATTTTTATTTTACTGTGTTTAGTTTAGTTTGTGATCTTCCTGTACAAGTCGCAATAAATACTCTTTCTTTCTTTCTAAACGTGGTTGCTCCCAATGGGCCTTTTAAGAAGGCTAAAAGTCACCCAAAGGGCAATGGAGAGGGCTATGCTTGGAGTTTCCCTGCGTGATCGAATCAGAAATGAGGAGATCCGCAGGAGAACCAAGGTAACCGACATAACCCGAAGAACTGCCAAACTTAAGTGGCAGTGGGCACTGTGGGCAGGGCACATTGCTCGCAGAACAGATGGCCGATGGGGCCGACAGGTTCTGGAGTGGCGACCGCGTACCGGAAGACGTAGCGTTGGAAAGTCTACAAGGCGGTCCGAAGACCTTGTGACGGCCGCAGGAACCCGTTCGAAGCACAGAACCGGTCGAAGTGGAGGTGCTTGCGGCAGGCCTACATCCAGCAGTGGACGTCTTTCAGCTGAAATGATGATGATCATGATGATGAAGGTCATGGTACGCATATTATCTCGGAAAAGGTTCGTCCGTACCGCCTTTCGTCTCGTCATCAAACAGGCGGTCAACCTAACGTAAGCACGTAACCAAAGCAGATCAGCAGCTCCGACACGTCGACTCGGCTACGGCTAGGCCACGCCGTGGTTATGGCTCGCCGACCGCTGGTTGATGGCGCTGCAGGCAGGCCGCGAGAGAGGTAAGAGGGGCAAGGGTGGACGACGAGACGTAAGCGCGGGGACGACGAGCCGTAAGCGCGGGAACCGCAAGTTGACCACGCACCGCACCGCGGTTCGTGAGCTTGTCCCAAGGCGAGGCGATTACGTTACGATTCCGATTGGTGTGTGTTGGCAGTAGGAACTTTCTCACCCTTATGGTGATTACTGCGTGGTGATCAATGCTTGTTCCTCATTTGTATGAGAAGAGGGTTTTGCCCTGAAGTGGCTCAATTACTACATACTGATAGACGCGCATGCAGGGCCACGATAGTCAAATGAATAAGTGGCCATTGTTGTAATGTTGATATTGCTGAAAACGGAGATCTTGCCTTCATATCCGAATCATGTGCTGCTGGACCTTCTCCCCAGCGAAAGCACTAGGACGTGGTGAAGGGGGGGCGTTTTGGGGGACTGTCTTTTGTAATTTTGACGTTGGAAAAGTGCTGATTCTCAGCCTAGTTTGAATAAATGACATTTGATTTTGAATCCGGATACGTGAGGTACGAAAAGTATGCTATATTTTTTAGAAACCAACTTGCCGTACCATAGTTAGAAAGCAGGCCGATGGCCCACCTGATCGAAAGTTGAGTTACTGCCTACTGAGGCTCTAGCATAATCAGCCTTCACAAAGCACTCCTCTCGATGAGCGAGGACTAATAATACTAGAAAGGACTAATACGTGTAAGTGTGACGGCCTGGCTTATTGATACGAGCTACGGGTGTAGTGTCAAAGGGAAAACATCTCAAAACCTTGGTCAAATTCTAGTGCAATATTTATAACAAAACTATTACTTGCATAATACAAACAAATATTTCAGTTTTTACTTAAAACTAAAAAATACGAAATTTAAAAGATAAGTAATTAAAAAAAATTAAACCGACTTCAAAAAGAAATGAACACAAAATTATGAACTAACTTTAATTTCGGAAGTCGGTGGCAAAAAACTAAAATACAGATCCCAAGACACCGACTTCCGAAATTAAAGTTTGTTCATGATTTTGAGTTCATTTCTTTTTGAAGTCGGTTTAATTTTTTTTAATTACTTTTTTATTATTGTTAATGACTTAGGGAAGCCGACTCCAAAGAAGTCAGGAAAAAGCTAGACAGTGACCTATGCTAATTGTGCCGGTTTACAAGCGGTTTTTTTTTAATATTAGGTAGTATTGGCACAATAATAATTAGTCCCATTTAGAGTTTGTGTTTTTTCCATCCAAAAGCCAAGGTTATCAAAAGGTTGTTTGGGACAACAATGATGACACAATTGCCAAAGTTTCATAATCGCGTAACACGTGTAAAGAAGAAAACTTTTTGAAAAAACTGGCCAAGTGCGAGTCGGACTCGCACACGAAGGGTTCCGTCATCATCATCATCATTTCAGCCGAGAGACGTCCACTGCTGGACATAGGCCTCCCCCAAAAGGGGGGTTTGCCATAATCGCCACGCTTGGCAGGCGGGTTGGCGATCGCAGTATGGTATGGTGGTGTAATGCATAGAGAACGCACGGGTTCCGTACCACAAGGCAAAAACGCCGAAAAAAAACACGTTTGTTGTATGCGAGCCCCTCAACATTTATTTTATTTTGTTTTTAGTATTTGTTGTTATAGCGGCAACAGAAATACATCATCTGTGAAAATTTCAACTGTCTAGCTCTCGCGGTTCTTGAGATACAGCCTGGTGACAGACAGACGGACGGACAGACGGACCCCGTTCCTGTTTTTACCATTTGGGCACGGAACCCTAAAAAGAGACATTTATTTTTATCTTTTGTGTATTTTTGCATCTGATCTTTTGATACAGGAAATCCTAGTTTAATGATAAATGAGATTTATTACTGTAAATTGGTTAAGAAAAAAAAATTAAACATCCATACTAATATTATAAATTCGAAAGTAACACTGTCTGTCTGTCTGTATGTTACCTTTTCACGCCTAACCACTGAACGGATTTCGATAAAATTTGGCAGAGAGAATTTCTCATGAACCGTGATAGCTATCACGGTTCATGAGATACAGCCTATTGACAGACAGACGGACAGTTAGTCTTAGTAATAGGGTCCCGTTTTTACCCTTTGGGTACGGAACCTTAAAAATCAAATAATTCTGTGTGCCTGTGAACTATGTTGCCATATGCGTTGACAAAGCACAATCAGCCTATGTTCTGTGTCCTACTGCTGGTACCCAGGCCTCCTTTCTTCCGAGGAGAGTGGGCCGTAATCCACCACGCGGGCCCAGTGCGGGTTGGTAGATGTCACATGTCTTCGAATTTTTTGGTTCTAGGACATGCCGGTTTCCTCACCATGTTTTCCTTCACCGTTTTGAGAGCAGTGGTGGTGAAATTATTTACACAAAGTAAAATGCATGTTCGGGTTCGAACTCACGACAACTCGTAAGCCGGTGCCGATTCCACTCGGCCACCACTGCTCTCTACTCTATACTCATTACACTCAGTATTCAATGCTAATCTGCGTTAAATGATAAATGATTTATTTTCTGTAAGTAGGTTTGTACAAACACGCTACGCTACGCTTGCTGCGGTTGGTCTGTGGATGGGTGACCATCTTTACATACCGAGACCCCTCCGTGCCTCGGAAAGCACGTTAAGCCGTTGGTCCCGGCTGTCATTCGTGGATCTTTGACCGTCGTTACGGGTAGTCAGAAGCCCGAAAGTCTGACAACCAGTCTTACCAAGGGGTATCGTATTATTACCCAGTAACTGGGTTGTGGAGGTCAGATAGGCAGTCGCTCCATGTAAAATACTAGTATTCAGCTGCATCCGGTTAGACTGGAAGCCGACCCCAACATAGTTGGGAAAAGGGTGTCGAGGTGTCTCGGTATGTAAAGATGGTCACCCATCCATAGACCAACCGCGGCAAGCGTAGCGTAACCTGATCGATCGACCAGTGCGGCTGTTATTACTTAGCCATTAGCCCCCTCAATGTTATGAGTCAATAACTAATATTATTGAGAACTGCAGTGAACATTAGCGTCATAAACTAATACGTTTACATGGTACTTGCAGGTCTGATATCTCTTGAACCCGGTATTTCACAGCCTTCTGCTCATAATGAAAATTAATGCTTATGATGTAAACTTTCATTTGATGTATATTATGTGGTTTTTATTGGACATACCGCTCATCATTCTTTGCCATACTGCCGATGTGTGAAAAATTTTAGAACATTTTAAATCGTCCCCTAAGATGTCATACTTACCCATTCACTACTACACCAACCTGACCACTGCCTGGCATCGGCTATAAAGCAGCTTGAAATATCATCTCAGCTGAAAGACGTCCACTGCTGGACATAGGCCTCCCCCAAGCACCTCCACTTCGACCGGTTCTGTGCTTACCACATCCAGCGGATTCCTGCAGCCTACACAAGGTCGTCGGTCCACCTTGTGGGAGGCCTTCCAACGCTACGTCTTAATCGGCCATCTGTTCTGCGAGCAATGTGCCCTGCCCACCGCCACATAAGTTTGGCAATTCTTCGGGCTATGTCGGTTACCTCCGTTCTCCTGCGGATCTCTTCACTGCTTGAAATATGAAAGAAAACTAATAATGTATGCACTCACCCCTAGCCTCTCTAAGCGCGTGCGCCGCATGCCTCCAGCTATTCCTCTCAGCTAACGCGAGCGCAGTGTTGCCATGCGCGTCCAGTATACTCAACGACGCGCCTGACGTTAGCAGCGTTTTGACGTTTTCAAAATGGCCGCGCTCTGCTGCGATGTGGAGAGCTGTCTGTGGAAGATGGAGCGGAATAAGGATCATGATGTATTGGAAGAAAATATAAGAAAGGATATACATTTATTTGTCGGAGACATCATTAATACGGGAGCTGACTTGACAACGAGGCGGAAGCGCTGTGATCCGATCGATCAGGTTAAGCTACGCTTGCCGCGGTTAGTCTGTGGAAGGGTGACCAACTTGACCCCCTCCGTGTCTCGGAAAGCACGTTAAGCCGTTGGTCCCGGCTGTCATTCGTGGATCTTTGACAGTCGTTACGGGCAGTTAGAAGCCCGAAAGTCCAGGCCCGCCGTAAGCGGGCGTGCAAGGCGTGCACCGCACGCGGGCGGCACGTCCACCGGGGCGGCAAATCGAGCGACTCATCACGTAATATTCAAAATCATTGTCATAATACCCACCCCACCTACAGAATAAGAAATGTCATCGCATAGAAAAAAAACCCGCCTGGCGGCGCGCACCAGCTCCACAGGTGAAAGTCTATTAAATTTTGTTTTAGATTTATTTTCACAATTAAATCTCAAAATTTAAAACTTACGTGGTCAAGGTTATGGTAATGGTTCTAGTATGCGTGGAAAACACGATGGATTACAAAAAAAAATTTTGGAAATCCATAACCGCGCATTTTACGTCCTATGCTCGGCTCATAGTTTAATTTGGTAGTGAATAATACAGCAAATATTACGCACGAAACTGTGAATTTCTTTAGTAGGTATAGGTAATTCAAGATTTTTAATAAAATTAAAAAGTCAATTAGAAAGTTAGATTTGGCTGGATTTAAGAAGCAATTTAAATAATTTTTATGTAATAAATGCTACTATAATTTAAATGACTACTTATATGACACTTTGACATAGTAATTTAATTCAATTATTATTGATATTATTTTATTTCTGACTTTCATCGATAATTTGACCTTTTAATAAAACTTATCAACTTATTTAACATTTGGACGCCCATGTGGTAGGATATTGAAAACATTTTCTGTTGATATAAATAATAATATTAATGATAAAATAGATTTTAAATGACTGTTAAATATAGTACGCCCTATGGGTATGTTACAGCGATCTTTACATAATTATGATAATAACTTTCCACCTGTGACAAACAAATAAATGAATTTTAATTTGAAGATATTTACGTTTTCTTTTCATCATCAACATAAAGGTGGTCGATAATTTGCAAACATTTACCAAATATAAAATTAAAAGCTTTAAGCGCCACGCGATTGTCTAGCAGAATTGATGCAGTTAAACCATTACTTACGGTATCACCTCGAAAAATATTTGATGCTTTGCTGGAAATATCTGGTGATTCGTTGAAATGGGATTGTACTACATCTCACAAAGCTCATTCACTTGCTCTGAACATTCAAAATTATAAATTTATTTGCTCGGTAGTAATTTGGTCTGATATTTTAAACGAAATTAATGCTCTGTGCAAAATAATGCAGAGCCCCGCAATGAATAATCAAATCTGCATAAATTTGTTAAATAAGTTGATTGGTAAGTTCACAGAATATCGCACGGATGAACACTTGGTGTTAGCAGAAGCTTCCAAACTGGCTCACGAGCTAAATGTAGAAACAGATTTCCCACCAATAAATACAATTCGTCCAAGAAGAAAACCAACACAACTTCAATACCTATGAACACAGTGATGAAGTTTTAGTAGACCCCAAATCAGATATAGAGTAGAATTTTATTTTAGAGTCCTAGATCAGACAATAACATCTTTAAAGGATAGATTCGAGGAGTTAAAAACATTTACCGATGTATTTGGCTTTTTTAGCAATAACTTATTGAATTACCTACTCCAATGATGAGTTAATTAAACATTGTAACGATTTAAATCTGAAGCTTAAAGATGATTCAAGTAGTGAATCAGATATTGACGGTATTGATTTGCTTAACGAAATCATTGCATTAAAGTTGCATTTTGCAGAAAACCAGTCTAATGATCCACAAACCCTATTACAATATCTTTTTACTAACAACTTAATTTCAACATTTCGAACACAGCAGTATCGCTAAGAATATTACTTACACGGCCGGTTTCAGTTGCATCTGGTGAAAGTTCCTTTTCAAAATTGAACATTATTAAAAACTATTTTGGCTATAGTTTCAATTGAACATGAAATCTTAGACAGTTCGAATACAAGAAAGTTGATTCAAGATTTCGCAAATATAAAGGCAAGAAGTGTGGTGTCAGTCTGTGTGGTGCCGGACTTAAAGAATACCACCACCCCTTACTTCCCGTGGGTGTCGTAAAAGGCGACTAAGGATCGTATCGGAGAATGGGCAGCAGCGTTCTCTATGCATTCCACCACCATACCATACTGCGATCGCCAACCCGCCTGCCAAGCGTGGCGATTATGGCAAACCGTCCCAAAATTGGGGGAGGCCTATGTCCAGCAGAGGACGTCTGTCGGCTGAAACGAACGACGAAAGGCAAGAAGAGGTAAATTTTTGGTAGATACGAAAATATCTATGTATCTAATCAAAATAAATGTTTTATCATCGTTATGATTCTTTTCTTTTTCCCACCATAATGAGAAAACATGAAATAGCCTTTTTTTGACAAAACTCAGCGTAAGTAGTCGTAGGGCGGCATAATTGGTATTGCACGCGGGCTACTAAACAGCTAGCGGCGGGCCTGCGAAAGTCTGACAACCAGTCTTACCAAGGGGTATCGTATTACACAGTAACTGGGTTGTGGAGGTCAGGTAGGCAGTCGCTCCATGTAAAATACTGGCATTCAGCTGCATCCGGTTAGACTGGAAGCCGACCTCAACATAGTTGGGAAAAGGCTAGGCAGATGATGAGTATACAATAAAGAATACATACTGTTGAAACTTGGTAAGTAGATGTATTCTGTGAACCGCATTAAGATTTTCACACAAAAATAGAAAAAAAACAATAAATTTTAGGGTTCCCCATACTTAGAACCGAAACTCAAAATTTTTTTTTCATCAAACCCATACGTGTGGGGCAATGGGTAGGTCTTCAAAAATGATATTGAGGTTTCTAATATCATTTTTTTCTAAACTGAATAGTTTGCGCGAGAGACACTTCCAAAGTGGTAAAATTGGTCCCCCCCGCCCCCTGTAACTTCTAAAATAAGAGAATGATAAAACTAAAAAAAATATATGATGTACATTACCATGTAAACTACCACCGAAAATTGGTTTGAACGAGATCTAGTAAGTAGTTTTTTTTTAATACGTCATAAATCGTAAACCGCAATTTACCATTCATTCAATCAACTCAAAAATAAAAATAAACATTTAATTTCATAAACATAAACCTTATGCATAAACCCGGATGTTACGGAACCCTCGGTGCGGGAGTCCGACTCGCTCTTGCCCGGTTTTTTTTTGGGTTTAGGTAATGTTATCCCCTTAAGACTTGCAAATCTGCTCACCTTCCCTCCAGTAGCAGCATCAGACTTCGCATCGATCTCGGCACCTGCAGCGCATAACGCAGCGAGACAGCGGCTGCGTTCAGCTAACGCAGCGGCGTGCAGCGCACTTCGATTGCAGTGGTCGCGAGCGTCCACTGCTTCACCACTAGCCAGCAGCTCTTGAAGGAGCTCTAAGTTGTCCCAGAGGGCTGCCTGGTGGGTTGGAAAAAACAATTATAGCATACAAACAACTATAATAGACTAGGTACGCCCCGCGGCTTCACCCGCATGAGTTTCGATCCCGTGGGAATATCGAGATGAAAAGTAGTCTATATGTTAATCCAGGGTGTCAGCTACCTCCATACAAAATTTAATCAAAATTGGTAAAGCCGTGTGAGCGTGAAGAAGTATAATAATAATAATAAAGCTTTATTGAAAACAAAGTAAGTAGGTACACAGTTACATAAGCGCACTGCCTCCTGAACTAGGTTGTTAGCCTGTATCTCAGGAGACAGTTCCCTTCCAGTTTACATAATTACTAGGTTCTTACAGCGTTCTCAAGTAGTTGAAGCTAAACACAAAAAGGTAAATTTAAATAAAAGTAAATTATACAGTGCAAGGTTAATTTAGCTGAGTGCGCACGTAGTGTGGTATTAAATGATGTACATGTGTGTGAGGGAGTGTGAAAGGGTGCTTGTGTATTGGCACGGTTAATAGGTATGTATGTGTGTTCGGATTAGTGATGTTGTAGTGTATGTATGTATGTAGTTGTGTGTGTGTATATATTTATGTATGTGTTTGGTATGTATTTTAAAATATGCGTAGGATTGCGAATATAGAAAGTAAATAAAAAATAATAATAATAAATTACAGTCAGTTTAGATATTGGTTAAGAGTAGGCGTTCCACTTGCTCATAATCTAGCTTGGTTAGCCAATCGTGAATACTTTCCCGAAATCGTGATTATTTAAGTTATGACTATCCTTTGCTGTGAGTTTGTTATAAATACGCGGTGCGATTGAGTTATAGTGACGTTTTGCAAAAAAAGATTTTACACGGGGTGTTGGACAAATAAAGCGTCTCTTGCTGGTCGGCAGTAGCTGTGGAATTGTAATGCGGTGATATCTACGGAGTACCTGACTTACGTAAAGTTTACGAACTGATAGAACACCAGTGCGATTATATACGTCCGTTATGGGGTGGCGGTATGGTAGAAACATAAAAACTTTAATAATTGCGCGCTGTGCACGTTCCAGTTCAATCATAGTTGTTTTCGCTGCAGCACCCCAACAACAGATGCCATAACTAAGTATACACTCGCATAATGCCTTGTAGGTTGATATCAGGAGTTTGGGGGGAGCAATGGTTCTTAGTTGCTTAAAAATGTAGATCAACTTACGAAGTCGGGAACCAAGACCAGAGATATGCCGATTCCAGTTTAAGTTCTCATCAACTATAATGCCCAAGTATTTTATATAGTTAGACCTAGTGAGAACATCACATGTACATTGCAGACATGCTTCTGGTTGTTGGTTACATGGGAAAGTATGTATTTTAATAATAAGCTCATCGTCTTTAGGACGAGAAGTGCTAGTTGTTGTGAAGCATATGTACTTTGTCTTGGACGTGTTCAGTGTTAACAAGTTATCCTCAAGCCACCGCGTAACTATTGCAAGACCGTTTTCAGTTATCGTCCGTACTTGCTCCTAAGTACGGCCATGAAATAAAATGACAGTGTCGTCTGCGAACATGATCGTCTCGGCATTGTAGATAGCAAGCTCCGCAAGGCTATTTATATATGTCAAGAAAAGAGCCGGGCCAGTCGTACTTCCTTGCGGAATACCGAACGAGCACGTCGTAGCGTCACTTAGGTACTTTTCTACCCTCACTCGTTGCTCCCTGCCGGACAGATAGTCCTGGAACCATTGTAGAACATGTCCTCTGACACCGAGGTTATACAGCTTTGATAAAAGTATAGGAATCGATACGGTATCAAAAGCTTTTTTTAGATCGAGAAAGACACCGATCACTTTCTCTCCTGCGTCAACATGCTCGGTAATAGTCGATGTCAGCTTTAATAGGGCATCCTGAGCTGATATTCCTTTTCGGAATCCAAATTGGCAGTCAGTTAATAACTTGTTCTTCTCCAGTTAGTTTGTGAGTTTCTTTGTCACCAGTTTCTCAAGGATTTTCGACAAACAAGAGATCAGCGAGATGGGTCTGTAGTTTAACGACTTTGTTGGATTGCTGTCAATACGTAGAAGTTCTTTCGGCTTGTAATTTTTTTTTTTTTATGTCACAAAAGTCCTTAATGATACTCCAAGTTTGTTTAATATTTTTATTGTTCTTTTCAAGCTCTGACTGGTAGTATTCTCTCTTTAATGTTTTAATAATTTTATTGCACGAGTTTCTATAATTTATAATAATAAGGCTGGTTTTAGAGTCGCGCTGACCGAACGCTGACCGTCGGCGCTGACAGCTTGAAACGTATGAACTTCTAGGAAGCGTTTTAGAATAACGCGTAGCTATCAGCGCGTGCGTTTCATACGTTTCGGCTGTCAGCGCCGACGGTCAGCGTGCGGTCAGCGCGACTCTAAAACCAGCCTAAGAAGATGTAACTAACATTTAAACACACTCACAAACACTCACAGACTTTCGCCTTTATAATATTAGTGTGGAAGTGTGATAAAGGCAAGAAGGCCGCCAGGATCAAATGGAAATGTGCGGGCAAAGACATTAAATTATTTACAAATCTTAAATCTCTTTGTGTGCGGTCATATAGCCGCATGCAGGAGGGCTGCTGGGCAAAAGTCGCCACACATTGGGTGCCTGAAGATGGACGGCGCCGCTGAAGTCAGCCCTCCTTTTTAACTCCTCCTTTTTAGAAGTCGGTTAAAAAACTGAAAAGCTAAAAACAAGTCCATTTTAAATTAAATTAAAGTTGGAAGCAGGCGGGATCCATACCATTTCTTATTATATTTTCAAATTCAAATGGGTCCCGCCTGCTTCCAAATTTTATTTTATTTAAAATGGGCTAGTTTTTAGCTTTTCAGTTTTTTTTACTTAAGATTTTTACCACAGTCGGGTTTTTTATTTTTATATATATTTATTTTTCTTTCAATGCATCCTGTCCATACAAAGGTTGTTTGAAAGAGACTGCCTAGTGCGATAAGACCATTCTACACTATCTTAAACACTTTTGTCCTTTGTTTTATATGGTAAACAATAAAGTGGTTATAAATAAATAATAATAAATGATAGCTATATGTTTATATTTCCCTGCATGTTTTATTTTTATTTTTGCTGTTTCTTATTTATTTTAATACAAAGAAAAGCCTTAATTACAATATACAAGCTAACACTAATATATATACATTATGTACAAGTATATAACAAAAAATATAAAGAAAAGGGACGAGCCCAAAAGGGTGACAGCATCATAACCTGCATCTTTTAAATTATTTATTTTACTAGCTAAGGGGTATCGTATTACCCAGTAACTGGGTTGTGGAGGTCAGATAGGCAGTCGCTCCATGTAAAATACTGGTATTCAGCTGCATCCAATCAGACTGGAAGCCGACCCCAACATAGTTAGGAAAAGGCTGGGCCGATGATGTTTTTACTAGCCAGTAATGTCCCACTGCTGGGCTCAAAAGGCCTCCCTACTCTCTTTCTACCACTCTCAGTCCAGAGCTGCCAAGGGCCAATCTTTATTAACACTCTCCCTGCCCTGGGAACCACCGACGAATCCCTAAATTTTTTTCAGCAGGCCAAAGCACATTTTTTAATACTTTTACCACATTTTCCATAACAGCACGCCAGTAGTTGCAAAAACTATTTTAATTCGGGAGGTCAGGGCAGATCCCACGGTGTCCTGAAAGTTTGTTTTTTGACCCGCCGGTGTATCCCACGGCCTCTTGTAATAATTTTGCAGAAAAAGGAGAAACTTTGGAACCCGCTGACGGCCCCCATGGCCTCCTGAACTTAAAAAGTTTTATATGTTGTCAGCAAACAGAGTGTTAAAGGAGTCCAGCTCATCCTGCCATCTCCGTCTGGGCCTGCCGCGATGTTGTTTACCATTATGTACCTACCTTTTAAATTATAAAAGGGCACTGAATTATTAAATATGTGTTAAAATTGGAAAACAAGTATTTTTGAAAATTTAATTTTTCTTTCTTATTTTTTGCATTATGTTTTCTAACCTTTATGCAAAATAAATGTAGATATTATGCTCTAAAACCCTTGTTAATTCATATAAACTTTGACTATATTTTAGGAACAATTTCCATACTAATATTGTAAATGTGAAAGTGTGTCTGTCTGTCGGTTAACTCTTCACGCTTAAACCTTTAAACCGATTTAGATGACATTTGGTATAGATATAGTTTGAGTCCCGGGAAAGTACATGGGATAGTTTTTATCCCGATATTCCCACGGGGTCGACACTTATGCAGGAGAAACCGCGGAGAGCCGCTAGTAATGATTACAACAGCCCACCTGTTCTTGTTTTATCATTTAATATTTTTCCACTATGAATCTTTTATTTGTCTAAATTTTTTTACTAAAATTGCGTTCGGTACGGCAATAGGTAATTAATAAAATATTACTTTAGCAGATGCGACGAATAATTTAGTACAAAAACATTTTTTTGCAAAAGTTTTTTATGATATTTTTAAACGGTTTTCTCTGTGTTGCGAATGTTTTTCTTACCACCAACATATTAATACACGGCCTTGTACCACTTCACACATTCACAAAACACGATTGCAACATTTTAAACCGCAAGAAAGCACAGTTTAACTTGCCGATAACGGGGTATTGACCACTCTAGACTACCCAAGTTTTTATTAAATAATTCACTTACCTGATGCAGCAGCCGGCCTTGGAAGTGGTCCTCATCCGGAGACAGGTCCATTTCTTTAGTTTTCAGAAGAAATACACAAGTAGCACAGACATTTCCGGCCTAAACAGCCGCTCAAGCGTTACAAAAAGCCTGCGAACGAAATACGGCGATACACACCAAATTGTTCACTAAAACTACATTTAAAATTCACATTTATGTGCGCCACAAGTTTTTTTCTTTCGGCATTGCGGATGGAAAACGTTAATTAATGCGAAATTGCAAATTAAATTGCGATTAAGATTTATCGATTTGTGTGATGACAGCTGACCTGACTGACTGCCAAGCGTTTGACAGCTGTCAACTGGCTAACTGCAGTGGTACGAAGAAAGGCGTTTTCGATTTCGAAACGCTATGCGCTGAGCCGGTAAGTAAGTCGAAAATAAATGGAATACAATATGTATTCATAAATATCTCTGTAAATAAAGAATTCTTAAACGTATTAAAATCATGAAAAAATCTATAAAATACTGAATTGCAGATGAAGTTTCCATGGTACAACAGCTGTTACAACTTACAAGTAGTTGTTTTCTAACCCAATGAAGCGAAGCGAAACTGCAGCAGGCCTTGTTATTCCCGTTAACACCATTGTCTATTTTTTATTATTACTCACAAGTTATTGTAGTGAAATTAATTATTCGCATAACATTGTGACAACATATTATTTTGTAATAGATTTATTACTTATTAGTAGACAATTAATTAATTTAAAAAGTTTTATTACCTAAATTAAAAGATATAGAATATTCGGATTTCTACTTTTTATCTTTTTACATTGCCAATATCTATGGTAATTTATTGTAGTATTTTTTTTTATCAAACTACCCACTAAATATGAATATAATTTACACACATTGTTCTGCCTTAATTATTATCGGTGATTTAAAATTTAAAATGTCTCGTAGTTATGGCAGTTACGACGCAGATTGGCAAAGAACGAAGTCGGTGCTGATCAGAAGTCTTTTCCACGACATCCCCAGTAAGTTAAAACTTACCTCGTTCCTTAACACCCATAGGTGGTATTTGCAACTTGGATATTGACGGGCTCGTGGCTATTTATTTATTTATTTTGGGGGAAGTTCTATTTTATTATAATAAAAATATGTACTTATGTTTAGGTTAAGGTATATATTTATGGGCCTGCATCGCCGTCGCCTGAAACAAATGAATAAATAAATAACAGCCGCATGGACCTATTCAAGGTTAAGCTACGCTTGCCGAAGTCGGTCCGTGGATGGCCATTCATAACTTATAATAACCCTGTGCCTCGAACAGAAGGAAAGAAAGAAAGATAAATACATTTATTTAGCACAGACTAAAAGACTTACAGTACCTACACCAGATAGTCAGATAATAGTCGTACATCAGATAAAAACAAAAATAAACAACACAGCTCGTTAGGCCGTTGGTCCTGCGCCTGATCTCTCTCCGGTCGTGTCGGATTGCCGTCCCATCGGACATGAGACTGAGTGCACTTGTGCAACAATCTCTCCCGTGCCGAAAGCTAGTCTCTGCTGAGATTGGTCGTGATGGCCGAAGTTCTGTCTGGAGGGATATTACAACAAGGAAAATGTAAGTGCAAGTGCACTTGCTGAACATAGACGTGTGTCTATTGTGTGCTCTAGAGGGCTCAACTTAATCTTTAAATGGGCCAATAACGCGTGCTTCAGCAAATCCATATGACAAACGCCCTTAGGATGCTTACAGACGAGTGGCATCTTGCCGGCGACTGAGATAACTACCGCCGTGGCCACCTAGGTCGGTAGTTATCGTCGACACGGGCGCGACGCGGCCAGTATAATATGTAGCGTTGCTTGAAGTTAAGTCGACTGCCTTCGTGACGACGACGACAGCCTCTGACGCGTCTATGGCAGCCGCTGACAAGTGACGACGGCTGCAGTTACTTCGGATGTCGACAAAATGCCATTCGGCGACTTTGTTGCATTTAAAAAATCTAATAATTCCAGCCTACCATATTAATTTCTTGCAGTACTATCTCCAGTTGAGGAGGAATCCAACGACTCGTCCCATCAGTATTATGTTCCAACTCAAGAAGTATTCCCCTCTCCACCGAGACCATACAGTCCCCTACCCCCACTAATCATAGAGAAAGTACACATAGCTAACAAACATGACGAGCCAGAAGAATACTACAATAAACTATATTATAAAATAAAAAGGATATACAAAAAACTTTTTATTGAAAAACGAAACTTCAGTAGTATTGATTATGATTCAAATTACAGCGATAGTTCGGTTAATGAGGATAGCGATGGCACCAATGAAAATCTAGATTTCCGTTTCCTGGAAAGTAATTCTCCTAGCAATTTTGATTCGATCATTGAAGATAGAGAGGCTAGACAGAGTTCTGTTTCTACTAAATCTAATGGCTATGGAGCTGATTTTGAGTCGATGGACACTGAAATTATTGATGTTGTTAATTATACAGCATCCAACGAAGACGGTATAGTGATATCAGATAAAGAAGGATTGGACAATGAAAATATTGATAGAGATGGAATAAAAAATGAAGATTTTGATTGCTCGAGATCAATTAGAAAAAGAATAGAGGATCCAGAATTTAGAGGAGGAGTAGAATCCCATCATTTCATAAGTGATGATCATGTAATGACTGAAGGAGAAGAAACTAATGAGCCAGAGGATGAACAAAGTTTTGAGAAAGCGGGCTCAGATATTGAACATGATATAATTGAAGAAACAAGTCAAACTGCAGAATTTGATACAGTAAAAATAGATGATGCAGTATTTAGTAAAGGAGAAGAACCCTATCACTCCTCAATCGATGATAATGAAAAGAGTGAAAGTGAAGAATCTAATGAAATAGAGGATGAACTACAACCACATAATGTAACAAAAACTAAACAAGATTCGTTTGAACAAGAACTTAAATCGAAGGAATTTGAAAAGACAGCGCCTGAAAATGAAAACGAATTGATGGAACCAAATGTTGAACCGATGGAGGGAGACGTAGAAACTAGTGATTCTAGCGAAGGTAAGTTTTGATGTTATTATGAAATGAGTACGACATTTCCTTGCTTTCACGATTCCTAGTGAAAAAACCATCTGTGTTTTTTTCGACCAATAGGTCGCAAGCGCAACTGATCAATGCGGTTCTTTTTCTTCGTGTCGCTGGCATGGCCCGACATTTATTAAAATTTTCTTGGCACAAAACTTCTCTACTTCCACGGCGCTATCAGTGGCAGCGCAGAGGTCACTTTGACTACATATTTTGGGGCTCAGAGGGCAGGACAGGAGGTGGAGCATAGTTTGTCTCTCAGCTCCACATCCATATTATACCCTGAGCTGCCTTTCCGTCGGGGTAACCATATATTTAAGAGGTTCGACTTACACCTGACCTGGAGTCTAATTTTAGGTCGGGCACTTAATTGGGTGTTTTCTATTAAGGCGGGTACTGACCGGCGTTTCGGAGCGTAATGTAACGTGAAAGCGAGCGTGCGTATGTGCAGTCAGTACGGGGAAACAAGCTTAGACAAAGAAAAGTATAGACGGCGGGTAGCTCCATTTCATTTCCACAAGAAAGGGATAAAGTATTGAGTTATATAAGTAACAGAAAAGGATAAAGCTATACTATTTCCGTCTCTCACTGCGTGCCAGTTTTTTCAAGGCAGCTACTTATGTAGCCTATGTTAGTTAAGTTAGTTTTTTGTCTCATGTGTGGCCACGCTACCCGATGCTCTATAGCTTTCTTACTCTAAGGAAACAAGGCGCTCGCAACGAGCAATGAGCGGCTCGTTGCACGCTGCGAGTGCTCCATCGCGCTGTCGATTTTTTGGCGATTTTTTTTTTTCCGTTTTTTTTTTTTCTTCTTAATTTGAATTATACAATGATTGAGTAAAATCAAAGATCCTAACACAACTTCGTCGTCCGCCATCTTGACTACGAGTGGCAACGAATCTGGAGCACGTTTAATTTATTTTTGTTGATTCCAGGTCCAGCCTACAGACAAATAACAACAGCAGCTATGGTTCACTGTGATGGGTCCCAAGATGATGAAGAAAGGGAGAGTCGAGTTTACGAAGATTCCGCCAAAAGTGTCATTCTACCAACGAGATTCCGAAGAGTGGTGGTCAGTCGCAATGTTGATGTTGATGATAGAATTGAGGTTTTAACAGTATTGGATGATAATGCAGGTTTGTAATTTATTTATTTTGAAATTTTATCTTAAAATATATGTATAAGGTATCTAGTCTTACAGCCAATTACAGATTTACAATTTAATAGCTATACAAACATGCAGCAGAAACAAAAATTCAGGAAGAAGTGAACTGCTAGCACCATATATTATAAGCATTGTAAGTGTACAGTGTGAGTGTGTGTGTAGGAGTGTGCATGAGGAGTTGCGAATGGGTGTGTGAGTAATTGAAGTTTCAAATTGAAGAAGTTAGGGTACTAGTAGTAACAGTGTCCATGGAGTTTCTTGCCCGTTCTTCTCCATAGGTACCTACGCTTTGGAATGGGCAACTAGCTTCATATTTTCTGACTGACCGACTTCTTGACAATTCAAAAGTGCCTGTAAATGGTTTAATTGTAATATATGCTTTGAGTTTGAGTTGAGTTTGACAGCGGGTCATGTGGAGAGGAGTCCGCGAATCGGCAAACGTAAGGTAGGACGCCCTCAGGCTAGGTGGCGCGACGATCTTCACATTGTGGCTGGTAGCAGCTAGGTGAGAGTTGGCGAGAATCGACCTGAATGGCGTGCTGAAGGGCGATCATGATGACAAGCCAACCGAAACAGTAAGACAAACGCAGCACAGCAGTGAATGATGAAGTACTATTTTTTCCATACAAATTTCGGGAAAGTATTACTCCACTGTTTAACATTGTGCATCCAAAGTTAAACATGTAATCGTTTTGTCTTATTATTAATGTTGTCTGTATGGAAACAGAATAGTAAAATAAGAAAAAGCCATTAAAAATTTATGAGCCAACAAAGATTCGTTTTTCTTGCTATTTTTAACGTAACTTTGGGTGTAAATCACACTAATATTATAAAGGCGAAAGTTTGTGAGTGTATGTGTGTGTGTTTATATGTTTGTTACTTCTTCACGCTCAAACGGCTGGACCAATTTTGATAAAATTTTGTATGAAGGTAGCTGACACCCTGGATTAACATATAGGCTACTTTTTATCCCGATATTCTCACGGGATCGACAATTACGCGGGTGAAACCGCGGGGTGCAGCTAGTAAGTAGTAAAAGAACTGTAAAATCTTCAAAATCAAGTCCGTACCGACAAAGCTCAGTTATCGAAGAGTTCAGTACACTTTATTTGTAATAGATTTATACAGTGGTTTTTTCATAAAACTCGATTTTCTTATTCAAATCCTACTAATCTGCGTTTACTATTTATTTGCCAAAAATGTAAACAATTATGAGTTTATGGAAAAATAACTTTAAATCGTACACAATAAAGTTCAGTTTACGCTACAACTCAAACATTTTTATAACTTTTTCAATAGTGCTAGTCACTCTGAAATCAACTTAATTCTCATTGAAAAAAAGTTGATATCTGTTTAATCTTTTAATAATGCGTTATGCGACGATGTCACCTACATCGGCTACATCCAACTGATTTTTCCATCGCCAGATAACTTTTATTCGAGGAATAAAATTGATGTTTGGCCGTTTTTGTAGAAAATAACTTTCAAAATTTCAAAATTAATCCACGATTAGAGTTATCAGATTATTGAAAAATCAGCCTGTAGCGGTATCTATAACGCCACATGAGAACTACGTGTCATAGTGACGTCACGCAAAATCCTACATCGCGCAAGCAGAGTTTACCGCGCAACAAACATAGATACAACAGCTCGACATCAATCATCGGGCAGTTGCCGCCAAACACAACACCCGTCTGGTCGGAAGATCCTCCCTTTTCTATAGAGTATGAATGAACTTTACACCCTGTTCCTCATACCTCTCTACGCCCTTAACGTTCTTATTATATACAATATATAACAGCACGTATATAATCCCCGAGATATTAGGCAGAGCCCAGAGGTGAACCCTATTGTACACCCATATTTTCCAGTTAAGCTTAAGCCCCATGTGGTAGGGGATGAGCCTAGCGCCAGTACGGGTACAAAGGCACAAATCCAGAACTCCGAGCTGCTACTGAGAACCCCTATAAAACTTACTCAGGGACACGGAGTGGTCTCCGGACCGTGACAAGCCTACCATAACAATCGGTCGACCCGTACGGCTGTTATCATTTATTTTCCGACCGCCACAAGCCAGGGAAACTGACCAGTGATACGCGGACTCCCCCATAACCATCGGTCGACCCGTACGGCTTTTATCATTTACTAGCTGTTCCCCGCGGTGTCACCCGCTGCTCAGTGCCTAAGGGCCATAGCTTGATGTTATATAGCCTGCCCTATAGCCTTCCACGATAAATGGACTATTCAACACAAAAATAATTTTTCAATTCTATCCAGTAGTTCCTGATTACCGCGTTCAAACAAACAAACTCTTCAGCTTTATAATATTAGTATAGATTTTCCGACCGCCAAACCTATATAACAACTCTTTGTATAAATTTCTAAAAAATAATAATTTTCAGATTCAAAAACTACTCCGTCAATCTACACTGACGAAAGTGACACTACTGTGGAAGACTTCGAAAAAGTGGCCACTCCGCAACTAAAAGCTACAGAAGAAAGAATTATAAAAACGAGAACTCCTCGTGCAGATACTCCTGAAGAAGACGATGAAGAAATGAGCACTTCTCGACTTCACGCTCCTGGAGAGGTTGATAAAGAAATGACCACTCCTCAACCAGAGTCTGTCGTCGAATACGGAAGTCCTCAACCAACTGCTAGAGGCGAAGAAATGGGAATTCCTCTACCAGAAGCTGCCCAGGAAGACGTAGAAGAAATGGGCATTCCTCAATTAGACACTCCTGACGAAGAATATGAAGAAATTACCACTCCTCAACCAGAGTCTGCCGAGGAAGGCGCGGAAGGAATGGGAAGTCCTCAACCAGCTGCCAGAGACGAAGAAACTGAAGAAATGCAAATTCCTGTACCAAAAGCTACCGAGGGAGACGTAGAAGAAATGGGTATTCCTCAATTAGACTCTCATGAAGAAGATGATGAAGAAATGAGCACTCCTCAAGAGTCTGGCGAGGAAGACGTCGAAGGAATGGGAAGTCCTCAACCAGCTGCTAGAGACGAAGAAATAGAAATAAATCTACCAAAAGCTACCGAGAGAGACGTAGAAGAAATGGGTACTCCTCAATTAGACTCTCCTGAAGAAGATGATGAAGAAATGAGCACTCCTCAAGAGTCTGGCGAGGAAGACGTCGAAGGAATCAGAAGTCCTCAACCAGCTGCTAGAGACGAAGAAACTAGAGCTACCGAGGAGAAAGTCGTAAAAGAAATGGGAAGTCCTCATCCTATTGAACAAATGAGGACTCCTCGAACAGACTTATCTCACGGAACAATACCCACCTCACACCGAAGCCATTCTGAATCAACCAGTGAACATACTGCAGTTCCACAAGAACTGACCGCCCTGACGTCATCAACCCAAGATGGCGCCGACCACAACATGTCAGAAATTCAAACTTCCAACGACATAAATGAAATTTTGACTTCGATATTCAATGAGAGTCGGAATAAAGATGGAACTCCTATCTCTGGGAGGAAAAGGAAGTATGTAGATAAATCGGTTCAGGCAGTACAGACGACCAGAGTGACGTGGGATGAAATGCGCGCGAACTTCTTTGTAGGGACGCCAAAGATATTTCGGCTTTGTGCTTGTGCTGATCATATTTGTTATTAAATTAGAAGTCAATCAATATCAAGTACAGACGCCAGCACATCAAGCTACCCGAAACTGTCAAATTTTCCCAATCAATTTTGAACCTTATGCTTTAGCGATAAAGTTAAAAATCTATTAAAGAAATTTGACAGATTGTAGTAGCTTGATATGCTGGCGTCTGTATTGTACATGCCTATTATTCTAATTAGAGCTAGACCGAAAAAAATGTGTTAACATTTTGACCGTCACATCACGACACTTTTACTTCAGCATGTGTGTTTACAAGCGTATGTTTATGTATGATATAATACAGTAGCAATATCTTAGACAAAGAAAAGTACTCTAAGAGTAATATAGACAAGTGGTATGCCCAACAGGTTAAAAAAAATCAGAGATAGGAAATTCATTCCAAGTGGGTGTTGTACATACGTCTCACGACACCTCTCGACTTTTTTTTGAATTATGAAAGTACTCATTTACTTTTCTGCCTTAAACAGGAGACTTGAAGGATGATTATTATATTTTTTTGTCTCTAATCGCTTAAATCTTTATAGTATGTTCTACTATTATACTACGTTTAAAAATTGTTAATTATTGTTTTAGGTAAGAAGAACCTCATGTTTATATAATCATGTTTTAGCAAGTTTGTGAACTTGTTTTTTATTTGTTTAATTTACGTACCTACAAGGTTTTATGTTATAATTATAATAAATATTTTTAAAAACAAGCATTTTTTTTTTGTGAAAGTTCAACATTTGTCTTTAGCCAAAGATTTTATCACTGTATTCTATAATACATTTTTCTAAATTATGTTTTAAGCAGCCTCGATAACGTAATGCATTTAGTAAGGCGTAGTTTTAAAACCCAATTCATAAACTGTAAAGACTTTAAAAAATAGCCTTTCTCTGATCGTTTCTCCTCATCTTCGACAGAATCCCTAATGTAGTTTACTTGGTCCAAATATCTCATTCAGGCGAATCAGGAGATAATATTCTAAATTAAAGCTATGGAACCACTGACCTGTACTAAACAACTTGTATGAAAGAGGTCAATGTATGGAACCCACTACAAATCCAAGCACTACATTTTCCACCATTACGAACCCATAAAATATCAAGACATGAAGGAGGTGTCTCAAGAGCTTGTAGCAATCATCAGATTGCTCGTAAAAGCGGGATTCCCCAACATTCCAACAAATAGTGTTATATTGGGTTGTTGGCAAAGACTACAATATAATGGTTGTTGGATTCCCGCATTCCCTAGCTATCAAGCACATCCGCCAAACCTCTTGCAAAAAAGTGCATAACATAGTTAGAAACAAAACATTGTGTGTGAAATGAAACGTAATTTGAATGAAAACGTCATATTTTTTTTAAAGTGAGGTTATGTTGTCAAATCAGCGATTTTTTGTTATTTTGTCTGCATGAATTCATTTATTTTCTAAACAAATCATTAAATAAACGATATAGTTATTTAAAATGTCTCTAAATGAAGGCCCAGTGAAGGAATTAGACGACAAATTCGTCGATTTAATCGGAAAATTTGTGTCAGACATAAAAACTGGGTACGTTGACTATTTTCTTCATTTTATTACATTTCTATTAGTTAAAATATTTTTTTCTGTAAGAACAACTTACTATTTATATGTCTAGTTTATATTATAATGTTTACAATATTATATTAAGCTGTTTTCAAGTCATAATCTTAAAAATTATCATGTCCCACAAACTCTTCAGACATTGCATCAGAATTCATAAAATGCAATATGTCAACATCATTATAGATACCGCATAACATGCTCTGTATAAAATTTAAGTCGCTCAACACAAAAATTTGGATATTTTCTATGTAAAATGTAATTTTGCAATATTTCTTTTGGTTTATGTTTTATTTTCAACTGAACTAGCTTCTGCCCGCGACTTCGTCCGCGTGAATTTTCTAGTTCCCGTAAACAGAGTAATCTATAGACTCATGGTAGGGCTGCCATCCGTCCAGGTTTCCCCGGATTTGTTCTAGTTTGGTGGGCGTCCGGGGAGCGTCCGGGCGGGGTGCTGAAAAAGTGTCCCGGACACTTTCTGTTGTAACGAGTCTTTTAAGCCTGTTACATGATAGCGCGTTCTTTGCTTTAATTTGTAGGCAACAGGGTGGTGTTGCCATGTAAAAATTCATTTTTTTGAATCGGAATCGTGTAGTGGTCACACTGATTTTTTCTTTTGATGCTGTCAGTTGATTTTGACAGGTCACTTTCCGACCCACGCTTTGCATAGAATGGAGTAATTTGAGAGCTCCTAATTAAATCGTAAAGAATAATCTTCAGAAGGACGATATCTAGTCCTAAATATGTGGTAGCTGATTTGCCCTTGTCGGCATCATAATGGGATTGCCCATATTTTTTAAAAGGTTGGTAAAATTCTTCGTGGTTTCATACCTATTCACGTGTCGCGTGGCTATTTGGATGGCAGACGTTAATAGTTTCCGATATTTGTTTCAGGATCTTTTAAACCTTATATATTTTTTGGATTAATTCATCTACTGATGTAAAAGCTTTTTTTGGAAAAGAAACGGTGAGTCAATTTTGTGTTTGGTCGTAGCCATTTCGATCGCCATTTTTATCCACGCTGGACATCAGCTAACAATTATTCATGTTTGATTTCAGCCGCGAGGCGTTTCTTCAGTTTCTTCAGTTTCTTCAATTTCTTATTTATTTTTATTTCAAGACTTAAAATTTTTAACGCTAGCCCCTACCGACATATATCATGGACCGCCTTGACGTCCCCGCGCAGATCAAAATCACCAAAATGAGCGTGGTTTGTTAGTTTATTCGACGGAATGTGGTATGGTTTATAATACTTAACTTAAATTGACAAAAGTGCAATAATGACAGGACAAAAATTAATTTCTATTCCATCTTAGTTTTACACCAACTGTTAATATTAGAAAGGAATTTTCTTGTATATTGGGACCAGCAGCCTTCGGGTAATAAAATCGTTCAATAACTTTTGTGTCGATTTTTATTGATACTCCCCGCTTGAAGATTAAAAGTTTCCAGTTCCCGCAGGTTAGTCTATCCTTGGCATAGTTTGGTTTGTACTCCTGGCGCCCGAATTTTCACTTCTACTTATTGTTTATTTATTTGGAGTACAACACACACATTTAATAATCACATTTCATAATTTACATTTTTTAATAACATCCATCCCTTAAATTATTTTTTTTTATTATTACAATTGTCGCTCTGCGAACAGGGACTTGAAGTAGGTTTGTCTGGTACCTTTATACTGTCATTATTGCACTATTAATTAATTAACTTATGAGTCTATTGTTTGCATTGGTTTGTTCTACATTGTTACTTTAATAACTCTGTGTTTATTTTGATTTTTGACTCATAAGTAGTACTTAACTTAATTTGGTGAATCTTTGTAAACAATGTTTGGTGTTTACAATTGATGATTTTGTTTAATATCATGTTTTTTCTTAGCAAAACCAACAGAAATGTATAGCATAGACTGTGTTTTGTTGTTCTCAACAGTAAAGTTATTTAAAAACTAAGTTTAACTTTTTAAATAAATAATTTAATCTTATTGTTAAGTACAATATTGTACATTTAATTTATCTAGATTTAAGCTGCTTGTAAGTGATTATTGCACTTTTAAAACAATAAAATTAACGTAGTAATTTTTTATGGGATTACCCACATTGACTTTTATAATTAACCTCAAATTTGAGAATTTATTTTCAAACATTTAACTTTTTGAAACTTAGTTTTTGCTTTTCGTTTGCTATTCGCCTTGCTGTTTGTTCATCATGGACAAGGGAGTTCAGTTTCCGCCGCTTCAGGATTCGGGTGATGTTGACGCCTGTACTGCTGTTGATGCTGACGTTGCTGAGAAAGTTCATGAGATGGTTAATGCCCCAGATGTTAACAATCCCTTTGACTCAAGAATCGCTCACTCTTCTTCGGCTTTTGCAGCACAAGCATTGCCTTCATTTAATTCCTTGAATGCGCTTTTAAAACGCTTTGATAAGCCTGACTTTGATTATTTCTTAGAGAATGAGCTCCGCACCAGAAAACAGAAATCGTCTGAGTCACTTCCTGATTTCATCACTGAAATTTCTGATATGGCCAGTCGTCTTTCAGAACCTTTGTTTGAAAAAACTTTAGTTAATGCCATAAAACACAATATGTTACCTATTTATACACCTTTTTTGTTTCTTAAGCAGATTGATTCAATTGAACAATTTCTAGAACTTGCAAAAGAACTGGAAGTTGTTGTAGACAGAAAACCCAACAAAGAGTCAGTTAAACCTTCAGTTAAAGTAAATGCAGTTTCTAATGATTTAACTTGTCTGAAATGTAAAAAACCTGGACACTCATATAAAAAGTGCAAGTCCATACCGGGTATTGTTTGTTTTAAGTGTCATAAGGCAGGGGTCACTTCTAAGACTTGTGACGTTTGTAATTCGGCTGTTAAAAACTCGCAAGAGTCAAAAAACTGATTCGGTTGGATCGAGCCCAGGTTTTTGATAAAACTTCGAGTACCTCGATGTGTAAAAAAACAATTAGAAGTCACAAGCCGGACGATGTTACTCGTGACAAAGATTTTTCAGGCAGGTTGGATTATTTAAAAACCTTTTTTAACATTTATCGCTCAGCTCCTATTCTTTTTACAAAACAAAGTGATGATAGACCCTTTTTAGAATTTAAAGTTGGAAATAAAATTATTTCAGGTTTGTTGGACAGCGGTTCCACAAAATGTGTTTTAGGATCAAATATTCATGAACAATTTTTGCAGTCAGGTTATAAAATTAGACCTACTTGTGGTTCTGCTTCTATAGCAGATGGCACCTCTCGAAGAATTTTTGGTGCCATGGATTTGCCAGTAACTTGTGATAATATTACTAAGATAATAGAATTTTTAATTATTCCTTCTTTTGACCCACCAATCATTTTAGGTTTTGACTTTTGGATTAAATTTAATATAGCTAGAAACTTGTGGAAAAACATTACACTTGTTAAAGATAATCAAGATAATAAAATACAAGTTTGTTCTGTTACTCCTATTGCTGAACTTTCTCCTTCAGAGAAACAGAAATTAAATAGCACTATTGCTTTGTTCGAAGACATTTCTTATGAGAAAAGAGGTTTGGGACTCACTCATTTAGTTGAACATAGAATTAACGTTACTAGTGAACCTTTTA
Source organism: Mesoligia furuncula (assembly GCA_916614155.1). Classification (NCBI taxonomy): domain Eukaryota; kingdom Metazoa; phylum Arthropoda; class Insecta; order Lepidoptera; family Noctuidae; genus Mesoligia; species Mesoligia furuncula. The sequence continues at coordinate 11,596,542 of OU744820.1, read as the reverse complement.
AACAAAGATATTGGCCTTTGAGTCCTGCTAAACAAAAAGAACTTTTTGATGAAGTAGAAGTTTTACTAAAAGAAGGCATTATTCAACCCTCTAAGTCTCCTTGGTGTTCACCTGTTTTGGCGGTAGAAAAGAAAGATGGAGGTACTAGATTGTGTTTAGATTCAAGACGATTAAATTCTGTTACTATTAAAGATTCTTATCCCCTTCCTTATACTTCTAGAATATTAGATAACCTTAGAGGTGCTAAGTATATTAGTACAATAGATCTTTGTAAAGCTTTTTTGCAAATTGCACTTGAGAAATCCTCCCGTGAGAAAACTGCTTTTGTGGTTCCTGGAAGAGGCCTGTACGAATTTGTTCGCATGCCATTCCGTCTCACAAATGCACCGGCTGAGTTTCAGAGACTGGTAGATAAACTTTTTGGTCCAGAGTATGATAATTCTGTATTTTGTTATTTAGACGATTTAATTTGTATACGTTCTGACTTTAATAGCCATATTGAACAATTAAATAAAATTTATAATATATTAAGAGAGGCAGGACTAACTGTAAATTTAAAGAAATGTAACTTTTGCAAAGATAGACTTCGCTATCTTGGTTTTATTGTAGACAGTAATGGTTTGCATACTGATCCTTCTAAATTAGAGACAATAGAAAATTTTCCTCGTCCAGAAACGGTAAAACAACTTCGAAGTTTCCTTGGTTTATGTTCCTATTATCGTAGATTCATTTGTAAATTTGCTGATATTGCTTCTCCTCTAACTAAAATGACTGCAGGTAGTAAAAATTCTAAAAAGTCACTTACTTGGAATGACGAAGCTGAAAATGCATTCCAAGAATTAAAACATTCATTAGTAACTTCACCCGTCTTGGAATGTCCCAATTTTGAAAAACCTTTCTTTTTACATTGCGACGCTAGTTCTGTGGGCATTGGTAGTGTTTTGAGTCAAGAGGATGAGAAGGGAGATCAACATCCCATTGCTTTTTATTCTAGGTCACTTAATAAATGCGAAAGAAATTACAGTACCACTGAACGTGAATTATTAGCTATTTTAGATTCCATAGAACATTTTAGACCTTATATTGAGGGAATGAAGTTTACAGTTGTCACTGACCACGCTTGTTTGAAATGGCTTTTAGGTCTCAGTAATCCTAGTGGACGTTTGGCTCGTTGGGCTGCTAGAATTTCTCAATTTACATTCGATATTATTCATAAAAAAGGTTCATTACATTTAGTTCCAGATGCTTTATCTCGCATAGAAGTCGCTGCTATAAACGCTCAGGATAGTTTAGTCTTACCTGACGATGAAATTACTGACCCTTGGTATAGAAAAATATTTATCCAATGTCAAAAATCTCCTAGAAAGTATAAGAATTTTAGAGTTGAAAATAATACTTTGTATAAATTTTGTAGAAATAAATATAATCCTCACAGTCTTTTAGACTGGAAAATTGTTATACCTAAAGAGCATATTTTAGATACTATTAGATCAAATCACGATGATGTAAATTCTGGACACTTGGGAATACATAAAACTTTAAATAAATTAAAACAACATTATTTTTGGAAGGGAATGTTTAATGATATTCATCAATACATTTTGTCTTGCGATACTTGTAAAGCTTATAAACATACTACATCTCCACCTTTTGGTATGATTATTAATCCTAAAAAGGTTGATCGTCCCATGCTTTTGCTCTCAGTTGATATCATAGGAATTCTACCTAAAACTTATTCTGGTCATAGATACATACTTTCGGTCGTAGACGTTTTTACTAAATATTGCTGGTTCTTTCCAATGATCAATGCTACCACTAGAGTAATTTGTAAACATTTTGAAAAAGAAATATTTCTCAAGTTTGGTTGTCCAAAAATAGTAGTTTGTGACAATGGAACTCAATTTACTTCAAAACATTTTGTAGATTTTTTGAAAGGTTTTAATATAACCAAAATATTTTATAATACTTTGTATACGCCTCAAAATAATCCTGTTGAGAGATATAATAAAACGGTCGAAACCTGCATATCGTGTTTTGTTAAAGATGATCATAGAACTTGGTCAAGTTTTTTGCCCAATGTTCAATTAGCTTTAAATAATAGTGTAAACCTTGCTACTGAGTTTACTCCTAACTTTCTGATGTTTGGTAGGGAGCTTATTCTTGATGCGTCATTACATCACTTTAGTAGTTCTGTTGATAACTTATCTCAACTAGAAATTTCAAATAGAAATGCTTATGCAGTTTCTCTTAATTCACTTAGTGATATTTTTGTTAAAGTTCAAGCTTACTTGTTAAAGGGGTATAAGCGTAATGCCGCTTATTATAATAAGGGTCGGAAAGTCATTTCTTTTGATGTGGGTGATGTGGTGTGGAGAAGAAGTTTTCTTCAATCTAATGCACAAGCATATTTTTCAGCTAAACTTGCACCTAAGTTTGTAAAATAACTGAAAAGGTTTCAGATAACGTTTATGTTTTGAAAGATTTAAATAAAGGTTCAGTGGGACGTTATCATGTTAAAGATATTATTAAATTTTAATTTGGTTTCAAAGTGTTAGGTCTTGATTTTGATAATTTTGTTTGAAGGCCACTTTTGACAGTGTGATGTACGAGAGGATGGATGATAGGTTATCGGTGGTTTGAAAGATGTATGTTAGGTAACTTCTTATAAATTTGTTGAATTTGAGACATTCTAAAAATAAGACTTAGGTCATTCTGGTTAATTTAATACTATTTTTTTTCACACCAAATATTTATCACATCGAAGGATCTTATTTTATGTTTTGTTTGTTTTTGTTGGATTGTCTAAGATCTTATTTTTCTTTTTTAAGGGTAACCTACCTGTTTATATTTTATTAAGATCTTATACAACCCTACAGTTCAGGTAATTTCTACCTTGAGGTTAAAAACTTAAATTCAATTTCGAGTTTTGTAATCTTTTTTTTTTTTCTCATAGTTTAAAATCATTCTATTTCCTCTTCGTCATAAATAGTAATCGATTTTTAAATCTATTTTGTGCTGTTCGTTGACAGAATTGTTTCTCATTTTTACTGAGTTTCATTCTTTTTAATGATCGGATTTGACTTTGTTAGTAACGCGTTCATCATGGACTTTACTTTCTAGGGTCATTCTGTAACCTTTGTTACAAAATGCCTTATTATTTTTTGGATCTTGGTGTAGTTTTTGACCTTGATTTCGACTCTTTTCCATTGTGCTCGGAAAGTCGGTGGAGTTGTGCCGGTCACAATGTGGGATTTCGGCCCCGGCCATGTTTTCCTTTTTCCATTGTGTTGGACTTTGTTGTTCCAATCACGATGCGAGATTTTGTTTTGACTTTCGTCATTCCTTTTCCTTTGCGTTCGGAAGTTCGGTGGTGGTATGCCGGTCGCATTGTGAAACTTTGGCTTTCGCCTTTTTGTTATTGAGATTTCACATTGGAGATCTCAATGTTTTTTGTGTTTGTCTGTGTTTGGGAGATTGGTAGTGTTGAGCCAGTCACAGCATTCACATTCTTTTACAGCTATTGTGCTCGGGAATTCGGTGGTGATGAGCCGATCACAATATGCTTTCCTTTTTCTCGTTGCAGGTTGTGCCTGTAACAGTATTTTAAATAACGTCTTTCAGCTTTATTTAAAAACTTTTGTTCGGAGTTTTCAAATTTTTTGGATTGTTGAATACGGAGTTAGTCAGTGGCAATAGAGCCTAACTGCACTCATAGAGATGGTTGAGTTGGAAGCGGTTGACATAGTAGTCAGTGGCGATAGTGCCTAACTGCACTCAAAGTTGTACTGTTCCAAGTGGTTTGAAATTTTTAGTCAGTGGCGATGGTGCCTAACTGCACTATAAAAATTGTAGTTTGTTTTGGTAAATTGTCCGAATTTGTTTGAAATTTTTAGTCAGTTGCTATAGTGCCTAACTGCACTGTTTTGGAGTTTTGGAGCGCTAAGAGATTTCTCTCTTCGTTTCATTTAATGAGTTTATATAACTTATAATTTTTTGTTTTTCACTATTTCGTTTTTGACTTTTTGTCATTTACATTTTTTTTACTTTTATTAAATTCTTGAGATTTGTCGTTTGACATTTTCAGAGTTGATTTGCACTTTGAATCTTATATGATTCTTTTTCTTTTTTTGAATTAGAAAGTTGTTAAGACTGGTCTATTTGGTTGAAGATTTCTTTCTAATAAAAGAAAGTTCCTTTCTTTTATTTTCGGGAGGGGATGTAATGTAACGAGTCTTTTAAGCCTGTTACATGATAGCGCGTTCTTTGCTTTAATTTGTAGGCAACAGGGTGGTGTTGCCATGTAAAAATTCATTTTTTTGAATCGGAATCGTGTAGTGGTCACACTGATTTTTTCTTTTGATGCTGTCAGTTGATTTTGACAGGTCACTTTCCGACCCACGCTTTGCATAGAATGGAGTAATTTGAGTGCTCCTAATTAAATCGTAAAGAATAATCTTCAGAAGGACGATATCTAGTCCTAAATATGTGGTAGCTGATTTGCCCTTGTCGGCATCATAATGGGATTGCCCATATTTTTTAAAAGGTTGGTAAAATTCTTCGTGGTTTCATACCTATTCACGTGTCGCGTGGCTATTTGGATGGCAGACGTTAATAGTTTCCGATATTTGTTTCAGGATCTTTTAAACCTTATATATTTTTTGGATTAATTCATCTACTGATGTAAAAGCTTTTTTTGGAAAAGAAACGGTGAGTCAATTTTGTGTTTGGTCGTAGCCATTTCGATCGCCATTTTTATCCACGCTGGACATCAGCTAACAATTATTCATGTTTGATTTCAGCCGCGAGGCGTTTCTTCAGTTTCTTCCGTTTCTTCAGTTTCTTCAATTTCTTATTTATTTTTATTTCAAGACTTAAAATTTTTAACGCTAGCCCCTACCGACATATATCATGGACCGCCTTGACGTCCCCGCGCAGATCAAAATCACCAAAATGAGCGTGGTTTGTTAGTTTATTCGACGGAATGTGGTATGGTTTATAATACTTAACTTAAATTGACAAAAGTGCAATAATGACAGGACAAAAATTAATTTCTATTCCATCTTAGTTTTACACCAACTGTTAATATTAGAAAGGAATTTTCTTGTATATTGGGACCAGCAGCCTTCGGGTAATAAAATCGTTCAATAACTTTTGTGTCGATTTTTATTGATACTCCCCGCTTGAAGATTAAAAGTTTCCAGTTCCCGCAGGTTAGTCTATCCTTGGCATAGTTTGGTTTGTACTCCTGGCGCCCGAATTTTCACTTCTACTTATTGTTTATTTATTTGGAGTACAACACACACATTTAATAATCACATTTCATAATTTACATTTTTTAATAACATCCATCCCTTAAATTATTTTTTTTTATTATTACAATTGTCGCTCTGCGAACAGGGACTTGAAGTAGGTTTGTCTGGTACCTTTATACTGTCATTATTGCACTATTAATTAATTAACTTATGAGTCTATTGTTTGCATTGGTTTGTTCTACATTGTTACTTTAATAACTCTGTGTTTATTTTGATTTTTGACTCATAAGTAGTACTTAACTTAATTTGGTGAATCTTTGTAAACAATGTTTGGTGTTTACAATTGATGATTTTGTTTAATATCATGTTTTTTCTTAGCAAAACCAACAGAAATGTATAGCATAGACTGTGTTTTGTTGTTCTCAACAGTAAAGTTATTTAAAAACTAAGTTTAACTTTTTAAATAAATAATTTAATCTTATTGTTAAGTACAATATTGTACATTTAATTTATCTAGATTTAAGCTGCTTGTAAGTGATTATTGCACTTTTAAAACAATAAAATTAACGTAGTAATTTTTTATGGGATTACCCACATTGACTTTTATAATTAACCTCAAATTTGAGAATTTATTTTCAAACATTTAACTTTTTGAAACTTAGTTTTTGCTTTTCGTTTGCTATTCGCCTTGCTGTTTGTTCATCATGGACAAGGGAGTTCAGTTTCCGCCGCTTCAGGATTCGGGTGATGTTGACGCCTGTACTGCTGTTGATGCTGACGTTGCTGAGAAAGTTCATGAGATGGTTAATGCCCCAGATGTTAACAATCCCTTTGACTCAAGAATCGCTCACTCTTCTTCGGCTTTTGCAGCACAAGCATTGCCTTCATTTAATTCCTTGAATGCGCTTTTAAAACGCTTTGATAAGCCTGACTTTGATTATTTCTTAGAGAATGAGCTCCGCACCAGAAAACAGAAATCGTCTGAGTCACTTCCTGATTTCATCACTGAAATTTCTGATATGGCCAGTCGTCTTTCAGAACCTTTGTTTGAAAAAACTTTAGTTAATGCCATAAAACACAATATGTTACCTATTTATACACCTTTTTTGTTTCTTAAGCAGATTGATTCAATTGAACAATTTCTAGAACTTGCAAAAGAACTGGAAGTTGTTGTAGACAGAAAACCCAACAAAGAGTCAGTTAAACCTTCAGTTAAAGTAAATGCAGTTTCTAATGATTTAACTTGTCTGAAATGTAAAAAACCTGGACACTCATATAAAAAGTGCAAGTCCATACCGGGTATTGTTTGTTTTAAGTGTCATAAGGCAGGGGTCACTTCTAAGACTTGTGACGTTTGTAATTCGGCTGTTAAAAACTCGCAAGAGTCAAAAAACTGATTCGGTTGGATCGAGCCCAGGTTTTTGATAAAACTTCGAGTACCTCGATGTGTAAAAAAACAATTAGAAGTCACAAGCCGGACGATGTTACTCGTGACAAAGATTTTTCAGGCAGGTTGGATTATTTAAAAACCTTTTTTAACATTTATCGCTCAGCTCCTATTCTTTTTACAAAACAAAGTGATGATAGACCCTTTTTAGAATTTAAAGTTGGAAATAAAATTATTTCAGGTTTGTTGGACAGCGGTTCCACAAAATGTGTTTTAGGATCAAATATTCATGAACAATTTTTGCAGTCAGGTTATAAAATTAGACCTACTTGTGGTTCTGCTTCTATAGCAGATGGCACCTCTCGAAGAATTTTTGGTGCCATGGATTTGCCAGTAACTTGTGATAATATTACTAAGATAATAGAATTTTTAATTATTCCTTCTTTTGACCCACCAATCATTTTAGGTTTTGACTTTTGGATTAAATTTAATATAGCTAGAAACTTGTGGAAAAACATTACACTTGTTAAAGATAATCAAGATAATAAAATACAAGTTTGTTCTGTTACTCCTATTGCTGAACTTTCTCCTTCAGAGAAACAGAAATTAAATAGCACTATTGCTTTGTTCGAAGACATTTCTTATGAGAAAAGAGGTTTGGGACTCACTCATTTAGTTGAACATAGAATTAACGTTACTAGTGAACCTTTTAAACAAAGATATTGGCCTTTGAGTCCTGCTAAACAAAAAGAACTTTTTGATGAAGTAGAAGTTTTACTAAAAGAAGGCATTATTCAACCCTCTAAGTCTCCTTGGTGTTCACCTGTTTTGGCGGTAGAAAAGAAAGATGGAGGTACTAGATTGTGTTTAGATTCAAGACGATTAAATTCTGTTACTATTAAAGATTCTTATCCCCTTCCTTATACTTTTAGAATATTAGATAACCTTAGAGGTGCTAAGTATATTAGTACAATAGATCTTTGTAAAGCTTTTTTGCAAATTGCACTTGAGAAATCCTCCCGTGAGAAAACTGCTTTTGTGGTTCCTGGAAGAGGCCTGTACGAATTTGTTCGCATGCCATTCCGTCTCACAAATGCACCGGCTGAGTTTCAGAGACTGGTAGATAAACTTTTTGGTCCAGAGTATGATAATTCTGTATTTTGTTATTTAGACGATTTAATTTGTATACGTTCTGACTTTAATAGCCATATTGAACAATTAAATAAAATTTATAATATATTAAGAGAGGCAGGACTAACTGTAAATTTAAAGAAATGTAACTTTTGCAAAGATAGACTTCGCTATCTTGGTTTTATTGTAGACAGTAATGGTTTGCATACTGATCCTTCTAAATTAGAGACAATAGAAAATTTTCCTCGTCCAGAAACGGTAAAACAACTTCGAAGTTTCCTTGGTTTATGTTCCTATTATCGTAGATTCATTTGTAAATTTGCTGATATTGCTTCTCCTCTAACTAAAATGACTGCAGGTAGTAAAAATTCTAAAAAGTCACTTACTTGGAATGACGAAGCTGAAAATGCATTCCAAGAATTAAAACATTCATTAGTAACTTCACCCGTCTTGGAATGTCCCAATTTTGAAAAACCTTTCTTTTTACATTGCGACGCTAGTTCTGTGGGCATTGGTAGTGTTTTGAGTCAAGAGGATGAGAAGGGAGATCAACATCCCATTGCTTTTTATTCTAGGTCACTTAATAAATGCGAAAGAAATTACAGTACCACTGAACGTGAATTATTAGCTATTTTAGATTCCATAGAACATTTTAGACCTTATATTGAGGGAATGAAGTTTACAGTTGTCACTGACCACGCTTGTTTGAAATGGCTTTTAGGTCTCAGTAATCCTAGTGGACGTTTGGCTCGTTGGGCTGCTAGAATTTCTCAATTTACATTCGATATTATTCATAAAAAAGGTTCATTACATTTAGTTCCAGATGCTTTATCTCGCATAGAAGTCGCTGCTATAAACGCTCAGGATAGTTTAGTCTTACCTGACGATGAAATTGCTGACCCTTGGTATAGAAAAATATTTATCCAATGTCAAAAATCTCCTAGAAAGTATAAGAATTTTAGAGTTGAAAATAATACTTTGTATAAATTTTGTAGAAATAAATATAATCCTCACAGTCTTTTAGACTGGAAAATTGTTATACCTAAAGAGCATATTTTAGATACTATTAGATCAAATCACGATGATGTAAATTCTGGACACTTGGGAATACATAAAACTTTAAATAAATTAAAACAACATTATTTTTGGAAGGGAATGTTTAATGATATTCATCAATACATTTTGTCTTGCGATACTTGTAAAGCTTATAAACATACTACATCTCCACCTTTTGGTATGATTATTAATCCTAAAAAGGTTGATCGTCCCATGCTTTTGCTCTCAGTTGATATCATAGGAATTCTACCTAAAACTTATTCTGGTCATAGATACATACTTTCGGTCGTAGACGTTTTTACTAAATATTGCTGGTTCTTTCCAATGATCAATGCTACCACTAGAGTAATTTGTAAACATTTTGAAAAAGAAATATTTCTCAAGTTTGGTTGTCCAAAAATAGTAGTTTGTGACAATGGAACTCAATTTACTTCAAAACATTTTGTAGATTTTTTGAAAGGTTTTAATATAACCAAAATATTTTATAATACTTTGTATACGCCTCAAAATAATCCTGTTGAGAGATATAATAAAACGGTCGAAACCTGCATATCGTGTTTTGTTAAAGATGATCATAGAACTTGGTCAAGTTTTTTGCCCAATGTTCAATTAGCTTTAAATAATAGTGTAAACCTTGCTACTGAGTTTACTCCTAACTTTCTGATGTTTGGTAGGGAGCTTATTCTTGATGCGTCATTACATCACTTTAGTAGTTCTGTTGATAACTTATCTCAACTAGAAATTTCAAATAGAAATGCTTATGCAGTTTCTCTTAATTCACTTAGTGATATTTTTGTTAAAGTTCAAGCTTACTTGTTAAAGGGGTATAAGCGTAATGCCGCTTATTATAATAAGGGTCGGAAAGTCATTTCTTTTGATGTGGGTGATGTGGTGTGGAGAAGAAGTTTTCTTCAATCTAATGCACAAGCATATTTTTCAGCTAAACTTGCACCTAAGTTTGTAAAATAACTGAAAAGGTTTCAGATAACGTTTATGTTTTGAAAGATTTAAATAAAGGTTCAGTGGGACGTTATCATGTTAAAGATATTATTAAATTTTAATTTGGTTTCAAAGTGTTAGGTCTTGATTTTGATAATTTTGTTTGAAGGCCACTTTTGACAGTGTGATGTACGAGAGGATGGATGATAGGTTATCGGTGGTTTGAAAGATGTATGTTAGGTAACTTCTTATAAATTTGTTGAATTTGAGACATTCTAAAAATAAGACTTAGGTCATTCTGGTTAATTTAATACTATTTTTTTTCACACCAAATATTTATCACATCGAAGGATCTTATTTTATGTTTTGTTTGTTTTTGTTGGATTGTCTAAGATCTTATTTTTCTTTTTTAAGGGTAACCTACCTGTTTATATTTTATTAAGATCTTATACAACCCTACAGTTCAGGTAATTTCTACCTTGAGGTTAAAAACTTAAATTCAATTTCGAGTTTTGTAATCTTTTTTTTTTTTTCTCATAGTTTAAAATCATTCTATTTCCTCTTCGTCATAAATAGTAATCGATTTTTAAATCTATTTTGTGCTGTTCGTTGACAGAATTGTTTCTCATTTTTACTGAGTTTCATTCTTTTTAATGATCGGATTTGACTTTGTTAGTAACGCGTTCATCATGGACTTTACTTTCTAGGGTCATTCTGTAACCTTTGTTACAAAATGCCTTATTATTTTTTGGATCTTGGTGTAGTTTTTGACCTTGATTTCGACTCTTTTCCATTGTGCTCGGAAAGTCGGTGGAGTTGTGCCGGTCACAATGTGGGATTTCGGCCCCGGCCATGTTTTCCTTTTTCCATTGTGTTGGACTTTGTTGTTCCAATCACGATGCGAGATTTTGTTTTGACTTTCGTCATTCCTTTTCCTTTGCGTTCGGAAGGTCGGTGGTGGTATGCCGGTCGCATTGTGAAACTTTGGCTTTCGCCTTTTTGTTATTGAGATTTCACATTGGAGATCTCAATGTTTTTTGTGTTTGTCTGTGTTTGGGAGATTGGTAGTGTTGAGCCAGTCACAGCATTCACATTCTTTTACAGCTATTGTGCTCGGGAATTCGGTGGTGATGAGCCGATCACAATATGCTTTCCTTTGTCTCGTTGCAGGTTGTGCCTGTAACAGTATTTTAAATAACGTCTTTCAGCTTTATTTAAAAACTTTTGTTCGGAGTTTTCAAATTTTTTGGATTGTTGAATACGGAGTTAGTCAGTGGCAATAGAGCCTAACTGCACTCATAGAGATGGTTGAGTTGGAAGCGGTTGACATAGTAGTCAGTGGCGATAGTGCCTAACTGCACTCAAAGTTGTACTGTTCCAAGTGGTTTGAAATTTTTAGTCAGTGGCGATGGTGCCTAACTGCACTATAAAAATTGTAGTTTGTTTTGGTAAATTGTCCGAATTTGTTTGAAATTTTTAGTCAGTTGCTATAGTGCCTAACTGCACTGTTTTGGAGTTTTGGAGCGCTAAGAGATTTCTCTCTTCGTTTCATTTAATGAGTTTATATAACTTATAATTTTTTGTTTTTCACTATTTCGTTTTTGACTTTTTGTCATTTACATTTTTTTTACTTTTATTAAATTCTTGAGATTTGTCGTTTGACATTTTCAGAGTTGATTTGCACTTTGAATCTTATATGATTCTTTTTCTTTTTTTGAATTAGAAAGTTGTTAAGACTGGTCTATTTGGTTGAAGATTTCTTTCTAATAAAAGAAAGTTCCTTTCTTTTATTTTCGGGAGGGGATGTAATGTAACGAGTCTTTTAAGCCTGTTACATGATAGCGCGTTCTTTGCTTTAATTTGTAGGCAACAGGGTGGTGTTGCCATGTAAAAATTCATTTTTTTGAATCGGAATCGTGTAGTGGTCACACTGATTTTTTCTTTTGATGCTGTCAGTTGATTTTGACAGGTCACTTTCCGACCCACGCTTTGCATAGAATGGAGTAATTTGAGAGCTCCTAATTAAATCGTAAAGAATAATCTTCAGAAGGACGATATCTAGTCCTAAATATGTGGTAGCTGATTTGCCCTTGTCGGCATCATAATGGGATTGCCCATATTTTTTAAAAGGTTGGTAAAATTCTTCGTGGTTTCATACCTATTCACGTGTCGCGTGGCTATTTGGATGGCAGACGTTAATAGTTTCCGATATTTGTTTCAGGATCTTTTAAACCTTATATATTTTTTGGATTAATTCATCTACTGATGTAAAAGCTTTTTTTGGAAAAGAAACGGTGAGTCAATTTTGTGTTTGGTCGTAGCCATTTCGATCGCCATTTTTATCCACGCTGGACATCAGCTAACAATTATTCATGTTTGATTTCAGCCGCGAGGCGTTTCTTCAGTTTCTTCCGTTTCTTCAGTTTCTTCAATTTCTTATTTATTTTTATTTCAAGACTTAAAATTTTTAACTCTAGCCCCTACCGACATATATCATGGACCGCCTTGACGTCCCCGCGCAGATCAAAATCACCAAAATGAGCGTCGTTTGTTAGTTTATTCGACGGAATGTGGTATGGTTTATAATACTTAACTTAAATTGACAAAAGTGCAATAATGACAGGACAAAAATTAATTTCTATTCCATCTTAGTTTTACACCAACTGTTAATATTAGAAAGGAATTTTCTTGTATATTGGGACCAGCAGCCTTCGGGTAATAAAATCGTTCAATAACGTTTTTGTGTCGATTTTTATTGATACTCCCCGCTTGAAGATTAAAAGTTTCCAGTTCCCGCAGGTTAGTCTATCCTTGGCATAGTTTGGTTTGTACTCCTGGCGCCCGAATTTTCACTTCTACTTATTGTTTATTTATTTGGAGTACAACACACACATTTAATAATCACATTTCATAATTTACATTTTTTAATAACATCCATCCCTTAAATTATTTTTTTTTATTATTACACTGTGTTAGGGGAAATCCGACTTTGAATGATTTGCAATAAATTAAAGCATAAATCATAGTTTAATATGTATTAGCTGCGCGGCAAATGTGTGCGCTCGTGACAATTCATAATTTGCTTGTGATTTACTTTTTTTTTTAATTTTCATTGATTCCAAAAAGAAGTGTTCCTAATTATTTTTGTTATCAGAATATCTCTCACATAGAGAAGTGTATAATTGATTAATAAATTAAGTGTTTCATTAGTATTGTTGAGGTTTATATTGATATTCTTTAAATAAGAAAAAAAATATGATACTTAACCATCGTTAAGTATCATATTTTTTTTTCTGTTATTGTAACTTTTTTTCAGAGGGAGTCCGGGGTTTTTTTTTTATTTCACCCAAATGTCCGGGGTTTTTGAAGTTTTCATCCGGGGTCACTAATTTAGGTGATGGCAGCCCTAACTCATGGTATCCTTGTCACCGAAAGGGGCAAAAAATTCCAGCAATCTTCATCATACTATCATTTTTACAGCTTATTACACTGCACCTTACCATTTTCACAGTTGCGCAAATGTACTATTATTGATTGTCTGTGTAGTGCCGGACTTAAAGAATAGCACCACCCCATACTTCCCGTGGGTGTCGAAAAGGCGACTAAGGGGCGTACCGGAGAATGGGCAGCAGCATTCTCTATGCTTTCCACCCTCATACCATACTGCGATCGCCAACCCGCCTGCCAAGCGTGGCGATTATGGCAAACCCCCCCAAAATTGGGGGAGGCCTATGTCCAGCAGTGGACGTCTGTCGGCTGAAGTGATGATGATGACTATTATTGAATTGTGCACGAAAAAGATCTTATTTTCCGTTTAATCTCGGTGTAGTTTTTATTATTATTTCATTCATAAACATCAAACTTGTTGTGCACATTGATGTGCTTAGCCGACATGCAGTAAGGGACAGAAATATTATTACTCTGTCTCTTTTCTTTGCTAGTGACGTAAGTATATTCCTATTTTTCTTGTGCGAATGAAAAAGGAGATATGCAGCAGTCTATAGTTTGCTCTGTCTATGCGTGTTCCCCAACTCACTACGTCTCACCGCATCACCTGCGCATGCTATAATTTCGTTTTCACATAGCTTCCTTTCTGACTTATTTCTGTTCTGCCCGGCGCTTTCTGACTTATTTCTGTTCTGCGCAAATGTACTATTATTGATTGTCTGTGTGGTGCGACTAAGGGAGACCAGAGAATGGGCAGCAGCGTTCTCTATGCATTACACCATCATACCATACTGCGATCGCCAACCCGCCTGCCAAGCGTGGCGATTATGGCAACCCCCCCCCCCCCCCCCCCCCCACATTGGGGGCGGCCTGTGTCCAGCAGTGGACGTCTTTCGTGTAATAATAAAAAAAATATTATTTAAGGAATGGATGTTATTAAAAAATGTTTATTATGAAATGGGATTATTAAATGTGTGTGTGTGGTACTCCAAATAAATAAACAATAAGTAGAAGTGAAAATTCGGGCGCCAGGAGTACAAACCAAACTATGCCAAGGATAGACTAACCTGCGGGAACTGGAAACTTTTAATCTTCAAGCGGGGAGTATCAATAAAAATCGACACAAAAGTTATTGAACGATTTTATTACTCGAAGGCTGCTGGTCTCAATATACAAGAAAATTCCTTTCTAATATTAACAGTTGGTGTAAAACTAAGATGGAATAGAAATTAATTTTTGTCCTGTCATTATTGCACTTTTGTCAATTTAAGTTAAGTTTTTATAAACCATACCACATTCCGGCGAATAAACTAACAAACCACGCTCATTTTGGTGATTTTGATCTTCGCGGGGACGTCAAGGCGGTCCATGATATATGTCGGTAGGGGCCAGCGTTAAAAATTTAAGTCTTGAAATAAAAAGAACTGAAGAAACGAAGAAACTGAAGAAACGAAGAAACTGAAGAAACGCCTTGCGGCTGAAATCAAACATGCATGAATAACTGTTAGCTGATGTCCAGCGTGGATAGAAATGGCTACGACCAAATACAAATTAACTCACCGTTTCTTTTCCAAAAAAAAGCTTTTACATCAGTAGATGAATTAATCCAAAATATATAAGGTTTAAAAGATCCTGAAACAAATATCGGACACTATTAACGTATAGGGTTGCCAGGTCTTAAAACCGAAAAGCCGGACAGACCAGTCCGTTTAGCCGGACATTTGGGTAAAAAAGCCGGACACCCTTAATGTTTAGGGTTCCGTACCCAAAGGGTAAAAACGGGACCCTATTACTAAGACTTCGCTGTCTGTCCGTCTGTCTGTCTGTCTGTCACCAGGCTGTATCTCAAGAACCGCGATAGCTAGACAGTTGAAATTTTCACACATGATGTATTTCTGTTGCCGCTATAACAACAAATACTAAAAACAAAATAAAATAAATATTTAAGGGGGGCTCCCATACAACAAACGCGATTTTTTTGCCCTTTTTTGCTCGATATCAAAAATGGCAACAGGTAGGCACTTGAAATATTCACAAAATACTCAGTTGTATTTTAACTTTAATAATAAAATTAAAATAAAATAAATATTTAAGGGGGGCTCCCATACAACGAACGTGTTTTTTTCGGCGTTTTTGCCTTGTGGTACGGAACCCTTCGTGTGCGAGTCCGACTCGCACTTGGCCAGTTTTTTAGTCTTACTTTATCACGACAATTTTTTTTAAAGTAAAACGGCTTTTTTATCATTTACCATAAAATCTTCTTAAATTTTAATGACACAACAATCAAATTGAATGAATCAGTCTTCTTTATTATTAAGTAATAATTCAATATTAATTACATTAATAAGTAGTTTAGCAGTAACTTCTATTTTAATTTTCATTGGAAAAAAAATAAAACTCAACGTTTATTAACCATAAAATCTTTTTAAATTTTAATATAAGTAAGTACATAATTACAAATTTTTAAAAGCCTAACAAATTTCGGACAGGCCGGACACCGTCTGATTTGGCCGGACACGCAACCAAAAAGCCTGACTGCGTCCGGCTTTATCCGGACGCCTGGCAACCCTAAACGTATGCCATGAAAATAGCCACGCGACAAATATGAAACCACAAAGAATTTTACCAACCTTTTAAAAAATATGGGCAATCCCATTATGATGCCGACAAGGGCAAATCAGCTACCACATATTTAGGACTAGATATCGTCCATGTCGTAAATACTTCACGATTTAATTCGGAGCTCTCAAATTACTCCATTCTATGCAAAGCTTGGGTCGGAAAGTGACCTGTCAAAATCAACTGACAGCATCAAAAGAAAAAAATCAGTGTGACCACTACACGATTCCGATTCAAAAAAATGATTTTTTACATGGCAACACCACCATGTTGCCTTCAAATTAAAGCAAAGAACGCGCTATCATATAACAGGCTTAAAAGACTCGTTACATTCGGCTGAAATGATGATGATGATGAAATGTGTTTTTTAAATATTTTTGGGACAAAATATAACATGGGCTAAAAATTATTGGAATCGATTCAGTTACATATTCTGAACAAACTATATACAGGTTTCGCATATACTAAAAATGACGTTGTATATCTGTGGATACGCCTCTGCTCAATCCTTCGCGTGACAAGGCGTGATGTTTTCTTACCTGTTTACAGAAAGCTGCGTGGCTCCAACAACATTGCGCTGTCGATGGTCACGCTGTTGGAGACCATCATCACTGACTCACAGAATGCTACTGCATTGTAAGTATTAGTTTTTTTTTTTATATTTATTATAAGGACTTTTACACATTGTGCATACCAGTCCCATTATACCCTAACCACATCTGACTGCCAATAGCTTATACTAAATTATAAATATCACAATTTATTTCAATGCCATTAATTCAAACAGACACTTGCTACCTTAGAATTGGGTTGACTAAGAATCCCGTTGAATGTGGCAACATCCAGTCTGTTTAATTCAAAGGCATTTGCTAGACATGTCCTCCCAGACTCAAATCGGACACATTCCAGCAATAAATGATATAGATCCTCACAGACGCCACAATCTTCGCAGTTTGGTGAGTCAGTCTTCCTCATCATAAAATTAAATTTATTGCATGGTATGTGTCCAGATCAAGTATTAGTTATATGTTAGAAGGTTTGATTAAGGTGCCACTAGTCGATATTTTTTCCATACAAATTTCGGGAGAGTATTACTCCACTATTTGACATTGTGCATCCAAAGTTAAACATGATTTATCGTTTTCACTTATTATTAAATTTTGTCTGTACGGAAACAGAATAGTAAAATAAAAAGCCATTAAAAAGTTATGAGCCAATAAATATTCTTTTTTCTTGCTATTTTTTTTTAACGTAATTTTGGGTGTAAATAAGTAATAAAAGAACTGTAAAATCTTCAAAACCAAGTCCGTACCAACAAAGCTCAGATATCGAAGATTTTAAAAAACTTTATTTGTAATTGATTTATGCAGTGGTTTTTTCATAAAACTCGTAGTTCTGAAGCACTATTCGAATTTTTTAGACGCTTATCAGTTCGGAACGGTGTTTCTGTACGTGTGAACTAGACGTTGTTCGTGTAGACTAGCGTCTAACTGCTCATCACTGATACTAGCTCTGTCGGACACGAAGCCAGGTGAGACAACGTGCTTTTTGGCCATGACCAACAGTGAGTTCGAGCTCGCGACTAGTTTGCTCTTAAGGGGCTTACATTACCTAAAGCGCGAGCACTGTCGGACTGCATAGAAAAGAAAGAGAAGCGCGATGACGGGTCGTTACGGGTCGTCAGAGGCTCGAAAGTCTGACAACCAGACTTACCAAGGGATAGTATTACCCAGTAACTGGGTTGTAGAGGTCAGATAGGCAGTCGCTCCATGCAAAATACTGGTATTCAGCAGCATCCGGTTAGACTGGAAGCCGACTCCAACATAATTGGGAACAGGCTAGGCAGATGATTAGGGTCGGCTTCCAGTCTTACCGGATGCGGTTGAATACCAGTACTTTACATGGAGCAACTGCCTCCACTGACCTCCACAACCAAGAATTACGATGAAGATGAAAACTTCGTAAACAGAACCTCTTTCTTTGAAGTCAGCGTCATAACGTAAGCCTTAATTCTCACAGTGAGCTATGTGGCGCGGTACGAGCGGCGGGCCGACGTGTCTGCAACGCGTTACCTCACGAGCTGGTTGCGGCCAATGTCGCGCGGAGAATACTGAGAGCCATCCGCGATGAGAACAGGGCACATGCTAATCAGGTAACACGAATCTTTCTAACACTATCAGCTTGCCTTGTTTCCCCGAAAAGTTGGGCAGAGGTGACCTTAGTGCTTGGCCAGACTGGAAGAACGGGCGGGGGGGGGTAAGGCGCGGGGCGGCCCGCGTGGGAACCGGGGTTCTCCAACTAGTTCAAGCTTTTTTCTAGTAAAAATAAGTCTTCTTCATCCATATCATATTTTGAGAAACACTGGACACGACAACACTCAGAACGCAGCCGCGCTCGACTGCGAACAGGCAGACCGCGCGCATTCCCGCACCCGCGCCGCTCCCCGTCTGGCCAAGCACTTTCAGTTGTACCCACATTTCGTCAGTTACGTTAGGCCAAAATCGCACCTATGAGAAATCAAGAAAAGGTGTCGTATCACACAAATATCTTTTGATTACAACATTCTCAATGAGAGGACATAGCCAAATTGTGCCGAATTCACAGTCTTTGTCTTTTAGTTATAACGTAACTGCAAAAAAAAACTTGGGGCCAAACCCCAAAACCTTTGCAGAAAATTCATTGAGTACTATTTGTATTAAATTATTTATCTATCAATAAAGTTGCTGAAATATCATAAATTACTTTATTACAACATTATTTTTAGTATATGCGAAACCCGAAACACGTGTCTAGTATTTTTATGTAAAGAATCTACAAAATTTCAAAACTGTATCATGAAAAATCACAAAGTTATAAGCTTGTTAAGTTACCTGTTTGTCCGTACAAAAACATGCTCAACCGCGCCGCGCCGTCTTGCGCTCATTGATAATAGTACCTAGGTACCTAACTGTTCGGCGCGGAGATTGGACAACCTACTTAGTGACGCTCGGTGTCCAACTTTTAACCTTTTTTAAATATTTTTGGTGCAAAATATAACATGGGGTAAAAATGATTGGAATCGATTCAGTTACTTATTCTGAACAAACTATATTCAGGTTTCGCATATACTAAAAATAATGTTGTATAGTAATTTATGATATTTCAGCAACTTTATTGATAGATAAATAATTTAATACAAATAGTACTCAATGAATTTTCTGCAAAGGTTTTGGGGTTTGGCCCCAAGTTTTTTTTGCAGTTAGGTTATAACGAAAAGACAAAGACTGTGTGGTGTGAGTTCGGCACAATTTGGCTATGTCTTCTCGTTGTATAAAACAAAAATAAAACTCAGGAACTCAACTTACAATTTTGCAGCATTTTTTTTTTCAGCAGTGTTTCAAGATCTTTTTCCATTAACCAGTTCCTTCATTGATTACAGAGTGTAGAAGCTTCAGGAGAGAGTCTACAACGACTGGTGCTAGCGGCAGGAGCCCGGCGAGCCACGCTAGGCTCCGCGCATCAAGACCTCAGAGAACCATTGAGGGACCATATAGCTGAGGTGAGAATGCATATGTCGCAGGCAACTGGTTCAATTAGCCGTTTAGTTAACCGCCTAGCCGTTTATTTATCCGCCTAGCCGTTTAACAAAACGGCGGCCGGTCAACTAACGGCCTGAATGATATTCAATTATAGTTTAGGTTGGTGGGTTTATAGTTAAAACATGTTCAGGATGTTAAATTCAATTAACAGTTGATATTTTTTTAATGTTATGCTTAAAATACTTGTTATAAAAATATGATTTTTGGCTTTCTTTAATCTCAAATAGCAATCAGGGGGGGGGGGGGGGTAATTTTAGAGTTTCGTTGTAAAAAATGCTCAAGATATTATTTCACATAAGAAAATAGAACTTTTTAATTCTGGCCGGCACTTTAATTTTAGGGTATAAAATGTTCGACACTTGAATGATGTCCTTTAATCTTGATCCGTTCAGTCGTTAAGGTGCCACTAGTCGATATTTTTTCCATACAAATTTCGGGAGAGTATTACTCCACCGTTTGACATTGTACATCCAAAGTTAAACATGATACTGAAACATAAAAAGCCATTAAAAAGTTATAAGCCAACAAAGATTCGTGTTTCTTGCTATTTTTAACGTAAATGTGGGTGTTAATAAGTAATAAAAGAACTGTAAAATCATCAAAACGAAGTCCGTACCGACAAAGCTCAGTTATCGAAGAGTTCAATAAACTTTATTTGTAATTGATTAATGCTGTGGCTTTTTCACAGAACTCTATTTTCCAAAACACTTTTCGATTTTTTTTACGCGCCTATCAGTTCGGAACGGTGTTTCTGTGCGTGAGAACTAGACGTTGTTCGTGTAGACTAGCGTCTAACTGCTCATCACTAATACTAGCTCTGCCGAACACGAAGCCAGGTGAGACAGCGTGTTTTT
This sequence comes from Mesoligia furuncula, assembly GCA_916614155.1. Taxonomy (NCBI): domain Eukaryota; kingdom Metazoa; phylum Arthropoda; class Insecta; order Lepidoptera; family Noctuidae; genus Mesoligia; species Mesoligia furuncula. The sequence goes on along the minus strand of OU744820.1, from coordinate 11,576,279 downwards.
TGGTCATGACCACCAGTTAGTTCGAGCTCGCGACTAGTTTACTCTTAAGGCGTGAAAGGTAACAGACACATAGACAGACAATTACTTTATAGTAGGCCTACTTTTCATGTATTTTTTGTAATTGAATCATTTTCTTTAACATCCAGCTCCGCGGCGAGCTAGAATCAAGCATATCCAGCATATGCGGACAAGCTAAGGAACACGTGAATGGAGACGAGCTCATCCTGACATACGGGTCCAGTGCCATCGCAGAGCGGTTCCTCAGAGCGGCCGCGCACAGGAAGTACAAGCTGATACTGGCGGAGGGGCCCAAGCAGAGCGAGGTAAGGAAATAATAGAGAGACAAATGAGATTTCGAGATGTACCCCCTGAAGTGTGGGCGTCGGAAGCAGGGTGCAAGAGGGTGCACTTGCATCTCCCTGGCTTCAAAATTAAATAAAGGTATATAATATGTATATTTTGGTGTTTAATTGTACATGTGTTAGAATTAATTAAAATTTACAGGAAAGTTGAAAAACAGCGTATGCCATTTAAACTGGTCAATTTTCGTATATTTTCTTAAATAACTTTAATACAATTTATTTTAAAATTATGAAAAAAAAATATTTGAGATCTTCACAGTAAGCCCTTTCATTTGATATGTCACATGGTACAGATTGCGAAACTTTCTATTTGCCCCCCAAAAATGACCCCGATATTCACAATTCAGTTATTTCCGTTATACACACTTTTTTAAGCACTTCCTATCTCCTTAATACATCATCGTTATATTTTCTTCGCTCCTGTTTCATGTTTATTGTTATATGTATATTGTATATATTTATTTAGATTTATTGTATTATGTAAATGGTACACCACAGACTACCTACAGTATTTGTCTGTCCTTTTCAATCCATCCAAAGGTTGTCTTTAAAAGATCGCTTTTATCGATAAGACCGCCCATTGTGTCACCCTTTGTACAGTTTCTATAATTATGTCTGTAATTAATATGGTGTACATAATAAATAGTATTCTATTCTATTCTACGTCTGTGTTTGGGTCACATTATGTGTACCAAATTTCAACTTAATCGGTCCATTACATTCGGATCAAATTGGCTGTGACAGACGGGCGGACAGACACACGAGTGATCCTATTTGAAACGGAACCCCGTTTCAAAATATCTCGAAAACTAATGAATTTCTGCCATACATATGGGGGGTTTTTGCATTTTTGCCCCCTATCAGCTCCTGACGGATATACGTCGGCGGTTCCTTCTATCTGGCAGAATATTGATGCTCCGAAATTTATTTGGCACAACACACTTGGCATAGTCTGCCTATGCCATATATAAACTTACGTCAGTGATGACTGTGGACGCTTTAGTTATAGCATATCATGGCTTGGTGGGTTCTGTGTTAAGATATGGTGTTATTTTTTGGGGGAATTCAACTAATAGGGAAATTATCTTTAAAGCCCAAAAAAAGTGTATTAGGACAATGTTTGGATTGCAGGTAACAGATACATGCAAACCATTGTTTATTAAGTTTAAAATTTTGACTCTTCCATCTTTATACATTTTTGAGGTTGCTGTATTTGTAAAGACCAATCCAGGGTTGTTTAAAAAAATGTCGGACATTAATACAAGAAGTCGACGGGATAATAATAGCGTATGTGTAAGAAGGTCTCACACAGCACTAATGCATAAAAGTGTATTTTGCATGGCGCCAGTTATATATAATCGCTTACCGTCGTCAATCAAAGAATTGAATGTGAACTTATTTAAGAAACGGCTAAAATCCTTACTTGTGAACAAAGCATATTACAGTATTTCGGAGTTCCTAACAGACAAAAATCTAATGACAGAATGTTGACATGCTAATAAATTATATATATATGTTTTTTTTGTGTACTGACATTAGGATTAATGTTGACATCTGTATATTGACATCATTAGTATTGTATTTTTGACATCTGTATATTGACATCATTAGTATTATATTTTTGACATCTGTATTGTATATTGACATTAGTATTGTATATTGACATAGTTTTATTATTAGTTTTCATTTTATTTTGTATTTAAATTTTTTCTGTTTTTTGACATTGATTTCTATTGCTATTTATTATTAATTAATTTGTCAAAGTGTGTCATTCTTTATAATTATTTTTTATTGTCCAGGCTTACTTTTGTTTTATTCTTTTCTAGAACATATAAAAACAAAACTCTCCAGATTTTCTTACGCTCTTTTTCAAATCAAACAAAGCACTGACACAAAAACAGCTATGGCTGCTTATTACGCATACGCTTACTCATGGCTGCGATATGGCGTCATGCTATGGGGAAATAGTGTAAACGTAAATGAACTATTCATATTGCAAAAGAAGTGTGTAAGAATTCTAGCCCAAATTGATAATACGGAGAGCTGCAAACCATTTTTTATAAAATACCAAATTCTAAGTCTGCCGTCAATATACATACTTGACGTTTGCGTATTTGTTTTTAAAAATATTGACAATTTCACTAAAGTAGAAGATACGCACAACGTCAACACTCGCCATAAAAAGAGGTTATGCGCTCCCTTCTCAAGAATTAAAATGTTAAGTGATAGCCCATATTACATGGCAATAAAAATATATAATAAATTGCCCAACATATTCAAAACTGAAAAATCAGTATCGATATTCCAAAAAAGGCTAAAACTATACCTAATCCAAAAATGTTTCTACTCAGTAAAAGAATATTTAGAGTCTAGCTTAAAATAGCGATTTTCTTTCATTTAAGTACAAAATTGGCGATCTGTCCTATACAAACAATGAGATTAAGTCTAACCTATTTAACTTCATATAAAATTATAATTATAATTTGTACTACCTACCTGAAAAAGATGACATTAATATTGCTGAATAATTGTATTAAATTAATTATTATTGACATTCAATTTTGACATAACTATAATTTCTCAATTTAATTGTACTAATATAGAGGAAAATAATTAAATATTAATAATGTTTAATGCATGCTAATTTGTGATAAGGGCAGGCGAATAATAATTGCAATGCTTGTAAAAGGCTGCTAAGTCATAAGTACTAACAAAACATAACACCAACATTGTACACTTAGTTCGCAATAAACGTTTTGACTTTGACTTTGACTTTGACTTTTTTGTCGAGACTTGGGTGGCTTGATTAATCACAAATATTTGTACGCCCTCTGGCTTAACATAGCGCACTATTCTATCTTTGTATAACATCATTATTGTACCTATGTTCAACAAATTAATAAATGACTAATGACTAATAATCTTCTTTAAACGAATATTTTTAGGGCATACAAATTATTTAACATATTTGTATGTCAACATAATATAACATGTTTATATGTCCGAATTTACAATGGCATACTTTTAAGATGGCAGGATTTTATTTGGCGTAATTTCACTTGGCATACTATGAAGATAACATTAGAATTATTTTTTAACAAATATTGTTTAAAAAAACCACGTTGAGTGTTGCGACAAGACTGATTTATTGATGGGTGACACATACATAATAGGGTAGGTACTTGCAATGTAGTACAATGATCAATACATTAGATGGCGTTAGTGGTAATCAAGAGGTCCTTTATTTTGATATATTTCAACACGTCCACTTATCAAAATAATCTGACTACTGTAAAACATAAGTACAAAAAACAATCTAGGTACACCCAACGTACCATAACTACATTTAAATGCCTCCACTTAACATAAAAATTGACAACAATGCAATAACAAAATATATTAGACAATATTTAAACAATACATTCAATGCCTAGTTTTTTAACATGATAATTGTGTTTTATGCTACTTAGACCTTTTGTTAACAAGTCGGCAGGCATTTCTGTAGTTGTCAAATGTACAATCTTTACTAAGTTATTAGCAACTACTTCCCTGACAAAATGGTGGCGTACATCTATATGTTTTGATCTCTTATGAAACAAAGGGTTTTCTGTCAATTTTTGAGCGCCTTGGTTATCATTGTACAAAACAATAGTATAATTACAATTTACAATTTCTAATAACAGATTTTTCAAATATACTGCTTCCTTACAGGCTTCACTAATTGCCATGTATTCGGCCTCTGTACTTGACAATGCTACTGTTGGTTGTTTTCTGCATTCATATGATATTACCGTACCAGACAATTTAAAACAGAAACCTGTATAGGATCTCCTATCAATAGTGTTCGATGCCCAATCTGCATCTACAAAACCTTCTAAATTTTTACCATCATTTGTAAACATTAAACCATAAGATTTTGTTTTATGTAAATACTTTACAATTCTCTTTGCAGCTTTCCAATGAACTGCTGTATAACTATTATTAAATTGGCTTAAGTAACTGACACTATAACTGATGTCTGGGCGTGTAAGAACAGACAAATACATGAGGCTACCTAACAGTTGCTGATAAGGATATTGCTTGTGAACATTTTCTGATTTCTCTAGCTTTAAATTACATTCAATTGGAGTATCAACAAAGTTACAGTTAGACATTTTAAATTTGTTTAAAATATGTTCTACAAAGTGCTCTTGATCTAAAGAAATGCATCCATTATCATACACTTTCACCCTCATCCCTAAGCATCTTTTAACTTGCCCTAAATCTTTAGTTTTGAAATTAGACATCAAACTATTTTTTAATTCATTTGTCAAAACTTCACTATTTGAAAAAATAAAAAAATCATCAACAAATACAGTTATCAAAATCTGTTCCTTTTTCACTTTCTTGCTATATAAACAAGGTTCTAATTTAGACTTAGTGTAACCCTGACTTAGCAAACAATCATTTACTCTTTTATTCCATTGCCTGGCAGATTGCTTCAGGCCATATATAGCGCGTTTTAATTTAAGTACACAGTTACTTTTACATTCTAAATTAGGTGGAACTTGCATGTATACATTTTCCTCCAGATAGCCATTCAAGAAAGCTGTGCTTACATCTAGATGGGTAATTTTAAATTTTAATTTGACACTTAAAGCGAATAACAACCTTAAAGTTGAGTGTCTTAATACAGGTGAATATGTTTCTTTAAAGTCCACACCTTCTACTTGGGTGAAGCCCTTAGCCACTAAACGAGCCCTATATCTCACTTTGTTATCACTTTCAAATTTTCTTTTAAACACCCACTTGCACTTAACCACTCTATCTGCTTCCTTGTCTGACACTATTTCCCAGGCTTGGTTTTCTTCGAAAGCTTGTAACTCTTCTTTCATTGCCTGTTTCCACATTACACTCTCTGGACCTGTTGTTGCCTCCTCATAAGTGATTTCTTCTTCGCAAGCCCCCAAGTCGTCCACAACACAGAGGTTAGATATGCCATACCTCTCAACTGGTTTTCTGACACGCTTGCTTACTATGGGTACTTCATCTGCGCTCAAATCACTATCTTCTCCACACAATGTATGGTAGGAGTCATCTGATGTCAAACTTGAACTATTTGTGTCACATGTGAAAGTTGGATCATCCTCATATAAGACAGTATCATTTGTCTCCGCTGTTTCATCTAATTCTGACAGCTGATCCTCATCTTTATTTTCATCCTGTACTACAATCTTAGCCATCTCGCAATCTTTTTCATTCTTTTCCATTATAGTCACATCTCGGCTTGTAGTGACTTTTTTAGTTTCAAGATTGTACAATCTATATCCTTTTATATTCTCAGGATAGCCAACTAAAATAGATTTCACGGCTTTCTTATCCCATTTTTGTCTCTTAATCTTAGGCACATGAACCATTACAGGACTGCCAAATACTCTCACATGACTGAGGTCTGGCTTTCTCCCTGTCCATTTCTCAAATGGTGTCATCTCTCCTAGACCTGAAGCCGGCGACCTATTTTTTAGGTAAACTGCCGTGTTGACTGCCTCAGCCCAGAAACTTTTATTAAGTTCAGCCTCAAAGAGCAAACATCTTGCGCGTTCAACCACTGTCCTATTGAACCTCTCACATAGGCCGTTTTGTTCGGGAGTGTAGGGATTTGTCTTTTGATGGACAATACCTTTTGATTTCAAATAGTTTTCCATCTGTTGTGAGCAAAATTCACCTCCATTATCTGTCCTCAGACTTTTAATTTTATTTCCAGTTTGTTTTTCAACCATAGTTTGGAATTCTTTGAACAAAATATGTACTTGATTTTTTTCTTTCAAAAAATACACAAATGCCATTCGGCTGGCATCGTCCACGAAGAGCAGAAAATACTTTGCATGGCCTAAAGATTTTGTCTCCATGGGTCCACATAAGTATGAATGGACAACTTCTAATAATGTTTCACTTCTCTTGTTTGAAGATGAGAATGGTAAACGAGCCTGTTTCGCCTCACAACATACTTCACAGTTGGACTTGGTTATTTCTGCCTTCTCTGTGTAGGTAACTCCCTCCACAGCTCCATTTTTCATTTTCTCTAGGTCAATACTGTTGATATGCGCCAGTCTTCTATGCCATCGCCTTGCATCTGTGATGTGAATTGCTGCTGCTGCAAGCGCCTTCTCTGACTTTATTGTTTCCAATTTGTACACTCCATTTTGTACATTTGCTACTCCTATTAGCACATTCTGTTGATTACGGACGTAACAGGCATTTTTACAAAACGATACTTTGTTTCCGTTTGCAATCAACTGGCTTACTGATAACAAATTCGTAGTGAGGTTAGGAATGCACAAAATATCTCGAACAGGTATGTCAAACTGAGATTTATTCACACACGTCGTGATTCGTGTATCACCTATACACATTACTGGCATGGATGTTTTATTCGCAACAACTATTTCTTTTATCTCGTGTACTTGTCGGATTTCTGTTAAACTTTCTCGCTTCGCCGTCATATGAACACTTGCGCCACTGTCTATGTACCAATCGTCTGTGCTGAATTCTCCATTCAGGAAAGCAACACTAAAGGCACTTGCTTCTTTAATTTTTTCGGGGCACTGGTTTTTGTAATGTCCTAATTTCTTACAGTTATAACATTTGATTTGTTTACCAGTAGTTGACAGTTTTGACGTTTTGTTCGCTGATGACATTGACGTTTGTTTTGACTTGCCGTGTGCAGTGTTGCCATTTTTTGGTTTTCCCGACCAAAATGCCGATTCACCTCCACTGCTGCCAACATCAGAAGTCATATCGAGAAGTTTCGTCTTGATGACGTCAGAGCTTACCGTTATGCCAGAATGTTCCAGAGCCATAACCATCGGCGAAAATTTATCTGGTAGACCCGCTAACAGCAAAGATCCAATCCATTCATCGCTTATTTCAAACCCTGTACCTTTCAACCGTTGAGCAGTTTCCACTATTTGAGACACGTAACTTGTCATTGTTTCACAATTATCCAGGCGAATGTTTATCAATGTTCGTAATAAACTTATTCTTCTTGAAAATCCTGTGTCATCAAATAATTGCTTCAACTTATTCCATACCAACGTAATTGTAGTTTCGTTTCTGATGTGTACATACAACGATGGATCTATTGTCATGATTAGCTTCGCTTTCGCTTTTCTTTGTTCGGCTTCGGTGACCGTTGGTGATATGTTGTCCATATCTATGCCCTCCAACACAAGAAAATTTTTCACTGCAAATGACCAATCGTCATAGTTTTCACGTCCTTTCAATTTCGGCACGTTCACTATATATCCCGCGGTAGACATTCCGGATTTACACAACGAAACTTTGTATTGTACAACGAATTACTTTGAAAAAAACGGGTCTGGGCCCATAACCTAATAAAACCACGTTGAGTGTTGCGACAAGACTGATTTATTGATGGGTGACACATACATAATAGGGTAGGTACTTGCAATGTAGTACAATGATCAATACATTAGATGGCGTTAGTGGTAATCAAGAGGTCCTTTATTTTGATATATTTCAACAGTTCGGTGTATTTTTTCATGGTATTTGAATGAACTATAAAAATAATGGTTTCTATAAGCGATTTCGGGACTTGGGGGGGCACCCCGTCTTGGGTTAGGTTAGATTCCTTTAAACCCTGTAGACAGAAATAGGGGCCCCGCGAAGCGGGGCTCCTTCGACTACCTCTTATTTATTATTACTTGTAAACCAATTTAGACCCTAACTAATTATTTTTAAAAAAATGGTTGGTTTAAAACTGTACCCCTTCGCACGAACTCACGTATGCCAAAAGACGATTCTGACTGGGAGCTTTCTGCGATATGATGGTTCGTTCTACTTTTAATTATTATGGATATGAAATTTATGCCTAAAGATGATTCTGACTTACAAAATTATGAGTTTTGAATGTATGATAAATGAGTGTATGCCAAAAAATTTTCTGCGAAATGAAGTTTATCCTATACGCTGTTCTGCAAAATAATATTATGACATAAAAAGTTCTGCTGTAAAGGGGGGACCCATACGTCGAATTACAAGTAACCCCGTAATAATGTTTATACCACAGATATAGATATACCTAGATAACGCAAGTATCACGAACTGTATGAAAACCAAGCGTGCCATATTTTTGACTACCTACTATGACGTCACAAGCTCGCGCTCTCGCTCACACTTACCCAGCCAGCAGTACAAAGGACTGAGCGCGAAAGGGGCGGCTTATGATTTGTAATCATAAGTTGGTGCAATTTTTGGCACGCGAAGTAGTTACTCTTGCGTTATCTAGGTATATCTATATTTGTGGTTTATACAAATACAAGAATACAAAATACAAAAATATTTATTTCAACTTAAACATTGTGTCATACATAAATTGAGGCAGCCCCAGTAAGTTACAAAAGTACTTGTGTCGGAGCTGTCTCGCTCTTCCAATAAGTGGTAACTTAACAATGTTGAGGCGTAAAAGGTTTAAAAAAAAATAAAAGTAAAAATAAAATAAAACATTAATTTAGCTGCTCTCCGTGTGTGTTTGTGTGTGTGTGTGAAAGTGTGTGAGTGTTGAGGGTGTGTGTGTGTGGGTGTATACTAGTGTGAGTGTACCCATTTATTTATTATTATATTTTATATGTTTATATTTTCAGAGTCACGCTATGGCCAACCGTCTGAGTGCAGCCGGCGTTCCCGTCACTCTCATCAGCTCAGCATCCATATACGCTGTCATGTCTAGAGTTAACAAGGTAAGTTCCGGACGTAAATAATGGCGGCCTCACGGGCCGAACGAAAGTAAGCTGCACCTCCCGAGGTCGGAGCGTGGATGGTTGACCATTCAAAACATCCCAAGACCCCTCCGTGCTTCGGAAAGCATGTTAATGGGGAAGCACCAAGGTAGCCTACAAAATTCAATATTTTTTACGTTTTTTGCAATTTGCTGGTCAGTATTAAGTTGTCGTCGTCGTCGTCGTTTCAGCCGATAGACGTCCACTGCTGCACATAGGCCTCCCCCAATTTTGGGAGGGTTTGCGATAATCGCCACGCTTGGCAGGCGGGTTGGCGATTGCAGTGTGGTATGATGGTGGAATACACAGAGAACGCTGCTGCCCATTCTCCGGTACGATCCTTAGTCGCCTTTTACGACACCCACAGGAAGTAAGGGGTGGTGGTATTCTTTTAGTCCGGCACCACACAGACTAGTGTTGTGTGTAGTGTAGTATTAAGTTATACGTTGATTAAAATATGATTTGCGACCGTAACAAATATGTATTTACAGAATTATAATCATTAAAGTCATCAACACAACTCTCTAAGACCAAGTAATCCCACTGAATGACTATTTCATGAAATCTTGACATTTTGGGATTATACTAACTTAACAAGTTGTATTACTGATTCTAATGATTATAATGATTATAACTTAATAATGATCAGCAAATTGCAAAAAACGTAAAAAAAATAATAATTTTGCGGGCTGCCTTAGCGCTTCCCCCGTAAGCTGTTGATCCCGGCTGTCATTCATACATCTTTGACAGTCGTTACGGGTAGTCAGAAGTTCAAAAATCTGACAACCAGCATTGCCAAGGGGTATCGTGTTTCTCAGTAACTGGGTTGTGGAGGTCAGATGGGCAGTCGCTCGGAAGTGCTTTTTTAGGGTTCCGTACCCAACGCGTAAAAACGGGACCCTATTACTAAGACTCCACTGTCCGTCTGTCTGTCACCAGGCTGTATCTCTTGAACAGTGACAGCTAGACATTTGAAATTTTCACAGATGATGTATTTCTGTTGCCCCTATAATAACAAATAATAAAATAAAGTTAAAATTTAAAGGGGTATAAAAGAAACGTTTTTTCCGGCGTTTTAAACTCAAACGGTCTTATTACAAAACAAGATTTATCTTTAGACCCAGGTTTAAACCATCCAGCTATTTTTAAATTTCGAACTATAATCCGACGAAGCTAAAGTTCTTATTACAAAAACTAACGTTAAACCCGAGTCTTAAGTTGTCAATTTTGCATTAAGAACTTTACGTTTGTCGGAATAAAGTTCAAAATAGAGTAACTGGCTTGAAGGCTTAGACTAGGTCTAAAATTAGATCTCGTTTTTAGGGTTCCGTAGTCAACTAGGAACCCTTATAGTTTCGCCATGTCTGTCTGTCCGTCTGTCTGTCCGTCCTCGCTTAATCTCTGTAACCGTTAGCACTAGAAAGCTGAAATTTGGTACCAATATGTATATCAATCCCGCCGACAAAGTGGTAAAATAAAATTTTGGAAAATATTTTTTTTTAGGGTAGCTCCTTTACATGTGAAGTGGGGATGAATATTTTTTTCGTCGTATACCCCATCGTCTGGGGTATCGTTGAATAGGTCTTCTAAAATGACTTGGGGGTTGCTAAAATTATTTTTCGATTCAATGCTCCATTTACGAAATATTAAACTTTAAAGTGCAAATTTTTGTTCCAGTAGGGCGTCCCCCCCCCTCTAAAATCTAAACTGCTGGCTTGAAAAATCTGGAAAAATTCACGATGATAGTGCATTTCATGAACTTTAAAGGAAAAGTATAGCGGTTAAGATAACTTTATTAGTTTAGCGGTAATAGTCGTTGAACTTGGCTGTTGGATAATATTGTACCAAATACAAAATCCTTAGCATTAATCCTTTAAAGTGACTAAGATGAAGTCTTGCTTGTTTATAACGGGTAAAGACTTGCATTGAAAAACAAAATATAAAAATTTTATTTTTTTATTTTAATTTTTTATATTCAGACTAGAACATCAGAATCGTACTACATTGTGATAACGGGCTTCTACGGAACCCTACATTGTGCGTGGCCCGACATGCACTTGGCCGGTTTTTTAATAAGACGGTTCGTGTTCGGTCCGACTCGCACTTGGCCGGTTTTATTTTTTATCTTGTCTTATAACGTTTACAGGTTGTAATAAGCGTGAAGGCGGCGATGGGCGGCGGCGCCGTGTTAGCGGAGGCGGGTTTGCACGCTGTCACACAAGCAGCTAGACACTACTGTGTACCGGTGAGTTGTTATCTATACTAAATTCTAGCTCCCGCCCGCGGCTTCGCCCGTGAGGTCACATCATCTGCCTAGCCTTTTCCCAACTATGTTGGGGTCGGCTTCCAGTCTAACCGGATGCAGCTGAAAACCAGTTTTTTACATGGAGCGTGTGCCTATTTGATCTCCACAACCCAGTTACTGGGTAATACCCCTTTGGTAAGACTGGTTGTCAGATTTTCGGGCTTCTGACTACCCGTAACGACTGTCAATGACCCACGAATGACAGCCGGGACCAACGGCTTAACGTGCTTTCCGAGGCACGGAAAAAAACGGATGTCGATAAAAACTATCCTATGGCCTTCCCCGGGATGCAATCTATCTCTCTGCCAAATTTTATTGAAATCCGTTCAGTGGTTTAGGCGTGAAAAGGTAACATACAGACAGAGTTATTTTCGAATTTATGATATTAGTATGGATTATGTCCAGGTAAATCACTGTCCATTCCAAGGTTGCCCGGAAGAGATCACAGAAACCGATAAGGCCGCCCTTATTGTATACTGTTAGTGTTCGATCAATTTTTAGGGTTCCGTACCTCACAAGGGAAAAAACGGAACCCTTATCATGTTGTCATGTTTACCGCAAATAAACGTATTTTCTTTCTTTTCTTTCTTTCTTTCTTTCTTTCTTATAGGATCACTTTATTGTAGACCCTTTATCTCGGGAACGCATGGAAGTCATCATCATCATCATCATTTCAGCCGAAAGACGTCCACTGCTGGACATAGGCCTCCCCCAAGAGGGGGGGTTTGCCATAATCGCCACGCTTGGCAGGCGGGTTGGCGATCGCAGTATACGCGTGGAAGTATCGAGTTGAAATTAAAACCATATACTCAAGTCTTCGGTCCCACGAAGCTGTGAATAAATCAAACTTCTAAGTTAACGCAATCAAAAGATACGGGCGGATGTTCCGGAATCAAAACCTATAGGGTACTTCCCGTTGACCTAGAATCATGAAATTTGGCAAGAAGCAATGTCATATAGCACGAGCTTTGAGTATTAGTTTGAGTGAGAGTAAAAACCGTAATAAATCATTTAAATATCTACAAATTTGTACGGAACCCTCGGTGCGGGAGTCTGACTCGCACTTGACCGGTTTTTTTATATATAAACTCTCTGGAATACCTGGGTCTCTGAAATACCTGGGTCTCTGAAATACCTGGGTCTCTGAAATACCTGGGCCACTTGGTCACGGACGATTTGAAGGATGACGCAGATGTGGAGAGGGAGCGCAGAGCATTGTCGGTTCGGGCTAATATGCTGGCCCGCCGGTTCTTCCGATGTACGGCGGCGGTTAAAATAACGCTGTTTAAAGCATATTGCATGTCGCTGTACTCGGGGAGCCTGTGGTTCAGCTATACCCAAAAGGCCTACAATGCTCTGCGGATCCAGTATAACAACGCTTTTAGAGTGCTGTTGCGTCTGCCTCGGTTCTGTAGCGCGTCATCTATGTTCGCTGAGGCACGTACCGACTGCTTCAATGCTGTGCGGCGTAAGAGAGCGGCCTCGCTGCTAAACAGACTCCGTGGCAGCCCCAACAGCTCTCTACGCGCTATAGCCGGGAGACATGACAGCCCGTTGGTAAGGTCACTTGTCACCTGTACATTGTCGGTGTTATTAATTAAGTACTAACATAGGTTAAGACTATTGTTACTAACCCAATGGATCTCTGTTATCTGAATAAATAAATAATAATAATAACCATCTATAATATAAAAATGAATCGCTGAATGTGTTGCTGAGCGCAAATCTCGAGAACAGCTGAACAGATTTCGCTAATTCTTTTTTTAGAATATTCCTTGAAGTACGAGGATGGTTCTTACGCTGAGAAAAACTTAATATATCTATGGGAGTAGGGTAGAAGTAGGGTAGGAGTCTGTTGTCCGTTGTCTGTGTGGTGCCGGACTTAAAGAATAACACCACCCCTTACTTCCCGTGGGTGTCGTAAAAGGCGACTAAGGGTCTTACCGGAGAATGGGCAGCAGCGTTCTCTATGCATTCCACCATCATACCATACTGCGATCGCCAACCCGCCTGCCAAGCGTAGCGATTATGGCAAACTCCCCCCCAAAATTGGGGGAGGCCTATGTCCAGCAGTGGCTGAAATGATGATGATGATGATGATGATGAGGGTAAGAGTAGGGGTAAGACACCACGCAAACGAAGTAGCGCCGGGCAGCTAGAAATCTATACTAATATTATAAAGTTGAAGAGTTTGTTTGTTTGAACGCGGTAATCTCAGGAACTACTGGTTAGAATTGAAAAATTCTTTTTGTGTTGAATAGTCCATTTATCGAGGAAGGCTATAGGCTATATAACATCACGCTGTGACCCCTAGGCGCTGAGCAGCGGGTGACACCGCAGGGAACAGCTAGTAATTTATATGGCAAAACGTTTGCCGGGTCATCTAGTCACACTAATATTATAAAGGCGAAAGTTTGTGAGTGTGTTTATATGTTTGTTACTTCTTCACGCTCAAACGGCTGGACCAATTTTGATAAAATTTGGTATGAAGCTAGCTGACACCCTGGATTAACATATAGGCTTTTTATCCTGATATTCCCACAGGATCGACATTTACGCGGGTGAAACCGCGGGGCGCAGCTAGTACTTAATAAAAACCATTTTAATCATAATCCTTATCCACAGGTACTAGCACTGGCTCCTTTATACAAGCTGTCCCCGATACACGACGTGAGCCATTTCAATGCGCTTGCGGCCCCACACACCGCTCTGCCTTACGAGTAAGTTATTTCACTTCATTTTTATTATTTTAGCCTTTTAAGATAAGATCGTTTTCATTAAAAAAGAAGAATTCCTATTTTTTTTCTTCTGTTTTTTTATCTTGTCTGTGTATACATATAATGTAAAATGTGTACATAAATTGTAAAATAAATAAATAAATAAAATTAATGAGAAAAAAGTGTTAATAAGAGACGAAATGAATAGTTTGGCCGGATACCTGGATATCCGGCCAAACTATATCCCATTTTATGTTCAGGCAAATCACTGTCCAGTCCAAGGTTGCCTGGAAGAGATCGCAGAAAGCGATATGGCCGGCCATTGTATATTTTTAGTGGTCGAATATTGTCGTTTGGCTACGCAAACGCTGCGCGCGTTTGCGTAGCCTACGTGCGTAATACTTGCAACCGGCGTGCGTGTATGAACGATGTAAAAAAAAAAGGTCGGATACTGGCTAGTTACCGAATATTCACACCATTATTCATCACCATTCCTATGTGTATTGTATGAGCTTTGTATGTAAAGGTTTTTGTGTTAACAAACTCATTTTTAATGTATCATACCTAATGAGAATACTAGTATTTTATGTACTGTCGATTAACCCCTTGTATGTCGTAATTACAGACACAATTAAAAAGCCATTGTGTCTCGCGTAGATCTACGTTCCGGCAGTCTAAGGGTTAATAGTATAATTGTTTGTTACATTTGGTTCGTCTGTGTGGTGCCGGACTTAAAGAATACCACCACCCCTTTCTTCCCGTGGGTGTCGTAAAAGGCGACTAAGGGTCTTACCGGAGAATGGGCAGCAGCGTTCTCTATGCATTCCATCATCATACCAAACTCAAACTCAAACTCAAACTCAAAGCATTTATTTCAATTAAACCTTGTACAGGCACTTTTGAATTGTCAAAATTAAATAGTCTGTCAGTTAGTCAGAAAGTTGAAGCTAGTTGCCCATTCCAAAACGTAGATCTCTATGGAGAAGAACGGGCAAGAAACTCCATGGACACTCTTTTAAATCAAGTTATTACAAAATCCTGGGTACATTATTCTTGTTGCTTCTATATGTGAGAACAATGTAAAAAAAAAAAAGACAAATGAAGAAACAATTCAAAATATAAGATTAAAAATAAGCCTTGGCAGTTAAGAGATGACCAGTCTCAACCGACGGCACCCGTTCACGAACATGACGCGTGGATCAGCACCATCCAGCTCAACCATTTTGTAGGGAACCGAATAATCCAACACACGCGCCACCATCGGTGAGACATTTAAGTGAGCATGACACGTTCTCAACTGCCATGCTCTTTCAAGTCAAAAACAAAAAAAAAGCATAATAAACGGAAACATGGTTCTTACATTTACAAAATTTAAAAAAATGCTTCTAAATTATACAAAACTATAGTTTGCAATTTATTTAAGATGTTTATATAATTTACTACCAAAACAGGAAGAGGTATCTAATATTGCAGTATTCAACAATTAAAACTGGATTGAATAAAATAAAAAAGTTATGTTCGTAATGTCAGAAATATTGAAAAAGAAAAAGGGAAGCACCTCTTCCAAATATTGAAATTTTAACTAGTGAGCCCAAGTGCCTGTGGAGCAGGACCAGCATTAAGCCAAGCATTTTTATCTACGATATAATCATCCAACTTGTAGTATGCTTGTCTACATAGTGTGCGTTTAATGCATGTTTTAAATTTCTTCTCATTTAATTGAAGAATATCGAATGGTATTTTATTATAACATTTTACACAGTAACCCATAAAAGAAGTTTTTACTTTAGACAATCTGAAACGCGGTTGATCTAATTTGTCCCTATTTCTAGTGTTAAAATTATGCCTGTCACTTATCTTACTAAAAAGATGTAGATTTTTTCGAACGTACATAATGTTTTCATATATATATTGACAAGGAACCGTCATGATGTTAATTTCTTTAAACAGTTCTCGTAGAGAATCGCGTCTGCTGAGCTTGTAGATGGCTCTGACAGCCCTCTTTTGCAGAATGAAGATAGAATCAATATCTGCAGCCCGTCCCCACAGCAAAATACCGTAAGACATGATGCTATGAAAGTAACTAAAATAGACCAGTCTCGCGGTATCCACGTCTGTTAATTGGCGAATTTTCCAAACAGCGTTACCATACTGCGATCGCCAACCCGCCTGCCAAGCGTGGCGATTATGGCAAACCCCCCCCCCCCCCCCCCCCCAAATTGGGGGAGGCCTATGTCCAGCAGTGGACGTCTATCGGCTGAAATGATGATGATGATGATGACATTTGGTTCTGTATTGTCTGTTGTTTTCAGTAATTTCTGTGGTGTATACAAACGTTGGTGAATCTAAATAAATAAATAAAATAAATAGCTAATGCTTGCTCCACAGACGTCACGAGATAGCGAATGACAACATGCACGTATATGCTCCCATGTATGACTTCGCGCCGCCCGACCACATCACCCTGTTTATCACCAACCTGTAAGTACCATCACCAGCTCCAGTACAGTTTTCCACAGATAAGTGTGCGCTTCGGGAATCATCGTGTATCATCGGAAATACGAACGCGCGATGGTGAGATGATGAGATCTAATATAGAGCTGCTACAACCATGGCAGTTCTTGCCTATTTTGTATTGTCTCCTTTACAAAATTATAGATTAACAACTCTATACAATTCCAAAAAACAGTGGCACTCCGGGAGTGCCGACAGAAGTGACAACAAAACACAAACAGTATACTTTGCCATCACTCACTGACATATCGGATATACATTAAAATTACATCCCGAGGACAGACGAACACGTCCGAAGCGGGTATTTTTTTAATCGTCTGATAAACAAAACATGCGCGGTGTCGCTTACGGTAACAGTGGTGCGAGTTCAATGGTTTTTCCCCATCTCAAAAAATGTCCAACGTGCCTAAAAAAAAACAGGTGAAAAATTAGAATTGTCTGTATATAATGTCAAATAATAAAAAAGATTATGTCAAAAATAAATAAAAAATAAACATCGTAATTTGAGAGCAGTTAATAGACATTTACATAGTTATGCCGTTAATGAGTTGCCAGGGAAGCCACATGTGCAGATGGAACGATGACGACGACTACGATGACGATGGACAGTCACGAGCATAAGTATGTATACACTTGGCTTTATTCAAAGCCTATTTTCTCCTTTATTTTTTAATGAAATTTTATGTTATTACGAACATAGTATTTTCAAAGCCATAGGTTTGTGTAAAGTGTCATATTTCAACGTTGCATTCGTCATTTCACGAAAAAATCGCAATTGAAAGTTGCCGAGTGTTGACATATAAGTGCTCGTGACTGGACGTGCCGGACGGCGCGTACGTGTTCCACTAGCGCCTCAAAGAGATGTCAGCATCGAGGAGGGACCCCCTTAGGGCCGAAGCCTGCCGGGTAAGCGGGATTGTCCGAAAGGGTTACCGCTACCCCGGAACATAAAGGGCTAAGGAAGGAACACGGGTGGGTTTTAGTCAGTAAGAGTCTGACACTCTCTTCCGCTCCACCCAGAGCGGGAGGGGTCATTTGATGACTTCCCATCCGCAAAAAAAAAAGGAAGCCACATGTGCAGAAGGAATAATTGCCAAACTAACTTGTCTTCAACGTAGTCTCTCGTATAGGCAACAAACTATCCCACTGTTTGAGATTGGACATCTTTGAGAAAAACATTTTTTTTTTATTATTACCCTCCTTTTGGGCTTTTCCGCAATCTGGTAACTCATAAATCCGGGATTACGTTAAATAGCGCTAGAAAGATACTACCCCGATTTGTAAAGGCCCCCATATACGTGACGATCCGTCGTAACAATCGATCTGAATGATCGATCGCCATCAAAGCAGCCGCCACATACGAAACGATTGGTCGTTATGATCGAAAGGGAACTACTTTTTTGAAAGGGAACTATAGAGACAAAAATCAAATCGTTGATCGCTAAGAACTATACACTGTCAATCCATCGTTACGATCGATCTGAAGCGATATCGTCTTCGTCCACTGTGGAGATGTATGCGTGTATGTTGTGTAGCAAGCGGCTAGGAAGGCGGCGGCGAATATGAAACAGCAAGAAGAACGATAGATGGAATTTAATGAGGATAGATGATTATTACAGGCTCTAGAACGAAGAAGAAACGATACAGAGTGATAGGGTAGAACTGGAGCTAAGTTATATAAAGCAAAGTGATTTTACGAGCGAGTATATAAGCGCGGGTGGCTAAGACAAGGTAGTACGTGCGTTCGTTAGGACGATCTGGTTGCACTGGCGCGGCGTCGCGCGGACTCGCGCGCGCACTGAATATAACGGGATTTCTTGGTGACCTCCGCTCCTTCACCCCGCGTGGTCCCCCGCTGTACAGGGCCGTACTCAAGGGTCCGGACTTGGGATTATGTGGATGCCACAAAGTAAATGGACATACACTGTCGATTCGTCGTTACGATCGATCTGAAGCGACGGATCGTTCCGTATATGGGGGCCTTAATAGTGCACATAATCTGTTGGGTTACCTACTTCGACCTCAGCTCAAGTGTTTTGAAAAGTTTTTGAAGTGAAAACTTCTTTGGGCATTTTTTGAGTTAGGAAAAAAGCATTGAACTCGCGACACTGTTACCGACACCGCGCTACATTCGGATGGATGTACTCGAACGAACGTTTCAAGTTCTTTCATGACACACATAATAGATATCAATGACAAATCTTTTACTGTTCAAGCAGTACGGTTATGGAATGACTTCCCCGTGTCGGTAAGGCGTGCACAAACTTTGTCCACTTTTAAAATTATTTTAAAAAAACCGGGCAAGAGCGAGTCGGCCTCGCGCACCGAGGGTTCCGTAACATCCGGGTTTATGCATAAGGTTTATGTTTATGAAATTAAATGTTTATTTTTATTTTTGAGTTGATTGAATGAATGGTAAATTGCGGTTTACGATTTATGATGTAGGTATTACAAAAAAACTACTTCAAACTAATTTTCGGTGGTAGTTTACATGGTAATGTACATCATATATTTTTTTTAGTTTTATCATTCTCTTATTTTAGAAGTTACAGGGGGGGGTACACACATTTTACCACTTTGGAAGTGTCTCTCGCGCAAACTATTCAGTTTAGAAAAAAATTATAGTAGAAACCTCAATATCATTTTTGAAGACCTACCCATAGATACCCCACACGTATGGGTTTGATGAAAAAAAAAATTGAGTTTAGGTTCTAAGTATGGGGAACCCTAAAATCTTTGTTTTTTTTTCTGTTTTTGTGTGAAAATCTTAATGCGGTTCATAGAATACATCTACTTACCAAGTTTCAACAGTATAGTTCTTATAGATTCGGAGAAAAGTGGCTCTGACATACGGACGGACAGACAGACGGACAGACAGACAGACAGACAGACAGACAGACATGACGAATCTATAAGGGTTCCGTTTTTGCCATTTGGCTACGGAACCCTAAAAAGCACTTCCTCTCTCCCTAAACATCATCATTATATTTTCTTTGCTCCTGTTTCATGTTTATTATTATATGTATTTATTGTATTATGTAAATGGTACACCACAGACTACCTACAGTATTTGTCTGTCTTTCCCCTTTTTAATCCATCCAAAGGTTGTCTTTAAAAGATTGCTTTTAGCGATGACACAATGGGCGGTCATTATGTCACCCTATGTACAGTTTCTATTTTTATGTCTCTAATTTATATAGTGTACATAATAAAGAGTATTCTATTCTATTCTGTTCTACTCGGTTTTAAAGATATGTCCGTGAGTGATGGCAAAGTATTCTGTTTGTTTCGTATACGAGTATATTATTTAATTCAAACCATTTTTATGTTTCAGTGGTGGCAGTTCTCCATCCTACATGTACCGGATGTTATCGGAACTTTACGATCTAAACGACTACGTGCTCTAGCTACAGCTACTTCGTGTGACTTCGGGCGACTTCGTGCAACATCGGTCGACTTCGTACTAACTTGTGAAACGATGCCGCACTGAGTTTTACATGTTGGTACGTTGTTGTGCGATTTCGTACGATATGCTGCGACTTCGTGCGACTAAGTATGTCGAAGGACTTAACGAACACGCTAGGCATAATACAAGGTGTTAGATAATAATTTTACTAAAAATGAAAACTAAATGATGAATTAAAAAAAGTCTTGCCCTCATAAACATAGGGAATACCGCTAGAGAAACAAAATCAATGAATTATTTGAGTATATAAAATACAGGGCCCGTGGCTAAATAATAACAGCCACACAGGTCGATCGATCAGGTTAAGCTACGCTTGCCGCGGTTGGTCTGTGGATGGGTGACCGTGACCCCTCGGTGCCTCGGAAAGCACGTTAAGCCGTTGATCCCGGCTGTCATTCGTAGATCTTTGACAGTCGTTACGGGTAGTCAGAAACCCGAAAGTCTGACAACCAGTCTTACCAAGGGGTATCGTATTACCCAGTAACTGGGTTGTGGAGGTCAGATAGGCAGTCGCTCCATGTGAAATACTGGTATTCAGCTGCATCCGGTTAGACTGGAAGCCGACCCCGACATAGTTGGGAAAAGGGTAGGCTGATGACGTTTTTTTTACTTGGAGCGACTGCCTAACTGACCTCCACCACCCAGCTAGGTAAGACTGACTGTCAGACTCTTTCGGGCTTCCATCTTCTCATGTAAGACAGAAAGTCTGTGCGCTGATATTTTATTTATAATACTGTTACGAGCTTCGGGTTCGTGACAATAAAAACTGCCGATTTAATAACCAAAAAAATGACACTTTAATAATCAACACTAATTACAAATCAAACACACTAATTACAAAACACAATTGCACTACTGATCGCTTTAAGTCGCACTTGAATATCGCTTCGATGCTTTCACTTCGATCGCTTTATCCAAACTGTGTCGGTCGTGGCGCGTCTCGGCCTTATATAGCGCCAAAGAGAGTTCTAGAACCTTCCATTGTAGAAACATCTAGAATGTTCGAGTACATACAGGCCCCGATCGACCAGATGTCGAAAGTTCGGGAATGTTCTAGAAAGTTCTTGCATCGAAATTTCTAGAAGGGTCTTCACTACTAGTTCCGCTACTCGATACTAGATGGCGCTAGTGGTAACTACTGTCGCCATGTACTAGGCATTAATTGTGGCGCGCAACACTGCCCCCTCCTAAGACATGCTCGTCCCGAGCATTATCGGCCCCATAATAACGCGCCAGTCGATCCACGTGGACGATCTTAGGAGTACCTCTTGCACCTTTCTGTATCCGGTAGGTTACGTCATTGATCTTTGTCACAATCTGGTACGGTCCGTCCCATTTAGCTTGAAGCTTAGGAGATTTCCCTTTGCTGCGGACTGGATTGTGCAACCACACTAGTGAACCTTCGTCGAACCCATTATTGTTCATTTTACGGTCATAACGGGTTTTCATCTTTTCAGACATTTGCTGGCCCGATTGTCTGACGTGCTCATAAATGTCATTCATTTTGTTCCGCAAGTCATTTGCATACTCGGTTATACTGCGTGGGGCATCAGGTGGTATTCCGGTGATCAGGTCTGCAGGCAGCCGTAATTCTCTTCCAAAGTTTGCGAAAGCTGGTGTCACCGATGTACTTTCGTGAACAGCGCTTCGATATGACAACAAAAACGGTTGTATGTGCTTGTCCCAATCTCGTTGCCGATTTTCCACAACTTTGGCTAGGTATCTCTCCAGTGTCTGATTAAATCGTTCCACCATTCCATCCGATTGCGGGTGGTAAGAAGTTGTTCTCGTTTTATGAGTACCCATTACTCGGCAAGTTTCCTGAAATATTTGGGACTCAAAATTCCTTCCCTGATCGCTGTGAATCTCCAAGGGTACTCCAAAACGGCAGAAGACTTCATGAACCAGTTTATCTGCAACTGTTGAAGCTTCTTGGTTTGGAATGGCGAAGACTTCCGGCCACTTAGTGAAGTAATCCATCACAACCATGAAATACTTGTTACCACTTTCACTTACCGGAAACGGCCCCGCAACGTCAAGGGCTATCCTCTCCCATGGTGCACCAACATTGTACAATTTCAATGCACCTCTACTACGAGTCTGAGGTCCCTTTACAGCTGCACAACTTGTACATTTGCGACACCAGTCCTCGACATCGTCCCGACAGTGGACCCAGTAAAACCGTTCTCGTATCTTCAGTAGAGTCCGTTTTACTCCCAGATGACCTCCTGAACAACCATTATGGTACAGCTGTAGAACATTCGGTACTTGAGCTTTAGGGACAACCATTTGCAAATGACAGCTGTCTCCCCGAGCGTTTTCCCATTTACGGCACAGGGCTCCATCCTGAATCACCAAGCTGTCCCATTGAGCCCAATAGCTTTTTGTGGTCGAACTCATTGCTGAGACGTCGCTCCACCTGGGCTTAGGAGCTCTGGCCTTCATCCACTCCAGAATCGGCTTGATGTCCGAATCTTCCTGCTGTGCACGTTGTAGGCTTTCCTTCCACTCGTTGCTGAGGTCTGTCTTGAGCATCCTCACAGGTACGACTTCTTTACTTTCTTGCCTAGTACAATGCTTGCAGTTTTCAGGACAAGGTCTTCTTGACAATGCATCTGCGTTGCCATGAGATTTCCCGCTGCGATGTTCGACCTCGAAGTTGTATTCCTGCAGTAGTTCAATCCATCTCGCAACTTGTCGTTCTGGATTTTTGAACTGCAATAGCCATTTCAGTGCAGCGTGGTCAGTTCGTAGGTGGAATTTCCGTCCCAAAAGATATTTGCTAAAGTGCTGCAATGACTTTACCACAGCAAGCAGTTCCCGTCTCGTAACACAATAGTTCCTTTCAGGTTTTGACAATGACTTGCTGAAGTACGCTATCACAACCTCTTGATCACCATTACGTTGAGACAATACACCGCCAAGTCCTATGTCACTTGCGTCTGTGTCAACTATAAATTCCTTGCCCGCATCAGGGTACCCTAAAATAGGTGTTTTGCACAGACGGTCCTTTAGCTCCTGGAATGCGATGTCGCAACTGTCATCCCAGCAGAAATGTCGCTTCTCCTCGGTTAGTTTATGCAGGGGTTTGGCTATATCTGCAAAGTTCTTGACAAATCGCCGATAATAGGAGCACAAACCCAAAAATGCTCTGACCTGCGTCTTGTCTTTTGGAACTGGCCAATCTTTGACAGCGGCGATTTTCTCTGGATCCGTACGGATACCTTCTTCAGACACTACATATCCCAAAAAACTAACTTGCCGTTTGAATAGTGAACACTTCTTCGGACTTAACTTGAGGTTGGCACCCTGGATCTTCATGAGCACGCGTTCCAGGTTTTGAAGATGTTCTTCAAACGTGCGGCCTACGATGATGATGTCATCCAAGTAGACCAAGCAGGCATCGCCAATTAGCCCAGTAAGTACAAGTTCCATCAACCTCTCAAATGTTGCCGGAGCATTGCACAATCCAAACGGCATAACTTTAAATTGCCACAGACCCTTTCCTGTCGAGAATGCAGTTTTCTCCTTGTCCTTGGGATCAATTTCGACTTGCCAGTAGCCACTTTTCAGGTCCAGCGTGCTAAACCACTTTACTCCAGTAAGCATGTCCAGCGTGTCATCAATTCTTGGCAAAGGATAGCTGTCCTTCTTTGTAACGTCGTTCAGACGACGATAGTCAACACAAAACCGCATGCTGTCGTCCTTCTTTCTTACCAGCACTACAGGTGAACACCATGGACTGGATGAAGGTTCAATAACACCATCCTTCACCATTCCCTCAATCATGGTTTCCACTTCCTTTTCACGTGCTACCGGCAATCTCCTTGGCCGCTGACGGATAGGCGATTCTTCTCCCGTGTTTATTTTGTGTTGAACTAAACCAGTCTTCCCGATGTCAGCATCGTTTGACGAGAAAACATCGGCGAACTTGAGTAACATCTTCTTCGCCTTGACCATTTCATTTTGGGACAAAGCGCTGCGGCAGTCTTCTAAAAGTGTGGTCACTTTTGTTTGTGCATCCTTGCTGAGGGTCCCAGTCGATAGATGTTGGCATCGACGCAACCAATCCACTTCCTCGCAAGTACCAACAAGAGTGCCTTTTTCTATTATCTGTTCCTGATCACAAAGGTTCAGCACACTTACCCCTGAGATGTCAGTGGCTCTGACCAAAGTCCGTGCCACTTTCCATGGAAGGTCATTGTCTACCCTTTCCACGAGTACACAACGATGAGTTTGCCCAGGATTCCGAGGAAGACTAACCGGCACAATCGTTTCCGATCTCGGCGGAAGAACAATCTTCTTAAGGCTGTACACATTCCCAGGTAACGCCCCTTCCATGAAAAGTTCCTCTTCTCCACATTTCAAAACACCTTGCTTGACGTCAATCTCGCAACAATTCTTCCTCATAAAGTCAAGGCCCAGGATGCAATCGTCCATTATATCAGCCACGATGACATTATGCAGGTAGATTCTGTTGCCTAGCGTCAATTCCATTTTCTTCTCTCCATGGACGGGTATGCGCTGACCGGTGGCTGTTACCAAATTAATGCGTTCCCGGTTGTATGCGGAGTCCCCCAGGGACCGACATGTAAGTTGGGAACTGACAACTGTGCGAGAAGCTCCAGTGTCTATAGTCAGCTTACACGGCGTTCCGTTGACCTCGCCCTTGATGATTAGGCTGTTCCCGTCATGGGTTTGTGTGATCGAAACCCTTGGGGCTCTTTGAACATCAGCCAGCACCCGCCCCGCAGTCCTGGCTATTACTCGTTTCCCTGCTGCTGGTGCTGGGCGGTGCTGTTAGCCGCACTGCCCTCTGGAGATCGGCCGTCTTCTCTTTCTGCAGTTCGCTTAGGGCAACTGGACCGAAGGTGGCCCCTTTCCCCACAGCCGTAGCATCTAGGGCTGTATCCTTTATTGCGGTCGCGAACTGTAGCCGCTGCAACCTCCCTGACGCGATGGGAACGATGATCCTGCCGCACAGCTTCCACCTCCAGTGCATGGGCCAAAGCGTCCTTAAGCGTCCCATGGTGACCGAGCCGCACAGAAGCTCTAACTTCAAGGTCGCGGATGCCATCGATGAATGCCTGCACCAGGTTCCCATCAATAAGCGCAGGTACGGACTGGTAAGCTTTGCGAACCAGCTTCTCCACTTCAAGGGCCCACTGCTGCAGGTTTTCGCTACTGCGTTGCACGCGATCCTTGAGCTGCGCACGAAACACGTGTTCCAGGTGAGCGTCGCCATACCGAGCCTCCAATGCCTCGAGGAGCTGCTCGTAAGTCACTTCCTTACCGAGAGCTTCCAGGACAGTTAAGGCCTGGTCGCGCAGGCCTAGGGTGAGAGCAGTCATGGCCTGGCTTTTATTCCACCCGTTCGCCTTCATGACAGCCTCAAACTGGATTTTGTAGGCCGACCAGGAAGAAGTTCCGTCGAACGGTGGCACTTTGAATCCACGTAGCGAAGGTGTTGTAGCTACGGGAGCTGCGATTCCATCCCCAAGTTTGAGGTAATCCAGCGTTTTCTTCACGTCAGCCATCACGGTTAGCTTCACGTCAGCCATCACGTTGTCAACCCGATTATTTACTTGGTCGATTCGGGTTTCAGCTTCCGACAGGCGGTTGTCATGTTGAGCAACCTTATCCTTCACCTCCTTCATGTCTTTCCCGAAGGTAGCGTGAAGGTCCTTCATAAGGAGCATCTGCTCTTCCTGACGGCGTGCCTGCTCCTCCTTATCACGTTGGAGCTGTTCTTCCAGCCGACGAGCCTGTTCCTCCTGTCGATGGGCCTGTTCCTCCTGTCGACGGGCCTGTTCCTCCTTGTCCCGCTGGAGCTGTTCCTCCAACCGACGAGCCTGTTCCTCCTGTCGGCGAGCCTGTTCCTCCTGTCGGCGGGCCTGCTCCTCCTGTCGGCGGGCCTGCTCCTCCTGTCGGCGGGCCTGTTCCTCCTTATCACGCTGGAGCTGTTCTTCCAGCCGACGAGCCTGTTCCTCTTGTCGGCGGGACTGCTCCTGCAGCATCATCATCAGGGTAGCCAAATCTGGTGCTGCTGATGCTGGAGCTGCTGCGGACGGGCCGGCCTCCATGGTCGGTAGCTGGCCCTCCGACCTCTGTGGCGTAGCTCCACCAAATCGCCTCTGGTCCGTCTCTTGCTGGCGTTGACTCCGGGTACGGATACCCTCCGTGTCGTCTTTGGGTAAATTCGGCATGATTTTTAATCCCACTTCTGACACCAATTGTTACGAGCTTCGGGTTCGTGACAATAAAAACTGCCGATTTAATAACCAAAAAAATGACACTTTAATAATCAACACTAATTACAAATCAAACACACTAATTACAAAACACAATTGCACTACTGATCGCTTTAAGTCGCACTTGAATATCGCTTCGATGCTTTCACTTCGATCGCTTTATCCAAACTGTGTCGGTCGTGGCGCGTCTCGGCCTTATATAGCGCCAAAGAGAGTTCTAGAACCTTCCATTGTAGAAACATCTAGAATGTTCGAGTACATACAGGCCCCGATCGACCAGATGTCGAAAGTTCGGGAATGTTCTAGAAAGTTCTTGCATCGAAATTTCTAGAAGGGTCTTCACTACTAGTTCCGCTACTCGATACTAGATGGCGCTAGTGGTAACTACTGTCGCCATGTACTAGGCATTAATTGTGGCGCGCAACAATACTCTAAGTAATAACTTGTTTTGATTGATAGTAAAATTGTCTATCGCCAAAAATATATTTCCTTTGTACATAATATTGTATAATATACGAATTTTATACAAAATATTGTTTTTTTATTTGCCATATACATAGTTTGAAGTCAGTAGGTGGGCAGGGCACGTTGCTCGCAGAACAGATGGCCGATGGGGGCCGAAAGGTTCTGGAGTGGCGACCGCGTACCAGAAGACCTCGGATGCCTCCCACAAGGTGGACCGATGACCTGCAATGAAGACCAATTCCCATTATTAAAACCAGTCCGAGGGGTTCCGTACCATCACATTTTTAATTTTTAATCGGCGAGACCTGTCGGTGTAGAATATTGCAGTTTTATGTCAGCGCCATCTCTTGACCGATAGTAGAACTAATGTAACTTTTGCTGATAATTTCTGAAAACTGGCCAAGTGCGAGTCGGACTCGCACACGAAGGGTTCCGTACCACAAGGCAAAAACGCCGAAAAAAACATGTTTGTTGTATGGGAGCCCCCCTTAAATATTTATTATATTTTAATTTTATTATTTATTATTAAAGTTAAAATACATCTGAGTATTTTGTGAATATTTCTAGTGCCTACCTGTTGCCATTTTTGATATCGAGCAAAAAAAGGCAAAAAAATCGCGTTTGTTGTATGGGAGCCCCCCTTAAATATTTATTTTATTTTGTTTTTAGTATTTGTTGTTATAGCGGCAACAGAAATACATAACTTGTGAAAATTTCAACTGTCTAGCTATCGCGGTTCTTGAGATACAGCCTGGTGACAGGCAGACAGACAGACGGACAGACAGCGAAGTCTTAGTAATAGGGTTCCGTTTTTACCCTTTAGGTACGGAACCCTAAAAAGTGTGCTATATATAGACTTCGTTTTATTTTTCCTGTAATCTTTACATAACCTTCTATTACATAGAACTATTTCAGATTTTTCAAAAGTAGAAAACTATGTTCTTGAGATATCCAGCTGTGACAGACAGACAGACTGACTGAGTCTCACCATAAGGGTTCTGTTTTACCATTTTGGTACGGAACCCTAATAACTATAGTTAACATTACCTACGTAAGTTAGTTATCTGTAATAAACGAATAAGTAGGTAATTAGGCAGGTCGACCGATTTAGATAAAACTATCAACACGAAGCGAATGGGAAATCATTAGCACCATTTTGTCGTCTAAAAAGCCTACCTACCTGCTACCTACCTATTATATAGAAGCGGACGGAAGAGGATATTTTTATTCGTGACCTATTAGGTTGGACTCTGAACTGATAAGCGTGGAATTAATATTTTGCTTTTAAATACATCACGGAAATACCAAAATCACCGATGTAGAATTAAGTAGGCAGTTCGGTGACAAAATGTAAGAAAAATACCGTAAGTTTAATGGCTATGCCCGTTATACCAGCCACCATTCCGCTTCTGTTGCAAAATAAGACGAAATTAAGTGAAAGTTGGTCTCGCTGTTGTGTTGTGTCATCACGAAAATAGCATCGTTGCATGGGACATGGTAGGCGCCATCGCGAACCAAACACGCACGCCGCGCCCCAAACAGCACCCGAATAACACCAACTCGCTCGCTCCCATTGGTGGAAAAGAGATGCCACACGTGGTCTACTCGTAGCTAACTTCACACTGCACTATGTGCGTCATGTTGGCTGCATTATAATAACAATGGGCGGGGTCTTTGGTGTTAGCAGCGCTGTACCGCTTTACGATAATAGTGGTCCAGCCAAGTATAGCGTCTGTATCGCTGAATGACGCTGAATGCAGCGCCATAAACGAGTCGAGGCACGAGTTGTGTAAACTTTTTTTAATGAGGCTTACGTATCGGTCGTCCGGACTGGGCGCATAGCGTTACATTATCTCAGATTTTTTCTTGAAACTGTCTGGTTTTTGTCGTTCCTAAGTTCTATTTCTTTAGGGAAAAACTGCTTTGTGCTAATAGTGTGCGTTTTGCGAGATTGTGGTATGCGCCAGTGCGTGACGACCAAGGCGAGATCACCAAGCCTGATTCACATTAATTATGTGAACGGTGACGAACCATTTTAAGTGCGCGATAACACGCCCGTTGTTCTCGGACATCCAGAACATTTTATTATTAGCTTGCGAAGAACTCTAGTGCGATGCATGTGTGCCGCTAATATAAAATCAATACTGAATGAACTGTTAATCCTCACCGTGCTTTGAAGTAAATTCTCTTTCAGCAATACATTGCTTGTCGTTAAATATTAATATCAAGCCGTGTCATTTTCTATAAGCAGACGTCATTGTAACAAAAAAATATTTTTTAAAAAATGCAAAACTTCGCGGTCCTTTTTGAATTTAGTGCGTGGTGCGTTCACTAGGTAGCGCTGCTCACATAAAGACTTCGTGCGCTTGCGTGAGCTCAGTCCGCGCGAGCTTCGCGTCGTTGCAGTAGGTTCCAAAACAAGAGCGTAGGGCTCCGTGGGAATCCTAAAAACAATAAATTCAAATAATCTCCGTGCTTTGTAAAAGTGTCGCAGTGCAGTGTGTCAGTGTTGTGTTGTTTGGTGGTAGTGACGCGGAGCGGAGCACGCGGCTCCGTTGTGTCGGCGCGGATCGATAAAACGAGGTGCTATGGCGCAGAGGATATGAGCCAGGGGGGCTCTAGAAGGCCCTATTCGCGCGGGGGCCCGCGCTGGCACCCGCGCTACAAAGACTACTGGGACTACGAACAGAACTATAGGTATCTATACTTTGTACACAGCATAATGTTTGCGTGCCGACCATTTGTCAAGTGTCACGTTCCTAAGCCCAACTGGCGTTTGTACGTGCTCGTGTGTTTTTCAAACGTGACGAATACTCTCGGGACTGCAGTCTGTAGCGACAACCACACGTCCGTCGATACTCGATGCGTCCGCGTGGTAGGTATTGTACACAGTACAAAAAAAAAATGAAACTTGTTGGGTTTACGTAACGGAGAATGTGACGTAAACTTTCAAGCCTTGATATTTCCATGATAAATGACAAATAGTCCGACAAAAACGGTTTCTACATTATATTTCAGCCTTTTACTGAATTTGTCACGCAGCTGCAACGCGTCTTAGAGCTTTGTAAATAAGTTGGAAGTTGTTCAAAATCAATAGTCGTTCTTGGGTTTCTCTTTAAAATAGTAATTCAGAATGTAGTACTTATTTCCTTCATTTTATGTTCATAAAACTTGCATTATGTTTCAATTGACCTGCTTCATTTTTATCTTTTTTTTTTATCTAATAAGACACAGGATTTTGATGTGAAAATTAAACAACATTTTCTATGGTAAAAAAAAAATCTTGTTTGTGTATTTTTTTTTTCAGTTTGATAATAATTCGAAATTCGGCCAGTGTTGAAAAGTCCTTAAAAAACAATCACATGGGTCAGTGGGTCGTCTTAGGGGCGGAATTACATGTTCCCTAATAATCAAAGCATTTTTATTTCAATTAAACCATTTACCTTTGAATTGTCAAGGACTTGGTCAGTCAGAAATATGCAGTTAGTTAGTTGCCCATTCCAAAGCGTAGTTAGTACCTATGGAGAAGAATAGGCAAGAAACTCTATAGACACTCCTTTAAT
The DNA here is from genome assembly GCA_916614155.1 of Mesoligia furuncula. Lineage (NCBI taxonomy): Eukaryota > Metazoa > Arthropoda > Insecta > Lepidoptera > Noctuidae > Mesoligia > Mesoligia furuncula. Next base: position 11,545,859 of record OU744820.1, on the reverse strand, counting down.
GTTATAAAGAAACTTATTTTCTGGAACCACATGTGTAATCAGTATGTATTTAAGATTTTAAGTACATAATAAATTCCAAGAGGCTGTGTCTTCAGAGTACATAAAAGATAATTTCTGAGAAGGCACGGTAATTATTTACGCCATCATTTTATTATGTTGGCTACATGACTTCTTTAAACACAGTTGGTATAACTGTCAACACTGGATAACGTTGTTGTTAAAGCATTTGTGCTATGATTTCAAAGAAATTATGAGTAGGAATTTTTAATGCAATTTAGTCATAATTTTTTTAGAAAAGAAATTATCCTCCCTATCTACTTTATTGCAAATTTCTAAGTAGATAAAATAGTTTCACAACAACGTTATCTCTAGCGTTTGTCATATCAGTCATACTTAAAATAAAAAAAATAGACTTTTTGCTTCTCACCAACTATCCATATCAAAACATAATGTTTTTCTGTTTGTCTATTAGGGCTTTAAGTACAGTAGAGTCATACTAAACTGGCACTTCGATAGTTCGGAATGTCCAATAATCCAGCACCCTCCGCCCATATGTCCCTCACTGCGAGAAAAAAATTTAAACAAGGACTATAAGTTGCAAAAAACACCTTTATTAAGGATTGTTTTAAGACTAAAAAAAACGTGTAGTACATACATGAATATATTCCCTGTTATACAAATAAAATCCATTTATGAAATGCTTTATTTTTTTTTATTATGAATTTTTCTACATATACAATCCGGTAATCCTAATAATCCCGCAGCCCTTCGTTTTTAATAGTGCCAGTATAGACTAATTTACTTCAAGAACTTCTGGATATGATTACATTACTCTTAAAAAAAAAGTTATGTGAGCCGAGCCCTGAAGTTGAAAACCAGCGATAAAGCTTACCAAGATACTTTTGCATTTGAATGCGAACACACATTTGCATGGGCATTCCCTGAAGCTATAAGAAAATTCTTAAAAAAAGCCCGTTTTTCAGTTCTTCTCTCCTTACAGCAGAGCATAAATTTTCAGAATTATGTTTTCTATGTCATAGGATAAAAAGGCCATGGCATGTTTCATGCTGCAATTCTTGTCTAATCGAGTTGTAACAGCATGGAATAGGCTCCCGGAAAACGTTGTGACGGCTCCCACACTGAAAATATCTCCAAGCTATACGATACACACGCATCACCTAATTAGCTACTAGTGTGTCTAACCAAATAATAACAATTCCCACAGGATCAACACTTATGCGGGTGAAACCGCGAGGCGCTGTTAGTCCATCCATATTTTCTATGACCTTATCAACATTTTTTAACAATCTCCGCCAACACATTAGCAAACAATATAATTTTCACAATATCATTAAATCTCAAATGAATCATCATACAATAAATGATTATCCGCACTAGCTTAAACAGTCAGCCCACGTGCCCGTCATGGTATTGCAAGCGGTGATGTATTGATGACTTGATGGTATTGCACAAAGTTAGACAATCTCTTTTAAGGAGTTACTTGTGCGAGAGTTCTTTGGAAAGTATTATCACCATCTACAAGTATCTGCCAATAAACAATAACAGCCCAGAATCTAGATTTGTATTGATCTGGGAAATTACAATCGGGTAATCCCCCATGTCATAGAAATAAAACTGGCGAGATCTCGGTGTAGTGATACACTTGTACCTACCCCTTCGGAATATTTTTTTTTTTTTAAAGTATGGATATAATACAATTGCATATAGCTTGGTATCACATCATAATGAATTCTTCCTTCCCGTTCGATAACAGTCGTGATGTTATCAGTTATGATGATGTCACAGGCAGTGGCTGATTCAATGGGGGGCTAAGAGGCTCAACTCCCCCCGCCCCCCAAAAGCATCTGAGTTCTTCCTTGACAAATCTTAAAGTAAACTTGATATAATTGTAACAGTAACATCAGAAGCACTATGTAATTTTTACGTCATTGTACAGACGCCAGCCTGTATCAAGCTACCCGAAACTATCAAATTTTCTCAATCAACTTTGAACCATAGGCTTTAGCGATAAAGTAGAAAATCAATTTTAGAAATTTCACAGATTGTAGTAGCTTAATGTGCTGGCCTCTGTGCCTTAGGGGACCGGACAGATTCTTCTTAACACAGGTTTCCATTTCCATATCCTATCTAGGAGAGCAGGGGCCCAAGTCTGCTATTTTTATAAATTCGTCATTCCAACACGATCCCATTGTCATTTTGCTAAAAGTTCGTAATCTGCTAAATTCATAATTCACAGAACATATAGGATACTCGTAACGAATTAAAAGCAATGACTGCACAATGACGTTCTAATGGTAGGTCACTGATCAAAGGAAGTGTCAAAATTATAGCAGATTACCGCCTAAGTCAGTCATTCACTTGTCATTATGTACGAGATTACCATTCTATGCCATTTCTTTCAATGGAGTGTCAGTGGTTGACCATTGGAAAGTCATAATGACGCCATTATATTAGTAGATTACCAAACTTGTCAAAATCAACAATTATGAAATTACTGATAGACCATTCTGACACTATTGTAATAGCAGACTTGAGCTTCAGACCAAAAAGGCTTATTACCTTCTGTTGCTACAAACGCCCGTCCTTTAAGGTGCCACTAGTCGATATTTTTTCCATACAAAGGACAATGCCAGAAACCCTATAGAGCTTTAACCCACCAAATAAAAGTTGGTTTACAAGCATGCTAAATGTAGCATTCTATTGCTGCTTTATTAGTGATAACTAAAAACATGTTTAAATGCCTTTAGAACTTGCGGTTGCTGTATGAATCTAATGACAATTATTACATTTAGGTTAGGTATCTTAAGTTTAGATTAATTGCAATTACAATTGTAGAAATTATTAAACAAGTGCTGTAGTATATTGAGACGCGAAAGATCACCACCGCCGATCGCCACCGTGATTATGCGGCGGTGCTCTGCCCAAGCCGGGCAGACCTCCACCGTGTCCTCCGGGCGATCCACAAGATCCGTAGCAAGTAGCACAAAGTCGGCGAGTAGGCGAGATTGAGTCCGTGTACAAAAGCAAAAATCTTCGTGATAATTTAAAAGTAATATGATCACAGAGAGATTAGGGAGCGTAAACAACAAACAGCAATGCAAACAGAACAGGGCGAATGTCAATGAATTACTTTTTGACATAACTATCAGCGCGTCAATGACGTTTCGTTACCCCTAATCACTAACGCTGAAATGCGAAATAGTGATTAGAATATACATTCATAATAATATAATATATTTAAAAAAAAACATTATTTTCATTAACTGTGTGTATTTAAACCAAATACATATTAAAATCTATACATAATACTTTAATAGATGTCATTTTTTCTTAATGAATGACTCGTTTTGTTCCGCGTGTGTGCGTACTAAGTAACGCAGACGGTCGCGATAAAAACAGGAAGTAGGACTTGCGTTTTTAAATTCCTTTTATCAGTAACTTTTTATCCGCAAGTATAACAGAATAACAGTTAAGTAACTAAGGGTCCTATTTTCATTGCATAATTTTGGTTAATTTACATTTCTTGTAAATTAATGAAAGATGGGGCAGGATCTGGCATTGTCTTTTCAGAAGAGTATTACACCACTGTTTGACATTGTGCAGCTAAAGTTAAACATGATATCGTTTTGACTTATTATTAATTGTATCTGTACGGAAACAGAATAGTAAAATAAAAACCATTAAAAAGTTATGAGCCAACAAAGACAAGTAAACTAGCGTCTAAATGCTTATCACTGATACTAGCTATGTCAGACACGAAGTCAGGTAAGACAGCGTGCTTTTTGCCCATGACCATCAGTGAGTTCGATCTCGCGACTAGTTTACTCTTAAGGAGCTTACAAGACATTGACATATAAACACAAAAAACGCAAGTTTTAGAAACAATAAAATTCGATCGAGATCGAGTACAGTAAATAAAATCAGAAAAATTTATGATATTCTTCAGGATATATGCTAGGTAGATAGTGTGTTGAAAACATAATACAACTAATTTGATACGATAGAAAAAATCATGTGGATACCTCAAAAAACCTTCTTTTTACAATAAAAACCATACTAATATACATATACATACAATCATTCTGATGTTTTGTCAGATTATTCTACAAGCTACATACTAAAACACCTAGTGTTTTAATTTTTTAGTCGAAACAACAGATTTTTGTAATTAAATAATTGCTTCATATTTTGCAATAAATTACCAGCGTTGTGTCATCGCGCTTCTCTTTCTTTTCTATGCAGTCCGACAGTGACCGCGCTTTAGCTCATGTAGGCCACAGCAACAAGCAGCTTCAGATCAAAAAGGTTGTTACCTTCGGTTGCTATAACGACCGTCCTCTAGACGCGTATGAATGTAAATATCACGAGGTATGAACAATTACGACTAAGGTGACCCTGGTTACGGAGTGCGGAAGCGGCCAGCGACCGCGTCTACACGGTCATACCCACGAATCGCGATAAAGATACGTAGATTTTACGCAAAAAAAATCGTTACGTGGAATAGTTTGATTAATTGGTAGGTAGTGTGTGTGGGATCGGTTGAAGTGTTAATGGGTTTTTTCGTCTGGAGTTTCTCAGTAGCAGCCTGGAGTCTGGATTTGTGCGGTTGATGGGAATAGGCTTGCCACTATTACATGGGTCTTGAACGTAACTGGAACATAACGTCACCACTGCTCTCAAAACGGTGAAGGAAAACATCGTGAGGAAACCGGCATGTCCTTTTTACCCGACTGCGCGACGCAAAGGAGTGGTAATGTGTTCATCAGTCTATGTATGTATGTTTATATGTTCCTTTGAAGCACTATACAGACCAAACGCCTGGGCCGATTTTTATGATTCACACGTTAATCGATTCCTCTTAGTCCGGCGAGTGTCACTAAAGACATGACGTTAGTGAAAATTCAATATGGCGACTACCGGACGCCATATTAAATATTTTTTTTATTTTTTTTTTCAAAACCTGTCGAGTGGGGTATCAAAATAAAGGGTTTAAAAAGGTGATTACAAAAATATATACAACATATATACTTAAAAGCAATTCGAAGTGATAAATCGCAAAAAAACACCTACCAAGAACTAAATCGTCTGCGAAATCTTTCAAATTTGTAAACTAAAAAGCTGGAAATAAAAGAATTATTTAAAAAAATCAAAAAACCCGACTGCGGTAAAAAACTTAAGTTAAAAGAAACTGAAAAGCTAAAAACAAGCCCATTTTAAATTAAATAAAAGTTGGAAGCAGGCGGGACCCATTTGAATTTGAAAATACAATAAAAATGGTGTGGGTCCCGTCTGCTTCCAACTTTTATTTAATTTAAAATGGGCTTGTTTTTAGCTTTTCAGTTTCTTTTAACTTAAGTTTTTTACCGCAGTCGGGTTTTTTGATTTTTTTAAATAATTCTTTTATTTCCAGCTTTTTAGTTTACAAATTTGAAAGATTTCGCAGACGATTTAGTTCTTGGTAGGTGTTTTTTTGCGATTTATCACTTCGAATTGCTTTTAAGTATATATGTTGTATATATTTTTGTAATCACCTTTTTAAACCCTTTATTTTGATACCCCACTCGACAGGTTTTGAAAAAAAAAATAAAAAAAATATTTAATATGGCGTCCGGTAGTCGCCATATTGAATTTTCACTAACGTCATGTCTTTAGTGACACTCGCCGGACTAAGAGGAATCGATTAACGTGTGAATCATAAAAATCGGCCCAGGCGTTTGGTCTGTATAGTGCTTCAAAGGAACATATAAACATACATACATAGACTGATGAACACATTACCACTCCTTTGCGTCGCGCAGTCGGGTAAAAAGGACATGCCGGTTTCCTCACGATGTTTTCCTTCACCGTTTTGAGAGCAGTGGTGACGTTATGTTCCAGTTACGTTCAAGACCCATGTAATAGTGGCAAGCCTATTCCCATCAACCGCACAAATCCAGACTCCAGGCTGCTACTGAGAAACTCCAGACGAAAAAACCCATTAACACTTCAACCGATCCCACACACACTACCTACCAATTAATCAAACTATTCCACGTAACGATTTTTTTTGCGTAAAATCTACGTATCTTTATCGCGATTCGTGGGTATGACCGTGTAGACGCGGTCGCTGGCCGCTTCCGCACTCCGTAACCAGGGTCACCTTAGTCGTAATTGTTCATACCTCGTGATATTTACATTCATACGCGTCTAGAGGACGGTCGTTATAGCAACCGAAGGTAACAACCTTTTTGATCTGAAGCTGCTTGTTGCTGTGGCCTACATGAGCTAAAGCGCGGTCACTGTCGGACTGCATAGAAAAGAAAGAGAAGCGCGATGACACAACGCTGGTAATTTATTGCAAAATATGAAGCAATTATTTAATTACAAAAATCTGTTGTTTCGACTAAAAAATTAAAACACTAGGTGTTTTAGTATGTAGCTTGTAGAATAATCTGACAAAACATCAGAATGATTGTATGTATATGTATATTAGTATGGTTTTTATTGTAAAAAGAAGGTTTTTTGAGGTATCCACATGATTTTTTCTATCGTATCAAATTAGTTGTATTATGTTTTCAACACACTATCTACCTAGCATATATCCTGAAGAATATCATAAATTTTTCTGATTTTATTTACTGTACTCGATCTCGATCGAATTTTATTGTTTCTAAAACTTGCGTTTTTTGTGTTTATATGTCAATGTCTTGTAAGCTCCTTAAGAGTAAACTAGTCGCGAGATCGAACTCACTGATGGTCATGGGCAAAAAGCACGCTGTCTTACCTGACTTCGTGTCTGACATAGCTAGTATCAGTGATAAGCATTTAGACGCTAGTTTACTTGTCTTTGTTGGCTCATAACTTTTTAATGGTTTTTATTTTACTATTCTGTTTCCGTACAGATACAATTAATAATAAGTCAAAACGATATCATGTTTAACTTTAGCTGCACAATGTCAAACAGTGGTGTAATACTCTTCTGAAAAGACAATGCCAGATCCTGCCCCATCTTTCATTAATTTACAAGAAATGTAAATTAACCAAAATTATGCAATGAAAATAGGACCCTTAGTTACTTAACTGTTATTCTGTTATACTTGCGGATAAAAAGTTACTGATAAAAGGAATTTAAAAACGCAAGTCCTACTTCCTGTTTTTATCGCGACCGTCTGCGTTACTTAGTACGCACACACGCGGAACAAAACGAGTCATTCATTAAGAAAAAATGACATCTATTAAAGTATTATGTATAGATTTTAATATGTATTTGGTTTAAATACACACAGTTAATGAAAATAATGTTTTTTTTTAAATATATTATATTATTATGAATGTATATTCTAATCACTATTTCGCATTTCAGCGTTAGTGATTAGGGGTAACGAAACGTCATTGACGCGCTGATAGTTATGTCAAAAAGTAATTCATTGACATTCGCCCTGTTCTGTTTGCATTGCTGTTTGTTGTTTACGCTCCCTAATCTCTCTGTGATCATATTACTTTTAAATTATCACGAAGATTTTTGCTTTTGTACACGGACTCAATCTCGCCTACTCGCCGACTTTGTGCTACTTGCTACGGATCTTGTGGATCGCCCGGAGGACACGGTGGAGGTCTGCCCGGCTTGGGCAGAGCACCGCCGCATAATCACGGTGGCGATCGGCGGTGGTGATCTTTCGCGTCTCAATATACTACAGCACTTGTTTAATAATTTCTACAATTGTAATTGCAATTAATCTAAACTTAAGATACCTAACCTAAATGTAATAATTGTCATTAGATTCATACAGCAACCGCAAGTTCTAAAGGCATTTAAACATGTTTTTAGTTATCACTAATAAAGCAGCAATAGAATGCTACATTTAGCATGCTTGTAAACCAACTTTTATTTGGTGGGTTAAAGCTCTATAGGGTTTCTGGCATTGTCCTTTGTATGGAAAAAATATCGACTAGTGGCACCTTAAAGGACGGGCGTTTGTAGCAACAGAAGGTAATAAGCCTTTTTGGTCTGAAGCTCAAGTCTGCTATTACAATAGTGTCAGAATGGTCTATCAGTAATTTCATAATTGTTGATTTTGACAAGTTTGGTAATCTACTAATATAATGGCGTCATTATGACTTTCCAATGGTCAACCACTGACACTCCATTGAAAGAAATGGCATAGAATGGTAATCTCGTACATAATGACAAGTGAATGACTGACTTAGGCGGTAATCTGCTATAATTTTGACACTTCCTTTGATCAGTGACCTACCATTAGAACGTCATTGTGCAGTCATTGCTTTTAATTCGTTACGAGTAGAGATGGGTTAATGCCCTGGCATATTGGGCGCATTGAATAAACGCCGGATAAATGCCCATAAACGCCCAATAAATGCCTTTTGTCTGGGCAAAAACTTTAACAGAACTTTTATTAAATTTTTCATTCAAATAGCTATATTTGAGTGTGCGGAAAAGTTAAATTCACAAAAACATATTGGATTATAGCTAATACAGTGAAACTTGGTTAAGTGGGACCTGGATAAGTGAGAAACCTCCATAACTGGAACTCATGCTGAGGTCCCAACACTTTGGCACTGAATTACCTCTGTTAGTGGGACGAGGTAAGCCTCTATATCTAGGACTTGTTCTTTCGATTTATCATCATAGTTACCTATATAACTGAGACAGCGAGTAAATTTTATATGCATAAACCTCTGTAACTGAGATAACATTGTTTGTTTACTCATTCTTATTCTACCCACAAATTATTTTATTTAATGATCGCACCTGTATAACTGAAATAACCTGTATTCTCACCTCTATTAATGGAACCCTCTGTAAATGAGACAGATATTTATTTATACCTGTATATCTGAGACACTGGGTAAGTGGAATACCTCTATAAGTGAAACGACATTGCAGTTCCCTTGATGTCTCACTTAACCAGGTTTCACTGTATATTGCAATAAACCAGAAATTGATATAAAGAAGGAGTATGCTTTTACCTGTTAAGCGAGTCAAACGTAAACAATAGCGTGTACGGGTTAATCTGTGTTACGGGTAGGACATATGAATACGTCCTTGAAATATATGTTGCGCAATTACGTTATACAGGGTTATTGGTAAAACATTAACAACCTCTTAAGAAGTCATTGTACTCATAATTATGAACAACTGTTACTATGGGAACAAACCTGAAATCGCCAAAAAAAAATCTGCTGTTCCCTACATTTTGACGAGTAATACGAACATAAATGTAGGGAACAGCTGATTTTTCGCCCATCGTGCTGCTTGACGAGGTCGGCAAGCTCTTTGAGAGTGATTGCGGGCCTACGCGCCACCATCGGGATCCCAACTAATGGTAGGAGGGGTTCACATCGGCGTCAAGACGACGAAGAAATACCTGGGTCTCGTCCTCGACAGCCGGTGGAACTTCGAGCACTCCCGACGTTTGGCCCCCAAACTGGAACGGGCCGCGTCCGCCTTCAAGCGACTCTTGCCCAACCTGAGGGGGCCAAATGCCTCCTGCCGGAGGCTTTACGCTGGGGTCGTGCGGTCCATGGCCTTATATGGGGCCCCGGTGTGGGCGCGTTCACTGCGGCGGCGAACCGCCCACTACCTGAATGCGCCCCAGAAGGTGGTAGCCGTTAGGTTAATCCGGGGCTACCGCACGATCTCGGGCGAGGCGGCAAGCCTCCTTGCCGGACTACCGCCATGGGATCTGGAGGCGATAGTCCTCGCGCGCCTGTATGAGTGGCGTGCGGAGGCACTAAGCGGGAAACTCCGCTTCCACGGCAAATCGCTGCGGAGAGGACGGATCTCCGGCGCTATCTCATGGCGGCATGGAAAGAGCGACTATCGCAAGCCAGCGCAGGGCACGCCGCGATAGCGGCGATAAGACCCCTCTTTGAGGAGTGGCTAGAGAGGCGCCAGGGCGCCCTCACCTACCGCCTGACGCAGGTCTTCACCCGACACGGAAGTTTTGGGAGGTTCCTGTAGATCATCAGGCGGGAGGAAACGCCCGGGTGTCACCATTGCCAGGATCGCCCAGAGGACACGGTGGAGCACACGTTGGAGGTCTGCCCCGCTTGGGCGGAGCACCGCCGTGTCCTTGTAGAGGCGATCGGCAGCGGCGGCGACCTCTCGCATCCGGCACTGGTGCAAGCCATGGTCCGAGGCGAGAGGGAGTGGGAGGCAGTCACCTCCTTCTGCAAAGCAGTCATGCTAGCGAAAGAGGTGGCGGGACGGCTCAGGGAGAGAGCCTCCCGTCCCAGCCGCCGCGGGAGATGCTCCGGGCGTCGGGAGCCGCTTGACGACTCCAGGCCACCGTAGGCGCGGGCCTGCGGGCGGAGAGTAATGGGTAGCTCACCGTCTGATCACGACCAGGCCCGTGCCGGACGGCGCGTACGTGTTCCACGCGCGCCTCAAAGACATGTCAGCATCGAGGAGGCCCCCTTAGGTCCGAAGCCTGCCGGGGCAGCGGGATTGTCCGAAAGGGTTACCGCTGGCCCGGAACATAAAGGGCTAAGGAAGGAACACGGGTGGGTTTTAATCAGCAAGAGTCTGACACTCCCTTCCGGTCCACCCAGAGCGGGAGGAGTCATTTGATGATTTCCCATCCGAAAAAAAAACAGCTATCTACATTGTATTGAGCGATTTCATTACTTATTATTAGTTTACGTAATAGACATCAAAATCAAGCCAAAATTATAATTAGGACCACGATGATGGTAAAAATTGACAAACATTTATTTTATTCGGAAGTCTTATAGCTTACGAACATACATACTATATTACTTACTTATGATTATTGTAGTATCAAAGCCAATTACAAAACTTCACTTCATTTTTCATTTTACGAGAGTTAAAATGATATTTTCTATAATTACGTATTCGAATTTGTATTCGAACTGTGATTTTTTTAAGAAGACTGATTATCTTATGACTGAATATTTCATTAAAAATTTAATTTACAAAATACCTACTAACATTAAGTTTCATTTTGAGTTAAGTTCCTGCTTTATTTTTTACAAAACAAAGTTATTAATTTTTATGCCCAGTGATCGGGCATTTATTTGGGCGTAAACTCATTTATGCCCAATATGCCAAGTTTATGCCCATTTTGTCCATATTTGTTTTTGCCCTCGACCCATCTCTAGTTACGAGTATCCTATATGTTCTGTGAATTATGAATTTAGCAGATTACGAACTTTTAGCAAAATGACAATGGGATCGTGTTGGAATGACGAATTTATAAAAATAGCAGACTTGGGCCCCTGCTCTCCTAGATAGGATATGGAAATGGAAACCTGTGTTAAGAAGAATCTGTCCGGTCCCCTAAGGCACAGAGGCCAGCACATTAAGCTACTACAATCTGTGAAATTTCTAAAATTGATTTTCTACTTTATCGCTAAAGCCTATGGTTCAAAGTTGATTGAGAAAATTTGATAGTTTCGGGTAGCTTGATACAGGCTGGCGTCTGTACAATGACGTAAAAATTACATAGTGCTTCTGATGTTACTGTTACAATTATATCAAGTTTACTTTAAGATTTGTCAAGGAAGAACTCAGATGCTTTTGGGGGGCGGGGGGAGTTGAGCCTCTTAGCCCCCCATTGAATCAGCCACTGCCTGTGACATCATCATAACTGATAACATCACGACTGTTATCGAACGGGAAGGAAGAATTCATTATGATGTGATACCAAGCTATATGCAATTGTATTATATCCATACTTTAAAAAAAAAAAAATATTCCGAAGGGGTAGGTACAAGTGTATCACTACACCGAGATCTCGCCAGTTTTATTTCTATGACATGGGGGATTACCCGATTGTAATTTCCCAGATCAATACAAATCTAGATTCTGGGCTGTTATTGTTTATTGGCAGATACTTGTAGATGGTGATAATACTTTCCAAAGAACTCTCGCACAAGTAACTCCTTAAAAGAGATTGTCTAACTTTGTGCAATACCATCAAGTCATCAATACATCACCGCTTGCAATACCATGACGGGCACGTGGGCTGACTGTTTAAGCTAGTGCGGATAATCATTTATTGTATGATGATTCATTTGAGATTTAATGATATTGTGAAAATTATATTGTTTGCTAATGTGTTGGCGGAGATTGTTAAAAAATGTTGATAAGGTCATAGAAAATATGGATGGACTAACAGCGCCTCGCGGTTTCACCCGCATAAGTGTTGATCCTGTGGGAATTGTTATTATTTGGTTAGACACACTAGTAGCTAATTAGGTGATGCGTGTGTATCGTATAGCTTGGAGATATTTTCAGTGTGGGAGCCGTCACAACGTTTTCCGGGAGCCTATTCCATGCTGTTACAACTCGATTAGACAAGAATTGCAGCATGAAACATGCCATGGCCTTTTTATCCTATGACATAGAAAACATAATTCTGAAAATTTATGCTCTGCTGTAAGGAGAGAAGAACTGAAAAACTCTTTTTTAGTTCCGTACCCGAAGGGTAAAAACGGGACCCCACATTACTAAGACATCGCTGTCTGTCCGTCTGTCTGTCACCAGGCTGTATCTCAAGAACCGCGATAGCTAGACAGTTGAAATTTTCACAAATTATGTATTTCTGTTGCCGCTATAACAACAAATACTAAAAACAAAATAAAATGAATATTTAAGGGGGGCTCCCCATGCAACAAATGTGGTTTATTCGGCGTTTTCGCCGTTTTCTTGTGGTACGGAACCCTTCGTGTGCGAGTCCGATTCGCACTTGGCCAGTTTTTTTTTTTTCGCTGGGATCTTTCGAAAGGCACCCGGACCTCGGGGAGGGAGGTCGGGGAGGGTGGGATTTTTACCTTACTAAAACCGCCCCGGTGATCACTATCAGCACAAAGGGATGGTCCCGGTTCCTCTTAAAAGACCGAATCCGGAACCCCCCCCCCCGTCGGACATGAAAGGCACAAGAACCAAAAATGAGTGTGATACTTCCTGGACGCGCCACAGTGGAAAATTAAAGAAACACGTTCCTATATAAATTGTACCCTTTATGTACTTTAAGATAAATGCAGTGAAAAAATTTTACCTCAATGAATCGTCGTTTCAGCCGATAGACGTCCACTGCTGGACATAAGCCTCCCCCAATTTTAGGGGGGGGTTGCCATAATCACCACGCTTGGCAGGCGGGTTGGCGATCGCAGTATGGTATGATGGTGCAATAAATAGAGAACGCTGCTGCCCATTCTCCGGTAAGACCCTTAGTCGCCTTTTACGACACCCACGGGAAGTAAGGGGTGGTGCTATTCTTTAAGTCCGGCACCACACAGACAACTGCACGTCATAATACCAGAAGTAGTCCTCAACGAATAATGAAATATAATGAAGTTTTGGTGGCGCGGCTATACTAGGATATGTGGCGTCTACCTGCTGGGCCCGCGTGATTACGGCCCACCCCCTGTCACAGAGGAGACGTGTGCCCCAGCAATGGGAACTGAGGGGTAGTTACGTAACACATTAAGAGCCTATACTACCTCAAATGGCTTAGCGTGATCCTCCGTTATGTCGAAAATACCGCAGCATTCATTTTGAAATAAATATATGGTAAAGTTGAGGATTAATGTTAGGTACTATTGTTACAGTTCGATAGGTGACGTGGGATGCGAGAGCGAGCGAAGGGCACCCCGAGGTTAGGTTTGGTTAGGTTACTTTAAACCGTTAACACAGAAATAGGAGCCCCGCGAAGCGGGGCTCCGTCTACATAAGATGCAAGAGCGAGGGAGAACTGGTTTGGCCTAGGCGAAACTACCTAGTTCATACTAAAATCGGGTTTTGCCGGTAACATATAACATTATATCATAAGTATCGTAACTCTTATGGGGATAACAGGACCTAAACGCAAAAAAAAACAAGTTTTAGAAACAATAAAAGTATAGGATCGACTACAGTAAACAAAAGCAGAAAAATATATGATATTCTTCAGGATATATGCTAGAAAACATAATACAACTGATTTGATACGATAGAAAAATATCATGAAGATACCTCTAAAAACTTCTTTTTACAATAAAAACCATAATAGTATACATGCAATCATTATGATTTTTTGTCAGATTATTCTACAAGCAACATACCGACTAGTGTTTTAAGTTTTTAGTCCAAACATTAGATTTTTTGTAAATAGATAATTGCTTCATATTTTGCAATAAATTACCAGAGTTGTGTCATCGCGCTTCTCTTTCTTTTCTATGCAGTCCGACAAAGACCGCGCATTAAGTCATGTAGTCGCCTTAATAGTCTTAATAGACCCTCTTTCAACTCATTACGCTCTAACTACATGAGTACACTGACATTTCCGCCCAACACTCACAATGTATTCGCTATCAAACTTCTAGTAAATGATATCAACAGTTATAATATACAAGACTGTATCAACAAGATATGTGTTAACTATGTCACATCGCATACCTCAGAATGGTTAGTAACGCCACACCCTTGTTGACTGAGACCCCATTTTTCCGGGTCACGAATGATGGGAACCCGAATTATTCTGTTCAAAATCAAAAACCGAAATATTATTTCACATAAACTTACATGGGCACTTATGAAACGCCAGAAGCCAGGTGCACGGTTCCAATTGGTAAAGAAAAGACAGAAAGAAAAATTTGTTCGTAGAAAGAAAATTAAAAACGAAATCCTACTAATGTTATAAATGTGAAAGTTTGTGAAGATGTTTGTTACTGAATCACGCGTAAACCGTTGAACAGATTTGGATGAAAATTGGCACATATATAGGCCATTTCCTGGATTAACACATAGCATACTTTTTATCTCGATATTCCCACGGGATCGAAACTTACGCGGGTGAAACCAAGGGGCGCTACTTTAGATCTATAATCTGGAGCATAAAACAGAAGTAGTCGACAACTGCACGTCATAACTGTGACAAGAAGGCTTCCACACAGCTTGATGCTATGCTATAGAACCACAGCACAGTTCGATACTTCTGAAAGAAGTTGACAGAACGAACCGTGGGTCACAGTTGTCATTTGAAAACCTGCGTCATCAAATGCCTGAGAATCTGGCTGTAATGGTCTCATCATCATCATCATCATTTCAGCCGAAAGACGTCCACTGCTTGACATAGGCCTCCCCCAACCACCTCCACTTCGACCGGTTCTGTGCTTCTCGCATCCAACGGGTTCCTGCGGCCTTCACAAGGTCTATAATAGTCTAACAGTAGAATATTTATATGCGATAATGGGCCGCCCTACTATCCCCCATTTTTGAAGGCAAAAACATGTATATTTGGTGTATCCTTTTTCCAACTATGTTCGGTTTGGCTCCCAGTCTAACTGGATGCAGCTGAATACCAGTATCTTACATGAAACGGGTTCCTATTTGACATCCACAACCCAGTTAATGGGTAACACGAAATCCCTTGGTAAGACTGGTTGTCAGACTTTCGGGCTTCTGGCTACCCGTAACGACTGTCAAAGATGTACAAATGTCTGCCAGGATTAACTTAACGTGCTTTCTGAGGCACATTTGTTTTTACTAGCTTCCGCCCGCGACTTCGCCTGCGAGGTATGTCGATAAAAACTATCCTATGTCCTTCCCCGGGATGCAATCTCTCTGACAAATTTTATCGAAATTCGTTCAGTGATTTAGGCGTGAAAAGGTAACATACAGACAGACACAGAGTTAGTTTCGAATTTATAATGTTAGTATGGATGAATTTTCAACCATCCACGGACTGACTTTGGCAAGCGTAGCTTAACCTTCGTTGGTCTCGTGCGGCTAATATTTAGCCATTAAAATACATTTAAGTAACGCCTCTAAAACTATCGATTTTACTCGACAATCGTTATAGATAGAGGTGACTGGTACGATTCTAATGCAGACAAAATAAATCTAGGCGGATGATGGGTGCTACAGGAATCCGTCTACAAAATAGCACAAAGGGTTCACATGTGTGCGTATCCTGCGAGGGTGTTTGAGTGCGTGCGCGCAGGTAGCTACCGACCTTCGAGTTCAACGCTCCGCCGCCCTAAAATACACACGGATGTCGCGACGCCGGGGAAGGGGAGAGGCGGGCATGCAGTGTACAAAAAGTGTGCACAGGTGGCGTGGAGATGTGTTGTTGGCCATTTTTTGTGGCAATATGAGTAGTACGGATGCTAGGCCCAGGGTGTTTCTTAGGACAGATAAACAGCTACCATTAAAAGGCTCTTTCATAGTCCCTTGAGCATACAAAGGTTGTAAAATGTATGGAGTCGGCCATTTTATGTGATATTGTCTGTGATGTGGTACCAGGATCCGGGGGCCTAAAAAGGCCACTTTGGCAGAATCATAAAATGATAACATAATGGACAGGACATACATGTATACATCTTTACATACCGTGACCCCTCCGTGCCTCGGAAAGCACGTTAAGCCGTTGGTCCCGGCTGTCATTTGTGGATCTTTGACAGTCGTTACGGGTAGTCAGAAGCCCGAAAGTCTGACAACCAGTCTTACCAAGGGGTATCGTATTACCCAGTAACTGGGTTGTGGAGGTCAGATAGGCAGTCGCTCCATGTAAAATACTGGTATTCAGCTGAATCCGGTTAGACTGGAAGCCGACCCCAACATAGTTGGGAAAAGGCTAGGCAGATGATGATGATGAATGGACAGGACATAATTCACTGCTGCCCAGCCCTTTAGGGAATATTTGCGTGATGTATTCGCGACCTGTACCGCTACATGTGTGGTTTTACTGTTCGACCTCTGCCAACGCTTCCGATTACAGAGAAACCAGTATTACGAGGAAAAAGGATTTTTGTATGGCTATTAAAATTTTGTAAAATCCCGCCCACAATGAGGATAAAATTGTCAAAATTTGGAGTTGGGTTTCTCTAAAAACTAATATTATATTAAAGAGGTAGATATCGCAGTCGTTTCAGCCGATAGACGTCCACTGCTGGAGATAGGCCTCCCCCAATTTTGGGGGGGGTTTGCCATAATGCCAGGCGGGTTGGCGATCGCAGTATGGTATTATGGTGGAATAAATAGAGAACGCTGCTGCCCATTCTCCGGTAAGACCCTTAGTCGCCTTTTACGACACCCACGGGAAGTAAGGGGTGGTGCAATTCTTTAAGTCCGGCACCACACAGACAAGTCCGGCACCACACAGACACTCACATATCGCAGTAGCGCGCGCAAATTGTTGCAGACAAATTCAGACAGTTGTTGTAGTTTCATTTAGTCCGCTAATAGCAGCGAGCAACACACTACAGATAGCTATCTCTTTCTGTGTCATACGTTCCGTATTATCTATCGCAGTCAGTACTTTGTAATAACAACGCAACAATACAGAACGTCGCTCAGTATGAACGTAGCGTATCTTTCCTTTATAATATCGTTGGTTCCTCCAAAAACAACGGAACCAACTTCACTAACCTACTAATATTATAAATGTGAAAGTTTGTGAAGATGTTTGGTTGTTTGTTACTCAATCATGCGTAAACCGTTGAACAGATTTAGCTGAAATTTGGTATAGAGGTAGTTTGAGTCCCGGGAAAGGACGTAGGATAGTTTTTATCCCGATATTCCCACGGGAACGAAACTTGCGTGGGTGAAACCGAGGGCCCTGCTAGTCAGTTATAAAATTCTTGTCAACAACAACTATTTAAAGCATCAGATTATTACTTACTTTGCCTGACTACAGCTTAGTTAGCTAAGCTGCGAAGGTATCCCAAATGGCGACTTTCCAGAAGATCTCGTCTACCTAAAAAACTGGCCAAGTGCGCGTCGGACTTGCACGCGAAGGGTTCCGTAACACAAGGCACAAACGCCGAGAAAAAACTCGTTTGTTGTATGGGAGCCCCCTTAAATATTTATTTCATTCTGTTTTTAGTATGTTGTTGTTATAGCGGCAACAGAAATACATCATCTGTGAACATTTCAACTGTCTAGCTATCACGGTTCACGAGATACAGCCTGGTGACAGACGGACAGCGGACTCTTACTGTCTTAGTAATAGGGTCCCGTTTTTACCCTTTGGGTACGGAACCCTAAAAACAAATGGCAATCACCAAGCCAAGCTCTACTCGTAATGCAATATCCCTTCAACTCTCAAGACATCTTATGATGTCAGAAAAGGACCAAACACAGCCTCTTTCTTTGTATGTGTATTTCAACAAGACACACACCCCAACCTTACTACAACGACATAGGGTTGGTACTCGCTTAGCCAAGAACTCGCGACAAAAAAATGCCAACCGTCTTGCGAGCAAAAACTAGCGACCCCACTCCCCGCAGCCGACCTGCCTACCCCAGAGGTGATTTGAACGAAGGTTGAAGAATAAAGGCCGGTTCAACAATAGGTTCTATTAAATTTTTAGGTTGTGTACCTACTTGGTCTTTACAAAATATGTAGGTACAGTTTTTGTGAACCTCGAACACTTTTGCGCGTATAGGACTTCTTACAAATGTAAATTCGTTTGTTGTTTTTTTTTTTTAACAAAAGAATTTTCAAGTAAATGTTTTGGTTTCGTAAGAAGTTGTTTGAATATATTGGACAGCATTGAATCTATGGAGAAATTATGAGAAAACATTCGTCGTTTCAGCCGATAGACGTCCACTGCTGGACATAGGCCTCCCCCAATTTTGGGAGGGTTTGCCATAATCACCACGCTTGGCAGGCGGGTTGGCGATCGCAGTATGGTATGATGGTGGAATACATAGAGAACGCTGCTGGCCATTCTCCGGTACGACCCTTAGTCGCCTTTTACGACACCCACGGGAAGTAAGGGGTGGTGGTATTCTTTAAGTCGCACCACACAGACAATAATGTGGGAAAATATTGCTTGTATTGTATTTTATTTAGTGTTCAACGTAAAAGGCGTTTTTTCGAAATAGGGTCGACTTCATCCGCGTGAAATTATCAGCCGCCCGCACGATTGCTTACTTTGTTTTCGCTTAGCGTTCTTTCTGACTTTTTAACACGCTTTTATTAGGTCGACCTGTATGTAACTAACGTAATGGAATCTAAGGTAACTAATTTAACCATCTTCCAAGGGTCCTAGCGTAATGAAAATTGGCAGCTGTATGTAGTTCTGATGACAATACAATAATATGATACTGTCGAACAGATCTGATGATGGAGCCGGAAGATATGAACTGGAACTTCATGATGGAAAATCGTATCATAGCTGTTTTGGATTTCTTATAAAAGTCTTGTAATGAACTTTGACCACGATTAGGTTTCAAGGTCTGATGATGAAGCCGGAAGATAGGCACTGGCATTCCATGATAGAATATCGTATCATAGTCGTGTTTGCACTTGTGAGATTTTTTTTGTTTTTACGTGCATTTATAAAAGCGTGTTTTTCTAGTGTTTTTTAAACTATTAATTTTATCGAAATAGGGTCGACTTCATCCGCGTGAAATTATCGGCCGCCCACACTTTTACCTACTCTGTTTTCGCATAGCGTTCTTTCTGACTTAGTTTCTTTTTGGTCGGCTCCTAAGGGCCGTAGCGTGATGTTAAATAGCCGATAGCCTTCCTCAAGAATTGGGCTATCAGATGCGAAAGGATTTTTTCAAATCCGACTGGTAGTTCCAGAGATTAGTGCCTTCAAACACAAACACCAAAAATAGTTATTATTATATATATAACAAATGTGAAAAATTTCGCAAACGATTTAGTTTTAGGTACGTATTTTTTCCGATTTGTCACTTCGAATTACTTTTAACCATATAAGTTGTATATATTTTTGTAATCACCTTTTAAAACCCTTTATTTTGATACCCCACACAAAAGGTGTTGAAAAAAAAAGACATTGTGGCCAAAAATCGGTATCGCCAAAAATCGTTTTTTTTTTTTTCATGTTTGATATACCCAGTGTCACTCTCACAATTAAGACGAATCTAACGGCACCTCTCAAGCTGAAATCGATCAAGCCGTTTAGGCTACAGAGCGTGCCAAAGAAATATAATACATACATTCGAAAAACATAACCCTCCTTCTGACGCAGTCGGGTAAAAAAACAAACTCTTCTGCTTTAATAATTTATTGATATTGACACATTAATAAAACAATACACATAGTCTTGTAGTATTTAAAACGATAACAAGGCAGAGATATGCAACACAAAGCCAGGAGTTCAACAAGCATTGTGCGTTGTTGACCTGCGCTAGATAAACGTGCTGGAGAAATGTAAACTGTGCTGTGGAGAGTGGATGGTGATGCGTAACGTGTGACTTCAATCACACGTTTGGTGGCATAGTGGGACTGACCACGATTGACGAGTTCCAGGGCCTCAAGTCTGCTATTACAATAGTGTCAAAATGGTCTCATCATCACCATTTCAGCCGAAAAACGTCCACTGCTGGACATAGGCCTCCCCCAAAAGGGGGGGGGTTTGCCATAATCGCCACGCTTGGCAGGCGGGTTGGCGATCGCAGTATAGTATGGTGGTGGAATGCAAAGAGAACGCTGCTTCCCATTCTCCGGTACGACCCTTAGTCGCCTTTTACGACACCCACGGGAAGTATGGGGTGATGCTATTCTTTAAGTCCGGCACCACACAGACAAAAAATGGTTTATCATTGACTTAATAATTGTTGATTTTGACAAGTTTGGTAATCTACTAATACAATGGCGTCATTATGACTTTCCAATGGTCAACCACTGACACTCCATTGAAAGAAATGGCATAGAATGGTAATCTCGTACTTATCGACAAATCAATGACTGACTTAGGCGGTAATCTGCTAAAATTTTGACAGTTCCTTTGATCAGTGACCTACCATTAGAACGTCATTGTGCAGTTATTGCTTTTCGTTAAGAGTATCGTATATGTTCTGTGCCATTGACCGACCAATGATCGACCATTATGAATTTAGCAGATTACGAACTTTTAGCAAAATGACAATGGGATGATCGTGTTGGAATGGCGAATTTATAAAAATAGCAGACTTGGGCCCCAGGTCGTAGCTTCGAACCCAGACAGGCGCTTTACTTTGAGTAAATTATTTCATCACCACTGCTCTAAAAACTGTGAAGGAAAACATCGTGAGGAAACCGGCATGTTCTAGAAGCAAAACATTCGAAGACATGTGGCATCCACCAACCCGCACCAGGGGCTGCGTGGTGCTTTAGCTGGGTTAGAAGTGGCGCAACAAACTCCTGATCAGCACAGCTGTCTGTTCAGTCGGAAGAACTTGATTCTATAAAGGGTTACCAGATGAAAAATTTAAAAGTCCGGAGAAAAAGCCTGATTGCCTAAAAAAATCCTGAGAATTTGTCGCTATTTCAGACTTTTTTCTCAAACGTAATGTAAAATTTAAAAAGTCTTATTATTAATAATTTTGTGCACTGAGGATCTCGATTCTCGGGGTCATGTCCACACGTTGGGCGCGAAGGCACTCCCACCCCTTCTGTAAGGTATCATCGCAAAACAAATATGTACGAAGTAGTTGAAAGTTTCATAGATCAATGTGTTGATTTTATTTGTGCAATTAACATGACCTAAGTTGATTTTTTTAAAAAGTGACTATTTATGTATAAAGAAAATTATTTTAATAAAAATACCTAAAAATTCTACTCTATTTTATTGGAAACTAGCTGCGCCCCGCGGTTTCACCCGCGTAATTGTCGATCCCGTGGGAATATCGGGATAAAAAGTAGCCTATATGTTAATCCAGGGTGTCAGCTACCTCCATACAAAATTTTATCAAAATTGGTCCAGCCGTTTGAGCGTGAAGAAGTAACAAACATATAAACACACACACACACACTCACAAACTTTCGCCTTTATAATATTAGTGTGATTCTGAAAATCCTGATTTTTCCTGAGATTTACAAAATCCGGCCGTAATCCTGAAAGGAGTTTAAAAATCCTGAGATCTCAGAACAAATTCTGAGACCCTAATTTTATACAAATACAATCTGTTTCTCAAAATAAAGTATTTAAAAACTTTGCGCGGCATAGTCTCGAGTGGCGTGCCGTGAGGTCACGCATCAATTATGTAGGCTCTTACCACTGCCGGGTGGGTATCTGTAACCTCGGCAAAAACGAAACTTATCGTTATTGGCTCGGCTTATACGAGGAGAGGTTCTCGCCTCGGATATAGGATTGTCGAAAACGAGGACATGAAAAAAACGTATTTCGAATGACAGTTCGGGAAAATAGCCGAAGAGCTTGTGTCACGTAATAACAGCCGCACGGGTCTACGCTTGCCGCGGTTGGTCCGTGGATGGGTGACCATCTTTACATACCAAGACCGGAAAGCATGTGAAGCTGTTGGGCCCGGCTGTCATTCGGGGATCTTTGACAGTCGTTACGTCGTCAGAAGCCCGAAAGTCTGACCACCATTCTTACCAAGAGGTATTGTTTTACCCAGTAACTGGGTTGTGGAGGTCAGATAGGTAGTCGCTCCATGTAAAATACTGGTACTCAGCTGACACAAACTTTCGCCTTTATAATATTAGTGTGATGTAAGCAGAGGGTAATTGAGCTACTGAAAATTAGGCTGAAGTCTAAAGAGCGAACTTTATAAAAACTAAGTACAGTAGTGTTTCATACAAAAATGAACCTTGTTTGTATAAAGTTTATGTGCATATCTCTACAAGCGACTGTGATCCAGCGTTTCATACGAATATGAACTTCATATTCATAAGGTTAATTTTCGTATCGCTGTTTAGATCTCAACCAAATCCAAGGACCCTAGAAGGATCCCTTGCTCAGTAATCTTACTAGACAAATGAGGCAGTTTTCGAAATGTTTGATAAGGCCGCCTGATAATCGAGTATATATTTACTGATTTAAAAAGGTTAACAGCTGTTCAAACAGGAAGTGTGGGTGCGACAAGAAAAATAAACTTCCAAGGAAAGAACGAACCGAAAAGTATGAAATACACGAGGAAATGCGGTCGGAGAGACTTTCGAAAAAGCCTAAGTAAAAAGTCATAATTCGAGGTTTGTCTCTCGCCTATTTCCTCCTCCAATATTGGACCAATATTTCGTAAACTGAATAAGAAGGATATAATATAAGTACTGTGTCCCTATATTTTTCTTTTCTCATTAATGGAAAAAAGAAAAACATGGACACAATATAAAACTAAGCTAAATCCTTTCCGGGGACTCAAACTATCTCTCTCTCTCTCTCTCTAACTATACCAAATTTCATCTAAATCGGTTCAGCGGTTTAAGCGTGAAGAGGTAACAGACAGACACGCTTTCGCATTTATAATATTGTATGGATGTTATGTGTTTAAGCACTTTTAAATCCAGCGTTTGATTTAACCGCTAGTGTGCCGTAATTACAGATACAATTAAAAAGCCATTGTGTCTCGCGTAGATCTACGTTCCGGCAGACTAGGTGTTAATCATTATCAAACAAACAACTCAGCCTATCGCAGTCCACTGCTGGACATAGTCCTCTCCCAGACTGCGCCACAGCACCCTGACCTCCGCTTTCCGCATCCATTCTACCCCCAGCCACCTTCTTAAGGGGGTTACAGGACCTAAACACAAAAACAAGCAAGTTTTAGAAACAATAAAAGTATATGATCGACTACAGTAAACAAAATCAGAAAAATATATAATATGATGTTCTTCAGGATATAATATGCTAGGTGTTGAAAACATAATACAACTAATTTGATACGATAGAAAAAAACTGGCCAAGTGCGAGTCGGACTCGCACACGAAGGGTTCCGTACCACAAGGCAAAAACGCCGAAAAAAAACATGTTTGTTGTATGGGAGCCCCCCTTAAATATTTATTTTATTTTAATTTTATTATTTATTATTAAAGTTAAAATACAACTGAGTATTTTGTGAATATTTCAAGTGCCTACCTGTTGCCATTTTTGATATCGAGCAAAAAAGGGCAAAAAAATCGCGTTTGTTGTATGGGAGCACCCCTTAAATATTTATTTTATTTTGTTTTTAGTATTTGTTGTTATAGCGGCAACAGAAATACATCATCTGTGAAAATTTCAAATGTTTAGCTATCGCGGTTCTTGAGATACAGCCTGGTGACAGACAGACAGACAGCGAAGTCTTAGTAATAGGGTTCCGTTTTGTACCCATTGGGTACGGAACCCTAAAAATCATGAAGAATAGAGGTACTCATACTAATAACATACAATCATTCTGATTTTTTGTCAGATTATTCTACGACTAAAATACTAGTGTTTTAAATTTTTAGTCCAAACAATAAATATTATGTAATTAAATAATTGCTTTATATTTTGCAATAAATTACCAGCGTTGTGTCATCGCGCTTCTCTTTCTTTTCTATGCAGTCCGACAGTGACCGCGCTTTAGGTCATTTGTAAGCCCCTTAAAGTCATCGGTCCATCTAGCTGGGGGGCGTTCCACACTATGCACTAATTATTTTAATAATTAACGGCTGCTCTATTTCATAATTTATTTTATGGCAGAATGTGGGTGTAAGCACGACGACATAGCTGTACATTTCCAATATAAACTGACTTCTCATTGTACAAACATCCTAAACAATACGAGGTCAGCTAACACTGGAAATATACAACATTATTTTTAGTATTGCGAAACCCGAAACACGTCGTGTCTAGTATTTTTATCATAAGAATCTATGTGCAAAATTTCAAAACTGTATCATGAAAAATCACAAAGTTATAAGCTTGTTAAGTTACCTGTTTGTCCGTATAAAAACATGCTCACCCGCGCCGCGCCGTCTTGCGCTCATTGATATAGTACCTAGGTACCTAACCGTTCGGCGCGGAGTTTGAATAACCTACTTAGTGTCGCTCGGTGACCAACTTTTGACCTTCTTTTAAATATCTTTGGGACAAAATATAACATGGGGTAAAAATGATTGGAATCAATTCAGTTACTTATTCTGAACAAACTATATTCAGGTTTCGCATAATTATACTAAAAATAACGTTGTATTGCTTGATATGTCGTGTGTACTAACCTTTTTGTCTAGTTGTGTACCCCTTGGGGGCGTACGAGCGATGAGCGATATTTTGTTATCTCGTCACAAACCCTCACACAGCCACGCCATTTAATTCCATACTAGCTTCTGCCCGCGACTTCGTCGGCGTGAAATTTCGCCCTCCCCCCATTCACCCTCTTAGGGGTGGAATTTCGAAAAACCCTTTCTTAGTGGATACCTACTCTTCACAAAGAACACACACTCCAAATTTCATGTCTATAGGACCAGCGGTTTTGGCTGTGCGTTGATATATCAGTCAGTCAGTCACGACTTTGAATTTTATACATATAGATAACGTTGTATTGCTTGATATGTCGTGTGTACTAACCTTTTTGCCTTTTTTGCGTACCACTTGGGCCCACGGGCGTTGTGTTTTGTTATCTCGTCACAAACCCTCACACAGCCACGCCATTTAATTCCATATGAACGCTATGTATCACAGGCTTCAGCGCCATTGTGTAACGCTAGCCTCTCTGGGATATATTCTCTTGTGCTACGAACAGTGTTGCCAAACCTACTTTTTAACACGCCTTTATTAGGTCGACCTGTATGTAACTAACTATGTAATGGAATCTAAATTAATTAATTTAACCATCTTCCAAGGGTCGTAGCGTAATGAAAATTGGCAGCTGTATGTAGTTCTGATGACAATACAATAATATGGTACTGTCGAACTGATCTGATGATGGAGCCGGAAGATATGAACTGGAACTTCATGATGGAAAATCGTATCATAGCTGTTTTGTATTTCTTAGAAAAGTCTTGTAATGAACTTTGACCACGGTTAGGTTTCAAGTTCTGGTGATGAAGCCGGATGATAGGCACTGGCATTCCATGATAGAATATCGTACGTGCATTTAAAAAAGCGTGTTTTTCTAGTGGTTTTTAAACTATTAATTTATTAACATTAGTACTGTTTTTTCTATGGCGGATGCCATACAACTTGAAAATGTTCTTTGCTAACTTTTTACACCTTTGTATCCTGCTTATCCGTATGAAGTTTCATTAAAATCAGTTCATTCATTTCGAAAAATAAGGGCTTGAAAGTTTGTATGAAATGCCGTACGGCGTAAACGCTCTTAAGTGTCCCATTGTTTGTGCGACAGCACCACATTTTTGCTATACAGTAGAATTATTGTTCTGAAATTTCTGTTTTCTACTGTTTTTAGGGTTCCGTACCCAAAGGGTAAAAACGGGACCCTATTACTAAGACTCCACTGTCCGTCTGTCACCAGGCTGTATCTCATGAACCGTGACAGCTAGACAGTTGAAATTTTCACAGACGATGTATTTCTGTTGCCGCTATAACAACAAATAATATAAATAAAATAAAATAAATATTTAAGGGGGGCTCCCATACAACAAACTTGTTTTTTTTTTGGGCGTTTTTGCCTTGTGTTACGGAACCCTTCGTGGGCGAGTCCGACTCGCAATTGGCCAGTTTTTGCTGCTTTATTTTCTGTTTTCTAGTTTGGTAGAGGTGGCAACACTGGCTACGAACATAAGCTATGTGTACCAATATGTGTTGTGTGACGCAGTGCAGGACACACATTTGTTTCGTTTACCGACAGTGTTATCTCGCTGAGATTAAACCGCTGGACGTGGTCGTTGCTACATTAGCATGTGGCCCATGAAATGTGGAAACAGAAGTCCCGTTTGTTGGCAAAGCTCTTAAAACCGTAGAAATGAAGGTTTCCTTTCCAAAAAGGCAAAAAACGCCGAAAATTACAGGTTTTTTGTATGTAGACCCCTTTTGTTTTTTGTATGGACACCCCTTTATTTATTACTAGCTGCGCCCCGCTGTTTCGACCGCATAAGTTTCGATCCCTTGGGAAAATCAGGGTAGAAAGTAACCTATGTGTTAATCCAGGGTGTCAGCTATCGTCATACCAAATTTTATCAAAATCGGTCCAGCTGTTTGTGCGCAAAGAAGTAACAAACATACCAACACCCACTCACAAACTTTCGCCTTTATAATATTAGTGTTATTTGCTGTTATAGCTGCAATATACAACATGTCCCAAAATTCAACGATAAGCCAGCACCGGAGGATAGACCTGCCCATGACTACTCGGGGAAAAAAAGAAAAAAAATATATATCTCTTTTTTTTTGAAGTTATAAAAAAAAAGAAGAAATTCTTAAAAAAGTGAGACCTTTTATGATATTTTTCACTACCATGACCACACTTTTTTAAATATTTCTGTTATTTTTTTTTATAGGCAACCTGAATAGCACTGCTATCTACCACAATTCTTAAAAAATCCAGAATACCTCTAGTTTTTTCACGTAAATTAATGAAACTTAATTTATTCCCTAAATTTTTTGAAGATTTTTACTTTTAATCAACTTTAACTCATCGTGGTGTAAAAAAAAAGTATGAACACTACTATGGCAAGTTTTTTTATAAATTGACGCAACTAATCAAGATTCCAAAATGGTATAATACTCTAGGAAAATCAACCACAAAAAAATTATATCCATACTAGTTCAAAACAAGAACCAAATTCCTTAAATTATAGTTGACAGTAATCACTTTCACTGCGTGCCCAAAATGGGTTCTTGTTACAATTTCTAGGAATTTGAGTGGGGCATACATACCTTAGAAGTTAGAGAGAGATAGATAGATAGAGATATTTACGTTAAAAAGAGACAACAACAGGGCAGGTAGTGGGTTCTTGTTACAATTTCTAGGAATTTGAATGGGGCATACATACCTTAGAAGTTAGAGAGAGATAGATAGACAGAGATATTTACGTTAAAAAGAGACAACAACAGGGCAGGTAGAGAAGCTGTTATTATTCTCAGAGCAAGTCAGTTCAGTACGCTCTGCTCCTTTGTTTACTGCGCACCGTTCCGTATTCAACTGACGTGGCTCTCGTACGTACTAACGACTTTTGGCTTGGCTTTTTGGACTGGAATCGATCTGCAAACTGAACTGACCTGGCATTATCTTGGACTACGATTGTGTGTTTTGTGACTACGATTGTGAGTTTTGTGATTTGGAGTTCTGGCGCATTTTGGACTGTTTAACGATCAACATGCCGCAACCATACACACCACAGGAATACGCAAATATGCACCTCATCTATGGAGAAACCCGATGCAATGCTAACGCTGCTAGCAGACTGTATCGAGAAAGGTACCCAAATGCTCAAAGATATCCTGATTATCGAGTGTTTATTAATGTGCATCAAGCGTTTTCGGAGGGTCGTATGCCATCCAGTAGGAGAAACGCTGGAAGACCTAGTTCGGATCGTGATGAAGAAGTTCTCAATGAGATAGAAAATGATTCGACTACTTCGGTACGCGCCATAGAAGAAGCTACAGGAATCCCGAAAAGTTCTGCACATCGAATTTTACAACGTCACAAGCTTCACCCATATCATTACAGGCGTGTGCAGACGTTGTTACCGCGGGACTATCCATTAAGAGTCACATTTTGCCGTGTGATGCTGCAAAGGCACAGGGAAGATCCCCAATTCCTGGACAAAATTCTATGGTCGGATGAAACAACATGCAAGAAAGATGGATATTTAAATCTACACAACCTACATAGTTGGAGCAATGAAAATCCGCACTTGATGAGACAAGACAGATCCCAATATCAATTCAAGGTTAACTTATGGACCGGCATATTAAATGGAAAAGTAATTGGGCCCTTTGAGTTACAAGGAAACTTAGATGGCAATAGTTATTTAAACTTTTTACAAAATGACTTGCAAGAATTGCTAGACGACGTGCCCTTAAATGATCTCCAAAACATGTGGCTCCAAAATGATGGTTGCCCAGCACACTATGCCCGCCCTGTGCGAGAATATTTAAATCAAGAGTATCCAGGGCGTTGGATCGGGCGACTTGGTCCTATCTTATGGCCACCTCGTTCACCCGATTTGAACCCCCTGGACTTCTTCTATTGGGGTTGTCTTAAAGACAGGGTCTACTCAAAACCCATTGCGTCATTGGACGAGCTTCGTCGAAATATCAGTCAGGCTGCGGATCATATTAATCGCAGAAGATATGCAAGACAAATAAAACGGTCATTTTTAAGGCGATGTCGTGCATGTATTATTGCTGGTGGCAAACAATTTGAACATTGGTTATAATGTTAATAAATTACATGAGAAATTGTTTGACCATTTATTTAAATATTAAACATTTTCCAAGAACTAATACTTTTTATTACCAGACCGTCATTTGGCCCCTGTTTAGAAATAATAGGAACATTTTTTTTTTTAACTTGTTTGCCTAGAGTATTATACCATTTTGGAATCTTGATTAGTTGCGTCAATTTATAAAAAAACTTGCCATAGTAGTGTTCATACTTTTTTTTTACACCACGATGAGTTAAAGTTGATTAAAAGTAAAAATCTTCAAAAAATTTAGGGAATAAATTAAGTTTCATTAATTTACGTGAAAAAACTAGAGGTATTCTGGATTTTTTAAGAATTGTGGTAGATAGCAGTGCTATTCAGGTTGCCTATAAAAAAAAATAACAGAAATATTTAAAAAAGTGTGGTCATGGTAGTGAAAAATATCATAAAAGGTCTCACTTTTTTAAGAATTTCTTCTTTTTTTTTATAACTTCAAAAAAAAAGAGATATATATTTTTTTTCTTTTTTTCCCCGAGTAGTCATGGGCAGGTCTATCCTCCGGTGCTGGCTTATCGTTGAATTTTGGGACATGTTGTATATACATTCTCTGTGAAAATTTCAACTCTCTACCTATTACGGATTGTAGCGGTATCTACAACGCCACATGAGAACAACGCGTCATACTGACGTCACGCAAAATCCTGCATCTCGCAAGCAGAGTTTACCGCGCAACTAGCATCTACAACTCCGCCCGACACGAATCATCGGGCAGTTGCCCGCCAGACACAACACCCGTCTGGTCGGAGGATCCTACCTTTCCATAGAGTATGAGTGACTTTACACCCTGATCCTCATCATCATGATCTCATGATCCTATAGAGGTACGAGGAACAGGGTGTAAAGTTCAGGCCGCTGTAAAACGCGCCGAAAAAAAACGTTTCCTGTATGGAGACCCCCTTTAAATTATTAACTTTATTTTTATTATTTGTTGTTATATTATAGCGGCAATAGAACTCTGTGCACTCTGTGAATCTTTTTATTTTCTCGTCTTAATGGAGGTATAGAATGACGTAAAGTAACACACGCGACGAACAAAAAATCGCACGCCTCGCAGACTTCTTGTTGTGTTGTAGACTCGAAGCTCACAAAAAGTCAGTGAGCTGCGTTAGGCTGGACCAAGACGCAGGTAAAGCGGACCATTTTGTACAAATATTAAAAACTAGCAGCGCCCCGCGATTTAACCCGCGTTACTTTCGATCCCGTGGGAATATCAGGATAAAAAGTATCCTATGTGTTAATCCAGGAAATGGTCTATATATGCGCCAATTTTCATCCAAATCTGTTTAATGGTTTACGCGTGATTCTGTAACAAACATCCAAACATCTTCACAAACTTTCACATTTATAATATTGGTAGCATAGTAGGATGCTTTGGTCGGTTCGGTGTGACAACACAATCTATTATTAACGCTCATGTCATGGTAAGATATTAACCAGTCAGAAACCTACCTACACATATCTCTTTTGTTGTCCAGTCAACAAAAGATAGGTATGCAGGATCGTCGGATATAGTTGAAGTTTAGTAAGAAACCGATGAATGTTGTCGACTGAAATTTAATTTGATAAATGAGCTCTTAGTCTGTGTGGTGCCGGACTTAAAGAATACCACCACCCCTTACTTCCCGTGGGTGTCGTAAAAGGCGACTAAGGATCGTACCGGAGAATGGGCAGCAGCGTTCTCTATGTATTCCACCACCATACCATACTGCGATCGCCAACCCGCCTGCCAAGCGTGGCGATTATGGCAAACCCTCCCAAAATTGGGGAAGGCCAGTGTCCAGCAGTGGACGTCTATCGGCTGAAACGACGAATGAGCTCTTTGTTTTTTATTATTAAAATTAAATTTTATTCGAGAACATCCATCGGTTTCTTACTAAACTTCAACTATATCCGACGATCCTGCATGCTTATCTCTTTTGTTGACTGTACATTTAAATATAGCCAATGCAATGGTGGCCCAGCAGTAACGACCGCGACTTACGAGTTGTAGGTCCTAGGTTCGAACCCTGAAAGAATAGAATAGAATACTCTTTATTATGTACACCATATAAATTACAGACACATAAATCTAGAAACTGTACAAAGGGTGACACAATGGGCGGTCTTATCGCTAAAATACCCTTTTCTTTGTGTAAATTATTTCATCACCACTGCTCTCAAAACGGTGAAGGAAAACATGGTGAGGAAACCGGCATGTCCTAGAGCCAAAAATTCGAAGACATGTGACATCTACAAATCCGCACTGGGCCCGCGTGTCAGATTACGTCCCACTCCCCATCACAGAGAGGAGGCTTGTATCCCAGCAGTGGGAACATAGATCTTTGCTATTTAAATGCACCCCATTACGATTTGGGGGCACTTGTCTTGAAATCTTCGTCACTGTTCGGCAACTGTCGTATTCCTCGAGCGTCGGAAGACGTAGAGTAGAGTGGTTAAGTGCATTTTCTTCATGCATGTTTAGGGCTGTTATAATTCAATGTTTCGGGTGTTTCCGGGAATACGACAATTAGCGAAGATCTGCAGGCGCATTATTAATTTGGGAATACTGTACGCTCAGTTACCCACACCCTCTGCCATCTAGGGACGACCGATCTCGATTTCTCCAACCATCCACAGGCGAGCCTGACACTGCGTTCAGAATAGATAGGACTTCTGCTCTCTGTTGTATTGTGCACTTGGAGGAAGGATGCGGTCGACATAAAGCACACTTTGTACATAGTGTTATTTATAACAAACACTAGCTGTTTGCCGTGGCTGCGTTTGCTGTAGGAGCTTCCCGTTTTGAGAGGGTGGACCAAGTAAAAAAAAATATTTAAAAAAAATAAGCCGACTTCAAAAAGAAATGAACTCAAAATTATGAAATAACTTTAATTTCGGAACTCGGTGTCTTGGGATCTGTATTTTAGTTTTAGTTTTTTTGCCACCGACTTGCGAAATTAAAGTTAAATTTCATAATTTTGAGTTCATTTCTTTTTGAAGTCGGTTTAATTTTTTTTATTTCGTAATTTTTAGTTTTAAGTAAAAACTGGAATAGTCTTACCAAAGGGTATCGTATTACCCAGTAACTGGGTTGTGGAGGTCAGATAGGCAGTCGCTCCATGTAAAATCCAGTATTTTACATGGATTTTATTTTTTATATTCAGCTGCATCCGGTTAGACTGGAAGCCGACCCCAACATAGTTGGGAAAAGGCTAGGCAGATGATGAAGTAAAAACTGGAATATTTGTTTGGAATAAGTAGGTAATAGTTTTGTTGTAAATATTGTACTAGAATTTGACCAAGGTTTTGAGAAGTTTTCCCTTTGACACTACACCACCCGTAGCTCGTATCAATAAGCCAGGCCGTCACACTTACACGTATTAGTCTATATCTTGAAAATTACTGGATCGAATTTGATGAAACTTGCACTGTTCCCTAAGTTGACGTAAATGTAAGCCAATGAAGAAAAAAATGGTCACGATCCGATTAATAGTTGCGGAGATATGTGTGGACAAACATACATATATACATTATGTCTATAAAATTTTGTATATTTGTTTGAAAATTTGACAGTTTCGGGTAGCTTGATTTTCTGGCGTCTGTATTTCCTCTTCATCTGACATTTTGTATTTCCCACCCTGAACAAATAATTCTCAGTAATCTTTAAAGGTAATAATATAAACGCGCAAAAGACGCGTCAGACTCGCCAGTGACGTAGCACCACGGAAGCGCGCGCAAGGCCGCCGCGCTTGCTCGTGAGAACAATGCAGTACCGCTTGAGAAACTTGTTATAATATATTACGTGTTGGGGCAGAAGGTTTGCTTCAAACGTACCTACTGCTGAACATCACTATTTAACACTCTCCCTGCCGACAATATATAAAACTTTTTAAGTTCAGGAGGCCATGGGGGCCGCCGGCGGGTTCCAAAGTTTCTGCTTGTGAACGCCGTGAGTCAAAAGTCAAATTACAAGAGGCCGTGGGATACGCCGGCGGGTCAAAAAAAAATATCTTTCAGGACGCCATGGGCTCCGCCCTGACCTCCCGAATCCAAATAGTTTTTACAACTACTGGCGTGCTGTTATAGAAAATGTGATAAAGTATTAAAAAGTGTGCTTTGGCCTGCTGAACAAAATTTTTTGGGGTCGCCGGCGGTTCCCATGGCAGGGAGAGTGTGGCATGGCAGGCTTAGTAATAGGGTTCCGTTAACAGCCTTTCGGTACTCAACGAAAAAACTAACAAACTGACCGAAGGGCACGAAGGGTTCCGTACCACAAGGCAAAAATGCCAAAAAAAAAGACACGTTGTTGTATGGGAGCCCCCTTAAATATTTATTTTATTCTGTCTTTAGTATTTGTTGTTATAGCGGCAACAGAAAATACATCGTCTGTGAAAATTTCAACTGTCTAGCTATCACGGTTCATGAGATACAGCCTTGTGACAGACGGACAGTCGAGCCTTAGTCCCGTTTTTACAAAATCTGGTATGAAAACGCTTTGGAATGGACAACTAGCTTCATATTTTCTGACTGACCGACTTCTTGACAGTACAAAATTAGTACCTGTTAAAGGTTTAATTGAAATAAATGCTTTGAGTTTGAATGTGGAAAGCACAATCGGCACAAAGAGAAGTCGCAATTCACGTTACGTCACTTTTGCCAGGCTTTCAGGCACGTGTATTTGAACCACTTTTCTTTAAATCACGCCTTTGTCTTCCACTGCCACAACCTATACAAAAGTGCCCCTAGTGAGGACGAAGCCATATTGCACAAAGAATTATTTCACTCAATTTTCTCGCACATTTATGAGACTTCTTCATCTGCCTATTCGATGGCAGGCATAGTCACGTGAATATACTCTCGAGTTTTAACGCCAGTGAGCCAGTCCAACTGAAGTCTTACAAACAAATCCATTGTCGGTAGAATTTTTTTGTTCGAGGGTCGACTGGGTTTTGCAACAAGAGGGGTTTTTGCTAGCCACGGGACGACTCCCGGCCACCGTAGGCGCGGGCCTGCGGACGGAGAGTAATGGGTAGCTCACCGTCCGATCAGGACCAGGCCCGTGCCGAACTGCGCGTACGTGTTCCACGCGCGCCTCAAAGAGATGTCAGCATTAAGGAAGGGGCCCCTTAGGGCCGAAGCCTGCCGGGTCAGCGGGATTGTCCGAAAGGGTTACCGCTGGCCCAGAACATAAAGGGCTAAGGAAGGAACAAGGGTGGGTTTTAGTCAGTAAGAGTCTGACTCTCCCTTCCGCTCCACACAGAGCGGGGGGGGGGGGGGGTCATTTGATGATTTCCCACCGAAAAAATAAATAAAAAGGTAGTAGAAGGTGGTGTGTTCGTGTGTGTGTATCGTGGTGGTGTGTAAGTTCCGTGTTCCGAGCGCGCCGCTCTCTAGAGGAATGGCAGCCATATGTGGCCGCTGAGGGTGATGGGGTCCTCATGCGTTTCTAGAGGTGTGAGAAACAGGGTGTAAAGTTCACTCATACTCTATAGAAAAGGGAGGATCTTCCGACCATACGGGTGTTGTGTCTGGCGGGCAACTGCCCGATGATTCATGTCGGGCCGTTGTATCTATGCTAGTTGCGCGGTAAACTCTGCTTGCGAGATGCAGGATTTTGCGTGACGCCAGTATGACGCGTCGTTTGCATGTGGCGTTGTTGATACCGCTACAGGTTCATGCGGCCAACACCTGGCCGGGGGAGCGTGACGAAATGCGCAAGCACTCCAGAACCTTTAGCCTGGGTTCTGGAGTGCTTGCGCATTTCGTAAAGGCATTTGCAAGGCATAGGCAAGGCGCATTTTGCTAAAGGTAGCAGCAGAACACCGTGTGGTTTTAGTCCCGTCCCCCCCCCCCCCTCACCCCAGCGTGGTGGACATCCATGAGGATTTACAAACAAAACAAACAAAAAAATGGTGGTATGTTCGTTTTGAAACTTTGAAGAGTTGCAGCATAAAAGTATTTTCTTCCACGTATTAAATAGCCGCTTGGCGCAGTGATCAGCCTATAATGGTCCCACTGCTGGGACTCTGGACTCCTCTCGGTGAGAGTGCCGTAATCTACCACGCAGGACCAGTGCGGGTTAGTAAATGATAAATGATTTATTTTCTGTAAGTAGGTTTGTACAAACACTTTTACACGTCATATTATATATTTTTTAAACTAGATGAGGTCGGCGTTTCCTATCTGACTATTCTGAGAAGAAAGGCCAAAACAAACTCAGAAGTCACAGTCTCTTTTAAAGTCCAGACAAAATCTTGTTCAGATCGTGTGAAGACCATGTAGATTGGTTGTAGGTTGTCTTTAAAAGATCGCTTTTAGCGATAAGACCGCCCATTGTGTCACCCTTTGTACAGTTTCTAGATTTATATGTCTGTAATTTATATGGTGTACATAATAAAGAGTATTCTATTCTATTCTATTGGTGTCTGAAATGGTCTATTCAGGAAAGTACCACACAGATTGAGCGGTAAATGTAACATGCCTTCGAAATTTTGCTTCTAGGACATGCCGGTTTCCTCGCGATGTTTTCCTTCACCGTTTTGAGAGCAGTGGTGATGAAATAATTTACACAAAGTACAGTGCCTATCTGGCAGATGAACCAATGGCAATCCAAGCACGTTCTGACTACTAAAAAGACGTTTCCTGCACAGTGTTGGCATAGGTTTCCGCCTAACATCAGATTGGCAGCACGCCAGTTCCGTCACTTATCTATAAATTTGCAGAACTGGCTTCTATTGTCAACCATCTTTCCGCGAGTTCCGAGAATTTCGATTTCAAAGTGATATCTTGATTTAAAAGAGTGTCCTTGGAGTTTCTTGCCCGTTCTTCTCCATAGGCACGGAGGGGTCTTAGTATGTGAAGATGGTCACCCATCCACGAGCCGACCACGGCAAGCGTAGCTTAACCTGATCAATCGACCCTTGCAGATGTTATTACTTATCTACGATGATGCTTTCTGGATTAATATACCCTACCATATCCCCGCAGCAAGACGGATCCATAGATTCTCAAACACAAGTTATACAACGTTATTTTTAGTATATATGCGAAACCTGAATATAGTTTGGTCAGAATAAGTAACTGAATCGATTCCAAAAATTTTTACCCCATGTTATATTTGTCGCAAAAAAGGTTAAAAGTTGGACACCGAGCGACACTAAGTAAGTAATCTCCGCGCCGAACGGTTAGGTACCTAGGTACCTAGGTACCAATGAGCGCAAGACGGTGCGGCGCGGGTGAGCATGTGTTGTACGGACAAACAGGTAACTTAACAAGCTTATAACTTTGTGATTTTTCATGATACAGTTTTGAAATTTTGTACATAGATTCTTTACATAAAAATACTATACACGTGTTTCGAGAAATAATGTTCTATACTTCCAACTACGCAACAAGTGCCTCGAAGCGAAACCTAACATAATAGGTTACAGTAAGGTTACCTAACGCTTTGTTCAAGACCGACGCCTCATTATGAACCAATACCTGTATTAATTAGTGTTCAGTACTTACTGTAACGGAGTTGAGAGTTTTTCAATGTTTTATAAACTGTTTCGCCATCTAGTTCCGGATAAATTATCTGACACTGAGAAAGATTATATTTCTTCACGATGAGATTTAAGAGAAAACAACCATCTACACTAATATTATTAAAATGTTAATAATAATTGTGTAGATGGTTGTAATGTTAATTTAAAATGCAACGTAGACTCGAAATTAACGTCACTTTTTGTAATAAGAACTTAAACTTTGTCGGATTTTTTATCAAAATGGCGGCCACCAGTAAAACCTATTTAAATAGGATTCATGCGTGACCGCCATTTTGAAAAAAAAAATGGCGAACATGCTACGAACCTTCAAAGCTCTTTAAAAATGGCTTGATGGTTTAAACCTGTGTCTAAAGATAAACCTTGTTTTGTAATAAAGCCGTATGTGTCGGTACAGGAAGCCCTAGCATTTGAGGCGGGTGTCACTCTGGGTGTCGGACGCAATGCAGTGACGCATAGTCTCATAGGACACTCCTATGTGTACGGTCGAACAAGCTATTTGGTATACAGGCAAAAATATTCATCTTTCCACGACATGACCAATATGTAGTTTTATTTTGTGCGTTATAACTTTTCAGCTTCATCATTTCAGCCGAAAGACGTCCACTGCTGGACATAGGCCTCCCCCAAGCACCTCCACTTCGACCGGTTCTGTGCTTCTCGCATCCAACGGGTTCCTGCGGCCTTCACAAGGTCGTCGGTCCACCTTGTGGGAGGCCTTCCCACGCTACGTCTTCCGGTACGCGGTCGCCACTCCAGAACCTTTCGGCCCCATCGGCCATCTGTTCTGCGAGCAATGTGCCCTGCCCACTGTCACTTAAGTTTGGCAATTCTTCGGGCTATGTCGGTTACCTTGG
Organism: Mesoligia furuncula; assembly: GCA_916614155.1. NCBI lineage: Eukaryota > Metazoa > Arthropoda > Insecta > Lepidoptera > Noctuidae > Mesoligia > Mesoligia furuncula. The sequence goes on along the minus strand of OU744820.1, from coordinate 11,508,398 downwards.
TTCTCCTGTGGATCTCCTCATTCCTGATTCGATCGCGCAGGGAAACTCCAAGCATAGCTCTCTGCCCTTTGGGTGACTTTTATTAGCCTTTTTATAAGGCCCATTGTGAGCGACCACGTTTCAGTGCCATAAGTCATTTTCAGCTTATGTCATCCTTAAGAGCCTATACTACCTCAGCTAAAGTTCACTCTTTATCTCGCTCGCACGATACTGCTCGCGGACTGTGTAAGAGCGAGACAGAGTGCGGTGTTGGGCGGAAGGCAGCGCCAATAGTTTAGCTATTTGCTTTTTACAGTTAAAATAAAGGTAATTCAAAAAAACTAAATAACATAAGACCTGCTTTATAGTTAGTTCAGTTAGTATGCAAAGTTTCATGATCTAATATGAAGTATTTTTTGAATACCAGCGGTTTATTGTTCGGTTTGGAGGTAACTTTGGATTTTTTTTCTATCGAGAAAATTTTATGGAATCGTGTTTTCGTCTAACATAGTACCTAGCATTAATCCTCAACTTTACCATAATTATATTTATTTCAAAATTAATGCTGCGGTATTTTCGACATAACGGAGGATCATGCTAAGCCGTTTGAGGTAGCATAGGCTCTTAATAGAGTGGTGTAAAATAATTACGTACTCGGCACACCCACATCATTGTTTAAGAGTAGTTGCATGTTAGCTGCCTGTATACCAAATAGCTTGTTCGAGCGTACGTGACTTATAATGTGAAGGTTACTGCTTGATGTGAGGTGGTTTATTATTGTCAGTTTTATCACTTAACTAGCTTCTGTCCGCGACTTCGTTCGCGTGAAATTTCTTGTTCCCCCCGACCCACTCCGTCCCATCTCATCGCCAGCCCGCGCCATTACTTCGTTCTTTCTGACTTTTTTTGTCTTTTTACTCGGCTCCTAAGGGTCATAGCGTGATGTTAAATAGCCTATAGCCTTCCTCATGAATTGGGCTATCAAATACAAAAAGATTTTTTGAAATCCGACTGGTAGTTCCAGAGATTACCCCCTACATACAAACTTAGAAACTTTACCTCAAATAATATTAGTATCTAGACTAGCTTCTGGCTTCGACTTCGTGCGCATAAAACACCACAATAAATATAATAAAGCACCTGAGCCGCGCAGTATGGTACCTTGTTGACAAAGGCTAGGCGTGCACAGTTCGGCTCTTCTCGGTAATGCTCGGTTCTTGTCGGGTGGCCGCCCTCGGCCCCCAATAACCGCGTCGCGCATCGCATCGCCCGACCGCGCCATTTTTCTTTCTATCTGATCTCCACAACCCAGTTACTGGGTAATACGATATCCCTTGGTAAGACTGGTTGTCCAGACTTTCGTGCTTCCGACTACCCGCAACGACTGTCTTATCCACGAATGACAGCCTACCACGAGGCACGGAGGGGTCTTGGTGTGTGAAGATGGTCACCCATCCACGGACCAACCTCTGTAAGCGTAGCTTAACCTGACCGATCGACCTGTGCGGCTGTTATTAATTAGCCACGGGCTTTTAACATTCAAATTCATTAAACCAACACTGATCAGCCTTGCAGCTCTATCTATATGCTCAGTATCCATTATACCAAGGCTCCTTGAGTCGTAATTACCTGACATTTCTTACGCCACTAAAGGTATGATTCATAGATCGCACATTGAGTTTACTTTACTAAGTAAACTTAGCGTTTCATACGAGCAAGATCCTTCAACATCATGATTGTAGCGGTATCAACAGCGCCACATGCGACGCGTCATACTGACGTAACGCAAAATCCTGCATCTCGCAAGCAGAGTTTACCGCGCAACTAGCATAGCTACAACGGCCCGACATGAATCATCGGGCAGTTGTCCGCCAGACACGGCTCCCGTCTGGTTGGAGGATACTCCCTTTTCATAGAGTATAAGTGAACTTTACACCCGGTTCCTCATACCTCTATAATGATCATCATTCTCCTGGCCTTATTCCAATTCATTTGGGGTCGACATGTCTTCTTCCAGTCACGAAAAAGATCGTTATTGTAAGCGAATAATATTCTTCGTTTGAGCAAATGTGAGCCAGCATTTCAAACCTTCTACCTTTAAAATAAGCCTCACGATCGTTTGGAACGCTAACTTAGCAAAATAAAGTCAAAGTGCGATCTCTGAATCTTGCCCTAAGATGTCAGTCCACTTTATCGTGACCATCTTGATTGCATAGCAAAGTGTTCAGTTTTTATCAGCAGTTTGTAAATTCTACTTACTATCAACTTCCGGGACGCCCCCTCCGTGTCACGGCATTTCATTATGAGTTGATAATGCGACTTGATAATCTCGTTTCCTCATTCGGTAGAGGTGTTGGCGACATGCATCATTACGTGGGTCTAATCCCAATCAAATAATTTTCATAATAGATTAATGATTTGTATTTTACACGGCATGAATATCTCTAGACCCAAGCTGATAGTGATTCAAATACCGTCTGCAGAACTTCGATAGCCTGTATCTTCTTATAACTAGTCCACTACAGGATAGCAATAAGCATCTTCAATTCTTTTCTTCTCCTTTTCATGTAGCTGCTTCTAATTTTTGACCTTGCGAAAATCTTTGAAATCACAATGAAGATTTTACGAACCACGCAAAATCCTGCATCGCGCAAGAAGAGTTTGCCGCGCGAATAGATATATGTACAACGTCCTGACATCAATCGTCGAACAGTAGCCTACCAGACACGACACCCGTCTGTTCGTAGGATCCTACCGTTTCTATGGAGGATGAGCGAACTTTGAACCCTGTTCCTCATACCTGTATCCTTCTGTTGCTAACCAAGTTATCCTTCCAAATTAGTCACACATGTCCTCTTATAATACAATACCCCTTTGAGATCATTGTACCAACTTGCTGCCTTACAAATTCCCCACAACTGCCCCACTTAACTCGGTAATTAGGAAACGCACAACAAAGCAGCTGAGAGCGAAACCATTGTTAACACAGACTCCATTTTGTTAAGCCGAAAACCGACACGGTTCGCGCCGACGCGGAAAAAGAAAGCGCCTTTTTATCAATGCAAATTGACTGGCTTGAGTCATGGTCGTGGTTTTAGCGAGGTTTTTGTAAAGCGGGTCTGTTGTTTGGCAAATGATGAGGTTTTAAGAGCACTGTTTTACAGTACACGGTCGTATATATGGCTGGCGAGATTTTGGGAAAGTTGGGCTCGGTAAAATCATAATCAATAGTCAAATTTAAATTAGGCTCAGAATCAGCACTTTCGGAACGTCAAAATTATATAAGACAGTCCCCCGAAACGCCTGGCCTTCACCACATCCTAGTCCTTTTGCTGGGACGAAGTGGCGCAACAAATTCCCTATCAGCACAGCTATCTGTGTAGAAAAACTTCGTCGTCGTCGTCGTCGTTTCAGCCGATAGCACTGCTGAACATAGGCTTCCCCCAATTTTGGGAGGGTTTGCCATAATCGCCACGCTTGGCAGGCGGGTTGGCGATCGCAGTATGGTATGATGGTGGAATACATAGAGAACGCTGCTGCCCATTCTCCGGTACGATCCTTAGTCGCCTTTTACGACACCCACGGGAAGTAAGGGGTGGTGGTATTCTTTAAGTCCGGCACCACACAGACAAACTCACACACACATAGAAAAACTTGCTTCTATGCAATAGTAGGTATGCAAAGTAATTAACATTACGAGACACAGAACATTAAATTAAGTTATATGCCATATAGCTACGTACGCCATCATGCCAATAAATACAATGAAAACTATACTCTAGCAAAAACAAAAACTAAAAATATTAATGTAGAACGTCGTCTCTCACTCTTTCACTTATAATATAACCTCCATCTCTGCCTTGTGAACGTCCGTGTATTGATACAGTGTCCCATTTTCGGGCAGCTTCTTCAGTATCTCATTAGATGCACAATTTTTTATTACGATGATCTTGCAATACTCTAAAGGTCATGATCAATGTCAGTCGTTAGCCCACGTAGCAAGAACGTAAAAATATCGAGGCAGGATTTTATCGGGCACTGGGTTTTCAACTCTGTTGAGCCGAGGATTAGGAATCCAACAGAGCGGATCCCAGCGCGTCAATAAAACACATTTTCAACCCTCGGCGGTAAGCAGAGCGTTGAAAATTCAGTGCGCAAAAAAAATCGCCACGGGAAAAACGCGCTTATCTTCTTGTCAAAGACTACGTATAACTCACCAAGTTCTTTCCATAAAATATGGAAGGAATCCAATGTATAAAGAAGGATTTTTTTTTCAGTAGGACTACGGTCCATTTGTCCCACAAATCACTTTTAACGCAGAGACACATTTAAATCTTCATTCTGTCTCCGTCGTCTTCAAACGATTGTCGGCAACAGAACGATATTTTAAAATCGTTTTAACGCTAAACGTGTTCATTTAGTGATTTGTGCTGCAGATGTGCCTAATTGATTCATTTCGATTTTTTTATACTCCGTGTATATCAGTGGCGCAAGTGACAGAAAAGTTGAAAGGAAATCGTTTGGCTTGGTATGGGCATCGTTTGGCTTGATGAGAAGGGACAAAACGCATGTGACTAAAAGAGTGATGAATATACATGTTGATGGATGGAGAGGGAGAGGAAGGCCGAAGAAAAGATGGATGGATTGTGTGAGGAATGATATGAAAGAGAAGGGAGTGAATGATATCATGACGGTTGACAGGGGAGAATGGAAGAAGAAAACGTGTTGCGCCGAACCCAAGTAACATGGGATAAGGGCAGGAAGATGATGATGATAATGATGTATATCAGTGGTATAGAAGAGTACGTAACAGTATAGTACATAGGTTCTCAACGAGGGTGATAACGCCCCCCCATGGGCGTTTGATACTCAGAGGGGCAGTAGAAGACCCAGAGAAAAACGTATAATATCCTATCTTACAACTACATAATATTACACGTTTAAATATAATCGTGGCAATAGCTGTTTCAGATTCGCGACAGATGGTAGGTAAGTAAAAATAATAGGGGGGCTCTAGAAAAAAAAACAGTGGCACTCCGGGAGTGGCGACAGAAGTGAAAACAGAATACTTTTACCATCACTCACTGACATATCGGATATACATTAAAACCGAGTACATCCCTAGGACAACCGAACACATCCGAAGCGGGTACTTTTTTTAATCGTCTTATAAACGAAACACGCGCGGTGTCGCGTACCGTAACAGTGCAGTGGCGCGAGTTTAATGGTTTTTTCCCAATCTCATAAAAATGCCCAACGAGTCTAAAGAAGTTTTCGCTTAAAACTCAAACTCCGGTGGGCAAAATAAGGTTGTAGGAGTATAATCAATTTCGCGTAAAAAAAAACCACTTTGTTATTGTCAGGTTTTAAGCCCACTATCTAAGAATCATTATCACCCTAAGCTCATTAATTCTAGAATATCCATGGTGTTATTCGTAAGCCTTTTGGCACGTATAAAGTCTATAGCTGCGCGAATGTGTGTCAGCGCACGCGCAAGTGTTACAAGGTTGTCGTCAGCGCGACGCCTACGAAACTGCCTTTGTGTACCGTTTGGTATACTATTGTTTGTAATTATAGAAGCTTAATCAAAGTTTATGGTGTGTGGGAGATGGGGAGTTCATTAATTTTAGTTGTCTGCCAAAATGGGTCGATTTGGGTGGTCTACCGATTGTGCTGTTAGATTCTGTGTTGGCACGGTTGTGTGGTTTCTCTTTTTGTCTTCTTGTGGGTGTATTTTAATAAAAGTGGGAACTATGTCAGAATTATAGGTCTAGAAGAGTTCCAGCACTGATGTGGTACTCGATGCCGTCATCATTCCATTTTGGAGAAGATTTTTGGTCGCCGAATTGTGTTATTTTTAAGACTGCCTTTGGCAATGCCCTTGACATAAGATTATAAGAAGGACACAGTTTATTATTTTTAATGCCTTCTTTCGGCAGAGCCTTATTTGATCATCATAATAAACAAGCCGGCGAAAACGGCTCAAAATGGTAAAGGAAAACATCGTGTGGAAATTGGCATGTCCTAGAACCAAAAAATCGAAGTCTTGTGACATCTACCAACCCGCACTGGGCCTGCGCGGTGGATTACGCCCCACTTCCTCTCACAGAGATTAAAGGCTGATTATGCATTATAGGCAAGCCTGCCTAAAGTCAGATAGGAAAGGGAAACGAGATAACAATGTCTTGTACCAATAACCATTTGAACTGTGTTCCGTGCGAAAATGTTCAATAGGTTCTTTAATGGAGTAAAGAACCTATTGAACATTTTCGCACGAAACACAGTTCCGATCAGTATTCGTCTGTGACTAACGGAGGCTGTAAGTAGGTCGTGGTATTTCTCAATTCATCAAGTGGACCGCCAGTGACCTGACCCTGACCAAGCTACGAGGACAATGCTCAGGCACGATCACTTGCGTAGCCACGCGTAGCGCTACGGCACTAGGACGGAGCGAGTAGATGTTGCTACGGAATATCTAGGTTGAAAAGGATCGAAAACTATTGTGTAAGCGGTTGTGTTGAAGTATGATCTCGATTAAATATCTTGGTAATAAACTTCACTCTCTCGCTCGTGGCTTAATGACGACATTCGCACGAGTCGATTGAAGATTAAGCTCCGCTTGCCGCGGTCGTTTCGTGAATGGGTGACCATCCATTAATCGAGATCCCTCCGTGCCTCGGAAAGCACATTAAGCCCGTCGCTTAAGTTGATAGTCGATATGGGTAGTGAGAAGCCCCGAAAATCTGACAACCAGTCTTATCAAGGGATATCGTGTTACCAAGTCACTGTGTTGTAGAGGTCAGATAGGCAGTCGCTCCATGAGAAATACTGGTATTCAGCTGCGTCCAATCGGAGTGGAAGCCGTCCAATCGGACTGGAAGCCGTCCAATCGGACTGGAAGCCGGTCAATCGGACTGGAAACCGTCCAATCGGACTGGAAGCCGTCCAATCGGACTGGAAGCCGGTCAATCGGACTGGAAACCGTCCAGTCGGACTGGAAGCCGTCCAATCGGACTGGAAGCCGTCCAATAAGACTGGAAGCCGACCCTAACATAGTTGGGATTATGCTAAGGTTGGCGCAACCAAAAACCAAACTGTTTTGTCTTCCATTCACCCTCTCAACCGTCACGCTATCATTCAAGTATTTTCTAACTGAACAGACAACTGTGCTGCTGGGAAGTTTGTTGCGCTACTTCTTCTCCCCAGCGAAAGCACTAGGAAGTGGTGATGAAGGGCGGGCGTTTTGGGGGACTGACTTTTGTAATTTTGAATTTTTTAATCACATCATATCGTCTCTCACAGTGTTAATAAGTTCAACCAGTCGGTCAGTTCAGTCTTTAAACAGACTGCGAACCCCGGTTGGCCGAAGCAAGGAAAACCTGTTCAGGTGGAGTTTCATAGACGACTCCGCCTTAGAGTGTAAATGTGGTGCTGTTCCACAAACGATGGGACACTTAATATCGTGTCATGTCAGCTGCACGTTACAGGAACTGACGGACGTTGGTGATGGCGCCAAAGACTTAGCCGAATTCTGGGCCGAGTCCATTTAGATTGCTATCGACACGCTAAGAAGAAGAATTAATGTTCTGTGTGTCCCGGCCGACGCGCGACGCCCGTTGCAAACTGACCCGCCTTTTTTTTTGCGGATAGGAAATCATCAAATGACTCCTCCCTCTCTGGGTGGAGCGGAAGGGAGTGTCAGACTCTTACTGACTAAAACCCACCCGTGCTCCTTCCTTAGCCCTTTATGTTCCGGGCCAGCGGTAACCCTTTCGGACAATCCCGCTGACCCGGCAGGCTTCGGCCTTAAGGGGCCCCTACCTTGATGCTGACATCTCTTTGAGGCGCGCGTGGCACACGTACGCGCCGTCCGGCACGGGCCTGGTCCTGACGGTGAGCTAACCATAACTCTCCGCCCCTGACGGTGAGCTAACCATAACTCTCCGCCCGCAGGCCCGCGCCTACAGTGGCCGGGAGTCGTCACGCGAATCTGACCTGCCTGACAGCCTGTTTCCAATCGCCCAATACAGTTGCAAATAGGCTAGGCAGATGGTGATGGCGTTACGTTACCAGCATAAAGATGATTTGTATCGTGAATCTTTGGACGTGCTTTAAATCATAACACGTGGGATTATTATTAAATACCCATTACATAGGTACGTGATAAAGTTGGATGCTGATTGGCAGTTGGCAACGTAGCAACTGCAACGTTGTGCTGTGTAGGCGGAGGCCAGTACTTTACAATTACATGTCTGTGCTGATTCATATTGACATGTTTAACTCACTGACGTTTATAGACATTTATTGGTTTCCCTTCCTCATTATCCTCCTTTATACCAATTTGTTTGTGGTTGGCGCAGCGTGTCATCTCCGAAGTTACTCCTTGTCTAAACACACATTTTTCGCATACCTAATCTATCCAAGTGATATCAAGGGCGTTCCTTTGGTCTTCCTATTCTTAATATATTTTCTCTTCCTAAGTATTTTTTGGTAGTCTTTATAATTTTGTCTCGCCGTGTCTGCAATTCGACCAGAGATTCGCTGATTCTACCAGCTTTCGCTTCTTTTGTTTTACTTTTGAATGGGGTCCAGGAAGGGTCGCCCGGTCGGCGTTTCAATAAAAGAGTGAAAGTAAAACCCTGTTTGTTCAATCTGAGTTAGGCTAGAACGTCCAGGGTTAAATGTTTTATAGTCCGGAGTTTTTGGATGACTTGTCCTAGTTTTATCATTGTTTTCATGGAAGAGGGAAATGAAGCGATATAGGACTCCTAGCCTAGGACCATCATTTTTTCGCAACGGAATAATGATGGTTGAAATTCGTCCCATGAGCCAATTTTTCCTGTGAATGTCATTAGGTTGTTGGCTCTTAGAAAACTCGACATTGCAGCGTACCAGCCAGTACACTGGCGTCTGAACAAACATCAAGATTACAATGCCATCGCTCTTTATACATCGCAACAAAGAAAGTACATGTTTACCTCAATATCACCATACATACATGCAGTCGAACCAAACGTGAACATGACGTCATGGATACAGACTCGAAACAACGCACCAACTAACATTCCCAATTCGAAACTAAATATAAGATCGCAACAGTCAACACAAACTTGTATTACTAGACTACAGACTGTTTGTAGATGTGTTGTGTTATATACGTACACGTAGGTGTGTATGTGTGAGTGTAAGTTTACAAACAGAACACACATGTGCAAAGTTCACACGTGCGAGCGAGCGTCGCGTGGCTTTGTACTGTTGTACACACTACTTTAAATGTTACGTCAGAGGTATTGGCTGTATGCGTTGTTGCCTTGCATTTTAAAAAGTTGTAACTATGGATGGAAGTATACGGCGGGAAATCGAGAATTCAAGATGGCGTTTTCGTTTTTGTTTTATGAAGTTGACGTCACGGCTGTATTTGTCGGAGGGGTGGGTAGGCCGTGTGATTTAATAAACCCGGATTTAACAATTTTGGTTGCTACTGAGATTTTTTTTATGCAAATGCTTTGGATCAAGGTCAGCAGTGGTATTTTCGACGTTATTGCCGGAAAAAAGTGTGTGTACTTATGACCGCGATAGAAATGAAAATTTACGACTGCAGCCGAGTATACGCTATTCAGAGCCGAGTATACCCGATTCAGCGTCACCGACCCGAGCGGGACGATTCAGGAGGGGACTCTTTATCCGTCAACGAATATACGTGCCGTGCCAGTCCGTAAGGAATTCGAATCTTCGAAGTGAACCCTACACTCAATTTATTAAATTTTCGGGCTGCATAGAAAAGAAAGAGAAGCGCGATAACACGACCCTGGTAAAAAAAATCTATTGTTTGGACTAAAAAATTAAAACACTAGTGTTTTAGTATGTTGCTTGTAGAATAATCTGACAAAAAATCAGAATGATTGTAGTATACATTTTTTAGGGTTCCGTACCCAAAGGGTACAAAACGGAACCCTATTACTAAGACTTCGCTGTCTGTCCGTCTGTCTGTCTGTCTGTCACCAGGCTGTATCTCAAGAACCGCGATAGCTAGACATTTGAAATTTTCACAGATGATGTATTTCTGTTGCCGCTATAACAACAAATACTAAAAACAAAATAAAATAAATAATTAAGGGGGGCTCCCATACAACAAACGCGATTGTTTTTTGCCCTTTTTTGCTCGATATGAAAAATGGCAACAGGTAGGCACTTGAAATATTCACAAAATACTCAGTTGTGTTTTTACTTTAATAATAAATAATAAAATTAAAATAAAATAAATATTTAAGGGGGGCTCCCATACAACAAACATGTTTTTTTCGGCGTTTTTGCCTTGTGGTACGGAACCCTTCGTGTGCGAGTCCGGCTCGCACTTGGCCAGTTTTTATTGTAAAAAGAAAGTTTTTAGACGTTTCTTCATGATTTTTTCCTATCGTATCAAATTAGTTGTATTATGTTTTCAACAAACTATCTATCTACCTAGCATAATATATCCTTAAGAATATCATATATTTTTCTGATTTTGTTTACTGTAGTCGATCTTTATAGGTCTTGTAAGCCCCTTAAATTATTCTGACGGGAAAACACACATCGGGTGTAGGAACAACACTGTCAAATCGTGGTGTTATCCATTCTTAGGTCGGTCTTACTAATCTTACGTCCGTGTGCCTTACAGGCGTTGCACGGGGAGGTTCCGGAGTTGGTCTTTTAAGAGAAACTTGGACCACCCCCATCGGGGTGGTTTTAGTGAGGTAAAAATCCCACACTCCCCGACCTCCCACCCCGGAGGTCGGGTGCCTTTTGAAGAAAAAAGAAATGGTACGGAGTTGGATTGGAAACAGAGATATAAACCATTCGTGAAGACAATTTAAACCGTCGTTCACTTAATCGATGATCCATAAAATACCATGGATCTTTGAAATGTCGGTAGCCACGCCTCCTCGCCGACCAATAGAACGTTGCTCAGAATGAACTTGAAACAAAGGGCACTAAGTTACTAGGTAGCGGCGTGAAACAGAGTACAACATGTAGATCAAGAACTCCACGAAGGTTGCGGCCTGAAGGTCACATGGTGTTCAATGTTACCTTTGGACATTGACTCAGCACTCGGCCTGGCTCAAGCGCGGCCCTAGTGTTTTAGTATGTTGCTTGTAGAATAATCTGACAAAAAATCATAATGATTGTATGTATGTTATGGTTTTTATTGTAAAAACAAAGTTTTTAGACGTATCTTCATGATTTTTTTCTATCGTATCAAATTAGTTGTATTATGTTTCCAACACACTAGCTACCTAGCATATATCCTGAAGAATATCAATATTTTTCTGATTTTGTTTACTGTAGTCGATCATATACTTTTATTGTTTCAAAAACTTGTGTTTTTAACACGCTTTTATTAGGTCGACCTGTATAATGTAATCTAACTATGTAATGGAATCTAAGGTATCTCATTTAACCATCTTCCAAGGGTCGTAGCGTAATGAAAATTGGCAGCTGTATGTAGTTCTGATGACAATACAATAAATAATATGGTACTGTCGAACTGATCTGATGATGGAGCCGGAAGATATGAACTGGAACTTCATGATGGAAAATCGTATCATAGCTGTTTTGGATTCCTTAGAAAAGTCTTGTAATGAACTTTGACCACGATTAGGTTTCAAGGTCTGATGATGAAGCCGGAAGATAGGCACTGGTTTTTTGTTTTACGTGCATTTATAAAAGCGTGTTTTTCTAGTGATTTAAACTATTCATTTATTTGCGTTTAGGTCCTGTAAGCCCTTTAATTGACGTTCGATACGTTACGGAAGCGTATCGAGTGGTTGTCAATAGCTGTGCTGGTCTTACCCTTCGTCGTAGTCACATCGGGCTGTTAATTAAATATTATTCTAAACTTGAACGGTTTGTGCGATAAGCTTCACGCACACATAACCGCGTGTTCACCCAGTCAATTTTAATTATACACTACACGATGATCGTAGCGTGTAAATCGAATAGAAACTGAACGTTTCACTGCAATTGGACACTTGCGATGTTATAGACTAGTTAAATTAAAACATTCTGTGTAGCACAGGCTATTTATATCGAAGAGAGAGAAGCATGAGGTGACTGATTGGGTTAGAAAGGGGGTTGACTACCGCGATGACGACTAATAGAGAACATACACTCATGTGTATACAACGTTATTTTTAGTATATAGTGCGAAACCCGAAACACGTCTCTAGTATTTTTATGTAAGAATGTATGTACAAAATTTCATAACTGTATCATGAAAAATCACAAAGTTATAGCTTGTTGTCTGTGTGATGCCGGACTTAAAAAATAGCACCACCCCATACTTCCCGTGGGTGTCGTAAAAGGCGACTAAGGGGCGTACCGGAGAATGGGCAGCAGCGTTCTCTATGCATTCCACCACCATACCATACTGCGATCGCCAACCCGCCTGCCAAGCGTGGCGATTATGGCAAACCCCCCTTTTGGGGGAGGCCTATGTCCAGCAGTGGACGTCTTTCGGCTGAAATGATGATGATGAAGTTACCTGTTTGTCCGTACAAAAACGTGCTAACCCGCGCCGCGCCTTCTTGCGCTCATTGATAATAGTACCTAGGTACCTAACCGTTCGGCGCGGAGATTGGATAACCTTATTAGTGTCGCTCGGTGTCCAACTTTTAACCTTTTTTAGGACAAAATATAACATGGGGTAAAAATTATTGGAATCGATTCACTTACTTATTCTGAACAAACTATATTCAGGTTTCGCATTATACTAAAAATAACGTTGTATATACGTGGTGTAAAAATACCCATTATATACCCGTCAACTACGCATTCTGTACCTACATCAAACTAAGTAATTGCACAAAAATAATTACTGGAAAACGACTTTAATTTTTGGTGTGAAAATTGACTGATTGCAGTAGTGCGCAATGCGCAATGTAACGCACGCAAAACATCGTGCTTCTGGGTGCTTGCATCCTTAACGATACAGGGATCGTGGGGTTATTTCAAGTTGTGTTAGAGTGTTAAAAAAAACTGGCCAAGTGCGAGTCGGACTCGCACACGAAGCACACTTTATTAAACAAACAACAATTAAAAATTAAAAAAATATTTGTTGTGTTTTTTAGGGTTCCGTTGCCAAATGGCAAAAAACGGAACCCTTATAGATTCGTCATGTCTGTCTGTCTGTCCGTCTGTCTGTCCGTCCGTATGTCACAGCCACTTTTCTCCGAAACTATAAGAACTATACTGTTGTAACTTGGTAAGTAGATGTATTCTGTGAACCGCATTAAGATTTTCACACAAAAATAGAAAAAAAACAATAAATTTTGGGGTTCCCCATACTTAGAACTGAAACTAAAAAATTTTTTTTTCGTCAAACCCATACGTATGAGGTATCTATGGATAGGTCTTCAAAAATGATATTGAGGTTTCTTATATCATTTTTTTCTAAACTGAATAGTTTGCGCGAGAGACACTTCCAAAGTGGTAAAATGTGTCCCCCCCCCCGTAACTTCTAAAATAAAGAATCATAAAACTAAAAAAAATATATGATGTACAATACCATGTAAACTTCCACCGAAAATTGGTTTGAACGAGATCTAGTAAGTAGTTTTTTTTTTAATACGTCATAAATCGTAAACCGCAATTTACCTTTTATTCAACCAACTCAAATATAAAAAAATATAAAAAACATTTAATTTCATAAACATAAACCTTATGCATAAACCCGGATGTTACGGAACCCTCGGTGAGCGAGTCCGACTCGCTCTTGTCCGGTTTTTTCTTTTTTGTAAGAGTGTCACAATTAGTCACAAAGGACGTTTAATGTGGTTTCAGACAGAGAGGACCTAATTTTATTACAAAAGTAACTCGCGTCTCAAGACTCAAAAGTCTCGTTATTCCCGTGACCGAATATGTTAGTCTCGAGTCGCGAAAATACCAAAAAACTGGCCAAGTGCGAGTCGGACTCGCACACGAAGGGTTCCGTGCCACAAGGCAAAAACGCCGAAAAAATCACGTTTGTTTCATACAACAAACGTGATTTTTTATGTCGTGTATTCAAGGGGGGCTTCCTATGGGAAGCCCCCCTTAAATATTTATTTTATTCTGTTTTTAATATTTGTTGTTATAGCGGCAACAGAAATACATCATCTGTGAAAATTTCAGCTGTCTAGCTATCACGGTTCATGAGATACAGCCTGGTGACAGACAGACAGTCGGAAAGTGGAGTCTTAGTAATGGGGTCCCGTTTTTACCCTTGGGTACAGAACCGTAAAAACATTGGTAAGAGGGTAAGCTAGTTTTACGTAAAGCGACTGCCTGTCTGACCTCTGGACTCCCCTTCCCTTGCCTGGTTGTTAGACTTTCGGGCTCCTGATTCTGACTACCCGTCTCAACTGTCAAGGATGCTAGAAGTACACGCACGACGAAATTTCAAGCTTTTAAAATTTTTAGTATAAGCTGACCTCTCCACGTATGAAAACGAAAAGCATGCACGATTCAATCTGCGTATAAAAATAGCTTTATAATGTCATCGTGTTTACTACGTATACGACTGTCTGTCATTGCCTAGGTATCTGTATATCACGAACGCCTGTCTGATAAGGCATACATACGGAATCAAGTACCTAAGTACTCAGCACGACTGGTATCGGATCGTACGATAACAGAAATTGCTGTTGGCACTGAGGGACACGACTGGTTATATGGTATTTCCCTTTGTCGGGGCACAAAATACAGATAGTACAGAAGGCAATCACATGTATGTACAGACGCCAGCACATCAAGCTACTACAATCTGTCAAATTTCTTTAATAGATTCTCAACTGTATTGCTAAAGAATAAGGTTCAAAGTTGATTGGGAAAATTTGACAGTTTCGGGTAGCTTGATGTGCTGGCGTCTGTACTTCATTTCATACCTACGGTCGGCGGTCGCGCTAGGGTGGTCAACTTTGTCTTATGCACAAAAACTATCGTGGTAGTGGCACTCGTATCTAGTTGTTTGATTTATTGTTGAGCTTATTTTACAATATTAAAACAGGACAACAAAAATTGTATTACAATACAAAAAGTTTACAGAACGAAAACATATAAAATTTTACTTTTTATCAATTTTCACTATCGAAAATCCCTAATAACTTCAAAACGGATTACACTATTTACACAATTTATTTTGCCCTATCAAATTACACTAAAAACAACACCATATCTACACAAACAAAAAATCATGTTTTCAACTTGCGTAATACACACATCAAAAGTGTCTAGGGATCAAGCATTTTTATGCGGATTTCTTGAGATTGAGATGTGGCTTTGTAATAAATTTATGATTTTATAAATTTATATGGATCCTTTTTGGTGCATTTCATAATTTGAATCAGGAACTGTGAATCAAATTCGAGTAAAAGATGAAAATCAGCTGTCAATATTTTCCCTATAAAAACATACAACGCATTGAAGACATTATTAGTGCTACTGTTTCCCTACTACTGATTAAAACCAACGTTATTATGGAGCGGCGACGTCATTTAAGCAGGGAAGAAATACTCAGAGCCGTGGGAATGATAGAAGCTGGTTTCCGGCAACGTACTGTGGCTTTAGCTCTGAATACAAGTCAGAGTGTTATCAGTCGACTTTGGACACGTTACCGAAGCACTGGTACCGTGGCTGAGCGCCATGGAGGACGGTATCGCTGCACCACACGGAGACAAGACCGATACATTCAAATCTTAACTCGAAGAGCTCCAACAATAACCGCCATGATGTTAGCCGTGAGGCTTCATCAATCTTCAGGGAACTTAATTAGCGACCAAACAGTCAGAAACCGCTTGCATGAAGTGAACCTTCATTCCCGAAGACCGCTACGGGTACCACCTATAGCAATGCACAATCGTAGGATTCGATGGGTTATTCCCAAAGTACTCCATTCCTTTGTTCTAAAAAGATAAGAATCTCATACATTACTTCCCAAGTTACTCCAAGGAATTATTATTATTTATAAATACTTATTATTTTGTTCCCATTCTGCTCCATAGGTATCTGGAATGATTCTCAAAGTACTCCACCGATTATTCGTTATCAATTCTCAAACTGCTCCATCTACATAATAACCTATAATAGTTATTTAATACCTAATCTTGTACAGTTGCATACAAGACTTTATCTACACCCATGATATGAATCCTCTATAAAAGGTTCTGAAACCATAGGGTGTTTGTACAGTGTTGTAAGAACTCTATGTAAATTCATGGAAAGTTTAATTGCTGAGTATCTAATACAAACAAACTAACAACTAACTTTAACGTAAGTAATAATAGAATTATTTATCACTCATTTTTGTAAACAACAAAATAAAAAGTTTTTGCGCAAGTCAATCCTTATACCTACAGGTACCATGCTTAAACCTTCTCTAAATAAAAATTAATAAAAAAACTACTTACGATTAACTATGACTCAAGTCAAGACAGGTTGACCAATTTGGCTATATTACAACCCATCGAATTGAAAGTTGATTACAAAACAGACGATATCATAAAAAAGATTGCCGATTTTATGTTCTTACAAACTATTAAAGAAGAAAGAATCAGAAGAAGAATTGAAGAGATTATAATTCGCACATACACCCCTACATTTTGACTCATCATTATGAACAACTTTTACTATGGGACCCACCCTGAAATCGTGAAAAAAAAAATCTGTTATTCCCTACATTTATGTTCGAATAACTCGTCAAAATGTAGGGAACAGCTGACTTTTTTTTCACGATTTCAGGTTTGGTCCCATAGTAGTTGCTCATAATGATGAGCATAATGACCCCTTTTAAGGATTAAAACGATCAAAATGTAAGGGTGTATAGTCACAATAGTCCTGATGATAAAAACAAATTAAAAGAAGACTAGAAATATTTTTTCTAGGTCTGACGTTATCGTCAATAAAACTCAATTACCATGGAAATCACATAATAGATTTGAATGGTTTGTGTTGTGCAATAATCTATGGTAATGGTAATGACCCTACAAGCTGTTTATTTCGAACGTTATTGTTGCAGTCCCAGAGTAGACAATCGACAATCTATAAACAGGGATCTGAAACTGGCTTTGATTGTAAAGCAGTTAAGAATAGAAAAATAGCACAGTGCTGCAATCATTACAACAAATTATTTTAAAGGACCATGGGCACTTTTGAATGAACACTTTTCAAATTATCTAATATGCAATCCAGTTATCAGTTTTTGAACGTACTAAAACGCCATATAATGAAATAAAGTTCATTTTAAGAACTTTCATATGACATAATTATAATTCATCACTGTTCAACAATGTTGAAAAAGTGGACCCAAAATGACGCATGGTCCTTTGATTGTAGGTAGATGTCTCAAAATAGTTTAAGTCTGATTCTATAGAGTCATATAGTATCAAAACCGGCAATCTCCACATTTAAGAGAAAATAACTTATTAATGCCAAAATAATCTCTAGTAACTAATTCCATCTTGATTAATAAGTTTTTTACAGAAACGGCATTCTCCCTACCAAAAATGATTTTAAAGTTTTGAGTAAGTTTCAAAAGCGGCAATCTCCTATAGCGTTGATTTATTTATATATATTTTTTTTTTTTGATTTCGTTTATTTCAAATGTAAGTAAAGTGGAGAATGCCGTTTTTGATATTATATAACTCTATTATATTTGAAATAATTACATTAGTTTATCATATGTAATAACTTGATTTGATAACTTTTATTAGGATTCAAAATTTATGTGTTTAAGAAAGAAAGACTGTGACTTTTAGGTTTATAAGTATTTTTTACCATATTAGGTAAAATTTCAAATGACTATTGGTCGAATTTGGAAAATATTTTATGTTAGGCTTAGTTGCCAGATATCATTTCAGATTTTTATTTATTTGTTTTTCATGTTTTTTAGAAATCTAAATCCAGAGCCCCACTTTTTTAATTTTGTCAGTTGATTTTTGAATATTTTTAATATTTGAATAAAAAAAAATGAGACTCAAAATTATTGTTGTCTATTATTTAAAAATTTCTTTATACTTAAAAATATATTTGCAAAGCTTTTGAGCCTAACTGTACATCAGCTATCCTTTTATCTCCTCTTTTTGATTAAAATGGAGTGGAGTACTTTGAGAACATTTTAATGTTATCATGGAGTAGAATGAAACCTAATTAAAAATATTATATTTTTCATGGAGTAGTTTGGGAACTCTTTTTGGAGTACTTTGGGAACAACCCATTGTAATCAATGGGCTCTTGAACACAGGAATTGGGCAGAAGAACAATGGCGTTTCGTGTGCTTTTCTGATGAGTCTCGTTTTGGTATGAGACCGGATACAAGACGTATACGACACTGGAGAACCCCTGGACGCCAACAGCGATTAAAATCCTGCCAGGAAGTCCATCCTTATAGTGGTGGAACCATCATGGTATGGGCGGGTATTTGGATCGGCGGAAGAACTGAGTTGATTTGGATCAGAGGCAACCTCAACGCTCAAATTTATGCTGAGACGATTGTATCAGACGTCATCGTTCCTCTACAAGTGCAAATCGGTCCCTTATTTCAGTTAATGCATGATAATGCACGACCGCACACCGCAACAGTTGTAAGACAGACTCTCGCCGCAGCTAACATCAATGTCCTGCCCTGGCCTGCTCAGTCGCCAGACTTGAACCCGATTGAACATGCATGGGATATGCTACAGAGAAGAGCTCTGCCGAATATGGAGGGTATCCAGTCGCAAGAAGACCTTTTTTTGTTGTTGCAACGAACATGGGCGGCCATTCCACAGCGTGATTTGGATGAACTCATTTTGAGTATGCCAAACCGATGTTCTTGTGTTGTTAGTGTTCGCGGTAGAAACACGGATTATTAATTGTTTAAGTTACCCAATAAAATTTTAAAGAAAACTGTTATTTCAGTCTTTTTTTCGAACTTTTGCGTTAGTGGTTCAAATGTCAAAAATCCCTTTATTAGGAAAATGGCAAATTTCTTTATTAATGCAAAGGTGACTTGGTTTATCGTTACTGTGACAAACGAAAACACTTTATTTGATGAATCCTTAAAGAAAATTTTAATTAATATCAACCAGGAGAAAAGTTATTGCAAAAATATATGTTGATCCCTAGACACTTTTCATGTGTGTAGTTGGTGGCATGAATTTACCTTACAAAAAAGTTACTTGGTTTATACTGATTCAAATTAGGAAACTATTATATAAATCGAGCTTAGATAGGAATTTTTTTGTTGCTCCATATTTGCACTTTACAGACGCGTGTCTCAAGCAGATGGCATCCGCGCTCGCACTACTCCCAACCCGTCCGAGATAACGTGTCCGTGAGCGGTGTGTATGTGTGCGTTGCTCGAGCGCACTTTGTATGTAGATTGCCTTCTGTACTATCTGTATTTTGTGGTCGGTATCTTCTCTGGTATCGGCACGAATGATATTTGACGAGCTCATGTTGTGGTTAAAATATTGGCTAGATACCAAGGTGAAAGCGAGTCTCGTTGCTAAATAATAACAGCAACACGGATCGATTGAAGGGTAAAGGCTTCCCCCACAGGCGCGTTATTATCAGTCGATAATATCATATCGGTTATTGCGATAATGCGTCCCGATTCCCTGCCACACAGCTGCTTTATCGTCCGATATTTGTAACGTGTGCGTACTACACGTTACTATGTTATTAAGGGGCTTACAGGACCTAAACACAAAAAACGCAACTTTTAGACGCAATAAAAGTATATGATCGACTACAGTAAACAAAATCAGAAAAATATGTGATTTTCTTCAGGATATATGCTAGATAGATAGTGTGTTGAAATTTTGAAAACATAATAAGTACTACTAATTTGATACGATAGAAAAAAACTGGCCAAGTGCGAGTCGGACTCGCACACGAAGGGTTCCGTACCACAAGGCAAAAACGCCAAAAAAAAAAACATGTTTGTTGTATGGGAGCCCCCCTTAAATATTTATTTTATTTTAATTTTATTATTTATTATTAAAGTTAAACTACAACTGAGTATTTTGTGAATATTTCAAGTGCCTACCTGTTGCCATTTTTGATAACGAGCAAAAAAGGGCAAAAAAATCGCGTTTGTTGTATGGGAGCCCCCCTTAAATATTTAATTTATTTTGTTTTTAGTATTTGTTGTTATAGCGGCAACAGAAATACATCATCTGTGAAAATTTCAACTGTCTAGCTATCGCGGTTCTTGAGATACAGCCTGGTGACAGACAGACGGACAGACAGCGAAGTCTTAGTAATAGGGTCCCGGTTTTACCCTTTGGGTACGGAACCCTAAAAATCATGAAAATACCTCTAAAAATTTTCTTTTTACAATAAAAACCATACTAATATACATACAATCTTTCTGATTTTTTGTCAGACTATTCTACAAACAACATACTAAAGCACTAGTGTTTTAGTCTTTTAGTCCAAACAATAGATTTTTTGTAATTAAATAATTGCTACATATTTTGCAATAAATTTCCAGCGTTGTGTCATCGCGCTTCTCTTTCTTTTCTATGCAGTCTGACAGTGACCGCGCTTGGTCATGTAAGCCCCTTCACGAATCCTTACTTTGAAACCACGATCCAATTCCTTAGCTAATTCCGCCAATATTGCGTTGATTTTGCGCAGTTTCCTTCATTGTGCGGAAGGCGTGAGTTTGTATGTAAAGTGTATTTCGTTCCCTCGCAACCCTGACAAATGTGAATAAAATAAAATAAAACGGTTGATTCAAAGAAAATGTTGAAGAATCGAAGTAGCTTGACAACCTACGGAATCGCTTTTATAAAACTGGTTTGGCACGCACCACTGTATTTTTAACAATGTCGTAAAGTTTTAGCATTTGTTTGTTAATCTGTGATACTGACTGGACAAACCACAGAAATAGATGGACCTAAATAACGCAAGTACCACGATCTGTATGAAAACCAAGCGAGCTATTTTTTGACTACCTACTATGACATCACAAACACTATTTAGTGATGGGAAAATCAAATCGATTCAAAGACGCCGCCGCGCACCCGTTCGCCCTAGGCCTAGCGCCAGCGCTCACGCTCGCCCAGCCAGCAGTACACAGGACTGAGCGCGAAAGTGGCGGCTTACGATTTTTGTACGTAAGCTGGTGTGATTTTTGGCACACGAAGTAGTTGCTCTTGCGTTATCTTGGTGTATCTATATTTGTGGGACAGACCTTTCCACAGAAAGATCATTTCAGACACTAATCTATCCCGGCTGTTATTCGTAGATCTTACACGTTATAGTCAGAAGCCTGACAACCAGTCTCACCAAGGGGTGTCGCGTTACCCAGTAACTGAGTTGTCTAGGTCAAACAAGCAGTTGCTCCATCTAAAATACTGGTATTCAGCTGCATCCGGTTAGACTGGAAGCCGACCCCAACATCGTTAGGAAAAGGCAGGTAGGTTGAAAGCAGTAGCGGGCCTGACTACCCAGAGTTGACCGGAGGTAATCATTTAATTCACCCAAAAGCTGACGGTGGATTTCCACGCGGAGCTGAGACGTGCAAGAATCGACCAATCTCAGACGAGGCTGAAAATTCTAATCAATGTCATTGGCCAATGAGGGATTTTCTTTTTAGGGTTCCGTACCCAAAGGGTAAAAACGGGACCCTATTACTAAGACTTCGCTGTCTGTCCGTCTGTCCGTCTGTCCGTCTGTCTGTCTGTCTGTCACCAGGCTGTATCTCAATAACCGCGACAGCTAGACAGTTGAAATTTTCACAAATTATGTATTTCTGTTGCCGCTATAACAACAAATACTAAAAACAAAATAAAATAAATATTTAAGGGGGGCTCCCATACAACAAACGCGATTTTTTTGCCCTTTTTTGCCCTTTTTTGCTCGATATCAAAAATGGCAACAGGTAGGCACTTGAAATATTCACAAAATACTCAGTTGTATTTTAACTTTAATAATAAATAATAAAATTAAAATAAAATAAATATTTAAGGGGGGCTCCCATACAACAAACATGTTTTTTTCGGCGTTTTTGCCTTGTGGTACGGAAACCTTCGTGTGCGAGTCCGACTCGCACTTGGCCAGTTTTTTTAACTCTTCCCTAGTCGCTTGATAGATGGCGCTGAACTTCGTAAGTTACTGCAAGGAACGGAATGTCACATCATTTTTGATTATTTCACTTGGATGTAATTTTGAGATCGTAAAACGAAAGTGTCAGTCAACGAGCCTATGTGACGTGACGCAATGTTTTTTTTTTCCCAAGCATTTTGGCTTTGGCACCTAGTAACGTAGTCAGTTCAACGCCATCTACAGAGTTCTTGGAAACTATGTTTTTTTTTTTAATACTCAAAAAGAAAACCTCTCATTCTAACACGTCTCCGCTTCGAACGCACCCCAGTTGGTTGGTATCCATATGTGTACAGGGATGGGCGGTGGGTCATAAATGTAAAATTTCTTTAACTGATTTGATGAAGTTTCTATATAGTAAATGACATAGGTATATAGGGTGACTGGTAATTAGTGAACGACACTTAAACACGTGATTGTAGTCATGAAAACAAACAACTTTTACTATGGGACCAAACCTGAAATCAAAAAAAAATCTGCTGGTCAGTACATTTGTGTTCGCCTAACTGGTCAAAATGTACTGAACTTGGCTGATTTTCCTCTTTATATAATGTCCTTTCATTATACACACATCAAAAGTGTCTAGGGATCAACATATATTTTTGCAATAACTTTTCTCCTGATTGATATTAATTAAAATTTTCTTTAAGGATTCATCAAATAAAGTGTTTTCGTTTGTCACAGTAACGATAAACCAAGTCACCTTTGCATTAATAAAGAAATTTGCCATTTTCCTAATAAAGGGATTTTTGACATTTGAACCACTAACACAAAAGTTCGAAAAAAAGACTGAAATAACAGTTTTCTTTAAAATTTTATTGGGTAACTTAAACAATTAATAATCCGTGTTTCTACCGCGAACACTAACAACACAAGAACATCGGTTTGGCATACTCAAAATGAGTTCATCCAAATCACGCTGTGGAATGGCCGCCCATGTTCGTTGCAACAACAAAAAAAGGTCTTCTTGCGACTGGATACCGTCCATATTCGGCAGAGCTCTTCTCTGTAGCATATCCCATGCATGCTCAATCGGGTTCAAGTCTGGCGACTGAGCAGGCCAGGGCAGGACATTGATGTTAGCTGCGGCGAGAGTCTGTCTTACAACTCTTGCGGTGTGCGGTCGTGCATTATCATGCATTAACTGAAATAAGGGATCGATTTGCACTTGTAGAGGAACGATGACGTCTGATACAATCGTCTCAGCATAAATTTGAGCGTTGAGGTTGCCTCTGATCCACCACTATAAGGATGGACTTCCTGGCAGGATTTTAATCGCTGTTGGCGTCCAGGGGTTCTCCAGTGTCGTATACGTCTTGTATCCGGTCTCATACCAAAACGAGACTCATCAGAAAAGCACACGAAACGCCATTGTTCTTCTGCCCAATTTCTGTGTTCAAGAGCCCATTGATATCGAATCCTACGATTGTGCATTGCTATAGGTGGTACCCGTAGCGGTCTTCGGGAATGAAGGTTCACTTCATGCAAGCGGTTTCTGACTGTTTGGTCGCTAATTAAGTTCCCTGAAGAGTGATGAAGCCTCACGGCTAACATCATGGCGGTTATTGTTGGAGCTCTTCGAGTTAAGATTTGAATGTATCGGTCTTGTCTCCGTGTGGTGCAGCGATACCGTCCTCCATGGCGCTCAGCCACGGTACCAGTGCTTCGGTAACGTGTCCAAAGTCGACTGATAACACTCTGACTTGTATTCAGAGCTAAAGCCACAGTACGTTGCCGGGAACCAGCTTCTATCATTCCCACGGCTCTGAGCATTTCTTCCCTGCTTAAATGACGTCGCCGCTCCATAATAACGTTGGTTTTAATCAGTAGTAGGGAAACAGTAGCACTAATAATGTCTTCAATGCGTTGTATGTTTTTATAGGGAAAATATTGACAGCTGATTTTCATCTTTTACTCGAATTTGATTCACAGTTCCTGATTCAAATTATGAAATGCACCAAAAAGGATCCATATAAATTTATAAAATCATAAATTTATTACAAAGCCACATCTCAATCTCAAGAAATCCGCATAAAAATGCTTGATCCCTAGACACTTTTGATGTGTGTATATTCATATATATTCAGGGATATAAAAAAGGAAATAAGGCATCTTTAATCTATACATAAGTACGGTACCCGAAGGATGTAAATATTACATAAACATGAGCAAAACTGCGGGAAAAAGCTAGTTAGTCAAAAACTCATGAAAGTATAGAAATAAATGAACGCTGAAGTTGAAATATTTTTAAGGGGAATGCTCCAACCAGCCCGCGAAATTCAAAATTTCTTGCGTTTTTTGCAATTTGCAGGCCAGTGCTAGGTTGTATGTTGATTAAAATATTATTCGCGGCTGTAAGACGTATGTAGTTACAGAATTATAATAATCAAAATCACCAATACAACCCTCCAACTTCATAAAGGTGTAAGAACAAAAAAAAAACAGAAAAAGTAATTCTAACAGCTTTATGAACTTAGAGCGTTTTATTGATTATTTTCATGATTATAATTCTATACCTATATATGTCTTACAACCGCGAATAATATTTTAATCAACATACAACCTAGCACTGGCCTGCAAATTGCAAAAAACGTAAGAAAATTTGAATTTCGCGGGCTGGTTGGAGCATTCACCTTAACAGATAATAATGGCACGCACTTTTTACTGCCAGAGATGTTAAATTTAGACTAAGACTAGAAAATGATTTATATGCTTTTTTTTATAAAATGTTTTAGGTTTAACTTACACAATGCCATTTAAACAATTTAGTAATTAAAAAAATATCGATCTGTTAAATAGTAATTAATAACAGATTTTATTATTTTGGTCAATACCAATGTATCAAAACAATATTACCCATTTAGGTGATTTTTAGCCACCAAAACATATCTCGAGAATACTTAAATTCGATTTACAATAAAGAAAGTTTGTTAAAATACCAGTAGATAAGCGTTTCATGTGAACTTTTTAAAAATTAAATTACTTTCTTTTGTATATCTACTGTAGTTTAGTATATTTTCTAAGGTTTAACGCAAATTGTATTGCATTCAATTAAATATACATATATGAATACAATATAAATTATACTATGGTAAAAATCTTACCTTTGATTTTAGAAATATTCCCAAAACCAGTTTTAGTCGTTAGCACCAGCAAAATTTTGTATCCTGATCCAAAATGAAACAGTATGAGATATCACTTCTACGTGCGCACTCTTTAATAATTGAAAAACAAGTGGAAGTAGTAAGCATAATACGTATACGCGGAGAGAAGGCGAAGAAGCGGGAAGGGTTGATGTGCATATTTGTAAGGATTGAGGGACCGCTGGCCAGCTAAATGCGCCTACTGACGGACTTATTTTATCAATTAAAAGTCAACTTTAGAAACTTTAACGTAAGGTGAAACGCCGCGAGCTGCACCACGCCAGCATTTTTTTTAATATTAATTTCAATCTTATACGCTAATGTAGTAGATTTTTAGTTAATAACAAAGTATCTTCATCGTCACTAGTTCTGAGCATATACGCGAGTTTGCCAGATTTTAGTTCTTCATCTTACATACTCAAGAGTTTGATGATTCACGTTTATTTAATGTATTTTATCAAGAAATATTTGTTACGACATGCTGTGATATTCAAATAGTCTTTAATTTCAAACTACTATAATCAAATGTAATATAAACCACCTAATATAATATGTAAAAAATACAGACGTACAATTTTTATATGATTTGTTAGTAGAAAACTATTCTTTGCTGACACCATTTACATTTCATGCATAAAACACATTTGATAAACATTTTTTATTGCTTAAAGTGTATAAAAGACTTAAAACAATAATGAAAAAGTAAATACCCACCATTTGGGTATTTACCAGGGTAAAAACCCTGCATTTGGGTATATTGGGTATTTACCCGGTATTTACCGGGTAGAAACCCATCTCAGACGCAGAGATATTTATTAAAAGAAACCTTTTTGGTTTGAAGGTCATTCAGGTAGCGGATTCCGTCATCGACGTTCGTTTGTTTTTTTATTGTGGATCTTGATCCGAGACATGAATTTATTGTAGACACGCGTTTGTTATTAATTAACGGGAATTGATAAGCAATGTTCGTTTAGGTCATTTAACTTTTTTATTCTTTGATTGTAAAGACGGAAGTCTGACGATGACGCCATTAATTTATTGTTTTATTGTCTGTACATGACATCATTTATAAATTAAAATCGCTTTTTATGGTAAGGAAAAAACGGAACCCTTATATTACTCGTGTGTCTGTCCGTCCGTCTGTCACAGCCAATTTGCTCCGAATCTCATGGACCAGTTAAGTTTAAATTTGGTACACATATGAATCTCTGTGACCCAAACACAGACGTGTAACGTAAATAAATGAATTTTGAATATGGGGCGCAAATAGAAAATTTAGAAAAAAAGTTTCGGAATCTGTACCTTGTGACGTATCAAATGAAAGGACTTACTGTGAGGATCTCAAATATATTTATTTCATAATTTTAAAGTAAATTGTTTTAACGTTATTTATGAAAATAGACGACATTTTACCATTCATCTCCGAAGTTACTGAGCCTAAAATAAAAAAAAATAGATTACAGGAAATCAGTGGTTTAGGCGTGAAAAGGTAACGTCATACATACAGACGGAGTTAATCGAATTTATAATATTAGTATGGATATTGTAGTTAGAATAAACGTTTTTTTGTTCATCAGTATTGGCGTTTCTGTTAAAGTCCATTTTTCCTCCAAATAAGGAAGTGTTTGGAATTTATGACAGTGTTAAAAATACAGTGGTGCGTGCCAAACAAGTTTTATAAAAGCGATTCCGTAGGTTGTCAGGCCACTTCGATTCTTCGACATTTTCGATGAATCAACCATTTTATTGTTATTGACATTTCTCAGAGTTGATAGCTTGAGTGGGAACGAGATACACATAATTTGCATTCGCCACATAGTTGCCAAAAATGTAAACAACTATGAGATTATGGAAAAATAACTTTAATACTTACACAATATAGTTCAATTTACACTACAACGTCAAACATTTTTAATATAACTTTTTCAATAGTGCTAGTCACTCTGAAATCAACTTAATCACTATAAAAATAAAGTTGATATTTGTTTAGCTTCATATAACATGAATATGAATAGACATTACATACATAACGCGCGTTCTTTCCATGGGAACAGGCAGAAACTACAGGGTCCATACATCTATACCTGCCTGCTGCAAAGGGTAGTTTGCAATCTACTAACTTAAATTCTACAAATGGAACAACATCCAACATTTTTTATCAATTAAACTAGACTTTCGTCGTAATTAAACATTTGAAAATCCATGACATGTTTTATTTTTATTTCCATATTTTAAAAATAAAAACCAGCATTCATGGACACTGCGAACGAACGAAACTTTTTTTCCCGATCGTCAACAGTGTTGACTACAGGAACGAAAGGTGTTACCGAACGGGAATTATCCGAAATAATAAGTAGCGTTCGTCAACACTGTGAACGAACGAAACTTTTTTTCCCGATCGTCAACAGTGTTGACTACAGGAACGAAAGGTGTTACCGAACGGGAATTATCCGAAATAATAAGTAGCGTTCGTCAACACTGTGAACGAACGAAACTTTTTTTCCCGATCGTCAACAGTGTTGACTACAGGAACGAAAGGTGTTACCGAACGGGAATTATCCGAAATAATAAGTAGCGTTCGTCAACACTGTGAACGAACGAAACTTTTTTTCCCGATCGTCAACAGTGTTGACTACAGGAACGAAAGGTGTTACCGAACGGGAATTATCCGAAATAATAAGTAGCGTTCGTCAACACTGTGAACGAACGAAACTTTTTTTTCCCGATCGTCAACAGTGTTGACTACAGGAACGAAAGGTGTTACCGAACGGGAATTATCCGAAATAATAAGTAGCGTTCGTTAACACTGTGAACGAACGAAACTTTTTTTTTCCCGATCGTCAACAGTGTTGACGAAAGGGTGTTACCGAGCGGGAATAACCCCGAGATTCGAGGGATTACCCAAGGAAGTGATGTGGTTTCGAAGTAAGGAATCATTAAGTGGTCATTAGGGCTTTCAGTCTCGATGTATTGAGTCCCGAGAAAAAAAACGAAACTCGAAGTGGTCTCGAAATTCCCGGGGAAAACGAGACTTGAGACTATTTCAAAACTAGGTTTTTTACTTATAGGCAAGGCAATCAAAACAAGATATTTTAATCAAGGACTTTATTAAACAAACGCAAATTAAAAAAATATTTGTTGAAGTTTTTTCATTTTTGTAGTAGGCACGAAAGAGACAAAGGGCGCGAATCCTTACATACTCCTTTTTGCTTCGTTTACGTTCGCATCTGATAACACACTCATCATCTGCCTAGCCTTTTCCCAGTTCTATGTTGGGGTCGGCTATGCAGCTGAATACCAGTATTTTACATGGAGCGACTGCCTATCTGACCTCCACAACCCAGTTACTGGGTAATACGATACCCCTTGGTAAGACTCTGACTACCCGTAACGACTGTCAAAGATCCACGAATGACAGCCGGGACTAACGGCTTAACGTGCTTTCCGAGGCACGGATGGATTCACAGACCAACCGCGGCAAGCGTAGCTTAACCTGATCGATCGACCTGTGCGGCTGTTATTATTTATCCACGAGCCCCTTTACGTTCATCCATCTGGACCCTAATTGAGTCAATCACTATCTGTATAATTTTGAAGGATATTGCGTGGCTACAACGCGGTCACATTAACTCGACGCATCTCTGGAATGCGAGGCCCGCATTCCTTAGCTCGCCCAGCAAGTGTTAGGCCTTTGTCTTTGTTACCGATACGTGCGTCGATAATTTGGCTAGTTTTCTGTTGTTGTTTAAATTATACTTTTTTTAAAATTTCTATTAAGTACCAAAAAACCAAAATGACGTTATCAATGCCAAGCGTCGAGTTAATGTGACCGCGTTGTAAAAATCTGTAGTCTTCTTCTGATAAATATATTAGTTCCAAGTCAACGTTCTTTTAATTAAACTGCGGAGGTCCCGTGTGGACCTCTACAGTACACACGAGCTCCGGTAGCGTTTCTAGAGCCAGAAGAAGGTTTACCCACCAGACCGTTCTAAGGAACATCACCTTATGTACTTCTAGGGTGCAAGATGGTTTCAAATACTGCGTAGTTTGAAGAAGGCCTTCGCACCTATGTCGTATTCGACTGCTGTTCGAAAGTCCCTTACGTTTCATCCATACAAAAAACAGACAAAAAGGAAACCTTTGCTGTTTTGTTCGCAACGCCACGTGTATCCCTGTCTCGCTCACTCTCCATAATCTACCCTAGGAGTGACGGAGACGGCGAGCATCCACGAATTTCGTATTTATATCAAACTTTGTCACCGACCGCGAACTCTTATCGCTCGGTCACTCGAATGTGAACTTTATTTCTGGTTGTTTAAAATATTTTCTTGCTGAATCAGCACCGGACAATGAAGTATGATTTTTCATTATTCACACGCGATTATCATAAGAATGGCGTCTTATTGCCCATGAAATATGGTTCAAATTGCAATGGCTGGTTTTTATGCGAAACGCCACCGCTCTCGTACTTTGTTTGGTGTTGTAACGTGCGAATTGATGCTTTATTGCGGTGAAAATAGAGGTGGTAATGGGTTAATGATAGGTTCTGAGTAAACCTGGGTTCCCGAAAACATTTGGGGTCATCGACCGCCCCTCAGCCTCATCTCGTGAACTATTTGAGGGTGGCGTGCTTCGGATGAGTGTTCTGCTCACTCAACTATTTGGAATGAACGCTTCCTTTTGGACTAAAGATTGTTTAGGGAGCGCTTGTTTACTCTGGCTGTGCCTTGTTTCGATAGGTGTTGATATTTGGAAGTTAAATGTAGGTGTTCTATGGCCTTCTTGAAAAAAGGAATGAGAAATACCAAGGTACTTAGGACTTTACAGAACTTTGACAAAACTGGTTTTCTATGTGAGCTGTAAAAATGTACCAAAAGAGACAAATTTTCGTACTCAAGGTACAAGTTCGTAGCCGACTGCAATAGCAAGCGACATGTCGCCGCGACACTACTGCAAATACAAAAATACATAGAAACCAATATTTATTTATTTATTTAACACTTCAAGCACATAAATGTACAGAGGCGGACTTAATGCCATAGGCATTTTCTACCAGTCAACCTTTGGGTGATGCAGAGACAAACAGTGGTAGGTGCAATAATGAACATCGAGGAATAAATATTTTAAATATAAAAATACGCTTAAACCTATTAAAACTGAATTACCTAATTACTTATAAATATAAGCACAAATAAATATACATAAATACATACATATACTGACTAAAAAGAAATAAGACATACAATGAGAAAATAATTATTACCGTTGTGATGAATCTGCCAGCTTCCAATAGTACTTCTATGAAATAGCTTTCGATGCTGCCTCGAATTTCATCATTCAGAAACACATAGTTGCCGCGGTCGGTCTGTGGATGGGCAGCCGGCTGACAGCCGGGACCAACGGCTTAACGTGCTTTCCGAGGCACCGCGAGTCTTGCCACAAAATACAGGTACTATACTCTCTTAGAACGTGTCTCCAACTCTCCACACGGCGAAGAGTTGATGGCACGGCCGGCGGCCAGACTATCGCTGTGATTCTCTCGCTCATGGAGGCGGCCCTGCAATGGGACTGATAATGGTGCCGGATTGCCGATTCCTTTGTTCACAAACTAAACACTAGGGCCTTGGGGTCCGAGTGCTCATCGAATATTTCGGGATATCGCCAAGCGGTTGGTTGACTCTTCACGTGACCAGAGAGAGGGCTAGCCTATTTTTAGCCCGAAGACTTTCCTTCTCCAGCGGGATTGTCCGAAAGGGTTACCGCTGCCCCGGAACATAAAGGGCTAAGGAAGGAACACGGGTGGGTTTTAGTCAGTAAGAGTCTGACACTCCCTTCCGCTCCACCCACAGCCGGAGGAGTCATTTGATTAATCAGCGCC
Organism: Mesoligia furuncula; assembly: GCA_916614155.1. Lineage (NCBI taxonomy): Eukaryota > Metazoa > Arthropoda > Insecta > Lepidoptera > Noctuidae > Mesoligia > Mesoligia furuncula. The sequence continues at coordinate 11,477,294 of OU744820.1, read as the reverse complement.
TGACACTACTCCATACAAGTTTAGACGTGATTAAAAACTGACTAATTTGACAGGACTAAACTAAGATTTATCTCCTGTCCTTTTCTTAATGAAATAGAAAGAAAAAGATGCACTGAACTTAAATTTAGTTTAGTTTGTGAACAACAGAATCGACACCAACTTGTACTTTTTGTAAATCAACATTTACATGCATAAAACTCTCGAAAAATCAGTCTAAAAAATCGTTGAAAGATATAAATAAGTAAGTACTTTTTTAGCTTTCAATTCAAGTAGGAATAACTTCTTAAAACACTTTGATTTCTGCTCGTTCCAAATCTTATATAAACCGCGGTTTGGAAAGTATCAATAAGTCCTCGTACACAATTTCACGCATTTGAATTTCGACGCACTGCTTAGCGTCGGAGAGTTGAAAATCGAACAGTATATTTTTTTGACGCGCTGGGATGCATTCTGTTGGATTCTCAACGTTCGGCTCAACACCGAGCGTTGAAAATACAATGGCGATAATAAGTTGTCGCGATAAAAAATCCTGGGCCAAGAATTGACCCTTCAAAAAGGAGCAGGAAACAAGTTCTTAGTGCTCAAAAAAACAACTTTCGTGATCTTATTTCGGCCACAAGCGAACGGATAACTGTTTTATTGAACCAGTAACTGGTAGTTATGCAATCGAACCGAAAACCAGACGTGAAAACATGGCAACTTTTCGACAGGACTATTAGAGTAATGGCAAGTTATGGGGCTTACATGACCTAAAGCGCGGTCACTGCATAGAAAAAAACTGGCCAAGTGCGAGTCGGACTCGCACACGAAGGGTTCCGTACCACAAGGCAAAAACGCCGAAAAGAAACATGTCTTATGTATGGGTGCCCCCCTTAAATATTTATTTTATTTTAATTTTATTATTTATTATTAAAGTTAAAATACAGCTGAGTATTTTGTGAATATTTCAATTGCCTACCTGTTGCCATTTTTGAAATCGAGCAAAAAAGGGCAAAAAAATCGCGTTTGTTGTATGGGAGCCCCCTTTAAATATTTATTTTATTTTGTTTTTAGTATTTGTTGTTATAGCTGCAACAGAAATACATAATTTGTGAAAATTTCAACTGTCTAGCTATCGCGGTTCTTGAGATACAGCCTGGTGACAGACAGACGGACAGACGGACAGACGGACAGACAGCGAAGTCTTAGTAATAGGGTCCCGTTTTTACCCTTTGGGTACGGAACCCTAAAAAGAGGAGCGCGATGACACAACCCAATTTATCGCAAAATATGAAGCAATTATTTAATTACAAAAAATCTATTGTTTGGACGAAAAAAATAAAACACTAGTATTTTAGTATGTTGCTTGTAGAATAATCTGAGAAAAAATCAGAATGATTGTATTGTTTATTAGTATGGTTTTTATTGTAAAAAGAAAGTTTTAAGAGGTATCTTCATGATTTTTTTCTATCGTATCAAATTAGTTGTATTATGTTTTCAACACACTATCAACCTAGCATATATCCTGAAGAACATCATATATTTTTCTGATTTTGTTTACTGTAAGTCGATCATATACTTTTATTGTTTCTAAAACTTGCGTTTTTTTGTGTTTAGGTACTGTAAGCTTAAACAAGGTTTTCCATTTAAACCATCGAGCCAGTTTTTGAGATAAGAACTAAAACTGTGATTAAAATACGGTTCTTTATATGAAACTAGATGTGCCCTGTGGTTGCACCTGCCTTTCAATTTAAAAGAAATCGGATTATTTATAAATTACTAGCTTCCGCCCACGGCTTCTCCCGCGAGGTACGTCGATAAAAACTATCCTGTGATGCAATTTATCTCTGCCAAATTTTATTGAAATCCGTTCAGTGGTTTAGGTGTGAAAAGGTAACATACAGACAAAGTTACTTTCGAATTTATAATTATTAGTATGGATTTTGTTTTCTCTTAGCGTTCTTTCTGACATTTTTTCTGTTTGCTCGCCTCCTGAGCGTCGGAGCGTGATGTTAAATATCGTAGTCGTCGTAGCCTACCACTTTCCTCAAGAATTGGGCTATCAAACGTAATAAGAATTTTTCAAATCTGACTGGTAGAACCAGAGATTAGCGCGTTGCCACAAGGCAAAAACGCCGAAAAAAAAACACGTTTGTTGTATGGGAGCCCCCCCTTAAATATATATTTTAGTCTGTTTTTAGTATTTGTTGTTATAGCAGCTACAGAAATACATCATCTGTGAACATTTCAACTGTCTAGCTATCACGGTTCATGAGATACAGCCTGGTAACAGACGGACAGTGGAGTCTTAATAGAGTATGTCTTTTTAGGGTTCCGTACCCAAAGGGACCCTCCTTTGGGTACGAAACCCTAAAAAGACATACTCTACTAATACGAGTATTAAAGCTAAACTTTAATACTCTTATTAGTATAGATTAGTATCTTCGATTTTTTGGCCCTAGGGCATATCGGTTTAATAACGATATAAAATTTCCCGTCACTCATGAACTTCCAGTTATATTGCCCCAGGGCTATGAGAGCCATAAAAAAATTTAACACATCAGAAAATTTCAGAACTGCTCTCTGCAGCCGCATTGCATACGCATCTATACGTAGTGCGAGACTGTGAGCAAGGCAAGACACGAGAGTGACGGTGCGTTTCGGGCACAAGGCATGACCCTGGCCACCCGGAGGTCAGGCTACAGACCTATCATTATATTCTGTGTATAAAGCAGTGTATTCATGATGCTTTTGAGTCTTCTGCAGCTAGATGGAGTGAGTTGGAAAGTTTTACTGACAGTGTCTCGGCCCCCCCTATTCTCTGTGTCAAGAACGCTAGACAAACTTCCAAATAGTTAATACTTAGGGTAGCTTAAAACCCTAACTGACGGGTTCCGCTAGGGCCGATGTCTGCCAGGGTCGCGGTTTGTTCGAAAGAGATACCGTGTCCCCTGGCACAGGTAACTGCAGGAACACGGGTGGGTTTCAGTCAGTAAAAATCTGACGCGCCCTCCCGCTCCGCCTAGAGCGGGAGAAGTTATTTGATCATTTCTCACCCAAAAAAAAGGGTAGCTTAAGACTTAAAGAGAGATACAAATGATAGTTACGTCAGTCGTCGCGAGGTATCAGCATATTTGGGTCCTTAATGGGCCTGATGGTAAGCGGTAACCTCTGCAACTTTTACAACAAAAACTAATAATTGTATTGATTATTCATATTTTTATAATAGGCCATAGGCGACTTTTTTTTGAGGATGTGAAATCATCAAATGACCCCTCCCGCCCTGGGTGGAGCGGAAAGGAGTGTCAGACTTACTGACTAAAACCCACCCGAGTTCCTTCCTTAGCCGTTTATGTTCTGGGCCAGCGATAAACCTTTTGGACAATCCCGCTGAATTCATAGGCCGCTTAACACGTTGAACGCCAGACAGCAGACACAATAGAAAATCTATTGTTCGCGGTCACCGGTGACCGCGTTGGCAGTCAAAGCCTTAACATACACATTTGCCCAGTCTCCTTGGCGCCAAGTTTTGTCCCAACTCTAAATTTTGATCTGCCCAAATTATCATCCAGATATTTCGGTTTTCACGGACACATCTAGCGATACATTTCCGGTATAAGCGGACCTCACATTCTACATGGTCTCCGAAGAGTGAGAGATCTTAACAGACAGCTGTGCTGCTGGGGAGTTTGTTGCGTCACTTCCTCCCAGGGAAAGGACTGTCATACTGAACTTCGAAGTTCAAAATACGGTTTAAAATATCATTTATTTCTCAAAGATTTACATAATCACTTAATGAGAAACAAAGTTTTAACATGCAGGTAATTGTTAAAATAGTCCAGAGCGCTCGACATGCAGCAAGTACATAATTAGTTACTTTAATTTTGTTGAGTGGGTACATCATAATAAATTACTCGAACGCGCGCGTCGTTGTAAACATCGAGCGCGCTATTCTTATCAGCACTGTTGTAAAGCACCGTGCACACTATACAATACCAGACAAATTATAATATTTATTTATTTATTTATGTTGAAGCTGTCGAAGATGTGTTTCTTTAACATTTTTTTAAAATATAAATTAGTTTTAGCTTCTTTAATGTTTTTTGGTAATGAATTATATAGTTGTACTCCTTCGTATTTGATATTTTTCTTTCCGTGGTTTGTTCTAGGTTTGTGTAATAGTACTAAGTCATTTGCCCGACGTGTTGATCGTGTTTGCACTTCATTGTTCCTTTTATATGTAATTTCTGTGTGTATTTCTTTTGATAGGATTTTTCTTATTAATATGCAGGTATTATATTGATAGGTTTTGATGATGTTAAAAAGCTTGGTGTCATTATAGATTTTGTTCGTCGGTGTTAAATAGGGATATTGAAAGAGGGCTTTAATAATTTTATTTTGGGCGATTTGAAGTTTGTGTAAGTTTGTTTTTGTTGTCGATCCCCAGACCTCAATTAGATATTCAATGTGCGGTTTCACTATTGAGTTGTACACAGTATACTTAACGTTTGATGGTAGACATCTAGCTATTCCGCGTAACGCTCCTGTAAGACTTGATAACTTCGAACAAATCCTTTTAATGTGTGGTTGCCATGTCAAGTGACTGTCAAGTGTAAGGCCCAGATATTTCTCTGTATTTACTTTATTAAGGACATCTCCATTTATTGACAAAGATTTGTGATTGTGAATTTTTTTGTTTTTGGCCGAGAAAATTATGTAGTTTGTTTTGGATGTATTTATTGTCAACAGATTGTCCAAGAACCACCTCTCTAAAATAACTAGGTCATCCTGCGCGTCTTGTATAATTGCCTCTATGGAGTTGCCGAAGTAAAACAGACAAGTGTCATCAGCATAGAGTGTTATATGTCCTTTTAATCCTAATTTGTGAATATTGTTAATATATATAAGGAACAAAAGAGGACCGAGTATTGATCCTTGAGGCACACCACATTTTATCAAGTTGGAACTACTAATATTATCTCCTATTTTAACAACTTGCAAACGGTTTTCAAGGTAAGATTCGAACATTTTGAAAAAACTTCCTGTTATTTTGATAGATGCTAATTTTTGTAGAAGTAGATTATGACTGACGGTATCGAAAGCCTTTTTTAGGTCTATAAAGACTCCCAAAGCAATTTGCTTTTGATCAATTTTAGTCCTTAGTTTCGTGATCAAATCAGTTGTAGCAGCTAGTGCATTTGCCTTTGGTCTGAAACCATATTGCCGTTCAAAAAGAAAACCGAAGGATTCCAGGTAATCCATAAGCCTAGAGTGAATTAATTTTTCCAATATTTTTGAGAACACTGGTAATACCGAAATGGGTCTGTAATTTCCCGGGTCTGATTTGGAACCTGACTTAAAAATGGGAACTTCGGAACTTCGGAATCTTGCCATGACGAATTACTCAATTTCGAATGATCATTTTTCAATTTCGTAATTAGACACTATTTTTCTTGTTAGTAATTCATGTGTATTACTAATATGCATAACAAAATTGAATAATGGATTCGAAAAATAAATAATTGCGAAATTATAAATTGCTATTGTGCATAAATGCAGTGCCTACATTTTGGTTCTCGATAATGATCATTCGAAACTGAGTAATTCGTCATAGCAAACTTTCGAAGTTCCGTACATCGCGATGATGAACATTCTCAATGAAGTAATTCGTCATAACAAACTTTCGAAGTTCCGTACATCGCGATCATGAACATTCTAAATCAAGTAATTCGTTATAGCGTACCTTCTAACTCACGTAATTCGTAATTTTAAACTTTATGAATACAGTACATCGGTATTTTGAACTTCGAAGTTCAGTATGACAGTCCAGGGAAAGCCCTAGGAACTGATGAGGAGCGGGCGTTTTGGCGGACTGTCTAATGTAAATTCGACGTTCAAAAAGTGCTGTATCTCAGCCTTATTTGAATAATAGTAGATTATTTGCCAAGGGAGCAAACAACTATTTTGAAGGCGAGTGATTCTTTGAATCCAGAGCGCACTAGAATAGGCTGTTTAGAGCAATAATGGCCGTTCGTATCAAACAAAATTAAGAACCTAGTTTTTGGGTTATTTAGATTATTTTGAAAATGTCCGAAATCCGGGTTTTGTTTACAAAAAGAACATTTGTAGGAGTTAATAATTATGATAAGTGTAATCTATAAAAAAACAAAGTTTGACTTTGATGCAGCATGGTACGGGATTCCATACATCCATGAGCATTGTCCTTTACAGCTTGATGTCGTCTTACGTAACTACATACCGAATCAATCTTGCCAGCAACCAATAAAAAAAATAAACATCCAAGATATCCACTTCGCTTGTCAATAAAGCTCTCTGTTGGTGCGAAGATAATATCAATAGTAACTCGCGTTACATTACTGCGTTCTGATTGGCTACTGGATGGCAAATTGTCAACACTGACTGACTACTGTAGGAGATCAATCAAAATCAAAATATTTTATTTCACATAAGCCAACCTCTCACCATCGTATCAAAAAAACATTCTACTTCGTTTTTAGGGTTCCGTACCCAAAGGGTAAGAACGGGACCCTATTACTAAGACTCCACTGTCTGTCCGTCTGTCTGTCTGTCACCAGGCTGTATCTCATGAACCGTTATAGCTAGACAGTTGTAATTTTCACAGATGATGTATTTCTGTTGCCGCTATTATAACAACAAATAATAAAAATAAAATAAAATAAACAATTTTTTGGCGTTTTATGCCTTGTGGTACGGAACCCTTCGTGTGCAAGTACGACTCGCACTTGGCCGGTTTTTTTTTTTCATTTTTTATCACAATGTTTACGTAATACCTTATAGCTGGGCCGGGTTTCGTGGCGCAGTGGAAAGCGTTGGTGAAAGCCGGCTTGAACTGCGCCTGGGCACCTCGACCTAACTCGACTTGCCTCTGACAGCATGCTACGTTACCCGGTGTAGGTACCGAAACCAAACTATGGTCTGTTCAAAAAGTATCAGATAAAAAAAACAAGTAATTAAAAAAACTAAAAATCCCGACTGCGGTAAAAAAATTAAGTTTAAAAAAACTGAAAAGCTAAAAACAAGGCCATTTTAAATTAAATAAAAGTTGGAAGCAGGCGGGACCCACTTGAGTTTGAAAATGTAATAAAAAAATGGTATACTTTTTTTAAACTTATTTTTTTTTTAATTACTTGTTTTTTATTTCCAGCTTTTTAGTTTACAAATTTGAAAGATTTCGCAGACGATTTAGCTCTTGGTACGTGTTTTTAGGGTTCCGTACCCAAAGGGTAAAAACGGGACCCTATTACTAAGACTTCGCTGTCTGTCCGTCTGTCCGTCTGTCCGTCTGTCTGTCTGTCTGTCACCAGGCTGTATCTCAAGAACCGCGATAGCTAGAGAGTTGAAATTTTCACAAGTTATGTATTTCTGTTGCCGCTATAACAACAAATACTAAAAACAAAATAAAATAAATATTTAAGGGGGGCTCCCATACAACAAACGCGATTTTTTTGCCTTTTTTTGCTCGATATCCAAAATGGCAACAGGTAGGCACTTGAAATATTCACAAAATACTCAGTTGTATTTTAACTTTAATAATAAATAATAAAATTAAAATAAAATAAATATTTAAGGGGGGCTCCCATACAACAAACATGTTTTTTTCGGCGTTTTTGCCTTGTGGTACGGAACCCTTCGTGTGCGAGTCCGACTCGCACTTGGCCAGTTTTTTTATTTACGATTTGTCACTTCGAATTACTTTTAACCATATAAGTTGTATATGTTTTTGTAATCACCTTTAAAAACCCTTTATTTTGATACCCCACTCGATAAGTTTCGAGAAAAATAATTTTTTTTGAAGATATAATATTGCGCCAAAAATCGGCCATTTTATATTTTTTCAATTTTGATATACCCAGTGACACTCGCGCTACCAAGACAAATCTAAAGACGTATAATTTATCAAAATCCGTTAATTCGTTTAGAAGTTACGAGGGAACAAAGAAACGGACATACATACATACATACATACAGGTCAAACACATAACCCTCCTTTTGGGCTTCGCCGCAGTCGGGTAAAAATGTAAACATGTAATGTGTACCTTTTGTGGCATAGTAACTTTATTCTAGGTCAGCAACCTGCGGCTCACGAGCCACATGCGGCTCTTTTAATGTGAAGCTGCGGCTCTTTAGTTCCATACGCAAATATTATTTATTTTATTAAAAAAAAAAAAAACACGAATTACTTCAGCACAGTTATAAAAAAAATAAATAATTTAATGACAGATTTCAGCTCCAACCAACAAAACCACTCTAGCATTCATAGTACATCCTCTCAACACAAATAGTAACAGAATCTACATTGAGCCATTTGGAGTTGATGCTGGATCTCTAGAAATGCAATTGATCGATTTAAAAAGTAAAGCTTTGTGGAGTGAAAAGGCAAGGTCCAGAAATGTATGTACGTAACGCAACAAAAGTGGCCAGGTATATAAGAAATGCCGCATCACTGTCAACAGGAACAGTGCCCGACAGGCTGGCAGCATTGCCACGTTGTATGCCGATGCTGATTCTTTGGCCAAAAAGTAGATTCATAATTTTTGGAAAAATTTGTGAGATATAAAAATTAAACCGTCTAAATACCGATGAATGTGTTAACAACGCTTTAATTATATACTTTTGGTCCAGATTGTAAGTGATAAGTACGTGCAAAAAATAAGAGAAACCAACCACAGCTAAATTTCAAATTGGCAATCTTGGAAACGAATTTGGAACGAGCAAAAAACTACAACTTTCTGTTTTACCGAGCGACTTCTTGGCAATTCAAAAGTGCGTTTAAAGTATTTAATGTTTTCTCTTTATTCATTCGAAAATACATCTTCATCATCATCGTCAATTCAGCCAAAATACGTCTACAGCTGTATAGAATCCTCCACAGATCCTAATCATCATCTGCCTAGCCTTTTCCCAACTATATTGGGGTCGGCTTCCAGTCTAATCGAATGCAGCTGAATACCAGTATTTTCAACGCGAAACTGGGTAAACGCAACGATGATGAGCTGCGAGTGGGGCAATTTGGAGTTGGATGCCGGAACCACCGGGGCCACCTACTGGCCAGTTTTATGGAGAAGGAAGGCCTCTTTATGATGAATTCCTTCTTCAGAAAACGTGAGCATAGAAAGTGGACCTGGCAGAGCCCGGATGGTGCAACTAAAAATGAGATTGACTTCATTATGTCGACGAAGAAGCAAGTATTCAATGATGTCTCTGTGATCAACGCGGTGAAAACCGGAAGTGATCACCGTATGGTAAGAGGCACATTGAACTTAAATATCAAGCTGGAAAGATCTCGACTGATGAAGTCTACGCTCCGCCCAGCACCGATCCAGATCCAAAACCCCGAGAGCTTTCAGCTCGAACTCCAGAATCGTTTCGAATGCCTAGGGAGCTCCGTGGACGATTATAACGATGGGTTCGTGGAAACTGTCCATACGGTCGGGTCTAAGATCTTCAAGACCCGCCGTACGAATTCAAAAAAGAAGCTCTCTGATCCTACTTTGCGGCTCATGAAGGAGAGGCGCGATATGATCCTGCAGTCTACGGATGATGCGCTAAATTACCGGCAACTCAATAGACGGATCTCTAAGGCCTTGAAAAGCGATCTTCGCCGTTTTAATACAGATCGTATTAAGGACGCGATAGATCGAAATAAAGGCTCCAAGGTCTTTGCTAGAGATCTGTCTATTGGGCAGAGCCAGCTTACGAGACTGAAGACCGATGATGGCAGGATTGTATCCGACAAACCTGAGCTGTTGAGAGAGATCGAGAGGTTCTATGGACAGTTATACACGTCAACAAATAACCCCGCTATGAATCTGGCAAACGACCCAAGAGCTAGATTGACCCGGCACTATACCGAAGACATCCCGGACGTCAGCCTGTACGAGATTAGGATGGCTCTGAAGCAGCTCAAAAACAACAAGGCACCGGGTGATGACGGAATTACGGCCGAGTTGCTGAAGGCTGGCGGAAAACCCGTCCTGAAGGCCCTTCAGAAGCTGTTTGGTTCCGTCATACTCGAGGGCAAAACACCACAGGCATGGAACAGGGGTGTGGTGATACTTTTCTTTAAGAAGGGCGATAATGCCCTCCTTAAGAATTATAGGCCCATCTCACTCCTGAGCCATGTCTACAAGCTGTTTTCGAGAGTCATCACGAACCGTCTCGCGCGCAGGTTTGACGACTTCCAGCCTCCCGAACAAGCCGGATTCCGTAAAGGCTTTAGCACCGTAGACCACATACATACGCTGCGACAGGTTATACAGAAGACCGAAGAGTATAACCTGCCTCTCTGCTTAGCGTTTGTGGACTACGAGAAAGCCTTTGATTCGATCGAGACATGGGCTGTGCTGCAGTCTCTTCAACGGTGCCAGATCGACTATCGGTACATCGAAGTGCTGAAGTGTCTGTACGAAAACGCCACTATGTCAGTCAGACTCCAGGATCAGGCCTCGAAACCTATCCTTCTGCAGCGAGGTGTGAGACAGGGAGACGTTATCTCTCCGAAACTGTTCACCGCTGCACTGGAGGATGTCTTCAAGGTTCTGGACTGGAAAGGGGCTGGCATCAACATCAATGGCGAGTACATAACTCACCTTCGGTTTGCCGACGATATCGTAGTCATGGCTGAGACTATGGAGGACCTCAGTACAATGCTCGATGACCTCAGTAGAGCCTCCGAAAGAGTGGGTCTTAAAATGAACATGGACAAAACGAAGGTCATGTCAAATGCCCATGTAACACCCACTCTCATAAAAATCGGAGACGCTACACTCGAAGCCGTGGACGAGTACGTTTACCTAGGACAAACCGTCCAGTTAGGTAAGTCTAACTTCGAGAAAGAGGTAAATCGACGAATCCGACTCGGCTGGGCAGCGTTCGGGAAGCTACGCAATATCTTCTCGTCCCACATACCGCAGTGTCTCAAGACGAAAGTCTTTGACCAGTGTGTGTTGCCAGTGATGACTTATGGAACGGAAACGTGGTCGCTCACAATGGGCCTTATAAGAAGGCTAAAAGTCACCCAAAGGGCAATGGAGAGGGCTATGCTTGGAGTTTCCCTGCGTGATCGAATCAGGAATGAGGAGATCCGCAGGAGAACCAAGGTAACCGACATAGCCCGAAGAATTGCCAAACTTAAGTGGCAGTGGGCAGGGCACATTGCTCGCAGAACAGATGGCCGATGGGGCCGAAAGGTTCTGGAGTGGCGACCGCGTACCGGAAGACGTAGCGTTGGAAGGCCTCCCACACGGTGGACCGATGACCTTGTGAAGGCCGCAGGAACCCGTTGGATGCGGGAAGCACAGGACCGGTCGAAGTGGAGGTGCTTGGGGGAGGCCTATGTCCAGCAGTGGACGTCTTTCGGCTGAAATGATGACCAGTATTTTACATGGAGCGACTGCCTATCTGACCTTCACAACCCAGTTACGACTAGGTGTCAGACTTTCGGGCTTCCGACTACCCGCAACGACTGTCAAAGATCCACGAATGACAGCCGGGACCAACGGCTTAACGTGCTTTCCGAGGCACGGAGGGGTCACGCTATGTAAAGATGGTCACCCATTCACAGACCAACTGCAGCAAGCGTAGCTTAACCTGATCGATCGACCTGTGCGGCTGTTATTATTTAGCCACGGGCCCTTCCCCACGGATCCTAATCAAAGCAATTAAATGAATGCTTATAACAGCACAATCAGCCTTTCATGTTCCCACAGCTGGGACACTGGCCTCCTCTCTGTGAGAGGACGTGGGCCGTAATCCACGACGCGGGCCCAGTCAGCGGCGGCCCTCCAATTTTGCCACGGCGCCACGTTAAGATTTTACTCTATGTACCATGTTCCTATGATATATGCATATGCAGTTGCTTGCTTGTTTTAGCTTGCTTGTGGATGATCGGCTTTATAGTAAGTTAATATCATCAATTACTGGTGCAGGGTGGACTGTCCACCGAAAATCAACCGAAATGCGACCACCAGGTGGTCGCATTTCGGTTGGTTTCAGCTCCCATGACGGCGCACGGTGTGTTAGAAAGCCCGATTTTGTTGCATGCCCTTTTTATTACAGAAATCGATAGTATTTATCATTTTAAGCACTACAGTCAAAGTCCGGCATCGATACGACTTGTAGATGTTTTTTTAAAAAATCTCAAAGTTGCTGTATAACCGGGTCATGAAAATAATAAAAAAAATTATTTAAAAAAAACCAGCCTACATATTTAAATTTCCATTATAATTACTAATCAAACTTATAATACCTAACTATCTGACAAGTTTTCGTGTCTGTATTGCAAATAGATCGCGAAATATTAATATTTTTATGTTTTTTACTTTTTATTTAATTTCTTGGCAATAATGCGGTATTAGATGGAGATATTTGACCAGACGATTGTCAACATGTATGTCTATCGACATTATTAAAACCACAATCTAATTCAGCGTTATTTAGAAGTTATGAGAATTTTTCTATTTTAGCCAGGGTTGTCACATTCGAAAATGTCAAGTTTTATCCGGGTTGTAAAAACTAAAAATAGTTACAAAAAACTGAAAAATTATAAATCTTGGTTTTCATTTTGAATAATTAAAGTATCTTCATCATGTTCAGTGAATGACGAATAATCATCCACTAGAACATTTTTCGCATTAACTGGTTTTAGCAAACTTAAAGCTTCTGCTGGTAATGGGATCCTCTTTGCACTTTTATTTCTGTCCTTTAAATGCAAGTCAGAAATGACTGGGTCAGAGGAAATAAGCGCTCTGTGGAACAGGTCGAACATTGTAGCTTCACGACTAACTTTTCGGGAATGATACTCCCTATCAAACCAAAAAACTCAAAATTATAAAAAATATTTAATTTAAAATTCTGGTTAAAGTACAAAAAAATCCGGATATAACTGAAAATTCTCATAACTTCTAAATAACGCTGAATTAGATTGTGGTTTTAATAATGTCGATAGACATACATGTTGACAATCGTCTGGTCAAATATCTCCATCTAATACCGTATTATTGCCAAGAAATTAAATAAAAAGTAAAAAATATAAAAATATTAATATTTCGCGATCTATTTGCAATACAGACACGAAAACTTGTCAGATAGTTAGGTATTATAAGTTTGATTAGTAATTATAATGGAAATTTAAATATGTAGGCTGGTTTTTTTTATATAATTTTTTTTATTATTTTCATGGCCCGGTTATACAGCAACTTTGAGATTTTTTAAAAAAATATCTACAAGTCGTATCGATGCCGGACTTTGACTGTAGTGCTTAAAATGATAAATACTATCGATTTCTGTAATAAAAAGGGCATGCAACCAAATCGGGCTTTCTAACACACCGTGCGGCGCCCCGTGCTCTCGACCGCTCGCACCACCCAAGGGCCGCTATTTAGCCCAGTGGGGGTTCATAGATGTCACATGTCTTTGAAGTTTTCATTCTAAGACACCGGTTTCCTCACGATGTTTTCCTTCACCGTTTTGAGAGCAGTGGTGATGAAATTGTTTTACACAAAGTGAACCGCCTTTCTGGGTTTGATACAACTCGCCAATTAATGCAATAAAACAGGTAATTATGTTAACTTTGACATTGGAGACTCTACATTTCATATCAAATTCCAAGAACACGTGTTAACTAGTCGTGTCTTAGCTAGAATTAATTACTGTTTATAATTAATCCCTCAGGGTGTAGAATAATTTGGATTTTGTAATCTTGTGTAACTAAGACCTGGTAAATCTTAGATTATGCTGTTAGATTTTGAATATTATTTACAAGTTTAAATTACCCCTACCTGGGACCTAGCTGTGGTATCGGCCCGGACTTTCGAGTTGTTGGGCGTGAGTTCGAATCCAGGCAGACCCTTTGTGCGTTCAATTTAATTTCTACTGCTCTCAAAACGGTGAAGGAAAATATCCTGAGGAAACTGGTATGTTCTAGAACCACAAAATTCGAAGACATGTGACATCTACCAACCCGCACTGGGCCCGCGTGGTGGATTATGTCCCACTGCCTCTCACAGAGGGGATGCCTGTGTCCCAGTAGTGGCAACATTTATTGGCAATGGGCCTTATTAGAACGCTTTAATGGCTTAAAGTTTCCCTACGTTATCGAATCGAAAATGAAGAAATTCCCAGGAGAACCAAGGTAACTGACATAGCCCGAAGAATTGCCAAACTTAAGAAGCGCCAGGGAAGCTCGCGAAATTCAATTTTTTTTACGTTTTTGGCAATCTGTCGATCAGTGTTAAGTTGTACGTTGATTGAAATATAATTCGCGGCCGTAACAAATATGTATTTACAGAATTATAATCATTAAAGTCATCAGCACAACTCTCTAAGACCAAGTAATCCCCAAGAATGACTATTTCATGAAATCTTGACATTTGGGGATTATACTAACTTAACAAGTTGTATTACTGATTGTAATGATTATAATTCTGTAAATACATCGTCGTTTCAGCCGATAGACGTCCACTGCTGGACATAGGCCTCCCCTAATTTGGAGGGGGGGGGGGGGGGGGTTTGCCATAATCGCCACGCTTGGCAGGCGGGTTGGCGATCGCAGTATGGTATGATGGTGGAATAAATAGAGAACGCTGCTGCCCATTCTCCGGTAAGACCCTTAGTCGCCTTTTACGACACCCACGGGAAGTAAGGGGTGGTGCAATTCTTTAAGTCCGGCACCACACAGACAAGTAAATACATATTTGTTACGAATCATATTTTAATCAACGTACAACTTATACTGACCAGCAAATTGCAAAAAACGTAAGAAAATTTGAATTACGCGGGCTACCTTAGCGTTTCTCCCTTAAGTGGCAGTAGGCAGGGCATATTGCTCGCAGAAGTACTCTTATAACATAATTAAAATTACGTGATCGTCCACGGAGCTAAAACAAAGAGCTATGACGCGAAGATTGCGTCACCACTACTCAGCGAAGCATGCTGCGTACAACGATGAAGGCTACACGTGCTTTTGCGCAACACTCGCACGTAAATACGGAAATAATATTGATTTTAATGTCAATTGAAAATCCAGTTTTTTTCTTTCTTGAAACGTAGTCATAATTTTTCTACCGTTATCGTAACTTTGCCTGTGTGGTGCCGGACTTGCCTGTGTGGTGCCGGACTTAAAGAATAGCACCACCCCATACTTCCCGTGGGTGTCGTAAAAGGCGACCGGAGACTGGGCAGCAGCGTTCTCTATGCATTACACCATCATACCATCCCGCCTGCCAAGCGAAAGTACTGCGACTACGATGTCACTTGTCTTTGAATGGCTGCGCTTCTACGGGCTTAGGCAAGTGCCCTTTATCGGGTTTTATCGACTTTACAAT
The DNA here is from genome assembly GCA_916614155.1 of Mesoligia furuncula. Lineage (NCBI taxonomy): Eukaryota > Metazoa > Arthropoda > Insecta > Lepidoptera > Noctuidae > Mesoligia > Mesoligia furuncula. The sequence goes on along the minus strand of OU744820.1, from coordinate 11,461,950 downwards.
ATTACACGGCTCAACCAAATTGATTGAAAGAAATTGCTGATATGTAATGGCTCCTTCAATTCGGTTAATTTAAACATTTCAATTTGGATTCTTTATCAAAATGAAGGCTTAAGTGTTTAAGTAATTGCTGTGATGGCTGAAACTACATATTTATATCATCATTCTCCTACCTTTATCCTAATTTATTTGTACTCGGCGCTAAGTCCTTCTCTTCCACACTTCTCTATTAGTCGTCATCTCGGTAGTCACCCCCTTTCTAACCATATCATCATTCACACAGTCCATCCATCGTTTCTTTGGTCTTCCCCTACTCTTGTAGCCATCGACATCCATACTCAAAACTCTCCTCACGACATTATCCTCATCCTCCGTAACACACGCCCATACCATGAGAACCGATTTCCCAGTTACCGGTGCCACTTTCAGACTTCCTCTTATGTACTCATTTCTCATTCTATCCATTCGTGTAACACCACACATCACTCTTAGCATTCTCATCTCAGCTGCCCCCCTTTCTAACTATATCATTTTTCACACGTCGTCCTAGAAATAATATAGTTATAGCAGATATGGAATGGATTCCTTTAATTTGGTTGCTTTATCCAGATTGTATTTTTATTTATTTATTGCTGTATAGGTGGAAATTATTGCGATTTGGAAGTCATTTAGTTTTGTGAAGCGTCTACGGATTTGTACACGTGCATTTTATCGAGAGTTTTGCTGTAGTCATCATAAGTTAGATGCGCAATTGTGACCTCTAACATGAATATCATCTAAGTAGGTTTATTTGAGCACCCGCTGCCTCTGCGTACTCTGGTGTCATCAATACCACTGTTCACTTTAAAATTAAGCATAACTTCACGATATTATTCCTCGAAGGGATATAATATATCATCGGCTTATTACAAGAACACATTAACTGCAAAAAATCACTAAATACGTTTTTATCCATAGTGGACTTCTTTTGACACAGTCATGTAGAATGTGTCAAAAGAAGTCCAGAAGTGTCAAGAAAAGGCAAAAACATATTAGACAAATCGAAAACATTAAATTTTTCGTTACCGTAATTGTATTTAGGATAATATGGGCAAATCAACATAACCACTAACTAAATCGAACAAAAATACCGTTTATCTCAGAATAGTGAATATGTCACATAATGACTTCTTGCAACAATCTCACGATATAGAGGTGTACCTACATATTATAGACAGTCTAGTGCACCCACATTTTAATTTTTTTTAATTTTAATTTTTATGTTCTTCTACCTCCAACATGATTGTAGCGTATGCCTGTCTGGTTTACCTTTCATACCTCTTCTCGCATTTTTGCCTCTCGTACTTTTATTCCACATACTTTATCTTTCTTACATTCATCCTTATTCATGTCTGTTATGGGTGGCATTTCCCAGCTGTCATCTTCTCTTACTGACTAACTATTATTATTTTACAACGCAAAAAGAACAGAGACGGTTTTTTTTCTTTTATTTTTCTTCGTCATTTAATATTACTTATACATTTGTACCTACTCTACATTTACGTCTAATGTACATGTTATTCCTTATAAGGTTGGGAGATAAAGGTTAAAGGCAAAATAAATGTATTTAACGGACCAACGGTTATAATACAAAGGAGCGAGGAAACACACGCGATGACCGCCATTGCTCAACTAATATTAATGAATGAAGTAACGTAAGAATGCTTAGTCGTCGAACAAGCACGGCAAAAAGTAATTTAAAAAATTAAATCGACTTCAAATAGAAATTAACTCAAAATTATGAAATAACTTAAATTTCGGAAGTAGGTGTAGGTGATCTGTCTTTAGTTTTAGTTTTTTGCCACATACATACATACATACATACGTCTATAAAATTTTGTATATTTGTTTGGAAGCCCTAATAGATTGTCATATGTGAATATAATGCAATTCCAATAATATTACATACATACGTGTCGAATTGATAACCTCCTATTTTTTTGAAGTCGGCAAAAATAAAAAATTAATCGTACAAAATTTCCAGCCCCACTTTTCTTCGCGCTGCGACAAAGCCTCACAAGTTTCCTTACTTAGCATGCAACTGTGTGTGTATGACGTCACGTAGTCACTTCCAACACGAGTGGCGCTTGTTGACAGTGTTCTTTGTGTAGTTAAGTCCATGCACGAGATTAACTGGCGCAGTGCAGCTGGACAAAGTGGACGATAACGGTGGGTCTGATAATAGAGGTTCTTGGCGATGTCGCAACGTAATTACGAAAGGCTCGCTCTATTATCATAACGCTTGTTTTCCGCAGAGGGTTAGACTCAGGTGTACTTATACAACATTATTTTTACTATATGCGAAACCCGAAACACGTGTCTAGTATTTTTATGTAAAGAATCTATGTACAAAATTTCAAAAGTGTATCATGAAAAATCACAAAGTTATAAGCTTGTTAAGTTACCTGTTTGTCCGTACAAAAACATGCTCACCCGCGCCGCTCGCGCCGCGCCGTCTTGCGCTCATTGATAATAATACCTAGGTACCTAACCGTTCTGCGCGGAGATTGGATAACCTAGTCCAATCTCCGCGCCGAACGCTCGGTCGGTGTCCAACTTTTAACCTTTTTTAGAATAGAATAGAATAGAATAATTTATTTGTAAAACATAGGTAATTTCATACAAAGATCTTAAGAATTAGTTGTGCGCTTTGCTTTGCCAATATTGACATACAAATGATTGATGTGATTATAAGACAATTAAATAAGTGGGTAGGTACCTACTATTAAATTACAATCATAAATTTATTACAATATAATGTTAGAAGTATTTCAGTAAGTACCTAATTGTATTAACGCATGCATATAAATTAAATGTCATTACAGTTCATAGTCAATTTCATTTCATGTCAAAATTTAATGTCAATTCAATTCAAAATATTAGTATTGATGTAAAGTATTAAAATTTATGTCAGCATTTTATATAATCAGAGAGATTCGTCATTAAAAAAATCATCTAGAGTATAATAACACCTTTCGAGCAGTAACCCGTTAAGTGTTTTTTTAAACTTCTGCAGTGGCATACATTTTATTTCATCGGGTATTTTATTATATACTCGTGGAGCAACACCAAAGAAACTTTTCTTCATTAAAGAAGTTTTACATTTCACAAGGCATAATTCATGTATATATTGAGCACGCATTGGTGTTTTCTTTACTGCACATAGTTTTTTGAACAAATGCGGATTCATTTTTACAAATAATGCAGTTTCCAGGATGTATAACGCTGGTAGAGGTAATATTTTTAAGTTTTTAAAATATGGAATGCAACTATCTGTTGTTTTTAAACCACACATTGAACGTAAACATCTTTTCTGCATCCTGAAAACACGTTCCCGATCCGTTGACTGCCCCCAAAAAATAACACCATACCGCAGAACTGAGGCGACTAGTCCATGATAGGCCGTTAACAGTGTATCAATATTTACTTTCTTTGAGAGTTGGGATAACAAATATGCTGATTTACTTAATCGTTTGCAAATTTCCTCTAAATGAGGTTTCCAAGTTAATTTATCATCTATAGTTATTCCTAAAAATTTCGCAATACTAGTTTCCTCTATTCCAGAATCCTTATAAGCAACATTAACTAGCGGTTTCTCAAGCCGCTGGTGAAAGTGCATAATTTTAGTTTTATTTAGATTAATAACGAGATTATTATCATTAAGCCAATTGATTATTTTATATAGAGAATTATTAATGTCATTTTGATAATTGTTTGGATTATTACATTCTATTATAGCCGTGCTGTCATCTGCAAAGAGTACCATTTTTTGTCCTGTGGATTTTGCGAGGTCATTTATATATATCAAGAACAAGGGCGGGCCCAGAACGCTGCCTTGGGGTACGCCAAATTTTATGTACCTTGCTTCAGAGGTATATGTAGTTTCTAATTTAGTTATAGGGCATATTCTAGAGATTTCCGTACATTGTAATCTATCACTTAGGTATGATTCTATAAGTTTCAGGATATTCCCTCTAATACCATAACCGTGTAATTTTTGCAGTAATATTTTATGATCTACGAAGTCGAACGCCTTTGTCATGTCTGTATAAATCGCACAAACATGTTTTTTTTTATCGACAGCTGCCATGACACTAGATAGTAGGTCAAAAAGTGCCATATTAATATTGACATTTTTTCTGAACCCTTTTTGCTCATTGCAAAATAAATTAAATTTTTCAAAATAAGCATATACAGAATTATAAATTATTTTCTCAATTATTTTTGAAAAAACCAGAATCTTTGCAATCGGTCTATAATTTTTAACATCATCTCTGTTGTTTCTTTTAAAAATGGGCTTAATAATTACTTTCTTTAAACTATTTGGAAATATACCATCAGCAATACATAGATTTATTACATGCGATAGTGGTGGTGCTATAATTTCCTTGACATATTTTATCACTTTAGTCGATATGCCGTCGTATCCTGTCGTATTCGTGTTCTTAAGGCTGTTAATTATTTTAATTATGTCATCATCTACAACAGGCAACATAAATAATGACTGCGACGTCAGATTTTCACTAGACAGTTTTTTTGCCGAGGTACAATTCGTTTGTAGATTATTTTCAACAGCCTCAATAAAATATTTATTAAACTCGTTAGCTATATCCATGGGGTGCGTTAAAATTACATTCTCCTTTGCTAAGGATAATATTGGTTCTTGGGGCAAACAAAATTTTGATTTATTTATTACTTGCCAGGCTGCTTTTGACTTGTTTTGTGAATCATTTATAAAATGGTTATTTTGGGCTTTCTGGGTTAGTTTTATTATTTTCCTATAAAGTGTAGAATATTTTTTGAAAACAATTTTATTTTTTGAGTTAGGATTAAGTCTGTATGCCCAGAGTAACTTTCTCTGTTTTTGACTACATAATTTAATTCCACGAGATAACCATTTAAATATTTTTTTTTACAAAATATAAAAGCATGCGGAATATCCGTCGCGTAATTTTCGGGAGGTGTGTCCCGTCTACCGCGGGAGATGTGAAGTATTTTTTTTACAGGAACACCTTCATAAAGGGTACATAATTATAAGTGGTACTTATTGAATTGATAACGGTCTCTCCGACCTTGTCCACATTTCCTCTTAAAGGCCTACGAAATCCCTCTAACATTAAACATCGTCTTGTTTTAGTGATGGCAGCAGCGCCGGCAGTCCAAAAGAGGCATGCGTGGCGGCTTCCCCTCCACCTGCGCCTGCGCCGGTGAAACGCGACGTGCGCCACCACCACCCGCATCAACAGCACGTGCCGCATCAGCCGCACCCGCAGCATGGCCCGCACGGCCCGCATCAGCAGCATATGCACCACGAGCAGCATTCTAGGCCGCTTAGTATAGGTGAGTTTCTCACCTGACTATAGATGGGCAATCCACCCGGGCTTAAACCCGGTGGTTTGATAAACACCCGTAAACACCCAATTTTCTGTAAACATCCAATTTTCTGTAAACACCCAATTTTCTGTAAACACCCAATTTTCTGTAAACACCCAATTTTCTGTAAACACCCAATTTTCTGTAAACACCCAATTTTCTGTAAACACCCAATTTTCTGTAAACACCCAATTTTTTGGGTGTTTACGGGTGTTTATCGGGTGTTTATCCAAAGCACCGGGTTTAAACCCGGTGTATTGCCCATCTATACACCTGACTGAACATAAAACCGAACGCGCAGTGGTAGACCACGAAATTCAAACATTCTTACGTTTTTTTTGCAATTTGTAGGTCTGTCAGTGTCAGCTTTTCCCAACTAGGGGTCGGCTTCCAGTCTGACCGGTTGCTGAATACCAGTATTTTACATGGAGCGACTGCCTATCTGACCTCCACAACCCAGTTACTGTGTAATACGATACCCCTTGGTAAGACTGGTTGTCAGATTTGCGGGCTTCTGACTACCCGTAACGACTGTCAAAGATCCACGAATGACAGCCGGGACCAACGGCTTAACGTGCTTTCCGAGGCAGGCGGGGACCCGCCAGGGTCGCGGGTTGTTCGAAAGAGATACCGTGGCCCCTGGCACAGGCAACTGAAGGAACACGGGTGGGTTTTAGTCAGTAAGAGTCTGACACTCCCTTCCGCTCCGCCCAGAGCGGGAGGGGTCATTTGATGATTTCCCACCCAAAAAAAAAAAAAAAAGGCGGGGTCCATAAGCACTCTTCCATATGAAATTTGTTCTTATGGAACAAATCTAACTTAGAAAGATGTCTTAATGATTCTAATGACTATAATTCTTTAAATACGTACCTGTTATAGTCGCGAATCATATTTTGATCAAGATACAGCCTGACACTGACCTGATAATTGCAAAAAACGTAAGAAAAATTGAATTTCGCGGGCTACAACTGCGCATTCACGTAAATGGGTTATTTAAGTAGGATATTATAGATAGAGTTTTAAAATGGGCGTCGCGGCGGAACAGCTAAGCATAACGTTTGTGTGTTTGAGGTTTCATATCAGGAATGTTTTGTTTCGGTATCGACATCACCATCATATGCACAGATATAGATAGACCTAGATGACGCAAGTATCATGATCTGTATGACTACCTACTATGACGTCACAAGCACTATTTAGTGACGGGAAAATCAAATCGATTTAAAGACGCCACCGCGTGCGGCACCCGTCTCTCCCCACCCCCGGGGCGCTAGCGCTCACGCTCACCCAGCCAGCAGTACGCAGGACGACTGAGCGCAAAAGTGGCGGCTTACGATTTTTGTACGTAAGCTGGTGCGATTTTTGGTACGCGAAGTAGTTGCTCTTGCGTTATCTAGGCGTATCTATATATCTGTGATCATATGCATGTCCGGGCAACCTCCTAAATTTGCCTGTTAGAGACCGAAGAAGGCTTTATTTTCTAAATGGTACCTCAAAAAGGAAAAACGGAACCCCTATAGGATCACTTTGTTTTCCGTCCGTCTGTCTGTCTGTCTGTCAAGAACTCAAGACCCTTTATTTCGGGAACGCGTGGAGGTATCGAGTTGAAATCAAACACCTAAGTTAATGTAAAAAAAAGATACGGCCGTTTTTACCGCAAAAAACGTGTATTTCGACACGCTCAATGGAATCAAAATTTATAGGGTACTTCCCGTTGACCTAAGTAAAGGAAAAAATCCGAAAACCGTAAATTTGTAGGTATACATTAAAAAAAAAAAAACCCGTGACAACTACATATTTACATACCTACAAAGTACGGAACCCTCGGTGCGCGAGTCCGACTCGCACTTGACCGGTTTTTTCAGGAATTAAAAGAAAATAGTCAGGGCCATAATACACGAAGACATTGGCTTTTGGTGGGGAAATACAATTGATGCCCTCTGGATTCACGCGCCTTCCTGAACAAAAGTAATCAGGGGCTTTTCAAGTATTACGTAAGCACTACAGGGGGCGGGGGTCTTTGCTTTGCTTATTTTTGATGACATGGGGGATGGGGGTTCTGGATGGTGATTACGTCAGCAGTATTGATTTTTTTACTTTTTCGAATTTTCTACAAAATTTAGTCGATTTTGGATTGAACACATATGGCAACACTACTTGTCTTCAGGGTTCGAAATTATCAAGATAATTAAGCTTTCTGATAATTATCCGATAATTATCTGATAATTATCCGATAATTATCGGATAATTATCACCTGTGTTAGAAATTCATTTGTTGTAAGTATTGTTTCATAACAAATACATTATAATTTGGGCAATTCTCACAGAAAAAAAAATAGTATTCATTTAATATCCAACACAAAGTACCATTAATTATAGGCAGATTGAGTAAAAATCAGTGTCCGTCAGATTCGACATTATAATTAAATTAAATTGAATGAAGTAAAGCCAAAGGAATATCTTCGTCTGATGATGATTCTATTTCCATTGGCTTTCCGATACACGCAAGTGCAGAAATGTTCATTCGAATACAGTTCACTTTCACGAGTGCATTTTTTGTTATTATCAATCGATAATTATCCATATGTTATTATCACGATAATTATCATGATAATTATCATGATAATTATCATTGATAATTATCCTTTCGAACCCTGCTTGTCTTTGCTTGAAAACGAAACGAGGGGTTCTACAGGGACTTATAACTGCTGTTCATGAATCAATAAAGAAACTAGAACACATTGAAAAATGCATGTACCAATGTTTACGTAAGCATGGCAGGGGGGGAGGGTAAGAGCTTTGCTTACTTTTGATGACGATGGGGAGGTAGGGGGTTAATAATTGCAAGAAATCTGCTTACGTAACACTTGAACGGCCCCTCATCAATTTTCCTACATTCGGTTTCACCCGCGTAAATGTCAAATATAAATAATCTCAATCAAGAATATCGGGATAAAAAGTAGCCTATATGTTAATCCAGGGTGTCAGCTAACTCCATACAAAATTTTATAAAAATTAGTTCTGCCGTTTGAGCGTGAAGAAGTAACAAACATATAAACACACACACTCACAAACTTTCGCCTTGTGAAGGCCAAAAATCCGTTATGTTAATTTATCCTGGACCACTGTCTGACTTGTATACCGTTTGTCTCCAAGGCGGTGGAGCAGGCGGGTCACGACGCCCTGAGCGTCGTGCCGCCGGTCCATCCGAGCGACGCCGCACAGGTACGGATCGTAAACTATGGCCCATAACGTACAATGATATTAATTTAGATTTATACTAAGCTTCACTGAGCACCTCGATAATGCGGACCTAAGAGCTGATCCTTCAGACAGTCGGTTTGCGTAGTGAGTGTGCATATAGACGAGTGCCCCGCGTCAACGGCAGATGCAACTGTCGACTGCTGTCGTCGACAACGTGGCGCTCGTGTATTTGAGTGCGGTGATCATCATGAGCGATATGTTGTCGACGGCAGACACTCGTCGACAGCTGCAGTCGTCTCGCCGTTGAGGCGTGACGCTTCTTTGTATGAGCACTCACTGTGTTATATGGGGAAACACGTGAGTAAACATGCTGATAATTTATTTTCAACATTATGATCAATGTTTTGACGTGTATGTTTGTGTCATTTCACAGAGATGCGCGTCAGTCCAGGAGGCGCTGGGACTTCAGCTGAGCCGCCGCATATGATGCATCATCATCACATGGTAGGATATCTTCTCGTAGACACAACTTTGAGAAAGAATCTGACACATCAATGACAGCTAGTACTTTTCACTTCTGTTTTAACGGTGAAATTCGCCCTAAATAAACATATTTAAAACCAGATCATAGTCATGTCAGGATTCGACAGTTTCCTATCAACTATTATTGATAATAAATATTTTCCTTTGTTCAGGACACGAACCCCCTCGAGGGTTCAGTGGAGTCCATAGTTAGCGGCGCTGGTTCTTCAGACGGTGAGCTGTCTTCGAAAGCAGGAGACAGCCCCAGCAGGAAACGGAGGCGTATATCCAGGCATTTGTCTTCAGGTAAGAATACCAGTCAAACAAAATCGTCATGTCTTTGAACTCTTGAACCAAGCATTCTAAGAGATACAAATGTGACGATCCACTAACGTGCAGTGAACCCGCGTGGTGGACTATGGCCCACTCCCTCTCACAAAGAGCAGGGCGCAGTCCCAGCAGTGTCACAAAGAGCAGGGCGCAGTCCCAGCAGTGTCACAAAGAGCAGGACGCAGTCCCAGCATTGTCACATAGACCAGGGCGCAGTCCCAGCAGTCTCACAAAGAGCAGGCAGTCCCAGCAGTGTCACAAAGACGAGTTTTGTTCGTTTGGTTTAACGCGCTAATCTCAGGAACTACTGGTTCGAATTGAACACATTTTTTGTGTTGGATAGTCCATTTATCGAGGAAGGCTATAGGCTAATATATCATCACGCTACGACTAATAGGAGCGGAGCATCAATGAAAAATGTTGCAAAAACGGGAAAAATTATTCCTTTAGAGAGCTTCCATTGGGTACGCTCCGTAAACGGTTAAAGTTACGCAAAAATCATGTATGACGGAATTGTTACCTATCAGAATACCAGCGCTGTGTCATTTATTTTTTAAATGTCGCAGCATCATGCTGAGATAGGAGCCTTTTGGCCGCTTGTATACGTCCGTTTTTCGTCCGGTGTCCGTTGCGCCGAGGGGACGCGGCCTTGCATCCGGCGTAACTTTTTCGCCGGACCTGTGTCCGATGCATGTGCACATATTCATTATAAACCATACACCACCGCGAATCCGGCGAAAAAAAACGGTCCGTTGTCCGGTGAAAAAAACGGACGTATACAAGCGGGCTTTGGCCTCGTTTAGTCCTTTCTGTTTCATTTGTTACTTTTTTTTTACATAACTTGGATATTTGTTTAGTTTGTGATCTTTCTGTACGAGTCGCAATAAATACGTTTTCTTTCTTTCTTTCTTTCCCCTAAATAATCCGTCCAGCACACTCACTCACAAACCTTCGGTTTTTTAATATGACTGATGAATGATTTTTTAGGGTCCCGTACCCAAAGGGTAAAAACGGGACCTTATTACTAAGACTTCGCTGTCTGTCCGTCCGTCTGTCTGTCACCAGGCTGTATCTCAAGAACCGCGATAGCTAGACAGTTGAAATTTTCACAAATTATGTATTTCTGTTGCCGTTATAACAGCAAATACTAAAAACAAAATAAAATAAATATTTAAGGGGGGCTCCCATACAACAAACGCGATTTTTTTTGCCCTTTTTTTGCTCGATATCAAAAATGGCAACAAGTAGGCACTTGAAATATTCGCAAAATACTCAGTTGTATTTTTACTTTAATAATAAATAATAAAATTAAAATAAAATAAATATTTAAGGGGGGCTCCCATACATCAAACATGTTTTTTTCGGCGTTTTTGCCTTGTGGTACGGAACCCTTGGTGTGCGAGTCCGACTCGCTCTTGCCCGGTTTTTTTTAAATTTCATCTCACAGATCGGAAGCTTTGGTCCTTGAGCTCCTTCATGGAAACTCCACTGCATCCATCACAGGTTCCCTTATCAGCAGAATATCAATCCATGATGTCTAATGTATATTGTTTGTAATTACAGGGGAGAGTAATGTGTCAGTGTCGGCGCCCGCAGTCGAGCGTCGCACGCCACGACATCACTATCAGCCGCCGTAAGTATTATTAAAAAAAGTTTAAGCTGTTTAGTAATATGTGGTTTAAAGTAAGGGGGAAGCGCTAAGGTAGCCCGCGAAATTCAAATTTTCTTAAATTTTTTGCAATTTGCTGGTCAGTTGATTAAAATATGATTCGCGGTCGTAACAAATATGTATTTACAGAATTATAATCATTACAATTCAGTAATACAACTTGTTAAATTAATATAATCCCCAAATGTCAAGATTTCATGAAATAGTCATTCTTGGGGATTACTTGGTCTTTAGAGAGTTGTGTTGATGACTTTAAAGATTATAATTCTGCAAATACATATTTGTTACGGCCGCGAATCATTTTACAGAATTATAATCATTACAATCAGTAATACAACTTGTTAAGTTAGTACAATCGCCAAATGTCAAGATTTCATGAAATAGTCATTCTTGGGGATTACTTGGTCTTAGAGAGTTGTGTTGATGACTTTAAAGATTATAATTCTGCAAATAGATATTTGTTACGGCCGCGAATCATATTTTAATCAACGTACTTACAACTTAATACTTTCGCCTTAAATAACTGACTGAACCACCATCATCTGCTAGCCTTTTCCCAACTATGTTGGGGTCGGCTTCCAGTCTATATTTTTCATGGAGCGACTGCCTATCTTGACCTCCACAACCCATTTACTGGGTAATATGATACCCCTCGGTAAGACTGGTTGTCAGACTTTCGGGCTCCTGACTACCCGTAACGACTGTCAAAGATCCACGAATGACAGCCGGGACCAACGGCTTAACGTGCTTTCCGAGGCAGGGAGGGGTCTTTATCTTGATGTCGTCGTCGTTTCAGCCGATAGACGTCCACTGCTGGACATAGGCCTCCCCCAATTTTGGGACGGTTTGCCATAATCGCCACGCTTGGCAGGCGGGTTGGCGATCTTGATGTACTATTTTATTTTTTAAGTGAAAACTTCTTTAAACGTGTTGGGCATGGGAAAAAACCATTGAACTCGCGCCACTGTTACCGTAAGCGACACCGCGAGTGTTTTGTTTATAAGACGATTAAAAAAATACCCGTTTCGGATGTGTTCGGCTGTCCTCGGGATGTACTCGGTTTTAATGTATATCCGATACGTCAGTGAGTGATGGCAAAGTATTCTGTTTGTGTTTTGTTTTCACTTCTGTCGGTCTTTTAGCCTAGACTGTCTCACTACTAGGCAAATGCCTCCCCAAGTCCTTCCAAGAACTAGTTTTCTCTTTTTTTTTTCTACAAATATTAGACACAAGGTGGTCCGACGACCTTGTGAAGGCCGTGGGAACCCGTTGGATGCGAGAAACAGAGAACCGGTCGAAATGGAGGTGCTTGGGGGAGGCCTATGTCCAGCAGTGCCAGTTGCCTGGTCTACATGAACACGAATGGGACGTACGACGTCGGGATGGCGCCATTTCACCCGTCCTTGACCAAGAGCTGGCAGTGGTCGAACCTCTGTGCGGTTTGTGTTTTCACGTTGAGGTTGTAGAAGGGAGACGGAAAATTAAAAGTGGGTAGTTCTCACATTTCAGATTATACAAGAATCCATTATATATTTGTTAATAAAGTACTTCTTTCTTTTCAATGGACGTCTTTCGGCTGAAATGATGATGATGATGATTTTCTTGCATACAAACCTTGTCCTGGCAATAATACCGAACACAACAAAAAAAGAATTATGCACTAATATGAATCATGCATTATGAATTATTAAAAGAATTATTATTTTTGTGCAGTCGTTCGGAAGTTATGCGCGTACAGACATTTCGGCGATTCATTTTTATAAATATATATCATCATCATCATCATTTCAGCCGAAAGACGTCCACTGTTGGACATAGGCCTCCCCCAAAATGGGGGGGTTTGCCATAATCGCCACGCTTGGCAGGCGGGTTGGCGATCGCAGTATGGTATGGTGGAGGAATGCATAGAGAACGCTGCTGCCCATTCTCCGGTACGCCCCTTAGTCGCCTTTTACGACACCCACGGGAAGTATGAGGTGGTGCTATTCTTTAAGATGATGATTATAACATAAAAATGTTTCTCCACAGACGGCGGGTGCGCTACGTGAACAACGGCGCGGGCACGTGGACAGAGCGCCACCTCGACCCTCACACCCACCCGGCGCATCCTACCCACCCCGCGCACCCCGCGCACCCCGCTCACCCCGCGCACCCTGCGCACCCCGCGCACCACACGCACCACACGCATCATGCGCATCCGCATCATACGCCGCTCTTGTTGGATATTAACCAGGTAACGATTGAAGTCACAAATCAATGTATTTATTTGCTCATCATCATCTGCCTAGGCTTTTCCCAACTATGTTGGGGTCGGCTTCCAGCCTAACCGGATGCAGCTGAATACCAGTATTTTATATGGAGCGACTACCTATCTGACCTCCACAACCCAGTTACTGGGTAATACGATACCCCTTGGTAAGACTGGTTGTCAGACTTCTGTCAAAGATCCACGAATGACGGCCGGGACCAACAGCTTAACGTGCTTTCCGAGACACGGAGGGGTCACGGTATGGAAAGATGGTCATCCATCCACAGACCAACGGCGGTAAGCGTGGCTTAACCTGATCGATCGACCTGTGCGGCTGTTATTATTTAGCCACGGGTCAAATAATATGTAAATTTATTTTTCTTTCATTATTGGTACTCTAACAGATAATTATGTACCTTTATAGGTATTATTAATAAAGGGGTAATGCCAAAGAGTTTTCTGCAGGCTTTGTCAGTAATTCCGTACTGTTATCTGTCCACTATACCGTTCTTCATCTCAATATCTGGGGACCTAAAAAGGCCACTTTGGCACAATCATAAAAGGATAACATAATGGACAGTTAACTGTTAAGTTAAACGTATCAAATCCCATTTGATGAAACATTTTTCAGTTATTTTTTTTTGTCTGTGCTAAAATACCAATCAATCCGATCCAAATCAAATCACAATCTCTTTGATTTTATACCTACGTAGTGCAGCGATAAAAAGAAAAACACGGACTGTCTTCGCTATATACGATTCATAATGTTATCCTTTTATGATTCTCCAAACTGGCCTTTTTAGGCCCCCTGGACTATAAACCACAAAACGTTACAATTAAGTAAAATTTACAAACTTGTAAATCTTTCAAGTGTGTGTACCAAAAAACTCTAAGGCAAACCATTTTAACCTTACAAATATGTAAACTGTAGTGACAAGTCTACAATACAGTAACTCATACATATTTGTAATTTCTGTGTTACGAATTTTTTTCTACAAAGGCTAAAGTCAAATCATAATCATAATCATTTAATCATAATCATTTATTTGCACTAGGTATTGGTACATCGTTGGTCTTAAATTTTAAGTAAGTTTCCTAATACATAGTCAGACATTTGACATGCAAAATTTTCATAGTCAGACATTTGACATGCATTTATTTCAAACTAACAGCGCCCCGCGGTTTCCCCCGCATAAGTGTCGATCCCGTGGGAATATCAGGATAAAAGCTATCCTATGTCCTTCCCCGAGATGCAATATGTCTCTCTGCAAAATTTTATCGAAATCCGTTCAGTGGTTTAGGCGTGAAAATGTAACATACCGACAGCCAGACAGAGTTACTTTCGAATTTATAATATTAGTATGGATTAAAGGCACTATTGAACGTCAAAAATTACAATAAAATAGAATTGATTCTAGTCGCCCCCTCCAAAAGATACGTCAAGGTACAATGTAACAATTTTGTAGACTTGTAAAGTTTTATGGTACAGTGCCCTGGAATAACATATCTACATAATCTCTAACGTATCGTAACTTATCAACAACCCGACTTGTTCCAGATTCAGTCAGTCCGTGGCACTCGCCTGGGCGCGCTGGGCGGCGTGGGCTGGCACGCGCACGCGCACCGCGACCACGCGCAGCGCACGCAGGTATGCGGGGTATACTGTGGAAAGAGGGACACGCTCGCGAAGTGTGACGTGGATTTTAAGTCATTTTGAGAGCAGTCAGTGTGAAAATACACTAAATAAAAAATGTTTTTTTAGTAAAATTTAAAGTAGTTTTTGAGTTAGTCAGATAATGGCATATCAGTTTATGACTGTTTGTTATCTTAACAAATTACTCATCTCCCACTTTATGAATAATTTCATCTTAACAAATTACTCGTCTATGAATAATTTCAAGTTGAGTCGAATCAGACTGACTTACTGAAATTAAAAGATGATCTTGATGTTTATTCAAATAGAAATGTGGTCGACAACAATAAAAATAATATTAATTCAGTTTATTTGAATGTAGATACTTGTCATTATAATAATATCTTTTATATTTGTATCTTACTCAGAAAGGAAATGTTTTTAAAATGTCTGCAATGTCTTCGTGGCGTGTCCCGATCAAAACGATTTAATACTACAATTTCTTTCAGTTATCAATAAAATTAATATAAGAACATATACAATCGAACCGAGCATATGAATAGGTACGAAAATATATATAACAGCTAGCGTTACACGACAATGTTTTAATTTTGACACACACGACAAACATAACCAACATTAAAACACTACCAACATTTTGGGCCAAACATTTGTGTCCAACAACAAATGTTTGCCCCAACAATAATGTATGACACACACAAATACTGTTAAAACTATGAAACCCAACACAATTCAAAATAATACAATATCAAAATTTCAAATTATAGGTATAAATATTTACAGTACCCGAAATATACCACATCGAGCTTTAGAAAGAGACAAACACATACGAGTAACAGAGGCAACACTCTACAAAGCCTTCTTCTAAAGCTCGAAGTACCGGGTATTGTAATACAAATGTTACCTTAACGAGAGCCGCGAATTTTACATGATGACGTCATAATACATGTAGAATTCACGCCTTTTTCTGTATCGATTGATAAGCTGTATGTTTATTCTCAATCTGGGCATAGCATATAATGAAGTTATATAGGTATATAGGCACACTCGTGGTCGGTTAGGTTTTATTGTATAATCAAATATTGTTATGTATGTTAGTATATAGTTAGTATTAAGTTTCGAAACGGCGATCGAACCGAGCGAGACGTTAATTTTGAAATTATCCAAGATGGCGTCATCATTTGAGTATTACAGAGGCATAGATGTAATTCTTTCTTTGTTGAATTGGTTATTTTAAAATCTGTTTCGGGGTTTGTAAAGGTTTTTCAAAAGTTTGTTTCCATTATTTCCGATTAAATCACCTATTACTGTCGAACGTTTCGAAGATTGAGTGGAAATAAAGTCACATTTACTTCAAATAGGCACCTGAAAGACACTTTTGAACGTTAAAAAAAGTTACCAAGATGCCAAATAAAACTCGTACTTGTGTAAAATGATGAAGCAAAAAGATGCTTCTGCTTTTTCTCAGATCGGATCAGATCGGATCAGATTTCTACAAAATTTAATGGTGAGAACAGACTTTTGATTTCCTAGTTCATACCAGAATCATAAATGCTCTGTAACACCCACGTGATGACGTCACCACGTAAGTTCGGTTCGTTCGTCACCTCCATGCTGAGGGTCCGGGTCGCACGTAGGTGCCGGCGGGCGGAGTCCCAGCGCCCGAGCTGTGGGGCGCCGCAGTGCTGCCCCCGCTGCCACACCTGCGCTACCAGGTATACACTGCGCAACTTTGCGTAAAATCTGCGCAAAAGTTTTGGTACAGGGTTTTGGTCGCTCCGATACGATTGGACGCTTTTTTGTTCGATTGATCAGCTTTTTATTGTCTTTTGTCCGCTATTAAATTGTTTGAATCGTCGTCTGGTGTCTGGTTAACCCCTTCAACTAGCTATGCAACAAAAATTAGCGCTACTGTGCGCAACTTTAGGCTAATGTTAACACAGCTGCTCCATTCGCTTGAAAATGTTGTCTAAATATCATCAAATTATATTAAAATAATTTGGCAATATGAACTCATTTCATTATTTATTAATCATATAAGAATCC
This sequence comes from Mesoligia furuncula, assembly GCA_916614155.1. Classification (NCBI taxonomy): domain Eukaryota; kingdom Metazoa; phylum Arthropoda; class Insecta; order Lepidoptera; family Noctuidae; genus Mesoligia; species Mesoligia furuncula. Next base: position 11,444,868 of record OU744820.1, on the reverse strand, counting down.
TAATTGAATGCTATTGTAAGTTACACAGCTAACTGTTTATAACCTTGCTTTAATTAAACTACATAATATGCTTGCGACCGAAAAGTCGGTATTTTGCACATAAATAATTATAAAAAACGCTTCTAACTAAACCACATTTAGTTTAGCTGAAGGGGTTACAAAAATTACTTAACTCTACCCGCATTTTCAGTCAATACTTTCTAAAAAAATACCCTCTTAGCAACTTAGTGGCCCAGCAATTTTTTTGTCTCCGTCGCTGTCTCCTCGCCGAGATTTGGACGATGCGCACACGGGAGGGACAGCAACGCTACTTTTTTGTTAAATTGGCTGAGCGGCAACTGGCCAGCCGGCGACTTTTTTGTCGCCGTGCGCGCATTTGCATTGCAACCAAAGGGCAGGCGACAGTTGCGTCCAAACCCGCGGACAAAAATGTCTCCCAGCTGTCGCGTCGCTTCAAGCCTGCATTTTTATCCATTTTTTACCCGTAAACTTGATGTGAGCGACAAATTAGTTGCGGCGACAAAAGTTGCTTGTGGGCGCCCTCTTTTATTGTGTTGTAAATAATTCAAATCGTATCGGAGTCGATTTCTTATCGTCATAACTTACATTGTTGGACGCGTGCATGTTCCTAACACAGTAGCATATCGTCCAGGTATACCAACGTTGTATCACATCTCTGAGGCTTTTGTGAATGTTTTGTTGAATTTTACGTGCTTACAACTTAATTAATAGCCATTTCTGTGTCTCCAAAAGCATTATATTTATTTATTTACAATTAACATGAAATGCCACTCATAAATTCATGTAATGGGCATCTGATAGTAAGCTTGATCCAAGTCCAAACCTGAATATTCTCAAAAAAATCATCTATGTATGTTTCTCCGTCATTGCTATTGTTTTAATTAATGATTATGGTTTTACTGTTATTTTTCATGTTTGCTTCAAGTTTACCCGACTAGTTTCTTATAATTATTTTTATTAGTTATTTCATTGTTTGCCTTTGTGTATGTGATGTATCGTTGGTATAGTCGTCTCGTGGGCACGAGTTGTCTCCGTTCCGCTGCGTGCTGGTCCCTGTGATGGCGCCGTGGCTGCCAGCCCCGCTTTACCACTGTATCTTTAGTGACGTCACATGGACTAACATACACACACACATATTACAACTCTGTTTTTTTTTTTCGGTGCTTTCTCTTTGTCATAAATAGGAGGGTAGTCATAACATTTGTGAAAGCATGAGGTGGTTTAAATAACCCATTTACACAATGAAGAAAACATTAGTTCGATTATGAACCTCAATCATTGAAAATCATTAAGGTTTTTACCTGAATGATTAATTTTATTTTACCAACATTTCTGAAAATGCTATTATCCATATCATTTATCACCGCTGCACCGTTTTTAGAACATCAATAAATATAATTATTGTACACCATTTTGATCTGACTTCCCTTATGAAAACTCACCCTTCACGCCAGTATCTATTCAGTTAACGACACATCTTTTCAAGTAATTTAGTTAAACCAAGGAAAGTTGGTCTATTCCCTCACATTCCTCTAAATGACTAGTCTTTAAGCTAAAATTCAACCTGTTCTAAAGTTCTAAACGCTATCATATCTTCACCTATCTCTTTAGCATAATCAGCTTATAACCTTTCCACTGGACTCCTCTCTGTGAGAGGGAGTGGGCCATAATCCACTATATAGGGCCAGTGCGCGTTGGTAGATCCTATCTCTTTAACATCTGCATAAATGTGTTTGTGTGTGTTAGTCCTATGTGTCAATGGTTTGGTATTACTTCTAAGCTTCAGGTTGTTGGTCCGTCAGCTTGACGATGCGCTCGTCTTGTTAACTCTTACCATAGTGTTCATTATATAAATACTTTCTATTGGCTGCTGTGACGCTGGTTAGGTGTACACTGGATTTAATAAAAGTAGTAAACGTTCTGGGTCTTTGAATTTAGATTTGGTTTTTGTAAATTCAGCCACCAAGAAATTCTTGTATAAGAAAAAATCCTATCACAAAAATATTGACAAAGTTAACTTGTTATAAAATGTCATATTTAAAGTACGAGGTACTAAATTGCTGATTTTTAAAGAGGAAAATCCAATGGATGTTACGAGTTTGGAAGTGGAAGAATTAAATCAAACACTGGTTGAATTACCTATCCAGCTTTCGCAATGAATTTAAATGGGAGCTTACCCCAATAAAATTTGTACTTGGGGAACACTATAGTTAAGACATCTAAAATCGCTGACCTCCACTGTCCAGATATTAGATTAAAAAATTGTCGGTGTAATCTACACAGCGACACAGCAGTAAAAACTATAAATGTAAGCATTCGAGTCCACCGCGCTTGGTTTGACAATAGTATGTTACTACTCTCTCGATGTTACGTCTGTCCGTCGTAGTAGGAGGTACCCTGTTGTCGCCACCTTTTTATCGCTAACTACCCTCTTAAAACAATGGTTTCCCTGGTCCAATCTAATCTTAACAACTTCGTAGGGCATTTTAATGTACTTGTCAACAAGAACTTTAAGCTAAAATTTGTATTGGAATACAGTTCAACTACACATCTCGCTCCAGTTTAGTAGCTAATGAATCCAATAGATTTTTGAATTCAACATAAGTTTTACAACAACTTTTGTAAGAATGGTCAAATTGTCAAAAACTTGTAAGCTTAACAATTGTGCTTTAATAAAATCAGAAGTCTTGTGAACTAGCTAAGCTTCGAAATCTTTAGAAACGTAAAATGGGTGTCAGAGTAATTTAAAAAAGTTGCAATTAGGAAGAAAACCGTCTTATTTTAGGCTGTTGGCCATAACATATGAAATGTGTATATGGTACACATATTTGAATGGCCATATTGGCGGGATAGCATATACAGAGTCTGTATTTATGGTTGGCGTAAACAGGGTGTTTCCAGTCGGACTCCACGACAACTGTACATGTGTACGCACATATGCATGCCCAGATGGTCCAGTGTTCTAGGGTGCTAGGCAGCGTTAGTGGCTTGTATCGTGTCGCTTAGACCTAACTATAGCCTTCGAATACTCTCTGTAAGAACCTTTCTATGTACCGGACGATGCTTTGACATAAAAACCTACAAAAAAAAATTTTTTTTCTATAAAATGTCATATTGATTAAAGTAGATATTGATGAAAAAAATACTCACCAAAAACTTATTACCCTGTCGAACAATTTATATGAAAAAATATAGTTTTGAGGGTAGTCAGAGCATCGTTTGAGCGAAATAGCGCGGGGGCGGTACTAACTATCGGTTATTAAAGGCTTACCATTGATAAGTCTGCCCTGATATCGAGGCAGTTCGCTGAAGAGGTGAAAGCTCTCAAATAGACAGCGAAATTCTAAATATGTACTGTTTCGTGACCATATGCTACCGTCTCGAAGCCATCGAAGAACTATGTTGATGATTACAATGAAAATATTATGATGATACACCCAAATCGCATTTTTATCAACATAAGACGCAATGCAGGGTAACCATTTGGGAAAATTGGCAGAAAATTTGAATTTTCTGAGCTACTTGAGAGCATTCACCTTAAGCATAGATTCTGAATTGATAGTAAGTATATATGTCGCGCTCACACGACACACACTTGACGCTTTGACACTTTTATAACAGTTTTATTCTTACTCTCTGGCTTACTGACACTTGCGTTTTAGACACTAGAGTTATCGGTTGTCTTTGGTTACAAAAAATCCAAAATGCGAAAGACTACAAAAATGCCCAAAAAAAAGGTTGCAACATGTAATGTAACTTTAACGTTTCGCCAACATGTTGCATGTATGTTGCGTATGTTTTGACTCTGCAACGTTTACAGTGGCATGGGTTTTGTGCTTAATGCTAAAAACAACCGATTGCTTTTAAAATATGTGATTTGTAGCGGTATTGTGTAAGTCTTAAGTTTTAAGTTAAGGCTACGTTCTGATGCTTTCGAGATTTCTTCGTAATAGCGCCACTGTCTGTACCTAGCCTAAGTTCTGTATCATTAGGCGTCATATTTTGGGTTGTACGATTCTTAAGTAAGAAACGATATTGTTGGTCAGAGAAAATTGAATAACTCGAAAATTTCTGGTATTTTGAAACGATGCCCTCCAAGAAATTTGAAATTTTAAAACTGCGTTTGACTAAAGATTTTTTTTTAAATCTAACAGTTTTAAATAGATATCAGTATAAAATATGAAGAATGACTGTCGTGCTGATCACAACTAAATTATCGTAAGATAATTTTTACTTTTGAAGACAGACCTATTCAGTCAGAAGTCCCAAATTTGTCGCCTAATGAACACAACTTCCTAAAAAAAATTTATAATAATCCTAAAAATAATGTGCTACAATATAATAAATAAATTAAATGTGTAACATCAAGTGTATGTTGGTGGGCGTGCTGCTCTCATAGTGTGATGTTATGTGAATGGCGTGACACGGCCACGGCACTTGTTAGACCCGTTTTGTACCTACGACCGATGCGTGCGACTGATGACACACGAGTTTCACTGTCAAATTCACAGTGATCTTTATAATCGTTGCAATAAAGTTGCAATTGCGTTGCTTCTGTCGGTGGTCAAATAAATGTATATACAGGGCGTCCCACGGCTATGCTACATGGAGGGAAAGTACCTTGAATATTGTAGATGTTAAAATTCATGGTCTTTCTTTTATTTCTGACTATAAGATCTTCCTTATAAAAATGTATTTCTTGCAAATAAATATTATTATTATTCCCTTTATTCAACTAAATACATATAAATTATATTTTTAAATATTAGTATAAAAAAATATAAAAACATTTTAAAATATAAAAAAATAGTTGCCCACCGTTATCGGGATCAGGTCCAAGCTACCGGCGGTCAGGGCTCCAGAGAGAGGAACCTTCAGAATGTTATTTAGCAAAAAATAATACTTATGATGAAGCCTTTCGATCGGTATGATAAAAAGCTACAAGATAATTTTTTTCCTCGTGTAGCGGGTTCGATTCCCGGTTCAATCATGTAATTATTTAAAAATCTATGAATGCAGTTTAAATTGTTTTTTAAATTAAAATAATGTCTTCTTTCAGTAAAATGTTCCATCTACAATATTCAAGGTACTTTCCCTCCATGTGGCATAGCCGTAGGACGCCCTGTATAAGGACTTTGACGGCTGCTTGTGATTCGCCCTCTCAATGATACAGATTGGTAATCTTGGCAAAGATCGGTAATGAGATATATTATTAATTTCCGGCGTGAAAGTGTAGTATGTTTTAAGTTTGTGATCAATTAACCGGATAAAATTAAAAAAATACCAATCAGCCAGTAATTTTTCAAACTTATTAATTGGTTTAGAATACATTTGTGTTTGATTTTTTTTTGCAACCTGTATGAAGCGTTTGGTTATACAGGTGCTTAATTTTTTTCTAAAGATTATACATGCTGTTCTTTTTTCTCAAATCAAAAAAGCTACAGTTATTGTTATTTAAAACATATTTAATTATTTTTATTAAAAGATGAGTGTGTTTGAAGTCGCGTGTCGTGAGGTCGCTGCTGAAGTGAAATATTTAATAGTAGTCTTAATACTGCTATTGTATATTCTCCTTTACATGTTAGCAAGGTGGCGGTGCCTGTTAGACAGTGTGCATCACTCTTAATTAATACATAGACGTGCACAGTGCTTGAAGATGTAGGTATGTTGAGGTGGTCACGCGGTGGAAACGGTTCTGTAAAAAAAAATTATCAAAATACTCTGTAAAAAGTTTAAAAAAATATATATATACAGGCTTATTGGTAAAACATTATCAACCTCTTAAGAGGTCATGGTACTCATCATTATGAACAACTTTTACTATGGGACCAAACCTGAACTCGCGAAAAGAAATCTGCTGTTCACTACATTTATGTTCGTGTAACTCGTCAAAATGTAGGGAACAGCAGATTTTTTTTTCGCGATTTCAGGTTTGGTCCCATAGTAGAAGTTGTTCATAATGATGAGTACAATGACCTCTTAAGAGGTTGTTAATGTTTTACCAATAACCCTATAAACTTGGTTTGTTTCCTCAACTTGATGATAAAAGTAATTAGTCACCCATATTGACCCTCGTTGCAGCACCACCAGGTTATAGTCATCAAATTAGTCTATTGTCATCGGATCTGGAACCGTGTGCGAATTTCCATATCAATGAGACACCTGGAAGTGGGTTAACATGCTGTTACAAGATTTGACCCAACTGATAGAATACTGATATTGACCGTACATCTGTTCAGTACAACGCTTATAAAATGTAGTTTTATTGTAATATGGTTTACAGAACCGTCCCCAGCGCACCTCGTCAGTAAAAACGCTCTAACTAAATTATAATCTCGATGTTTTATTCATGCCACACTCCTGACTGTTTGTTACTTATTATCTTTTACACACAATAACAGCGCCGAAGTAAGACGACACGCTATTCCTAACACGGGTGTAGCGTAAAACAGGCTTTAACAAAAACGGACGAAAGTTTAAATTCACATGCACGAATCGACGTCACTCTGTCTCTATCTCTTTCTGTCATATTGCGGCGTCATTTGTTAGAGCGTGAGGTCCGCTCGCTAGCATCCGCACTCATTCGCTTTTACGAGTGATTGGACTTCTCGCTCTAGTGAATTACTTTTTTCGAGTGTTAGAAAAAGATAGAGATATAGCTGATCTGTGCTTGTAGATTTTGTTTTGTCGCTAAAACCCCGTATTTATGGCGAATAAAATTTACGTAATGTTGCAGCAACATGGCGTTGCTCGAAACTAGCAGCATGTTGTGTCATAAAACACGTTGCTGTAACACTAATGAGCAGTTTTTGTTTTCTATGAATAAGGGGGTTCCAAATATCACTAATTAATTTAAGAATGATTAATTTATTATGTGTTTTAATGTGGGTATATTACGGTTGCGGTACACACTTTATACGAGGTGTAATTTGGATGTAAAGACAGATTAAGGCCGCTTTCACATATAGGCGACTTTAGCAGCGCGACAGTCGCGCGACCGTCACCCATTCAGAATTTCATAATAAAAACAGAAGCGCAGCGGACGCGCGGCTGGTGCGCTTCTGTTTTTATTATGAAATTCTGAATGGGTGACGGTCGCGCGACTGTCGCGCTGCTAAAGTCGCCTAAATGTGAAAGCGGTCTTAGGGAGTTGAAAAATATCCGATCGTGTGTAGCCAAAACTACGCGTTTGTAGCACAGGGCTACGTCGTAGCTTGCCGCGTAGCAAGCAAGACTAAGCGAGTTACTTTTTCATTCGTATTTTTTGATAATAAAGTTCAAAATCGCTTGCTCAATAAACCTGAGTCTGTCTTAATATTCAAATACGCACTCTGCATTGTCGTAAGTGAACACGTTCGTGTGAGCTACACCCTTAGCGCGCATGTCTTCACTCGGCGCGCGCATGCACTCAGCTCATACCGTTGTACATACGTACTGCAAGGTCTAGTCGCTGCATAACACATGTCTAGTGAACGAGCCCCCCACCTCCACCGAAGCGGGGGGCTCACCATACCCCCCGGTCCGAACGACCCTCCCAAATATTTTTTTTTTCGTCAACTAACCCCGTCACTTAAATTTTATTATTCGTGTACCGCATGCAACGATTTTCCTCACTTTTGGATACCTTGTGTATGTGTTCCGTGTTCTTCGTGTATAATTTGGAGTTTAATTCTGTCTTCGGTTTTCGCCCCGTGTGGCGCGCGCCGGCCGCGCGTCGCCCACCAATGGCGACGCGGCTCGCGGCCGCCCCTGCTCGAGCCGCGGCCCACACGGGGTGAAACCGTCGACGGTTTTGCCACACTGTTTATTTAAGATTTTTGCCGCTAGCAACTCAAGCTTTGGTATTATGTAGAGAATAAATAAAAAAAATATTTGGCTGGTCGCTTTGATTATTAGAACTTGGCTGTTTCCTAAGATTATGCTCTTTTTAATGTGAACAATTGATTAACACTTGTATATGGCGTTAGAGAGGTATTGTGTCTCGCGGTACGTTAGCAGCAATAAGTTTTTCTCTCGTTCTTATTTATTTATTTATCTTTATATATCGTTTTGTTTATTTTTTTATTGCCAACTATTTATGTATGACATCATTATAGTTCCGTTATAGTCCACAGTAGCGTAGCTGTACCCTTAAATAATATTATCACTTACGATTTTTTTTAAATTTTTTTTTTGAACATATTTTTTTAAATATATTTTTTTATAATATAAAATATTGTGAATAGTTCTCTGGCACAATTTAATATATCCTCATAGATTCGACACGTGTGTGATATTATGTATGTATTCGTTAGGACGAGTAGAGAATCTTTATGCTTAAACTGATACCGACCGCTGTTTCTTATACCCTGGTACTTTGGGCTCCTCTATCATTTTTAAAATGGACGCCTACATCCGGAATTGACGTCAAGGGAAAAAACGGACAGGAAATAACATATGCACCGTACAGTCAGCAAAAAAGTTATAATTATGTATAAAAAGGGGGGGGGGGGATTAATAACTTGTGATTTGGTTAAAATGTAAATGTGTCATTATAAAATATTATCCATCAAACAACTCTTTGCCTTGCAATATTTGTAAAAATCAAGCAAAGAATTTGCATGTTCGCATTTTTTTTGCTTTAAACTCTTAATATAATTTTTAATAACTAACTTTTGTAGCTGGCTGTACAAGGATTTAAGATAATATATATTTCGTGTCCCATTCTCGGTCAGTTCACGATGTAAGCGTTTCGAAATACCTTTTGATTGAATGCAACACGAATATCAACAAAAAAAAAAACTCGAGATCCGAACTTCATTTGTCTCTGGTATAAAATGGCATAAAATCTAAGCCCAATCAGCCTACAGCAGTCCACTGCTGGGCATAATCCTCCAAACTATTCCATTGCAATAAAAAAGCCTGCTTGAGTGGCGAAATTATACGATACTTTTAAAAGTACAGTCAACAAAAGATATAAATAGGCAGGATCGTCGGATTTAGTTGAAGTTTAGTAAGAATCCGATGGATGTTGTCGACTGAAATTGAATTTGATAAATGAGCTGTTTGTTTTCTATTAATAAAAGTAGCTGACCCGGCAAACGTTGTTTTGCCATATAAATTATTTCTAGCTGCCCGGCGCTACTTCGTTCGCGTGCCGTCCTACCCCTTACCCTACCCTACTCCTACCCTACTTCTACCCTACTCCTACCCTACTCCTACGGGACTTCTAACCTACTCCTATAAGTAAATAACAATATATTTTTTTTTTAAACCGGATAAAAAGTATCCTATGTCCGTCTCCTGGTTCTAAGCTACCTCCCCACCAATTTTCAGCCAAATCGGTTTAGCCGTTCTTGAGTTATATAGATTTAATTTTATTCGAGTACATCCAGCGGTTTCTTACTAAACTTCAACTATATCCGACGATCCTGCATGCTTATCTGTTTTGTTGACTGTACATGGGGCACAGTCACCCCTAGAGCAGTGATGAGTGCAGTTTAGAGCAGTGGTCGTGGATTCGAACCTAGACAGGCACTTTGTATAAATAATTTCATCACCACTGCTCTCAAAACGGTGAAGGAAAACATCGTGAGGAAACCGGCATGTCCTAGAACCAAAAATTCGAAGACATGTGACATCTACCAACACGCACTGGGCCCGCGTGGTAGGTTAGAGCCCACTCCCTCTCGAGGAGAGGAGGTCTGTGTCCCAGCAGTGAGAACATCATGTTGGGGCGTACCCTGGAGAGTCAGCTCCGTTACCACATTGCTGACTGCCTGATATTCTTACCACGTCACGGTGGCGTAACTATACCGTTTGGGGCCTGTGGCAAATTCAAGGGCTCCATCCCTCTCTCAATGTAAAGAAGCTCAACCAACGTTATAGTTTTTTTTTTATTAGCACTTTTCCGCGACATCTTCCGCGTAGATTTCATATTTTCCCCATTTTAGAGCGTTTACGCCGTACGGCATTTCATACAAACTTTCAAGCCCTTATTTTTCGAAATGAATGAACCGATTTTAATTAAACTTCGTACGCATAAGCAGGATACAATGGTCTAAAAAGTTAGTAGAGAACATTTTCGAAATTTCTTATTTAAAAAAAGATATTTGGAAATCTCTGTTTCTAGGGAAAATTTAAAATCGGTCTCATTTGGCTGTAACACTAGGTATTTTTTTTAGAAAATTTTCTCTACTAACTTTTTAGATCTTTGTATCCTGCTTAAGCGTATGAAGTTTCATTAATTTAGAAAAATTAGTTCTTGAAATTTTGTATGAAATGCTGTACGGCGTAAACGCTCTTAACACCTGACTGCTTCGTTGGTCTAGTGGTCGCAAGCGCTACTGCAGAGCATGAGGTCCTGTCCAAAAAATTAGACAAACAATGGGAAAAAGGTACAAAATGTTCGAAACCTGAATGATGTCCTTTGTTGCGAAATTTCAAAAAAAAAAAGTTTGCTTTTATAACCTTATCTTACGATCCTCCTGTGCTCATGGCCCTCGGGGCCCCTCTGGCTGGGGCCCGTGGCATTTTGCCCCAATGCCGCCCTATAGTTACGCCACTCATATCATCATCATCATCATTTCAGCCGAAAGACGTCCACTGCTGGACACAGGCCTCCCTCAAAAGAGGGGGGTTTGCCATAATCGCCACGCTTGGCAGGCGGGTTGCCGATCCCAGTATGGTATGGTGGTGGAATGCATAGAGAACGCTGCTGCCCATTCTCCGGTACGCCCCTTAGTCGCCCTTTACGACACCCACGGGAAGTATGGGGTGGTGCTATTCTTTAAGTCCGGCACCACACAGACCACCACTCATATGATTTGTGCCAATACGAGAGAAAATGAATTTCATTGCATTTTGTTCATTTATAAAAATGTTCGTGTTACATTCAATCCTTTAACAATTTAAGGTGGATTACAGATCGTGAGAGGCACGCAATGACATTATAATATTGAAAATATGTATAAATACGTTTCCTGGTTTTCTGAACGGAAATTTTTAACCCTCCAGTCTTCAAAGCAAGAGTGAACAGGCATCTGGGCACACTCGTACCATCCTAGACCTCATCTATCGCTTTCCATCTGGCGAGATCGAGGTCAAGAGGCTAATTCAGCAATAAAAAAAAAAAAACAGTGGCACTCCGGGAGCGCCCCGACAGAAGTGAAAACAAAACACAAACAGAATACTTTGCCATCACTCACTGACATATCGGATATACATTAAAACCGAGTACATCCCGAGGACAGCCTTAGCGGGTATTTTTTTTTAATTGTCTTGTAAACAAAACACGCGCGGTATTTTTTATCTCGATATTCAACCGGGATCGAGACTTATGCAAGTGAAACCGCGGGACGCAGCTAGTGATTTTACAAAAAAAGTTTTCTCTTCTTTAGTTGCCTTTAGATACCGATACCCAACATATCTGTGAAGTTTCACCAATTAATTGTAAAAATGTGAAGTCTCACTAATGAGGGATTTTCTTTTTAATTTTTTTTTAACTCTTCCCTAGTCGCTGGATAGATGGCGCTGATCTTGGTATGTTACTGCAAGGAACGGAACGTCACATATTTTTTTTATTATTTCACTTGGATGTAATTTTGAGATCGTAAAACGAAAGCAAACGAAAGTGTCACTCAACGAGCGTATGTGACGTGACGCAATGTTTTTTTTCCAAGCGTTTTGGCTTTGGTACCTAGTAACGTAGTCAGTTCAACGCCATCTTCAGGGTTCTTGGAAACTATGTTATTTTTAAAACTCAAAAGAAAAACCTCGCATTAAAAAAAAAAACCTGTATAAGTTCATACAACACCAAACCTATGGTAGCATTGCGTGCCGACCTCGTTCAGTATTTCCCCCTCGTCCGAGACATGTGCTGACGTGTCCTCGCCTCAGATGGGCGGCGTGTACGCGGGCCTGCAGTACCACGGGAGCTTCGCGCCGCCGCCGCCGCCGCGCGGGCCCTTTGCCTCGCCGCCGCACCCGCATACACACTATATCGCTAACTCACAGGTCAGTACCAGGTCTAGGTATAGTATAATTTACGTGACCATTTTTTTTTGGTCAGAGCGGAACGCTTGCAGAATTAAAAAAAACTTATTTTACTAGGTACTTATTAATAAAAAGAGAAAAGGTCATAAAAAATATTTTTTCTTTCAGATCATTAATTACTACAAAACCGATCACAAAGGACGTATTTCTTGCTTAGAACCTAAACAGTGCAGAAATGTTATATGAAATCTCATGGTTGCACAGTTTTTTATTAATGCACTGTTTTTTATTTTTTATTTAGATATAAATTTACCACAGAGGTTTAATGTCTCCTATTAAGTTTAATATAAAATGTACGCATTAGATCAAAGAGATACCGGCTGATAATAATAATCGGCTGAATAAAACCGACTTGGTGAAAAAAAAAACACATTTTTTTTTTAAAGTATTTATTTAATGATATTCAAAATACAGAGGTGTAACTTAAATCTAAACTCGCCAAACTTTTACGTTTGATGGCGCGCATTTTATACCATTGTAAAACTTTGATACTATATTTTGCAAGTAGATTAAAAAAAAATGGAAAAAGACAGCGATGGTCATGTGAATTCAACTCCAGAAAGTATAAAAAAACAGCTGCAAATGAAATTGTTAATAACCTTTTGCCGCAAAAGCCGCAGGATATAAGGCCTAAATAAAACTAATGATATTTTTTTCTTCTACAGCGCGCAGAAGGCGGCCGCCTGGAGATGGTGGGTGGTGGAGAGGGAACCCTGTCTCCCCTGCAGCCTGCCACGGATCTACATCACGCGCCGTTATTGCTCGCCACTGAGGTTAGTTACTTTCTATTATCGAAAAGAAATTAGGCATTTTTTGAGATGGAAAAAAACTATTGAACTCGCGCCACTGTTACCGTAACCGACACCGCTTCGGATGCAAGTGATGTTCTGGAATTCCTGTTTACACGCGTTACGCGTTAAAATCTCTAAATAGACTGAACCCAATTCGGCCGAAGCAAAGACAATCTCCACAGATGGGGGTTTACGGATGGCTCAAATCTCAAGTGCGTATGCGGCACCTCTCCATAGACAATGGCCCACAGTACAACCTGCGCCGCATGTCGCCTGTGGACTCGCGAACTTTTGGGCCAAAAATGTTTAACCTTCTGACCGCCATAGTCATGTCGTCGTTTCAGCCGATAGACGTCCACTGCTGCACATAGGCCTCCCCCAATTTTGGCAGGGTTTGCCATAATCGCCACGCTTGGCAGGCGGGTTGGCGATCGCAGTATGGTATGATGGCGGAATACATAGAGAACGCTGCTGCCCATTCTCCGGTACGATCCTTAGTCGCCTTTTACGACACCCACGGGAAGTAAGGGGTGGTGGTATTCTTTAAGTCCGGCACCACACAGACTAGATAGTCATGTATAGATGACAAACCAAGATGTGCCCAGCACGCCACGGTTCGACTACATGACAGACTTTGACGCCGAGGGGGTACGTTTTTGGTTTTTTGACGTATGGCGGCCAAAAGGTTAAACTTTTCTTCATCTGCCTAGCCTTTTCCTAACTATGTTGGGGTCGGCTTCCAGTCTAACCGGATGCAGCTGAATACCAGTATTTTACATGGAGCGACTGCCTATCTGATCTCCACGACCCAGGTTACTGGGTAATACGATACCCCTTGGTAAGACTGGTTGTCAGACTTTCGGGCTTCTGACTACCCGTAACGACTGTCAAAGATCCACGAATGACAGCCGGGACCAACGGCTTAACGTGCTTTCCGAGGCACGGAGGGGTCTCGGTATGTAAAGATGGTCACCCATTTACAGACCAACTGCGGTAAGCGTAGCTTAACCTGATCGATCGACCTGTGCGGCTGTTATTATTTACCCCCCACATGTGGGGGGTAAATAATAACACCCTTTGTCATTGATACGCTAAGAAGATGATTCCTACTAGAAGTCATGAAGCTAGATGAGCTATTGATATTAATGTAAGTTGTTATCCAACAGGCGCGCGGAGCCCCACTGGAGCTGATGGCGCCCCATCACGCGAGACACGCACTCTCACACCATCACCACGTAAGTTATCACACAATTATGTCTGGTCCCTGCTTAGTAATTCAGTTAACAATCATCTACCATATAAGGACTCCACCCTAGCTAGCCCCGTTGTTGTCAGAGAGAGAGGGAGATAGTCTTCACGATTTTCGAGGGTGCTGAAGCCGATAGTGAGGTCAAAATGAAAATCCAAGATGGCGGATGCAAATAATTTCAAATTTATCTTCATGGGTGTCGTGTCGTTTCATGATTTTTTAGGGTGCTGAAGCCGATAATGAGTTCAAAATAAAATTCCAAGATGGCGGTTGCAAAAAAATTTCAAATTTTTCGTCATGGGTATCGTTTTCGTGGTTTTCGAGGGTGCTGAAGCCGATAGTAAGGTCAAAATGAAAATCACAGATGGCGGCTACAACAATTAAAAAAAAATCATACTCAGTGCCGTTTTTATGGTTTTCATGGGTGCTGAAGCTGAAATGAAAATACAAGTACGATACATACGAAGATGGCGAGTACGAAGCATTTTCACTTGTTTGGGTCCACCTAAAGTTGTGGTGGTCTACCTTACTAAGCTATCCTGATGTTTCCCCAGCGTCGCAGCGGCGGTGGAGTGGGCGTGGGCGTTGGCGGTGGTGTGGGCGTGGGCGTCGTGGGCGGCGGCTCGCGAGCGCGCCCGTACGTGCGACACGCCGCGCGGTGGCCGCACCATCCCATACACCATATACATACGCAGGTAACTCGTACATCTACGGCTATAAAATAGTAGATTGTCTGCCTAGGGAGCAAACAACTATTTTGAAGGGGGGATTCAAAGTAGGTCACTCGAGCTTAAAATAGTGTTGCTCCCGAGAAGGACACTGTACTTTTTATCACCCTCTATGAAAAAACAAGTAAGTGCATTACATGTCTACGAATCTATCTGATCTTAGTCTCATCAAAAATACCTGTAATTTCCCTACAATTTTGACAAGTTTTGACATTTCGACGGCGAAGTGCCAATACCTCCTAACCACAGATATAGATATACCTACATAACGCAAGTATCACGAACTGTATGAAAACCAAGCGTGCCATTTTCTGACTACCTACTATGACGTCACAAGCTCGCGCTCTCGCTCACACTTACCCAGCCAGCAGTACAAAGGACTGAGCGCGAAAGGGGCGGCTTACGATTTGTAATCATAAGTTGGTGCAATTTTTGGCACGCGAAGTAGTTACTCTTGCGTTATCTAGGTATATCTATATCTGTGCTCCTAACCTTTGAGTATTAAACCAACTGGAGACGCCATTGTCAGGCGATCCCCGCTGCCAAAGGTACGAGACCGCCGGTCATAGCGGTTATATACATGTGTGCGTATAGTTTATGCTTGTGTTTGTTTTTTGTTTTGTGTGCGTGCGTAACAACGCGATCGAATTGCATTAGTGTATTATTGCGTTCCCTCGTCCCCCGCGATGAAAGTGACAGACTTATTTGCATAGATATTAGTACTCGTGGCGTCTCCGGTTGGTTTAATACTCAAAGCTCTTAACTGACAAAGTAAAAAATTTATACAAACTGAAAAAAAAGCGTCCAAAAATAGACACGTTGCGTTGGTTTAGTGAGGAGGTATATATTTCAACATTTTAATTGAATGCTGTTGCAACTAAAAATACACTTAAGAGCCTATACTACCTCAGCTAAAATTCACTCTTTATCTCGCTCGCACGATACTGCTCGCGGACTGTGTGAGAGTGAGACAGAGTGCGGTGCTGGGCGGAAGGTAGTGCCAATAGTTTAGGTATTTGCTTTTTACGGTGAAAATAAAGGTAATTAAAAAAAAAAAAACATAAGACTTGCTTTATAGTTAGTTCAGTTAGTATGCAAAGTTTCATGATCTAATTTAAAGTATTTTTTGAATACCAGCGGTTTATTGTTCGGTTTGGAGGTAACTTTGGAATTTTTTTCTATCGAGGAAACTTTATGGAATCGTGTTTTTGTCTAACATAGTACTTAACATTAATCCTCAATTTTAGCATATATTTATTTCAAAATTAATGGTGCGGTATTTTCGACATAACGGAGGATCATGCTAAGCCATTTGAGGTAGTATAGGCTCTTAACGATTTCACTAAAGCATGCGAATAACGCTTTTAAATTCAAAACGATAAAAAAGTGAATTTCTCAAAAAATGTAAGGAGGTATTGGCACTTCGCCGTCGATTTGTTTGTCGCCGAGATGAGACTGTGACTAGATTTTGAACTTTTTAAATTATGAGAAATGTCCTTCTGTTGTCAATATGGGTGTGTTTTGAAGCTAACTCTATGAATCTAAACGAATTCAAGAGAAAATTAAAGTCATTGTTATTGAAGAAATGTTATTACAGCATAGAAGAGTTTCTTAAAGATACTGAGTAATAGTAGTTCGAACTAATATGTGGCACTAATATAGTGGGTGTACTAATATATTTTAATGACTTTATAATATGACATATTCAACTTTCTATCATGACTCTTATTGACATGACATTTCTTTTAATTGAATTTATATTAATTTTGAGTTAAGTAATATTAAGTTAAATTGTTATAATTAATATTAAGACTAATAATGTTGTGACCAATGTGGAATGTAGTTTTTTTTTTTGTTTCTTTGCTGACATTATGATGATTATAAATAAATAACGTTGTACTGTATTCCCCAGGGAGGCGGCGGGCTGGTGGGCGCGGCGCTGCCGGCGCATGTGCAGGCGCAGCTGCACGTGGCGCAGCCGCTGTCGCTGCCGCCCCCCCCGCCCACCTACCAGGTAACTACGGCTTTAAGAACACGTCACCACTAGTACAATACGACCAACGTAACTTGGCGAGATATTGCGATGGAACCTTGTCACAATAACAGCTGCGTGACGTCATCCACTGCACATACACGTAAGCGCTGAACGGTACTGACAGTTCAACTACGTCACTAAGATGGCCGCCAGTCGCAATATCAACGTGCGGGGCTCATAAGAACTTTCACGCATGTTCTCTCACTCACACTCGCCTCATGTCACCATTTGGTTCCTAAAAAATCTCAAAAGCCTTCTGCGCAAAGTTCGGACCCGCCAAGTTACGTCGGTCGTATTGTACAGACACCAGCACATCAAGCTACCCGAAACTGTCAAATTTTCCCAATCAACTTTCAACCTTATGCTTCAGCGATAAAGTTGAAAATCTATTAAAGAAATTTGACAGATTGTGGCGTCTGTACGTTCCACTACACTAATAGAAACTGCCAGCACACATTATTACTCACGTATAAGGAGGCGAGGACATCATCGCGCAACCTGGCCAAAGATTCAGGGGGCCACTATGAATAATCATAAGAGGATAACATTATGAATCGTATTATAGCGAAGACAGTCCGTGTTTTTCTTTTTTTTTCTGCAGAGGTACAATCAAAGAGATTGGAATTGGTATTGGATCGGATTGATTGGTATTTTTTTTTTTTGATTTGATATGATTAACTTAACGGTTAAGAACGCTAAACGGTACAGAACGGTACGGTAACGGTAAAGAATAGCACCACCCCATACTTCCCGTGGGTGTCGTAAAAGGCGACTAAGGGTCGTACCGGAGAATGGGAAGCAGCGTTCTCTATGCATTCCACCACCATACTATACTGCGATCGCCAACCTGCCTGCCAAGCGAGGCCTATGTCCAACAGTGGACGTCTTTCGGCTGAAATGATGATGACGATGATGAAGCTGCAATGAGAAAGCCTCTTACAGAGAAAGACCGAACATTTATCACAACGCTTACTCACTGCCTGTTGATGACTTCAGACCACAAATAATAAGGCTCTACAATGCCACTTGCAAACTACGTTCTCTGACGTCACGTAAAATCCTGCATCGCGCAAGCAGAATTTACCGCGCAACTACCATGACATACAACATCACCAGCCTATAGCAGTCCACTGCTGGACAGAGGCCTCTCCTATTGCACGCCATTCGACTCAATTTTCGGCAACTCTCATCCAGCTGCTACCAGCCATCCTGCCAAGATCGTCGCTCCACCTAGCCTGAGGGCGTCCCCACCTTACGTTTACCGATTCGCGGTCTCCACTCTAGAACACGTCTATCCCAACGGTCATCGGTTCTACGGCTAATATGGCCGGCCCATTGCCACTTCATCTTTCTTATTCTGTGAGCTATGTCGACAACTTTGGTTCTCTGCCGGATCACCTCGCATACACCTTGGAGATCCCGTCCCGACGCTAACCGTTGGGATATTCCGATCCAGCCAGACCCTTGCTGCCCTCTCCCAGCGACGCCCTAAGCCGAGGTCCGTACCCCCTTAGCGTGTAGTCGCTTAGTTTTGTAAGTTATTTAAACCCTGGATGAAGGCGTTAATTTATTGAGGCATCCACAGGCAAGTCCGGTTAAGCTGACGACAACCTCCTATGTAGAACTGCGAGATGATGCCAATTATAAAGCAATTCAACCGTCGGGCAGTATCCCGTCAGACACAACACCGTCTGGAGGGAGGAGGACCCTCCGACCTTATGACTGTTATGTCTGATGTGTATGGCGGATGAGTAAACTTTACGCTATGTTCCTCATACCTCTACAACATTATTATTAGTATGCGAAATCCGAAACACGTGTCTAGTATTTTTATGTAAAGAATCTATGTACAAAATTTCAAATCTGTATCATGAAAAATCACAAAGTCATAAGCTTGTTAAGTTACCTGTTTGTCCGTACAAAAACATGCTCACCCGCGCCGCGCACGCCGCGCCGTCTGGCGCTCATTGATAATAGTACCTAGGTACCTAACCGTTCGGCGCGGAGATTGGATAATCTACTTAGTGTCGCTCAGTGTCCAACTTTTAACCTTTTTGAAATATTTTTGGGACAAAAATTATTGGAATCGATTCAGTTACTTATTCTGAACAAACTGTTTACAGGTTTCGCATATACTAAAAATGACGTTGTATATGGTTACGGACAAATGGACGATCTATAACTGTCCATAACTGTCACCTTAGCTAATCGAATCCATACTAATATTATAAATGCGAAAGTGTGTCTGTCTGTTTGTTACCTCTTCACGCTTAACCTCTCTGCTCGACTAGATTTTGACATATGACATACCAGCTGACTCGACGGGATGTTGCGAATTACGTCATGATTATCAGGAATTTACTTCAACTTTCAGCATTCGAATTTATTAAGAAAAATGTGTTACGGCGCCTATTTGGACAATAAGTTTGTGGCAAATATCTTTAACTATATGCTGATGTCGGTCAAACCGCGTCATTCTACTGTGAAAAATGTATAAAATAGATAAGACTACACCTATCCAAAAGGTAGGCATCTTAATATCGCTGAAAATATGTACATAAACCACATAATCTCTTGATGAAAATATGCAAAATGGAAAAATAAAGATATTGTCATTCTCTCTGCATTCTTACTTTTACCATTTTTCATACATAAGCTACATAAAAACATGATCAAATCTTGATAAAAATTACTTAAATTGTGTTGCGGCGTGACACTTCTTAGTGCTGACCATCCACCCAATTTTGTTATTTCGATTATAAAATGTCATAAAGCATAATCGATAATCGGTACTTATTTAAAAAAAAAAAATTTTTTAGAAATTGTATAAAAACTCTTTGGTATATTTTTCATGAATTAATTATTTATTTAAATATGTATAATCATTTTATTTTAATAAGTACATACACGTACAGTGTGGATAGGCGTGTAACATTTTGTGGTTCCCTACGTCCGAATGAAAAAACGGAACCTTTATAGAATCACACGTGTCTGTCTGTATAAGAAAACATTACTTTTCTTTTCTGGCCGGCACTTTAATTTTTGGGTGCGTTATGAATGATGAGTTTATGAAATACAAACTTATTTTTGCAGTCGATCAAATTAATGATGAGCATTGTGCATGAGTAAATATTCAACCCAACTACCGAACTTTTCACTGTGCGTGGTCCGACATAAACAAGGCCAGTTTTTAAAATTACGTTGGGTTAGTACCACAAAAAAAAACAATTTCTATTACTCAAGTAAACTATTAAATACAAAACTGTCCAAGTGCGAGTCGGACTCGCACACGAAGGGTTCCGTATCACAAGGCAAAAACGCCAAAAAAACAGGAATGTTGTATGGGAGCCGCCCCTTAAATATTTATTTTATTCTGTTTTAGTATTTGTTGTTAAAGCGGCAACAGAAATACATCATCTGTGAAAATTTCAACTGTCTAGCTATCACGGTTTATGAGATACAGCCTGTTGACAGACGGACAGACGGACAGACGAACAGTGGAGTCTTAGTAATAGGGTCCCGTTTTCACCCTTTGGGTACGGAACCCTAAAAACTACCAAGTTCATACAACTAATAAAACATATTGAAATGTAAAGTAATTGCGGAATACCCAATTTATCCAATTAATTTATCATCATTCCCAAACTTTTGTTAAGTCTACCTAAAAATGTATACTGGGCATTCTGTAGCAAACTACTGGAAAGTATCAAAAATTAATAATTGCACATTATATAAAATTAATTTGAAGCGGCGAGCGCATTCCGAAGATAAATTCAAATTTAGAAACAATTCGGCGCGAAATTCAATGAATGACTATGGTCAAAGGTCCTCAGTTATTGACTCAGTTTTAATATAATGTCCAAAAAACTATTACAATTACATTAAAAAAGCATTAATCATTGTTATAAACAATGCTTTTTGTATTAAAATGATTTTATTTTAATTTCTGAGTATCGATTTCCGACATTCGACATATTAATTACTCGAGTCAATCGAAATTAAAAAAAAAATGTTTTATCATAATCGCTTTCACACATCATTACGATAAAAAAAACAATAATGGACAGCGATTTTGAACACAAATTGAGTAGTGGTAATGAATAATACCTGTTATTGGACCTGTGTTTCAATATTACGTTAAGATTTGGGAATTTTCGTGTTGTTTATAATATTTTCAATAATATTTGTCTCATTTTAAATCTTATCTACATGTGTGTGTGTGACATTTGTGAAAAGTAAAAATGTAAACACGCACGATTGGCGCGAAACTTCGACATTAGATATCAAAAAACTTCATTACCGCTACTTATTTAACTTGGGCAATGGATGAATTCGTCAAATAATTAAATGATGTATTATTCACTGCCCCTGTGGTGGAGTTTGGATGTTTGAAATCCCCATTTTTTATGTTTTTTAGCCTCAACCACCTCTGTCAACAAAATGGCGATTATCGCATTTACAGGCTTAAATTTAATGAAGGCAAATTAATAAGCTTGCGCGCTAAATATGCAATATTGATTGGCGTTAACATATGAGTTTTTTATCCAACTTTCTTAATTAACGCACATTCATAATATTTGATGGGTAGCATAATAAATATTTACATAATCAATGAAGGGTGTCGTATGTCGTAACTCCTGGGTCCAATGGGACCCAGTACCGAGCCGGCGGAGGTTCATGTGTTCGGGTCCATTCGGGGGCGCTCCCGAACTATACGGTTAAACCGCTGAACCGATTTAGATTAAATTTGGTATAGAGGCAGTTTGAGTCTCGGGAAAGGACGTAGGATACTTTTTATCCCGATATTCCCACGGGATCGAGACGTATGCGGGTAAAACCGCGGCGCGGCTAGTGATAAATAAATAATCTGAATCGGGGTAGTGTAAAGATGGCGACGTAATGTTTTTTTATTCTGTGTCTAGATTTTGTTTTGACTTGATGTCTAGTAAAACTGTCAGTTATATTTCCAGTCGGCATCAGCAGAGCCTCTCCTGCAAGGCATGTTGTCACAGGCCACACGAGTCATATCCCATCAGGTAGGAGTCCAAAATACGGCAAAATGGCCGAACTAAAGCTTCGCACAAGCGA
Source organism: Mesoligia furuncula (assembly GCA_916614155.1). Classification (NCBI taxonomy): domain Eukaryota; kingdom Metazoa; phylum Arthropoda; class Insecta; order Lepidoptera; family Noctuidae; genus Mesoligia; species Mesoligia furuncula. Next base: position 11,422,923 of record OU744820.1, on the reverse strand, counting down.
TAAAACCAATGCTTTGCAAATAGGGTTTACTTGTTTAAAAGTTTTCGGTGATGGTGTTAATTCCATTGGCTTTTCATTGTTTGTCTCATCAAATGTTGCTTCTTCAGGGTCAAATTAAATTAGTTAGCGAAACTCCGCAGACATGGGTGGTGATATCTAAACGTAATAAAACGAAAAATATATTAATTTAAGAGTAAACTAGTCGCGAGCTCGAACTCACTGGTGGTCATGGCCAAAAAGCACGCTGTCTCACCTGGCTTCGTGTCCGACAGAGCTAGTATCAATGATGTGCAGTTAGATGCTAGTCTACACGCACAACGTCTAGTTCTCACACACAGAAACACCGTTCCGAACTGATAGGCGCGCAAAATTTTTTTTTAGTTTTATGAAAAAACCACTGCGTTAATCAATTTCAAATAAAGTTTATTGAACTCTTCGATAACTAAGCTTTGTCGGTACTGACTTGGTTTTAAAGATTTTACAGTTCCTTTATTACTTATTCACACCCAAAGTTTAGCGAGAAAAACGAATCTATGTTGGCTCATAACACTTTTTAATGGCTATTTATTTTACTATTCTGTTTCCGTACAGACAGAATTAATAATAACTCAAAACGATATCATGTTTAAGAGCGTTTACACCGTACGGCATTTCATACAAACTTTCAAGCCCTTATTTTTCGAAATGAATGAACCGATTTTAATGAAACTTCATACGCTTAAGCAGAATACAAAGGTCTAAAAAGTTACTAGAGAACATTTTCGAAAAATAGTGTTACAGCCAAATTAGACCGATTTTAAATTTTCCATAGAAATAGAGATTTCCAGTTATCTTTTTTTAAATAAGACATTTCGAAAATGTTTTCTACTAACTTTTTAGACTTTTGTATCCTGCTTATGCGTATGAAGTTTCAATAAAATCGGTTTATTCATTTCGAAAAATAAGGGTTTGAAAGTTTGTATGAAATGCCGTACGGCGTAAACGCTCTTAACTTTGGGTGCACAATGTCAAACAGTAGAGTAATACTCTCCCAAAATTTGCATGGAACAAAAATCTACTAGTGGCACCTTAATGATGATTTTTGTGGGGTCATCGACCGCAGTGAGTAGTCACTTGAAATATCAGTTCAAAAAAACGGTTTTTTTTTTCCTGAGAATTTTACAAACTTGTTGGGTATCGATATATTAACACTTAACACGATGAAACAAAATAACAAGTCTAAAAACTGTCATTATACCACCAAAAAAGCTACAAAAAGCACAGGTATCCCTAGTAGGTTAGCGGGCTTGTCCGAAAGGGTTACCGCTGGCCCGGAACATAAAAGGCTAAGGAAGGAACACGGCTGGGTTTTAGTCAGTAATAGTCTGACATTCCGTTCCGCTCCACCCAGAGCGGGACTTATTTGATGAATTCCCATCCGAAAAAAAAAAAAACTGTTTTTTTTTATGTTCCGGGCCATCGGTAACCCTTTCGGACAATCCCGCTGACCGAGCAGGCTTCGGCCCTAAGGGACCCCCTTCTTTAATGCTGACATCTCTTTGAGGCGCGCGTGGAACACGTACGGGCCTGGTCCTGATCGGACGATGAGCTACCCATTACTCTCCGTCCGCAGGCCCGCGCCTACGGTGGCCGGGGGTCGTCCCGTGGCTAGCAATAACCCCTCTTGTTGCCGCTCCACCCAGAGCGGGAGGGGTCATTTGATGATTGCCCATTCTGAAAAAAAAAAAAACAAAAAGCTTCAGATAGATAGATATCCCATCCAAACCCATCGTCAGCTGAGTTAGGCTAGCTATCTTTATTTGACCCTGTATATTTGTTCCTAAGACCATATTGTTATGTTTAATGTAATTGCAGGATATGTTTTTAATTTTTTGTCCTTTGTAGTCATGGCATGACTTTTGTCTAACGGACGATCCCTTTTTGTGATTGTGACGCATGATTTGATCAATGATCCCAGAAGTCCTGTATTGTTGTAATGAAACCCCAGTTTTCTCGTTAAGAACCCCCCTCCGTGCCTCGGAAAGCACGTTAAGCCGTTGGTCCCGGCTGTCATTCGTGGATCTTTGACAGTTGTTACGGGTCGTCAGAAGCCCGAAAGTCGCCGGTCCCAGTCGTTGCCAAGGAGTAACGTGTTATCCAGTAAGTGGGCTGTGGAGGTCAGATAGGCAGTCGCTTCATGTAAAATACTGGTACTCAGCTGCATCTGGTTAGACTGGAAGCCGACTCCGATATGATGATGATAGTTTCATCTAAGTCTTGATACTACGGGATGATATTCCAACTCTTACAAAATCATCTATTTGACTCCATATTATTGTATTGTCATCAGAATTACGCGGGTGTGCAACATTTCAACTCCCTTGGATTCCGAGAAGTAAGTTAAAAATTGATCACAAGATTTTGTCCTTTACAACTTGTCACGGTCACACGGTCCTCCTTCAAAACTTGAGTTTCTATACTGTCTCCCTCTTCCGTTTTATTGGCTACTAGGTTCTGCCCGCGACGCGACGTCGTCTGCGTGAAATTTCTTGTCCCCCCCACACCCCCCCCCCCCCCCCCCCACCCCGTCGCATCGCATCGCCTGCCCGCGCTATAACTTCGTTTTCGCTCGGCGTTCTTTCTGAGTTTTTTTTTTTGAAGTGAAACATTCTTTACGCACGCTTGACTTGGGGAGTAAGCTGGCGAACGCGTGACGTAAGCGTTACGAAAAGTGTGATCGGGCAAGGCGAACGGAAGTTAAGTGGGGGATATAAGCAAGAGACAGCAGTGCGCGCGCACATTTTCTTTCTCTCTTCCTCTCATAGCCAAATACGTCCCGTATATCTAAAAAGTTTTTTTTTTAATTTTTTTTTATCTAAGTTTCACTTCAGTCGTGTGGTCATAAGCACACACATGCTCGGCTCTTGAGGGTCCAAGTGATGTTACACAGCCTATAAGCCTTCTTCAAGAATTTTGAAGAACGTTCAAGTATTACGTAACGCCATTTGGGGGGCGGGGGGTCTTGTAAAACGTTACGGTGCGTTACAGGGGCCGGAGGGGGTATTGAAAAGAAAAAGAAAAGAAAAAGTATTTATTGCGACTCGTACAGGAAGATCACTAACTAAACTAAACACATTAAAATAAAAAATAAAAACCAAGTTATATTAAAAAAAAAATGAAAATGAAACATGAAGTCCTATACGAGGCCAAAAGGCTCCTATCTCAGCATGATGCTGAGACATTTAAAAAAATAAATGTCTCAGCGCTGGTATTCTGATAGGGCCCGCTGTGATGTCACGGAACAACGCGTTACGTAACTTTTTTTAATTCTATAAAAAACTAGGAAATTAAAATGCCCCAAGCTGGCAACCCTTGTCGTTTATGTTTTACGGGGAATCCCCCGATTGTATTGTACGTGATTTAATTGTTTTTTTAAATACCTTATTATTTCATTAACAATGGCTAAATAAATAATATTTAACTTAAAAATCTCTTTTTTTATTTATTTAATGTTATTGCAAACGCGATCAAAACAATAACAAAGGAATTTTGGCGCCTTTCCGGTACTTTGCGCAACAACATAATAATTGTGACTTTTAGGTAAAAATGGTCACTTAGATGTTACGTAACATTTAGGGAGGGGGAGGGGGGGGTACAGAAAAACGTTTCGATGCGTTACATGGGGGGGGAGGGAGGGTCTAAAATCTACAAAAAATGCGTTACTTAATACTTGAACTCTCCCTTGGGCTAACAAATGCAAAAATATTTTTTTAAATCCGACTGGTATTTCCAGAGATTAATGCGTGTAAACAAACTAACTGTTCAGCTTTATTGTTAAAATCACATTAATATTATAAAGGCGAAAGTTTGCGAGTGTGTTTGTATGTTTGTTACTTCTTCACACACAAACGGCTGAACGGATTTGGATGAAATTTGGCACACAGATAGTTTATAACCAGGATTAACACATAGGAAGACTTTTTATCCCGATATTCCCACGGGACCGCCACTTATGCGGGTGAAACCGCGGGGTGCAGCTAGTATATAGTATAGATATATACAGGGTTATTGGTAAAATATTAACAACCTCTTAAGAGGTCATTGTACTCATCAATAAGAACAACTTTTACTATGGGACCGAACTTGAAATCGCGAAAAAAAAAATCAGCTGTTCCCTACATTTATGTTCGTATAACTCGTCAAAATGTAGTCGATAATAGTAGCGATCTCCGGACGATTGCGCGCCAAAAATTCGGCGCCAGGTCCTACCTCGTCAAGCGCTTGCGCGGGAATCAGCGGGAATGAGGGGCGCGCCGAATTGACGCAGAATATATAGCATTTTAACTTTATTTATTGCAATTTTGTTTTATTAAATTGAGAAACGAAAACTAATGAAACGTATTCATTGTAGATTGAAGTTTTATATAATATTAGTTTATTTGATAAAGTTGCGTTAATTTGGAGTGTAATGGACGCTGAATCAAGACATTTATTGCTTAAATTAGGCTTTCTTTACGATTTTATCCATAAAAACTCAAGGAATTTAAAGGAATTCTAGAACTCCAATAAACAAGTAAAACATTCAAAGTATCTTTTTATAATTTTATCATTTATAAGAATTGAATGTAACAATGTGAATTTGAGCGTCAAAGTTCCATCGCCAACGGTTTTTCTTGTAAACTGTGTTCGTAAAATATTTATAGTAAATTACACGAAAAGAAAAATGAAAATGTGTAACTGCAACTTACAAGAAAGAGAATAGTAGTATCGTTATTCTTAAACATATCAAATAATTAAAATATCTTACAACTGCTGAAAATTACAGCGTCAAAAATCATGAATTTGCGTAAAAAATGTAACAGGACTCTTAAGAGATTGTTAATGTTTTACCAATAACCCTGTATAGATTACTCATTTATATTGTGTAAATAAATGTCAGACATTACCGTCTGACACTAGAAGAAATCGTCGTAAGAATTCCTGAAGTAATGGTCTGAAATCACCAACATGCAATATTTCTGACTGACCGACCCCTTGACAATTCAAAAGTAAGGTAATTAGGTAATTGGTTTATCCATACTAATATTATAAATTCGAAAGTAACTCTGTCTGTCTGTATGTTACCTTTTCACGCCTAAACCACTGAACGGATTTCGATAAAATTTGGCAGTGAGATAGATTGCTTCCCGGGGAAGGACATAGGATAGTTTTTATCCCGATGTTCCCACGGGATCGACACTTATGCGTGCAAAACCGCGGGGTGCAGCTAGTATGAAATAAATGCTTTGATTTTCTCAATCATCCTTGCGGTTTCATGCGTGGCCGCCATTTTGAAAAGATATCAAAATGGCGGACAGGTCCTCTTCGAATTGCGCGGGCTACCCCAGCTCATCCTCGTTAAATTAACGGTTGAACAAACATACTAAACATATATTTTTCTCACTCACAGGTGTTCCTCAACCTACTCGCAATGTTCCCCCTCTCCCCGTACGCGGAAGCCCGCACCAACGCCGGCGAGGAAGGCGCCGACGCGACCGAACCAGAGAACTACGAAGCTTTACTGTCCCTTGCTGAGCGGCTCGGCGAGGCCAAACCGCGGGGTCTGGCGCGGCACGAAATAGACGCGCTGCCTAGTTATAAGTTCGCGGCGGCGACGCACAGGGGCGAGCAGACCAGCTGCGTCGTGTGCATGTGCGAGTTCGAGGCGAGGCAGACGCTGAGGGTGCTGCCTTGTGCGCATGAGTTCCACGCTAAGTGCGTGGATAAATGGTTGAGGGTGAGTTTCAAATTTTTATGTTTACTTGTCAGTAGAGGTGGGCAAAGTGTACATAGAACTATTATTACTTAGCGTATAGAACCGACGCCGCAAACCAGTTTTTTTGCGCCATTCTTTGTTGCCGACCGGCAACAACTCATTTAGTCATTTTGTTGGCTCCGAAGCTTAATACCAGAATTGCTAAATACCAGATTCGCAAATTACCAGACTCGCAAAACACCGGATTCGCCTTATACCAGATATACAAAATACCAGAAACGCAAAATACCAAAAGTACAGTCCTAAACAATTGAGTTCTGTTTGTAGACTATCCTGTACACTGACCTCTATAATTGTAATATAGAGGTCAGTGATCCTGTATTAGTAACTATTTCTTCGATGGATAAAATGAGATCATTATACAATATGCATAAAAAGATTGGAATCTTTAATAAGGAATCACTAATATTAATTAAACTTCCCATCTTCATCTTCTTATCTTTTTTAGTTTTTTATTTTTTATTAATAGGTATAGATATGCTTGTCTTTCTGTAGGATCAATTAAAAGAAGATCAATAAAATAAGTTTGTTAAATTAGTGATTCTGTTAGTCTTTACTTTAGTTAATATATATTCTGTCAATTAAAATTTGTTTTCAACTGTACAAAATCTGTTATTTTGCGTTTCTGATATTTTGCATATTATCTGGTTTATGGTGAATCTGGTATTTTGCGAGTCTGGTAATTTGCGAATCTGGTATTTAGCGATTCTGGTATTAAGCTGCGGAGCCATTTTGTTGCATGAAACGTGTAAGCGCCATGAAATTCCCGGCGCTTATGACGTTTTGGTCGCGAGAAAACTATACGTTTTAAGCGGTCTAGCGCTGCATGTTTTATAGTTTGGTGAGACGACACCTACTGTTTAAGCGCTGCAGCAAATACGCTCGCCCCACTGTCATCCTGCTGTGACACTGTTTTTGCTTCAGATTGCCTCTCTTTACGTAGTACTTTATCTCAGTGAAAGTGTATCATTTTTGCGATTGGAACATTTGCATCTCGATCATTGAAATGATCCGAAACACTGATATGTTTCATTTGGCTCATTTGGATCATCGGTTCAAAGGATATAAAATACAGAATCAAAATCTGTGAGAGTATGAGTGATACACATCTCATTTGGTATCTGTTTCTGACTTGTATAGATTGTAATTATGTCGCCCGCTCACTCGCGACTCGCGAGTCTATAGTTAAGTAACTCAGTGTGTCTCAGTTTCCCTCTCTCGCTCGCACACTGCTCAGTCGCCACGCGAGTGACGCGTCGCGCGGAATGAGCACAGAGCAAAGTAATGTTTCAGATCCAAATGATGCATTTGAAACGTTGTTACTGAACCAATCTTTTGAATCTCTTCAATGATCCGGATGTGAGTCGGTTCCGTAACGAGTTACACACGCCTACTTCTTAGATCAATTTGGACAAATAGGCTTTTAGATATGGATAAGTACAGTCAAAGATCACTGATGATTTCAAAAGTTACATAATTATTAATACGTATTGTTCTAATTTATTGCAATGCTAGTCTTCAAAGAATTGTTTACTTCAATCTAACAAGTGAAACTTAGTATTTTGTTGATCGATTTTTGTTTTGTTACCTGTATTTACAACAAAGATAGTCGTAAGTTCTACACGAAAAAAAAATCTAATAAAATCTAGTATGAGTTTGAGATGCAGCGGTCGAATCTGTTTCATCAATATTTTAATAGGTATCAACATCGATGAAATAATTATAAAGGATTCAGACCTAATAATTATTGGCTTGTGTTTAAACGCCTTCCAGAAAAATACCTATTTTACTACCAAAAAATTCGAAATACCTGCCAGAATGGATAAATGCTCACAAAATTGTGTTTCATAAAGTATTGTAGGAATGAACCTATTTTCCTTTTTATTGTATGCTACATACTATGTCGACGGAGCCCCGCTTCGCGGGGCACCTATTCCTGTTTCAAGGGTTTAAAGAAACCTAACCAAACCTAACCTCGGGGTGCCCTTCGCTCGCTCTTGCATCCTACGTCGCCAATATTTTTAATTTTGGGTATTAATGTTACTTTTTCAGGGAAACAAGATTTGGTGAGCATTTGTCCATTTTGGTAGGTTCAAAAATTATTTTGGTGAGCATTTAAATTGTACCCATAATTATTTATTATTATGGGTACAATATAATTTATTATTATGAATATTGCCTACAAAAGACAAAAATTTACGTAAGGACGATTATTGATTTATTTCCCATTGTTTTTTTTTTACTGTATCTGTTTTCTTGTTCCAGTCAAACCGGACGTGTCCAATCTGCCGCGGCAACGCATCGGAGTACTTCAGCAACGCCGAGTGACTCGACACTCGCACACACACACACAACAGACACACACACACCCACTGTGTCGTTCAGTTGGTACTCACTGTCTCACCTAGATCCTATGTTGTTCATACCTATGTCTAAAACCAACTATAAACTCGAAACTCAAGGCATTTATTTAAATTAAACCATTAATTTGACTTTTGAATTGTCAAGAAGTCGGTCAGTCAGAAAATATGAAGCTATTTTTAGTATAATCAAAACCCGAAACACGTGTCTACTATTTTTATGTAAAGAATCTATGTACAAAATTTCAAAACTGTATCATGAAAAATCACAAAGTTATAAGCTTGTTATGTTACCTGTTTGTCCGTACAAAAACATGCTCACTCGCGCCGCGCCGTCTTGCACTTATTGATAAGTAGTACCTAGGTACCTAACCGTTCGGCGCGGAGATTGGATAACCTACTTAGTGTCGCTCGGTGTCCAACTTTTAACCTTCTTTTAAATATTTTTGGGGCAAAATGTAACATGGGGTAAAAATTATATATTCAGGTTTCGCATATACTAAAAGTAACGTTGTATTTGTCTGATTCTTAGATTTGCCGTGTACTCAACTATCTACCTTAGCTTTATGTAATTTAAGTTGATTTTTCAACCGCTTAGCTATAGTTGAGTAAACAGATACAAACAAAAAATGGTTGCAATTGATTTTAGACTTTGTCTTGTATGGCATTGAGTTTGTGGTTCCAAAACATGATAAGTTTTGTACATGAGACGAGAGATATGTGACAGTGGCAAATATTTTTTGTATAAATTTGCGTTGTTCTAGAAGAGAAATGTCATGACAATTATGACAGCGGAGTTTGACTTTATGGTGTCAAAAAGTCTATGAAAACACACCAACTTAAAAACGGTTTAACACTTTCCGGCGCGGTCCTTTATTAGAGAAAGACAGTAGAATTTTTCATACCAAAATCAGAATACTGTCACAACCGTACCTACATCATCTGCCTGCCTTTTCCCAACTATGTTGGCGTCGGCTTCCAGTCTAACCGGATGCAGCTGAATACCAGTGTTTTACATGGAGCGACTGCCTATGTGACTTCCACAACCCAATTACTGGGTAATACGATCCGATACCCTTTGATGAGACTGGTTGTCAGACTTTTCGGGCTTCTGACTACCCGTAACGACTGTCAAAGATCTACGAATGACAGCCGGGACCAACGGCTTAACGTGCTTTCCAAGGTACGGAGGGGTCACGGTATGTAAAGATGGTCTCCCATCCACAGATCAACCGCGGCAAGCGTAGCTTAACCTGATCGATCGACCTGTGCGGCTGTTATTATTTAGCCACGGGCCCCTCCTCACAACCGTATCAACAATATCACGGAAAATGAAATCATTTACCTAGAGCGGTAGACGGCTACAACCGTATCCGTATTGGATGAAATCTGTTTACGTGTGAGTATGGCACACATTCAACTCGTACACCACTTGTTTTTCACAGTAAATCAACATGATCTCAGCCTTATTGCTTTTAGCATTAAGTCCTTGCAATAGGCAAATATATTTTACACTGCGGTAGCCGTGTTTGACGTAAAGAAAGTACCCAATTATACGGTTATCGCCGTACTGTTATTCCATGAACTTTTAAAATACAGTTACAGTCGTTACCGCGCCGTAAGGTGTTAAGTGACGTCATTCGCCCCGCTATGTGGCGGCCGCTCTCACTAAAAGATGTTATTAATACTTAAAATACTATTTCATTTACTGTTCACTACTATTTCGCGTCTCGACAAAAAAAAAACCCTCGTTTTGGCCTTCGGCGAAAAATGCAACTGAAACTAGTGTCACTGTGTGTCACGATTGTGTCGTTTGTGTCAGACACTCGGTGTCTAGAGCTCTGTACTCTACGTTAATCAATACTTCTTGTGTGGAACTATATAGATCGAGAATTTGACCATTATAGATTGTCAAATGGTCTTGAAGATATCTGTAGCGTGTACTAAAACTATTTGTCTTAAACCCCCAATGCTTTTTTGTGAATGGTACTAAGGAGTTAACCCATAGTCTGCCGGAACGTAGATCTACGCGAGATACAATGGCTTTTTAATTGTGTCTGTAATTACTAATTACTGCACACAAGCGGTTATAGAAGACCCGGCAGATGTTGTCCTGCCCGAACTCGATGGCAGCGCCACCTACCGGGTCCAATTGTGTTTCTAAACCATCCAGGGATCCATTCAAACATACACAAAAATTCCATCTCAATCGGTCCAGCCGCGGTGAGTTACATTGCGTGTTAAGTAATGCAATGTCGATCTTCAAAATTTTCTCTCCAGATGGCGTTATTTGTTTCATTCTAAATAATAATGATATACATGGTGTAGTTTTCTCTCTGTATAATTATAATATACATGTTGGAGTCCCTTCAGTATAATATTATTATACAGGTTGATGTTTTCAATTTAATTTTACACTATGTATAAAAATGGTATACGGGATGTAGAATACACGCTATACTAAGTTTTCATCCTTTACAATAAAGATATGTCAACAGGATGAAAAAAAAACCCTTAGTACCATTCTCCAACAGCGTTAATACCTAGTTACCGTGTGGTGGAGCACCCTCTAACCACGACGTTATACATAATAATAAAAAAAAACATATAGTATGTTCGGTTAGTCGATACTTTCGCGGCATAGGTACGTTCGCGTCGATGCCTGTATATAATTAATTTTAGGTAATTTTAGAGCGTGTGCGCGTGCGCATGATTGTGTGACGTCATTAAGGTTTAATTGTTAAGGTACTGTTTTAATTTTTTTCGTGTATTTCTGAGACGCTGGTGTGTGGGTTGAGGTTTTGTGCTCTGTGAAGGTCGCCATTTTGTTTTTTTTAGATTACCCTCATTATCATATCTGCCGAAAGACGTCCACTGCTGGAGATTGGCCTCTCCCAAGCATCGCCAATTCGACTGGTTTTATGCTTCAAGCATCTGTTCTGTTATTAAATATTACCTTGAAAAAACAAATCGAATTAAAGAATTTTGTTATAAACTATGGTTCCGTAATAAAATGAGATCACGAATACAAAATTTTAATGATCACTAATGATGACGAACATTGTCCGCCATTTTGAATTTCTTGTGACGTCATAATCATGAGCTAAGACAAATTACTTGTCGATACAAATCCAACGAAATAAATGTAATTTATGAACAAAATATATTTGAGAATTTACTTTAAAGATTTCAATCCTTGAGTATCGGGGACTTAAAAGTGGTGTTGTTCCACAAACGATGGGACGCTTAATATCGTGTCCTGCGTGTCCTGACAGCAGCACGTTACAGGAACTGATGGACGCTGGTGATGGCGCCAAACACGTAGCCGAATTCTGGGCCCGGAGTCCATTTAGATTGCCATCGACACGCTAAGAAGGAGGACTTTAATAGAAATACAAATAACCCTCAGCATACGCATGACCAGTCTATTGTTCCCACTGCTGGGACGCAAGCCTCCTCTCTGTCAGAGGGAGTGGGCCGTAATCCACCGCGCAGGCCTAGTGCGGGGTGGTCGATGTCACATGTCATGAATTTTTTGGTTCATCACGATCGTCATTTCTCCTAGTCCTCTGCTGGACACAGGCCTCCCCCAAGCACCTCCACTTCGGCCGGTTCTGTGCTTCTCGCATCCAACGGGTTCCTGCAGCCTTCGCAAGGTCGTCGCACCACCTTTGGACACAAATAACCCAACAATTTCCACTTTTTTTTCTTAGACCGACCGCAGAGCACACATTCTCTTATAAGTATAAATCTAACTCAAGGCATGCATTTGGTTCTTTACTAACACCCCTATAAGTCCCTCCTGCACTTATCAGCTTGGCATCATCTCCCACGTTCCCACTGCTGGGACACTGGCAGAGGGAGTGGGCCGTAATCCACCACGCGGGCCCAGTGCGGGTTGGTAGATGTCACATGTCTTCGAATCTTTGGTTCTAGGACATGCCGGTTTCCTCAAGATCCTTGTAAGCTTGATTAATCATAATAGCACTTTTCAATGCATTCAGTTTTTTTTTTATAAACATTTGTTTCTGTAAAGAGTTTGGACAGGCAAAGAGGTTGCATGTAGGAAAGTTTTAGAAAGGAAGAAAAGATTTTGTAGCGGTATCTACAACGCCACATGCGAACAACGCGTCATACTGACGTCACGCAAAATCCTGCATCTCGCAAGCAGAGTTTACCGCGCAACTAGCATAGATACCACAGCCCTACATGAATCATCGGGCAGTTGCCCGCCAGGCACAACACCCGTTTGGTCGGAGGATCCTCCCTTTTCTATAGAGTATGAGGCCATCGCTCAGCATAATGCTATGACCGGCTGTAGTAGCTAACATTTATGTTCGCATAACTGGTCAAAATGTAGGGAACAGCAGATTTTATTTCGCGACCGATTTCGTTCATTTTCTAAAAGGGGATAACAAGTATGTGGTGTAATTTATTGCATATATGTGAAAAAAAAACAGCTGTTCCCTACATTTATGTTCGTATAACTCGTTAAAATGTAGGGAATAGCTGATTTCTGATTTGGTCCCGTAGTAAAAGTTGTTCATAATGATGAGTACAATGACCTCTTAAGAGGTTGTTTAATGTTTTACCAATAACCCTGTATAGATAACAATAAATGTGTATTATTTTACTTAATGTAAAATTATTGATGGGGTCACGAAGAGGCAGTATGATAATTACCAGTGAACAATGTTTGGGAAACACTGGTGATCACTTTTAGTTTAGTTTTTCTGCTTGTTCACCTCACAATAATACAAAAAACCTCTGCATTGTCCTTCGGTGAACAGAGGCTTCGTGATATGTATGTTCATCAAAGTTTAAAAGTTAATAGAAAAGTTCTACATGTAACCTCTCTGCTCTGTAAGGGTGCAATAAGCGCAGAAATGTGGTCTGCTTGTGCAATATACTACTCTATTACTATTAATGATAAAATACATTTTAGCTTGAATACGTCCTTCTGTGATTTACACACTACGAACAAATGAAAATCTATTATAACATTTGAAATGGCAATTTTATTACAGTTTATTAACACTTCAATATCACATCATCTGCTCAGCCCTTTCCCAACTATGTTGGGGTCGGCTCCCAGTCTAACCGGATGCAGATTAATACCAGTATTTTACACGGAGCGACTGCCTATCTGACCTCCACAACCCAGTTACTGGGTAATACGATACCCTTTGGTAAGACTGGTTGTCAGACTTTCGGGCTTCTGACTAGCCGTAACGACTGTCAAAGATCCACGAATGACAGCTGGGACAACGACTTGACCTGCTTTCCGAGTCACGAAGGGGTCACGGTATGTAAAGATGGTCACCCATCCACAGACCAACCGCGGCAAGTGTAGCCTAATCTGATCGATCGACCTGTGCTGCTGTTATTATTTAGCCACGGACCCCTCGGGGTCCGACGGGTCGGCAGAATAGCCAAGAAAAACAAAAAAACAATGGCACTCCGGGAGTGCCGTGTTTTGTTTTCACTTCTGTGAGTGTTCTGACATATCGGATATACATTAAAACCGAGTACATCCCGAGGACAGCCGAACACATCCGAAGCGGGTATTTTTCTAAACGTCTTATAAACCAAACGCGCGGTGTCGCTTACGGTAACAGTGGCGCGAGTTCAATGGTTTTTCCCATCTCAAAAAATGCTCTACGCTCCTAAAGCAGTTTTCACTTCAAAAATGTTCTAATCTGATGAATTTTGTTCATCATCTACAGTTCGACTTCTGCTTCAACTTCGTTCGATGTCTGTGTGGTGCCGGACTTATAGAATAGCGCCACCCCATACTTCCCGTGGGTGTCGTAAAAGGCGACTAAGGGGCGTACCGGAGAATGGGCAGTAGCGTTCTCTATGCATTCCACCACCATACCATACTGCGATCGCCAACCCGCCTGCCGCCAAGCGTGGCGATTATGGCAAACCCCCCCTTTTGGGGGAGGCCTATGTCCAGCAGTGGACGTCTTTCGGCTGAAATGATGATGATGATGAGTTCCCAAGGTCTCTCTTTTCATGTTTCAATCCAGCTCCTGTGCCAGCCTTATTCAGGTTTTGCCCGCGATAGCAATAATGTCGTCTGCCTATCTCGCCGCCGTCCAACAGCGGCCCTAGATTTTTTTTAGGTGATGCTAAATCTTCATGTGGCGCCCTTATCAAATTGATTTGCAAGTCAGCACAAGCTTTTCCTAATATGGATCCTTAATCGCTGCCCGCTCCGTTTGCGCGCCCAAATGTTCGTCGCGACTCGGTAGATACTCCGCGTCCGCGCTTTATAGTAGTTACTATCATCGGTCATCGAATAGTTACCATCAGTAACTATTCGTTGACTGGTGGCTGGTGGTCGCATTTCGGTTGATTTCTACGCCCCCCCATGACGGCGCCCGGTGCCGTCGCACCGCTCACACCACCCTACTGCCGCCGTCGACCGATATCTCGTCTTCCAGTCCTTGAATGCCACTCCATCACAGCATTACTCCACTCCACCTTCCATCACTGCGCCTTGTCAGGTGTCCTGCCCAACTCCATTTGAGTTCCATAATACGGTTTTTGATATCAAAGACGTTTTTTAGGGTTCCGTACCCGAAGGGTAAAAACAGGACCCTATTACTAATGCTCCACTGTCCGTCTGTCACCAGGCTGTATCTCATGAACCGTGATAGCTAGACAGTTGAAATTTTCACAGATGATGTATTCCTGTTGCCGCTATAACAACAAATACTAAAAACAGAATAAGTATTTAAGGGGGGCTCCCATACAACTAACGTGTTTTTTTTCGGCGTTTTTGCCTTGTGGTACGGTACCCTTCGTGTGCGAGTCCAACTCGCACTTCATCATCATCATTTCAGCCAAAAGACGTCCACTGCTGAACATAGGCCTCCCACAAGTTCCCCAAACCCCCCCCGGTTTGCCATAATCGCCGCGCTTGGCAGGTGGGTTGGCGATCGCAGTATGGTATGGTGGTGGAATGCATAGAGAACGCTGCTGCCCATTCTCCGCTACGCCCCTTAGTCGCCTTTTACGACACCCACGAAAAGTATGGGGTGGTGCTATTCTTTAAGTCCGGCACCACACAGACCAGTCCACGAGTGCGAGTGTCCAGACTCGCACTTGGCCAGTTTTTTTTTTTTTTCATTTAATTTTGTTAAGTATGTGTTATCACAGAGGGACAAACTAGACACAATTTATTGTTGATTTCATCTTCAGAATTATAAGTAAATTAATGCTTTTCTTTGACATACCGCGAGCAACACGACACTACTTAGATATAGTGTATTTCTCTTTACACTGTCCAATTTTGTGAACAAACATGACTGGGAAATTAATTTTAAGTCTTTTTATTTTCGACTTTATTTTCAGGGACACAATGTTGATTTTACCTTGACAGTAAATACCGCGCTGCGTTGCCTTTAAAGTCAGTTATGAACTTGAACTTTTGTAATAAACACATACGGGGTGAATATCATGAAAAACAGCTAATTACTATCGGCCTAGTCTTAACTATGGGTCGTCTTCCGGTCTAATCGGATGCAGCAGAATTCCAGTATTTTATCTGATCTCCACAACCCAGTTACTGGGTAACACGTATCCCTTGGTTGTCAGACTTTCAGGTTACTGACTACCCGTAAAAGCTTCTAATCAACTAAAAAATCAATTTTCAAATTCAGTAGCCATGTTTGTTTACCAAATTGGACAAGTAATTTAAAATATAACTTGTAGGGGTGATGGCTTTTGTATATGTCTTCCATTTCATTCTGAACAGAATATAGAGTTGATTGTTGAAATCTTGTGTGAGAGTTTAGAGATGTGTTCTTGAGTCGGTTTCCATTAGGGCGTGAATCAAATTACAGTATAAAGGTCATAGCACACGTATCAAATCGGAAAGGGATCGGCACCGTATCGCCTTTCGCCTCGCCGTCAACCTAACGTAAGCACATAATCAAAGCGGATCAGAAGTTCCGATACGTCGACTCGGCTACGGCTAGGTGACGCCGCGCTTACGGCTCGCCGACCGCTGGTTGATGGTGCAGCAGGCAGGCCCGAGGGGTGAGAAGGGCAAGGGTGGACGAAGAGACGTAAGCGCGGGGACGACGAGCCGTAACGCACCGCACCGCGGTTCGTGAGCTTGTCCCGAGGCGAGGCGATTACGTTACGATTCCGATTAGTGTGCGTTGCAGTAGGGAGTTTCATACAAAGAATACTGAACGGCTCGAGTTGATACGGTGCGATCCGTTTCCGGTTTGATACGTGTGCTATGACCTTTTTAATAGTCGCTTTCTATGAGACAGGGGCAGACGGGAGGACAGCGTAGGTCTGTCAACAAGTACCAGGTACTTAATAAAATAGAAAATGGTCTACAAATCTACAGTCTTACAATACCTACAAGGTTCGCACATTCACAAAATATAAAACAAATATGTAAAACACAAAGTCGGGTTAGTTATACCATTTATAACTCAAGAACGGCTGGACCGATTTTTATTATCTTTGATTTGTTGGATTTGTCTGCGCCCCGAATAGCAGAATAACTATTAAAACATGGGGAAAATTCACGAAAAAAAAAAATGTGAAGACAATTCATTTTATTATACATTTAGGCGGCACCACGGTCAGCTAGTAAAATACAAAACCTATTTTAATAAATTGACATGATTGCCATTACAACCACTAAAGTCTCCTTTAAACAGGCGCGACACGCGATAAAATCGACCGCTCACCTTACCGCTGTGAAGTCTGACAATCGGTCCGTTTGTGCACGATCAAAGCCTCATTAACAAAAGGAGTTTCTCGCCGGTCGGGCGGCGAAAAATGTCAGTCTTGAAGGCGAGACTCGCTAGGCGATTTATAGTTTACTAGCTTCCGCCCGCGGCTTCGCTCGCACTGGTATGTCGACAAAAATTCCTATGTCCTTCCCCAGGATGCAATCTACCTCTCTGCCAAATTTTATCGAAATCCGTTCAGCGGTTTACGCGTGAAAAGGTAACATACAGACAGAGTTACTTTCCAATTTATAATATTAGTATGGATACTCGAACGAGAAAGAAAGACCCGCCTACGATTCTGTCATACCTAAACGAGATAATGAGGCGTTTCCTTCCGGCTATTTTGCAGAACTCATCATCTGCCTGGCCTTTTCCCAACAATGTTAGGGCCGGCTTCCAGTCTAATCGGATGCAGTTGAATACCCGTATTTTACATGGAGCGACTGCCTATCTGACCTCCACAACCCACTTACTGGGTAAATGCAAAGGCACCACCAGTCACGCAACGAGCGGTGCCTTTTTGTCGCGCGCGATTATATCCATGTCGCGCCTGTTTCTAGGAGCCTTAATAAAGAGTTGAAATTGGTATTGTAGTAGTTATAACAGTGATGACCATATAATTGTATCCAAACTACGATATATTGAGCGGCAACCTAATAAATAAATTATTAATCTAATAAAATAAAATCTATGATGTCTCGTCTCGACCGAATGGGAACTGGCTTTAACCTCTCAAATCTGAGTAATTTCCTAAAAAAAAACCTGAGAATATTTTTGACTCATTAGCAAGATTTTGGTGACTCTCCAACGAAAGCCTACATCAAATCAAGGGTTCGAGTTGGTCAGCGGGATTGTCCGAAAGAGTTACCGCTGGCCCGGAACATAAACGGCTAAGGAAGGAACACGGGTGGGGTTTAGTCAGTAAGAGTCTGACTCTCTCTTCCGCTCCACCCAGAGCGGGAGGGGTCATTTGATGATTTCCCGTCCGCAAAAAAAAAATGGTTCGAGTTGACTTTCTTGAATGACGCAAAGTATTTTTTTTTTTCTAGGAAAAGACTTAGAATTTGGGTATTAATAAATGTCTAAGTAGTGTCGTGTCGGTCGCATCGCTCTAGTATCGGGAAGTTGCTTTTGATGGCTTGTGTGAGTGTGCCGTGCATATGCGCGTGCGTTGATTCCGGTACGAAGTATGAAATAATTATGTGGAGTTAATTAAATACACATTGCAATGTTGATTGTGAACGATTAATGAATGAATTCAATTATTAAAATGAAGTGTCTAATTATAATGAAGAGTTCTTAAATCCAGGATTATGATTTTCCTAAAATAATGTATTTTTTGTACAAAAGTCTTAGTGTATTTAAATTGAAAATACCGATATTTTAATGGAGATGGTTTATTTCTCTCTCCATTGTGTTTACATTTGAATTATTTTGTGATAAAATTAGTTTATGGTACAGACTGGGCCAGCACATCCAAGCCACTACAATCTGTCAAATTTCTTATTTTCAACTTTATCGCTACAGCATAAGGTTCAAAGTTGATTGGGAAAATTTGACAGTTTCGGGTAGGTTAATGTGCTGGCGTCTGTGCTTTAATAGACCTAACGCAAACTGAGATATATGGGCTCTCCAAATAACAAAAGTATGTTCGTATCGGAGCATCGCCGCGGTGTTTTATTAGTGTTGCTAGCCGAAGTTTGTTATTAACATAATGTACTTACGTTTACTTGGGGCCAAATAATTTTGAAAAATTATGTAAAAAATACCTATATGTTCGCTCTCTCTAACATGTGATTTGAACTTAGCTATACTCCATTTGAAATAAGATTAGACATTTAAATAAACCTTTTTTTTACAGTCCGTTCAACCGATTTTGACTTCTATACCGTAGGCATAAGGATGGTATTAAAAGCAAAAAAGTGGTTACAATACCAACTGTTTACTGCAACTGCCATATGTCATGCCACCAACGCAATAGAATTCAAAATCGGTTGAACGGACAGTAAAAAAGGTTCATTTAAATGTCTGACCTTATTTCAAATGTAGTAAGTGAAATGTGGTTGTCTGAACTATACACGTCTGATGACCTCTGCCCTACCCCTTCAGGGAATACAGGGTGATGTTTATATTCTTCGCAAGATTATTGTATCCCAAGTCAAGCGAAGTAGCGTAGTTTTTGTTGGTTGTTCATTCCATAAGTTTTCGAGATTTAGCAAGACACTCCAACTAACTGACATATTATTCCATACTAACGAAATGTACAATAAAGTTGTTTACATACAGAGCAATTTTTTGCCCAAGATTTATATCGTTAGATTCGCCGCCGAAAGGTCGCGTTTCTGCTGGACTGTACTGTAAAAATCTCACCTTGAACATTTAGGTGAAATGTGAACTGTCATTCTGCCTGATTCTAGGGATTGACACTATCCACAGTTCACTTCACCTATGTTTGTCACGGTGAGACGTTTACAGATAGATCGGTTGTTTTGTTTCGACACCACAATGACGCAGTGACTTGACTTGATTGTCGTGGAAACGCCATTATTATTGTGTGAGCTCACTCTTCTCGGTATGGACACTATTTCGCGCGAATAAGGGTTGCTTTTACCAATGAAACTGACGAGCTCAAGAGCTGTCAGTGTCATATCATTGTTAATATTGACACTGTCAGTTCAATTTCATTGGTCAAATTCGCCCTAATGTACGGTGAGAACAAATCTAACGATTTAAATCTATGCCTTCAGCAAGTTGTTTACATTAAAATTGTTTTGTTGTTATTAATAGATTAAAATTTAACATAACATTTGTTGTGTCAGTGAATGCTTGTGTGGTTTCGTACGATTTTCTCTTAGGTGTGCAATTTTGTTAAGTTTTTTTTTTTCACTATGAAATTCTAAATCTCAATCGCAGGAAATAGTCGTGTTGTCGCAACGTTGTCCGTACCCTTATATTTACTTATTGCATGTAATATACTTGTTTATAGTTGAAACGCAATAATTATTTGTAATTTTATATGTTATGAGAGCGATGGACAGATGACTGAGAATAACAAAAAAAAAAAAAACATTACTGTCCCACTGTTGGGCCAAGGACTCATCTATGTGAGAGGAAGTGGGCTGTAATCTACCATAATATTAAATTCGGTTCATTCATTTCGAAAAACAAGGGCTTGAAAGTTTGTATGAAATGCCGTACGTCTTAAGTTAATTCTATAGTTATTACAAGTCAGAAGCGCACATTAAATGACACGTATCTTGTCATCCAATCATTGCAATTTCAACCTCATCTCATTGTCATAAGGTTGAAATTGTCATAATTGACGAGCGCTTTTAACATGCAACAACTGTACCTACGATTTGCAAACTTGTTATTTCTAGGGTTCCGTACCCAAAGGGTAAAAACGGGACTCTATTACTAAGACTTTGCTGTCTGTCCGTCCGTCTGTCGGCCACCAGGCTGTATCTCAAGAACCGCGATAGCTAGACAGTTGAAATTTTGTATTTCTGTTGCCGCTATAACAACAAATACTAAAAACAGAATAAAATAAATATTTAAGGGGGGCTCCCATACAACAAACGTTTTTGCCTTGTGATACGGAACCCTTCGTGTGCAAGTCCGACTCGCACTTGGCCAGTTTTTTTTATCATGTAACAATAATACCAGTTTGTCTGTCCGTCGCTGTGTGCCATGTACGCTTGCTTCCGATACAGCCGCTCCGCGCTGTTTGTAGTTATTTAACATCTGTTATATACACGCATAAGTACATTATGTATAATACATTATAGGGCTATATACTTTACAGATACATCTCTGCCCGACCCTTTGGGGATTACAGGCGCTATGATACGTAAGGAAAGGGTATAAATAAATCATTTGATTAAAGACCAAATGCCTAAATGACATTATCCTTGATAATATTCTGCCAAGTAAAAATTTGACCAAATGAAAATGTGCATACTAAAATCATTTCAAACATTGCATTGGTATAAAAAAAGGTTGCTAGTATAGTATTGTTTGGGTAGTGAAATTTTGGCAAAATCTTTTCGGCAAAACGGCAGGAAATTTTCAATTTTTTAAATTATATTTTCAAGCCTGGATCAATGGGACACTCCCCCTGACCCCCCCGAAAGGCCAACGCTCTTCAATAAGTTGAGTTGGTTTAACTAAGTTGTCAAACACAACTCAATTTTAAAGTTCCATCATCTCGTGCTATCTCATGCTACTTTTGTGCGAGTTTTAGAGCCTTAAGGTCAACTGTATCAATCGAAGATTTTAATCATTTCGTTAGTAACCGAGGCATAAGCATTGCTTGCTGGTCATGCCAAATCTGTGAAGTTCCGCCAGTTAATTTAAAGGGCCTTCTGTAAATACAAGATGTGCTTGTGTGTGTCTATACGAGGCTAGAGGCAGATTTCAAGAACCCAAAAACACGAAATGCTACAGTTTTACAACGAATACATGAATACCATTTTATCGAATTTGGCTATAGAGTGTAGTTGTTATTGAAATAAGCCATTTTGAAAGCAACTCCACTATGAAATCTCCATTTTTTTTACCAATTATAGTCCGTATGTAAATATAAGAAAATTAATTGTTAAGGAAATTGACTACTTAACCACTTAAATTGTCCGTATATTCAAATCAGAACTGTCATTCATTGCCAGTTGTATAAATTGACTATAAAACGGCAAACTGACGTAGGGTGTCATTTTCCTTAACAATTCATTTCTCTGACTGTACGCACGGCTACACATAAAGCTAATTAATAACAGTTTAAGATAAAACTGGAAATATACAGGATTATTGGAAAAACACCAACAACCTCTTAAGAGGTCATTATGAACAACTTTTACTATGGGACCAAACCTGAAATCGCGAAAAAAAATCAGCTGTTCCCTACATTTATGTTCGTATAACTCGTCAAAATGTAGGGAACAGCAGATTTCTTTTCGCGTTTTCAGGTTTGGTCCCATGGTAAAAGTTCTTCATAATGATGAGTACAATGACCTTATAAGAGGTTGTTAGTGTTTTTTTTTTTCAATAACCCTGTATAGTTTGATGTGTTACCGTGTGTACAACCATAATACCGATTGTTGAGAATCTTCTGAATGTATTTTTTTTATTCCTATTTTTTTCTGCTGCCCTTGCCTCGCCCTTCAATATATTTAGTTAGTTACTTTTTTCTGTTTAGTCGTAGTCTCGTTAGTGTTAATTTGTAACGTGCATTTTTTTCTATACGTTAATTAAGGCATAGCGCACTATGGTACAGTGGCGCAACTAAAATTTGGGCAACTGTTGCCCGGTAGTTGCGCAACTGTTGCCAGAGGGTTGCGCAACTGTTGCGCCACTGTTGCTGGTGACGCTTTAAGGCTTCTTCCATAATGGTATCGTGTTTTGTTCACTAGCCTGGTTTTGTATCTTTCTGGTTATGTTTGATGTTTGTTAACTGAAGGGCCGACAGCCATAGCTGAAATAATTTAATTAATTAATTAAAATATTCAAGATTTTGTAACAGTTAAGTATCGCAAGACATACTAATAGATAAGGATTTCTAAGTGTTTGTTCATTGTGTAGTACTCTTAACATACCAAGCAAGAGCTGGTTAGAAAGAGAAAACGCTATAATATCGTGTATTCTATCTCACTCTAATATTTTGTTTTTCTATCCACAAAACACCGCTGTCGGTCCAACTTTTCGTTGCTCAATATGTATTTCTTTATTTTATATTTATAACTCGTATATTACTTTTTATTATTGTCTGTAATCTTTCGATATATAACAGTTTTCACCACTCGACCTTCCAAGCTTGCATGTGTTGACAGCTGTCATATCTGACAGTGACAAGATACAACCTTTTTATTTTACACTTGAAATTCCGTTTTTCATTTTTTTTTATAAAGTGACAGCTGTCAGTTATGTCAAAGTGACATTGACAGGTGTTGCTATTTGCAAAATTGTCACGTTCCGTGGTGAGGGGCGCGTTCCGTGTCCACGGGCGTCCGCCAGCCATTTTACCAAAGCATTGTAATACATACATAGAAGTGTAATAACTGATGACCGACCGAGACGCAGCTATACATAACAATAGTAGAAAAACGGGAACGTAGCAACTGAAATAATATTGTTTAATTGTATACTTGTTTGATTATGTAATAATTTTCTACCATTTAAGTTTAGTTTTTGTCTTGTAGCAACCCCGTTTTAGCTGTCGTGTGTCGATGACGTCTCGGCGGCGTCTCAGTCCGCCTCAATGTGCTCAGTCGTTTTATTTTATTAAATGCACTGCTAATGTATTTTCTGTTCTTTTATTTTTAACTTTCCTTGGTTTTTTACGCTTCTTTACTAGAAATTTTTATGTTCACATTAAGCTATACTCGTACCTGCCAATCTTGGCAATAAAACGTTATAACGCAGCCAATGCATCAGCCTATCAGAGCTTAGTATTAGTTTTAAAAAGTACCTCGTGCGAAACATGAAAGTTTAAGTGTCTAAACACACCATGTCGAAGGTACGCGACCGAAGTTCGGTATCATTACGCCTGCAATGCTATTTGAATTACTGACGACACAAGCCGAAATTACGTTGCGTTATAGCGTACAGCCGAACTTCGGTCGGCCGTAAGTTCAGCGGCAACGTATTGCTGTAGAGCACTCATTATACACGACCGAAGTTCGGTTCAATTGCGGAAGAAGATCCGGGGGGGGAGCAGCGGGAGGCAGGCATGCCCGCGCCCCGCGTGTGCGCAACTGAACTTCTGCCGCGTAAGTTCGGCACTTATGGTGTGTCGGAACTTCGGTCGCGTACCTTCGGCATGTGTTTAGACACTAAGAGTTGAATATTCCAAAAAAAAATTAAAGAAAGTGGATTTTCGAGAAATTATGTCGCCGAAAGTTATATCACACTACAAGTGAACAAAGCTAATTCATATTTTAATTCTCTCCAAAATCGAGCTTATGAACAATTTTTGCTCAGATTAAGGCCTCTCAATCCTAACTTAGAAACTCGCACTGTATTCAAAACGAGGTAAGACCTTGTCTGGAAAAGGTGAATCTCTCGCGCGTACGTTGCGTCTAGAAAAAGTGTAGCAACGTGCGAGCAATTGGGGACGAATTTTGCTGCTACATTTATCTATTAATACGTGCACTCGCTCTGAAGTTCGCGCGTATACTGGATACAACAATGAGTCTCTAGTTTCTCGACCCGCGCGAGTCGACAGTCTGGCGAAGTGCACGCGATTTACACGCGTATTTTAAATTCGCGTGCTGGTTGGCCAACGCGTGTATGAATTCGCGCGGAACGATTTGCAGCGAATTCGCCCGTTCTGGATAAGGTCTTAAGTTTGCTTCGTTTTCGACGTGATTATATAAATGTGAGGGTAATCGTTTATTATACGAATTGGTTGACAAACTAAAGTATTATAAATCGTTTGTTGTGAAAGTATTTAGGAGCACGAGTGAAATAGCTACATATCACTGTCCTTCCCTTCGTTCATAGGAATATATTGTACGCAAACTATCTGTCTGGCTCCCATTTCACTCGCTTTGAGACTATCGCAAAAACGAATTTATGAAGGAGTCTTAAATTACTAGTAAAAAGAATATCTGCGGAGACTAACCCTTATTGGCGCCAATTTACTTTTCGAAATGGGAATCGGACAAACTGCTCTTAAGATTAGGTAAATAAAGTCTAAAATATTTAGTCGGTGCCTAGACTTTGTATAATGTTTCACAAAACTGTGTAAGAAATTATATTAAAAAATGTCCGAAAATAATGACGTTTAAAAGGCGCCATTTGCATTTCAAACTGCTGTTCCACTAACAAGAGTTGTGGACCAACTATTTAATATGCTTTAGACGTAGTTATTGTTAACGGATTATTTATAGATTTACGAAATTATCAAGAAAAGCTAATTTTCGACATTTATTTTGCTACAAAAAACGTCATTATTTTATTCGGCCAAGATTTCCAAATGTTTGTATCGTTCCATACGTAAAAGTCAATTGCGACGTCCTAATTGGTAACATAATACTATGTAGATTATAAAAAAGTGTACCTATAAATTCTAATCGTTGTTTCTTTACGCTTTTGTAAAATTGTATAAAGTTGATTGTATTGTAAAAAAAGATATTTTTTCCATTTCATTATAAAAAAAAACTTGCCAAATGTTAGTGTTACCAGCTCGAAACGTGAAAAAACTACTATTTAGCGTTCGTGTGTCACTTTGCCATTGCTTCTGTATACACCAGTCCAATATAAGTAGAGTAGCAGCGTGTACATTGCCCGTGTATGTACAATATATTATATACATACATAGTGAATATTATAAAGTATTTTTGCATGATTAATTATTGTAAAAGTGTCCGATTGTGTGTAGTGAAACGTGTGGTTTACTTATCACGTTACTTCTGTTCTTACTTTAAGTATCCGAGTGTGTCTTAGGATTGGCCGACTAGAGTTGGAAATAACCCTTGTTACCCGCTAAATCCTATCAGGCTGTTCCCGGGACGTGACGGCTGTGCCACACAAGCCAGGCACAGGAGTTAAATCGCTGGCTCGGACACGGACGTGTGAGGTCATATACTATGTACGCAGTAATATTATTTTTGAGTCCCTGATGGAGGACGGTCCGTCCACGCCCCGGGCACAGTCCTTCGGGGATAGACCTGTAATCTAACTGCTGTTTCCCAATCAGTCCGCTAATAAAAACAGACTATTATAGTTGAAACATTTTAATTGTTAAAAACTGTTGATCAAACATATAATTAAAAGAGAGTGATAAAATAAAATTCCAACGTTGTCAGTAAACCACGCTGAATTAAAAATCATAAAATTATATAAAAATTAACGTTTGTGAGTAGGCACGCGTTCGGCGCCGCGAGATGGCGCCTCTTTGCAATAACTTTTCTATACGACAAATTAAATATAAATAAGGAGATTATGAATATGAATAGTGTCGGTAGTGTGCGCAGAATAGCAGTACGCGCCCCGTACGAAACAGCTCCGAATATTGGTAAAGTATTAAGTCCTGAGTTAGTCCACTTCGCAAATACCTACATGAAAGAATTAGTTCGGTTCTTCAAATTCAAACATAAAGATATTTATTTCAAATCAGTCAAGCGGTCGGTGAGACAGGACAGGCAAGACACTCGTAAAACTAAGTACTACACCAATCTGATACGTCATTCTATAGGTACCGACCCTGAATTAAGTAGGTACGAATGTCACCTGTATACTAAACCTTATGGTTTAAGAAAAAGACATCAAAAGATGACGAAAATGATGAAAACAGCCAATTAGTGAAGAGAGAGAGTTGTGATAAGTCAATTTTGGCTAATTGGCGTAAAATCCTACATAATAGCCTGCTTGGCTGAAAGCTATATAACGTTATGTGCTATAAAGCTAGAAATAACAGTTACTGCAAATTCTATTTTGTATTTGCGAAGTAAGAAGCACTGAGGTAAAAATCCATAAAAAATTAAAGTATTCAACATACGAAGTCCATAAGCATTTTATATATATTTTTAATAAGATATTCGCCTAAAATTGAACATAGTAAAAGATATAAATTCACAAAATCATTTAAAAAAATAAACACCGGCGCGGTGTCCTAATTGCGTAACACATTATCTGAATCCAAATTATAATTCAGAACTGGGTCACCTTGAAAACGGTTCAAAGAACAAATAGTCGGAAGAATCTCTCAAATCTTTGAAACCGGCAAAATGAAAGCCATTCCTACTGCTTTTAGAGTGTTACCTAATTACCCCGCTGAAAAACTTTCATTTCTTTTCCTTAGGCAACGTTCTACTAAAACTTTTAGGCTAAACTTTCGAATTTACCAATTTATTGTTATAGAGCCAAATTCCCTACCTAGCCACATGTGTTTTGAACTTATGTAGCAAGATCTGAGCGCTCTAGACGCTTTTAGTCAGCCGAAAATTTAATCGTTATCCTTTACCGAATCTATTTTAGCCTGGCTTTAAATCAGTAAATTCCCCACTCCGCTGATTGCCGGACCCGCGTCCTAATCAAAAGCTCCGCGCAAGTTCACGATCAACAGGATTGTTCAAACGCGACTTGATTGATCGCGCGAGTATGTCATATTCATATAAAAAAGCGTTCTAACCAAAAGTGATCGTCGCCGTCGGTTTGTTTGTCACTTTTTGATCGGACGCGTGCCAACAGAGGGCGTCTTCCGGTTTTCCATTAGACAAAGAAAAGTATAGACGGCGGGTATCTCCATTTCATTTCCACAAGAAAGGGATAAAGTATTAAGTTATTATAAGTAACAGAAAAGGATAAAGCTATACTATTTCCGTCTCTCAGTGCGTGCCAGTTTTTTCAAGGCAGCTACTCATGTAGCCTATGTTAGTTAAGTTAGTTTTTTGTCTCATGTGTGGCCACGCTACCCGATGCTCTATAACTTTCTTACTTTAAGGGTTTTCCGAACAAAAAGTGACATACGAAGACCGCGAAATCGCGCGACGATCGCTTTTGATTAGGACGCGGCCTCACCCACCAAACTTTCGGCTGACTAACAAGTCTCTAGGTCGCGTTAAGTCATAACCACTGTTCCCTGTTTCGCTGTAGCGGGCGCTGTATTGTAAGCTCAGTGTGTTCGTGGTCGCTGAATGTTGTAAAAACCTTTAGTGTTGTGAAATGTGAGCCTCCTACTGCTAACCGAGTTAAAGTATTTGAAATATAAACGATAATTTGTAAAAATGGAAAGTGCCCTTTAAAGAAAAATAAAACTAAACTAAATTTAAGTTCAGTGCATCTTTTTCTTTCTATTTCATTAAGAAACGGACAGAAGATAAATATTAATTTAGTCCTGTCAAATTGAGAGACTCCATAGACAAGTTTAGACGAGATTAAAAAATTGGCTACTAAACTCAAACTCAAAGCATTTATTTCAATTAAACCTTGTACAGGCACTTTTGAATTGTCAAAATTAAATAGTCTGTCAGTTAGTCCGAAAGTTGAAGCTAGTTGCCCATTCCAAAACGTAGATGTCTATGGAGAAGAACGGGCAAGAAACTCCATGGACACTCTTTTTAATCAAGATATTACAAAATCCTGGGTACATTATTCTTGTTGCTTCTATATGTGAGAACAATGTAAAAAAAAAGACACAAATGAAGAAACAATTCAAAATATAAGATTAAAAATACGTCAATTTACGTCAGGCGCTGACTGACAGGACTAAACTAATATTTATCTTCTATCCTTTTTTAATGAAATAGAAAAAAAAAATATGCACTGCACTTAAATTTAGTTTAGTTTGTTAACAAGGGAATCGGCACCGTTGGCGTACTGTAGTTACACTTCTGCCTTACCCTTCAAGGATTACAAGCGTGTTGTTATGTTATTAAAATACTTTAGCTCAGCTATCAGCAATTAGCCGACTGTCCTTTCGAAACGCATCTAGCTGTTAAATGTACGGCGAAGATTTTTGCATTAATGATTAGAACATAGACAATAGCGGACAGCTGCGAGTAATAAATACCTACCTCTGCGCTGAGGCGTTGAACACCAAGATATATGAATTTATTAATATTGTGTATTGTATTATAGTTTTTAATCTAAATTAATTGTTTTTATTTTACTTGATAACGTGAAAAACTGGCCCACGAAATGAATAAAAAGCTACAACGCGGTCACATTAACTCGGCGCTTGGCGTTGACGACGTCATTTTGGTTTTTTGGTAATATACCTAAATATACTTAATAAAAAATATACCTAATTAAAACAACAACAGAAAACTAGCCAAATTATAGACGCGCGTATCGGTAACAAAGACAAAGACAAAGGCCTAACACTTGCTGGGCGAGCTAAGGAATGCGGGCCTCGCATTCCAGAGATGCGTCGAGTTAATGTGACCGCGTTGTAATTCAATCACAATCCGAGAATTTTGAAGGTTGTTTCTTATTCATTGCTTCTTAGGTTTAATAAATTCTTCAGTTCAACAACGTTAATACCGCAATCTTAGACAAAGAAAAGTAAAGACGGCGGGTAGCTCCATTTCATTTCCACAAGAAAGGGATAAAGTATTGAGTTATTTATAAGTAACAGAAAAGGATAAAGCTCCCGTATTTCCGTATTTCCGGCTCTCAGTGCGTGCCAGTTTTTTCAAGGCAGCTACTTTTGTAGCTCATGTTAGTTAGGTTAGTTGTTTGTCACATGTGTGGCCACGCTACCCGATGCTCTATAGCTTTCTTACTCTAAGACCGCAATGAACGTTGCTGAACTGTCATTTTGACACACTGATCAATTGTCATGTGCATTTACCCCACCGCAATTACCCCACCGAGGGACTAAATCCTTTAGTATCGAAGCAGCACCCTTATTGCGTAAGACACTCATGGCAAAAAAAAAAACTGTGATCTTCATACACTTTACATTGCCAATCTGCCGCCATAAGTAAAAGCGGCGCATCTGAGGAAAGGGAATACAGAAAAATAAACCTTTCTTAACAAAAAAGGCGCATCCATTAAGGCTCATTTTTCTGTATTCCCTTTCCTCAGATGCGCCCCTTTTACTTACGGCGGCAGCAATGTTGTCAACTGTATGAAAACCACAAAGTTTTTTTTTTTTTGTGTGAGGTTCTGGTAGACCTATATCAATCACAATCTGAACCATTTTGAAGGATATTTCTAATCCATTGCTTCATATGTTCGAAAAAATTGCTGCTCAACAACGTAACGCAATGAATCTTGTTTAACTGTCAAAGTCAAAGCCATGCCTACTGTAAGGCTGCCTGTCCACCGGAGCGGAGCGAGGCAGCGAAGCGGAGAAATATTAGGATTGCATAAAATCTCCGCTCCTCGAACTAGTTTAAAAGTTCATAAAAAATCGGGAAGTGTAGCGGGGAAGCGGAGCGGGGAAGCAAAGAGGGGAAGCGGAGAAGAGAAACGAGTTCGGGTGCGGGCGCGGGTTGCGGCCGCAGTATGTCGGCCGCCGTAGTCCAACTAGTGCGCACGTCACCGATGCAGTGAAGACAATGGATGAAAAACTTATCGAAAGTGTGAAAAAGTTTCCGTGCATTTGGAACACATCTTCAGAATTTTACAAATGCAATGAAACAAAAGATGCGGCGTGGGACCAAATAATCATTGAAACAAACTTATCGGATGGTAAATATATATGTATCTTTATTTTATAATACCCAATCTATCTAAATCTGTCAAAGTACCTCCTCCTAAAATTAACTAAAGCTCAGGTCAAAGTTGATTAGGAAAATTTGACAGTTTCGGGTAGCTTGATGTGCTGGCTGGTCTGTACTATGCCTATAACCTCGCGTAAGTGCATGGAATATTTTTTTTCATACAGAGACCGTCCTGTATGGAATACATTTTTGTGTTTGTTGATTGTTTCAGTTAAAACTGCCAAGTCGCGATGGAAACAACTAAGAGACAACCATAGAGATGCATTAAAAAGACAAAATGGAACAAGGAGTGGACAGGCTAGAAAACAACGAAAAGAATGGAAATATCAGAAAGCCATGTCATTTTTATTGCCTTACATGTGTAACAGAGACTGGTCATCAAATTTTGCGCCCTTAGACGACTCAGTCAGCGAAACCTCAAATCCGTCAAATACCATTGATGAGAGTTCACGGGAATCATGCAATTTGTTGCCATCAAATTCAAATAATCTTCCTTCTGGCAATGTTTCTTCAACAGCATCTGGGCCTCTCCCATCCACATCCAAAAAAAGAAAGAACGATGAAATTCTAGATTTTTTTAAAAACAATCAAGAACGCCGCGAACTTTTGGAACGAGAACGGATAGAAGTTAAAAACATGATGTCAGCCAGTGATATGTACGAAGAAATAGACTTATTTTTTTTTAATTTGGCTGCATCGACTAAAAAGCTGCCGTATTATTTACAACTTCAAATTAAAAAAGCCTGTTTTAATGCGGTAATGTCAGCTGAAGAAAGTAATCTGCCTCGCTCCGCTCCGCTGACTTGCCCCGCTCCGCTGACTCGCTCCGCTCCGCTGCCTCGCTCCGCTCCGCTGCCTCGTTCCGCTCCGCTGCCTCGCTCCACTCCGGTGGACAGGCAGCCTTAGTGTCTTACGCAATTAATTACCCGCGCTGGTTCTGTGGTCAACACACTGACCTCTAATAAACACGTGTCTAATACAGGTCAGTGGGTCAACATCATTGACGAAAATCAATCAATCGAATCATTTTGACTTTTTAAAGTAATTGTTACGTACAAAAGCTTAAGTATGTGGCTCGTTATATAATTATTCATTATGTGTTTTCACAATAATTACATAAAATTAGTCGTTACAATAATTGAGAAAAAAAAAACCAGCAATAATAAAATATGTATAAATAAAGTCCGAATTTACTCTGTGCATTATATTTTTAATCCAGTGCTACCAACATTGATGTATTAATGGCGGCAAAGTGCCTGTGCTGCCAATTTAAAAAGTAATCTACCAATTGGGTAATATTTTGTGTGTTGTATTTTGCTTGCTTGGATCTTGGGATGGCTAAGGATGTGGATTCCATCGAGTGTGATAGATATAGTTAAGAGCGTTAATATACGGTTAAAAGATCGTGTAAGCCGAATAACGGCGTGGTACCACACTACTCCAAATAAAGTCATTTTGAATAGCGATCGGTTGTTTTATTGCTTAGTTTAAATTTTTTAAATTTATTTAAGGACAACCAACAAAGCATAAGTATATGTTAAAATACCCATATTATTTTTACATTTTATAGTGAAGAGGCTGCCACGGCATGCATTAAACATAGGATTAGGAAATGCAGTTACAAAACTTAAGTACTTATTTAGATAGATTTAATTATGCACCTAAATTAAAAAAAACAATAGAAATTACAATTTTATTTTTTCACTTTTATGATAATGCCCTGTGCAAGACAAGACAGCCTTGACTTTATGTAAAGATTAAGACATATCAATTTCTACGCTGGGTGAGCGTGACAGGTAGTGGAAAAATGGCCCAGATTGAAAGCCCTTAGCTGGGAGTAACTGATATCTAGACCCACGAGCAAGTTTGTAATGCCTCCTCTACACGTCGGCAGACGCGTCCGCGGACGTCGACAGATGCAACAGCAGATGGATCACCACGAGCCGACCACACGTCCGTTGGTAGTTCGTTCTGTGTTAATTCTCGACAGACGCAACTCGTACGCACGCAACATTAAAAAGCTATTTATTTATTTAGTACTTTTAACTACTATTTGAATGTGAACTATTTGAGTGTGCTCAAATATGAGCACAGACGATTTACTGCACAATTTACTGAAACGGCTAATAAGCCATTTCAGAGAACGAGATTAATAGGTAAACGAGAAAAAAAAAACTGCAAGAAGCACGTGTGCACGATTACTATAATACTGATGCATCGTCAGACGTGTGGACACACGCCGTGCGCTCGCGCTGAAACCTTTTGATCCGTGCCACGAAATCCGACAACAAACGGGTTGGTGGCAGATGCATCTGTCGACGTCAAATACCTACCAGACTAGCAAATTACCCCGTCTACACGTCGGCGGACGCATTCGCAGATGGCCATCTGCTGATGAATCTGTCGACGTGTTGAGGAGGCTGGCACATTCAAATTTATTTGACTCAACAACCGCGGACAAACAATACGAGTGGGGACAAACTATACTCCTCGTTGGTCAAGTGGTTGCAAGCACTTCTGCTGAACATGAGGTTTTGGGTTCGATTCCCGGGCCGGGCAAAGTGTTACTGGATTTTTCATATGGATTTTCTCAGCAATAGTCCGGAGTTTGGATTGCCCGGTTGATGGGAATAGGCTCGCCAGCTATTACATGGGACTTAAATATAACTGGCGAAATGTGGGTGTAATATAGGTACACCAGGGGGCCTAAAAAGGCCACTTTGGAGAATCATAAAAGGAAAAAAAATGAATTATAATATGGCGATAACAGTCTGTTTTTATTTTTTCGCTGCACTACATAGGTATAATCAAAGAGATTGGGATCATTTATTTATACAGGTAAAAACAACAAAATTAAATTCTAACTTAACTAAAACTATACAGAAACTAGAAAATAGCGTCGAAAAACTCATCCGCATCGCTGTCGACTGGTAATGTTCCCAAGAGACTGGCGGCATTACCACGTTGAATGGCGATGCTTAGCCTCTGGCCAAGGTAAAAGCCAGCCCTTGGGTCACGAGAGATTGGGATTGGATTTGGATCGGATTGATTGGTATTTTAGCACAGACAAAAAAAAACTGAAAAATGCTTCACCAATGGGATTTGATACGATTTACTTAACTGTCCATTATGTTATCCTTTTATAATTCTGCCAAAGTGGCCTTTTTAGGCCCCCAGCTCTGTCGAGTCACTGACTCTGGCAGGGCCACCACCAGGGATTTTAATTTCGATAACACAAAAAATTTGTTGTTAAATAGTCGAAATTTGTCGCCAAATATCAGAATTTGTCAGTCACTGGTTCAAAAGATACAAGGGTTTAAAGGGAAATATTTTTCTTGGGCAATTTTTCGTGAACTCTTCGATCTAGCTCTTGGACTATACCTTACTAATTGAACTCATTATATCCCCTAAACTAAGACTCAAGTACAACCACGGATATCCACTCTTAGCCTATTAATTCCGCAACAACAAGGCTTAGGGTGGAATTTTTAGGGTGGAGATTCTACTTATGGACGCTTGGAAGGTTACCTACTTAATCATGGCCCTTGTAAGGGCCCACTTCTGGACCACGAGGTAAATGAGGTCGCTGGTTCGAATCTAGCAAGTGACAACGTGACTACTATGAAGTTAAATGAAAAAATCGTGAACAAAAGACACAGAGCTCGGAGGCGCCTCGGACAGTGCCGGATTACCTAATACTTCTTGATGATTGATTCTTATCCACTAATCGCCTCGTATTTTTCCAAAACATCGACGAGCGATTTGTAAAGATTGGCGCACATCTCCAGAGTGACTTTTGGGTCTTGTAATATCTTACTGTTATACAGCCTTGCCATTTATGTGCTAGCACATACTGTTTCGGTGCTGTTTCTGACTTATGGTGCCCACCGAGACGTGATGCCCTAAGCAATTGCTTAATTTGCTTATGGGCTAATCCAGCACTGGCCTCGGCGGCCCTGCTGGCTGCTAGAGGTGGCATTGTCAACACTTTCCATACAAACGAAGCTTGACACCGTTCACTCGCACTACGACACTAATGACGTATAGAAACTGACTGCTTTGACGGTCTGTGACAGAAATGGTGCTTTTAGCGCACTTTCGGCGTGGCGATTCCGTGTTCTGTGGGAAAAGTGATCCTAAAATGAATGAACGAATTAAGTATTACGAGACATCTTTCAATTATCTGATACCAAACACCCACTAACTGGCGCACAGCTACCAACGCAACGGCTAAAAAGCAGACACAGCTTCTTGAAACCGACAGCGTCTCTGTCAGGAAAGCCGGCTGACGCCTGTTGCAAACTATGACAGGATACTCTTCCCTCTCCTACTCACTACCAAAGGAGCATCTCCCTGCAGGGTGTAACCTTCCGTGGCCCACTTGGAAGTCTCTGAACCGTCTCCGGACACACTTAGGGAGATGTAAGTCTAACCTGGTAAATTGGGGCTACCTTGACGGAATGGCAGAAGGGTGTGATTGCGGAGCTATGTCACAAACCATGCTCCACCTCCTATCCTGCCCTCTGTGTCCCAAAACATGCAGTCAAAGTGACCTCTGCGCTGCCACCGACAACGCCGTGGAAGTGGCAAAGTTTTGGGAAAACAAGATTTATAATACAGTCGTGCCAGCGACACGAAGAAGAAGAAGAATAGCGTGCCTTTGGTAATTCGGTTGTAGAAGTATAAGGATAATCTATGTACAGACGCCAGCACATCAAGCTACCCGAAACTGTTAAATTTTCCCAATCAACTTTGAACCTTACGCTTTAGCGATAAAGTTGAAAATCTATTAAAGAAATTTGACAGATTGTGTAGTGTGCTGCATTAGTTTCGCCTTACCTTGATTTATTTATATATACTTTACTAGCTGACCGGACAGACGTTGTCCTGTTTCCTAGAACGCGATCGCAGCGCCCCTTACCGGGTCCAACTGTGAATCTTCCTGCCCTTATCCCATGTTACTTGGGGTCGGCGCAACATTTTTTCTTCTTCCACTCTCCCCTGTCAACCGTCACGCTATCATTCACTCCCTTCTCTTTCATATCATTCCTCACACAATCCATCCATCTTTTCTTCGGCCTTCCTCTCCCTCTCCATCCATCAACATGTATATTCATCACTCTTTTAGTCACATGCGTTTCGTCCCTTCTCATCACATGCCATTCACTATGACCACTTAAAAATTCCTTAAAAAAAAACAGTGGTACTCCGGGGCTGCCGACAGAAATTAAAATGGTACCACTAGCGCCATCTAGTATCGAGTAGCGGAACTAGTAGTCAAGGCCCTTCTAGAAATTTCGATGCGAGAACTTTCTAGAACTTTCCCGAACTATCGACATCTGGTCGATCGGGGCCTGTATGTACTCGAACATTCTAGATGTTTCTACAATGGAAGGTTCTAAAACTCTCTGCGGCACTATATAAGGCCGGCGTGAGCCGCGAGCGACACAGTGTTAGATAAGCAATCGAAGTGAAAACATCCGAAGCGATCTTCAAGTGCGACTTAAAGCGATCAGTAGTGTAATATTGTGTTTTGTAATTAGTGTGTTTGAGTTGTAATTAGTGTTGTTAATTAAAGTGTCAATTTTTGGTTATTAAATCGGCAGTTTTTAAACCCGAAGCTCGTAACAATACTTTGCCATCACTCAATGACATATCGGATATACATTAAAACCGAGTACATCCCGAGGACAGCCGAACATAATATCAGAAGCGGGTATTTTTTTAATCGTCTTATAAACAAAACACACGCGGTGTCGCTTACAACAACAGTGGCGCGATTTCAATGGCTTTTTCCATCTCAAAAAACGCGCTTAGAGAAATTTTCACTTAAAAAAAAAGTTTTCAGGTACCTACTGAAAACCACGTCAATTCCTGAGCTGATCACGCCAATGCCGCTTTCATACTTTCATTTCGCGCCGTTCGTTCATTCTGGGATAGAGAAGAAGGCCCCTGGTGCGTACTCAAACACACAAAACAATTTCATCATAATCGGTCCAGGAGGAGTTCAGTGACAAACCTCCTACAGAAGAATTATATATTTAAAGATTTATAAATAAACTAGCTTTTGCCCGCAGCTTCGCTCGCGTTAAGTATTATTTAAAAAAAATTAATACATTTACATCCGCCATCATCCCTTATTTTATCACCATGGGGGTTGAATTTATCAAAATCCTTTCTTGGGGGATGCCTACGTCATAGTAGCTATATGAATGCAAAGTCTCAGCCCGATCGGTTTAAAATTGGCAAAGTTACATACAAACTTTCATCCCCTATTTTATCCCCTTGGGGGTAGAATTTATCAAAATCCTTTCTTAGCGGATGTTTACGTCATAACATCTACCTGCATGCCAAATTTCAGCCCGATCCCTCTAGTGGTTTGGGCTGTGCGTTGATAGATCACTATGTCAGTCAGTCACCTTTGAGTTTTATATATTTAGATAAATTACCTACACATCTACCAAAAATTTTTTTTTTTAATGAGTATGCTCTTGACTCTAGTCTAGGTCAGAGGTGACAGAGACAAAGTCGACGATGCAGTGAGCTTACCCAGAAGACTTCCTGCCCAATAAAATTTACAATAAGTAGGTATTTACGTAGGTACATGCAGTAAAGAAAGAAAAATGCGTTTAATTACAGCAAAATAAATACACCTTAAAACTATAAAAACTGGCCAAGTGCGAGTCGGACTCGCACACGAAGGGTTCCTTACCACAAGGCGAAAACGCCGAAAAAAACACGTTCGTTGTATGGGAGCCCCCCTTAAATCTTCATTTTATTTTGATTTTAGTATTTGTTGTTATAGCGGCAACAGAAATACATAATTTGTGGAAATTTCAACTGTCTAGCTATCGTGGTATTGAGATACAGCCTGGTGACAGACAGACGGACAGACAGCGAAGTCTTAGTAATAGGGTCCCGTTTTTACCCTTTGGGAAAAATATTGAAAATCTTTGTTTTCTGTTTTTAGGGTTCCGTACCCTAAAATCAGAAAACAAAGATTATAATGCCAAAAGGGCCTCCGCTCAGTAGGTAGTAAGTTTATCTACTACCACCTATCAAGACTTCTTAGACTGAAATACATGGGGGGAGTATAAAAAGGCCACTTTGGCGGAATCATAAAAGGATAACATTATGAATCATAATGGACAGTTAACTGTTAAGTTAATCGTATCAAATCCATCAAATCCCATATATTTGTAAAAGTTTTTCAGTTATTTCAGTTATTGTCTGTGCTAAAATACCAATCAATCCAATCCAAATCCAATCCCAATCTCTTTAATTACTTATACCTACAGTGAATAAAACAAAAACACGGATTGTCTTCGCTATATTAGGATTCATGATGTTATCCTTTTATGATGCCACTAAGTAGGTATTTACGTACACACAGTACCTAAGCAGTAGGGATATCTACAATACCATAACCTATTAAATTACCTCAACACTTGAACATCTTAGTAAAATCACTCATAAGGTAAGGAATCAGTAATTATACCATACCTGATCAAGAACAACAGTTATACGTACGTAGTACGTATGCCTCTACCACACTCACTGATTTCAGCAACTGTATGTATGTAGGTAATTCAGCTTTTCAGTAACGTTCCAACCGCTGCGGAGACTGCGCGCGTCGCGTGTCTTGAAAACTACGAACAATTTAATATTTACGTAAAATAGTTTTTGTGGAAAACACGTGACTTTAATACTTATTACAGCTCCCTATAATATTATAAAAGGTATGTATATAGATTTTCTTCTTTCCCCGGTCAAAGTTACTAGTAGGTATTTATTTTTGTATTTTATAGTTATTTTCGAGCTGGGGGGCCCGTGGCTAAATAATAACAGCCACACAGGTCGATCGATCAGGTTAAGCTACGCTTGCCGCGGTTGGTCTGTGGATAGGTGACCATCTTTATATACCGAGACCCCCCGGCGCCTCGGAAAGGACGTTAAGCCGTTGGTCCCGGCTGTCATTTGTGGATCTTTGACAGTCGTTACGTGTAGTCAGAAGCCCGAAAGTCTGACAACCAGTCTTACCAAGGGGTAGGTATCGTATTACCCAGTAACTGGGTTGTGGAGGTCAGAGAGGCAGTCGCTCCATGTAAAATACTGATATACAGCTGCATCCGGTTAGACTAGAAGCCGACCCCAACATAGTTGGGAAAAGTCTAGGCAGATGATAGTTATTTTTGAGTTATCCGTATGTTTGTTTTGTCTGCATCACCCTAAGGTTGACTGGTAGAAAATGCCTCAGGCATTAAGTCCGCCTTTGTACAGTATTTTTAGGGTTCCGTAGCCAAATGGCAAAAACGGAACCCTTATAGATTCATCATGTCTGTCTGTCTGTCCGTCTGTCTGTCTGTCTGTCTGTCCGTCCGTATGTCACAGCCACTTTTCTCCGAAACTATAAGAACTATACTGTTGAAACTTAGTAAGTAGATGTATTCTGTGAACCGCATTAAGATTTTCACACAAAAATAGAAAATCCATTATGTCACATTTTTAGGGTTCAGTATCTAAAAATTGGCCAAGTGCGAGTCGGACTCGCGCACGAAGGGTTCCGTGCTACAAGGCAAAAACGCCGAAAAAAACACGTTTGTTGTATGGAAAAATAGGCCTACGGTCCCTTGAAGCTCAAAAGCTCTCTAAGTCAACGCAATAAAACAAAAATAGCCATTTAACTATAAGTACTAATATTATAAATTCGAAAGTAACTCTGTCTGTCTGTATGTTACCTTTTCACGCCTAAACCACTCAACGAATTTCGATAAAATTTGGCAAAGAAATAAATTGCGTCCTGGGGAAGGCCGTGGGATAGTTTTTATCGACATACCTCGCGGGCGAAGCCGCGAGAGGTAATTAGGCATTTATACGACATATTTTGATATTCGCAAATAAATCAAAACCTATAGGGTAGGATGTGCATTTGGATTGAGTGATCTTTTTTTATTTCGTGACAAAATCTGATTGTACATTTAGTCAAAAATAGTCAAAACTCATAGCCCAAAGTAAAAAATTTGTCACTCTCAAGGATCTTCAGTTATTGCCGAAAATGTGGATCACTCAATTCAGACATTTTGCAAAAACGGCTATGAGCTAAATCTCAACAAAAACTTACTCTACTGACTAAATTTATATCTCAAAAATTTGTCACATTTTTTAAGCCCATCAAGGCATTTAAAGCTTCTTCCAGGTATCTTTGGACAGTATCATTGGATCACTCAGTACAGACACCATTTTGTCTGAGAGATCGTTGTAATAAGGTTTCGGATGAATTTTTCTATAGATCTATTGTTTATCCTAAAATGTACATGTTCCGAATATATTTGTACAATAAATACCTATCATAACACAAATACCTTTTGTTAAAAATTTATGAGTGACTCAATGTTTTTGAATTTGCTGAACTGAGTGATCCACAAGAATGTCTTATAGCTAAGTACCTGTTTCGTATTGATTTACACAAACTGCGATTAATTTTTGTACAACTTTGTGACTAAAGTTTTACATAAAAATAATTTACATATACAGCTTAATTTACGAGATATTACATTTTTAATTATATTGTTAGGGAAAAGTGCAGTAGGGTGACCATATAATTAATATGAGATCATCGGTAATATAAATGATACAGTAAGTACCTACCTATATAATCGTCAGTTGTAATATCAATTAATGTAACCAGGACTTGACTTTACAGGAGAGGCAAAAAACTAAATTCTATTCACAAAAAGAGTTGTAAGTTTTTGTTTTCATCCTATTGCAATGCAATGCTGTTTACAGCATTTTTCTCTTAAAATGTTGTTATCTGAAAGAAACCACAATGAAGCCTACTATTGTAGTTTCGAAGATGACATGGTGGTCACGTTATTTTTTTTTTAAATATCGTGTTACTATAACGTAACTTATAGAATATACAATTTAGCTTAACGTATATCACACGTTGATTGTAGGAATTACTTCACTAGTACTAAGGTCTAGTTTAGAATAAACTCTACCTTTTAATTAATTCAAGGAAAAACTTCTTCGTTATGAATAAAACAGATGCAATGATAGAAACATAGTTTAATTGTTAAGACGACAAATAAAAAATTCGGAAATAAATAAAATTTAGTAAACTTTATTATTTATTTATTTGTTTGGTTGTTTCATAATAGTCTTTAATGTACACCACATAGGTACAGAAATATAATTAACAAAAAACATAAATGCAAAGTTATCACCCAAATAACTAAATCACACAACTAATCATCCAATAACTTTGCATTTATGTTTTTTGTTAATTATATTTCAATTATGTTTTTTGTTATTTTTTTTTATGTTGTAAATAATAAAGTTTACTAACAGTAAACTTTATTATTTATTTATTTCCGAATTTTTATTTATATAGTTATAGTTATTAAAAACGATTAACAAAAACAGCTTTCAGCTTTCGTAAAAAAATATATTGTTTTTAGTATACCTACCTAACTTATAAGCTAACACGACATTACTTATTAGAATATCTTTGGAATTAATAATAGCAATATAAACATTTTATGTAAAAAAAATTCTTTGTAAAAATGTCAGATCAACAGTACCTAGGTTAGTAAAATTTACGAAAACCAAATCAAATAAGTACTTAACAAAATGACAGTGAAATCTAGAAAACGTTCGGAAACCCTGACGGAAAATATAAGTAGGTACGTGTGCGCTAAGGAGAAAATTTTGTATGAAATGAAATTCGGGGTCTCCAAATCGGACGTATGCGGCCAGCCTAATCTAGAAAGGAAATACCATGTTATTTATAAATCATAAGCTGCCTAAATAAGTGTATGTAAATAAAGTGGTTCATTTTTGCTATCATAAGTTTTAGCCAAATTATCGTCATACCAAACTATTCGTCCGTTTACACCATGCGCTACCGTCAGGATATTGAGAAGGAAGAAATTCAATACCTCCAAGTAAGGGCGCGTACACATAGAACGTCCGTCTTTACAGGATCCTTTTTAACGGATCTTATCTCATCTCTTTTTCTTTTTTACTGGATCGGGAATGCTGTATTGTGTGTGAACTGGCTCATACAACTATATACGCAATCAAATAACGGACCTGTTCAATGGATCGCTATGTGTACGCGCCCTAACCTGTACGATCTACTTTTTATTAAAATTATTTCGTGCACATCTTGTAACGTTACCTGTTTTGTTCCATTCAAATCCATGAAAATAACACTAGAAAGTTTATAACCACCATAGCATTACTATTACATGAAAAACAAATCCCCTCGTAGCTAAAAGAAATTGCTTCTTCGAGACTGTTAATGCCAAATACAGATATTATTTGCAGATTCAATGGCAGAAATAGGTACAACATTTCTAGTTATTTCAGGTGCAGCGCAAGATTGATTTAAGCAGGTTTTAGTGCTAACTGCGCTTGAAAAGCTGTTTATTAAAATTGTCTCGAAAACGTACGTTAGGTTACAGCAACAATCGACTGTTAATTCGTAAGCAATAAGCAATGGATTAGCAATTTACTTCAAAATGATTCAGATTCCGATTGATAGTGTGTTACGCAATTAGGGTGCTGATTACATTAATTGATATTACAACTGACGATTATATAGGTAGGTACTTACTGTATCATTTATATTACCGATGATCTCATATTATATCGTCACCCTACTGCACTTTTCCCTAACAATATAATTAAAAATGTAATATCTCGTAAATTAAGCTGTATATGTAAATTATTTTTATGTAAAACTTTAGTCACAAAGTTGTACAAAAATTAATCGTAGTTTGTGTAAATCAATACGAAACAGGTACTTAGCTATAAGACATTCTTCTGGATCACTCAGTTCAGCAAATTCATAAACATTGAGTCACTCATAAATTTTTAACAAAAGGTATTTGTGTTATAATATTTATTGTACAAATATATTCGGAACATGTACATTTTAGGATAAACAATAGATCTATAGAAAAATTCATCCGAAACCTTATTACAACGATCTCTCAGACAAAATGGTGTCTGTACTGAGTGATCCAATGATACTGTCCAAAGATACCTGGAAGAAGCTTTAAATGCCTTGATGGGCTTAAAAAATGTTGTGACAAATTTTTGACAAATTTTTGAGATATAAATTTAGTCAGTAGAGTAAGTTTTTGTTGAGATTTAGCTCATAGCCGTTTATGCAAAATGTCTGAATTGAGTGATCCACATTTTCGGCAATAACTGAAGATCCTTGAGAGTGACAAATTTTTTACTTTGGGCTATGAGTTTTGACTATTTTTGACTAAATGTACAATCAGATTTTGTCACGAAATAAAAAAAGATCACTCAATCCAAATGCACATTAGGGTAGGTACTTCCCGTTGACCTAGAATCATGAAAAGAAGCAAGGTCTCACAGCACAAGTAAAGGAAAAAGTCTGGAAATCATTTATTTGTACTTTTATCATTTAAAAACGCAAGTTTTAGAAACAATAAAAGTATATGATCGACTACAGTAAACAAAATCAGAAAAATATATGATATTCTTCAGGATATATGCTAGGTAGATAGTGTTTTGAAAACATAATACAACTAATTTGATACTATAGAAAAAAAATCATGAGGATAACTCCAAAATCTTTCTTTCTAAAATGAAAATACTTACAATCATTCTGATTTTTGTCAGATTATTCTACAAGCAACATACTAAAAAACTAGTGTTTTGTGTGTGATTAAATAACTGCTTCATATTTTGCAATAAATTACCAGCGTTGTGTCATCGCGCGTCTCTTTCTTTTCTATGCAGTCCGACAGTGACCGCGCTTTTGGCAATGTAAGCCCCATAAAAAATATTTTATTTCCGATTACACATTAGCAGTTGGAAAATTGACCGAGACATTTATCGATGCATGAGAGAAAAATTTTTTTAACTTCTAAGAAGATGTTTGTTCTTGGGAAAAATTTATCCTAACTACGGACCCTGGACATTATTATTGATTATTTAAGGCTTCCTCTCTCCTACATAAATTTGTTTGTTTTTCTTTTTCTTTTGCTGTGCCCGACAGGGTCCATAATGAACATAATTTCTTTCTCTTTTGAACTTACCACCTAAGTACACATTGTGGAATGCAAATAAAGTATTGAGTATTGAGTATTGACATGTGACATCTACCAACCCGCACTGGGCCCGCGTGGTGGATTACGGCCCACTCCCTCTCACAGAGAGGAGGCCTGTGTCAACAGTGGGAACATTACAGGCTGATTATAGGTACCTACGGACCCCGGAACCCCCCGGAACTTGGCCGGTTTTTAGGGTTCCGTTGCCAAATGGCGAAAAACGGAACCCTTATAGATTCGTCATGTCTGTCTGTCCGTCCGTAAGTCGCAGCCACTTTTTTCCGAAACTATAAGAACTATACTGTTGAAACTTGGTAAGTAGATGAATTCTGTGAACCGCATTAAGATTTTCACACAAAAATAGAAAAAAAGCAATAAATTTTGGGGGTCCCCATGCCTAGAACTGAAACTCAAAAATTTTTTTTCATCAAACCCATACGTGTGGGATATCTATGGTTAGGTCTTCAAAAATGATATTGAGGTTTCTAATATAATTTTTTTCTAAACTGAATAGTTTGCGCGAGAGACACTTCCAAAGTGGTAAAATGTGTGTCTCCCTCCTGTAACTTCTAAAATAAGACAATGATAAAACTAAAAAAAAATATGTGATGTACATTACCATGTAAACTTCCACCGAAAATTGGTTTGAACGAGATCTAGTAAGTAGTTTTTTTTTAATACGTCATAAATCGTAAACCGCAATTTACCATTTATTCAATCAACTCAAATAT
This sequence comes from Mesoligia furuncula, assembly GCA_916614155.1. Taxonomy (NCBI): domain Eukaryota; kingdom Metazoa; phylum Arthropoda; class Insecta; order Lepidoptera; family Noctuidae; genus Mesoligia; species Mesoligia furuncula. Next base: position 11,379,010 of record OU744820.1, on the reverse strand, counting down.
TATAAAATTAATACAAAAAACATTTAATTTCATAAACATAAACCTTATGCATAAACCCGGATGTTACGGAACCCTCGGTGCGCGAGTCCGACTCGCTCTTGCCCGGTTTTTTCTTTACTGTAGTATAAAGTGCTCATAAAATAGATTACTAGAACACTCTGTAATAGCACAGTAAGTCTACTTTTTTATCTAGATTTAGTTTTGCGTCGATGAGCGCGAAAATAATATTGTAAAAGAATGTAGATATTTAATACTTCATTTGAGGAAGAGGCCAAAAGGGATGACCATAATGCCTTGGAAGTTGGGTAGGCCTTTGGTGCGGGATGCTACCTGTGTCGACACCCTCGCGCCATCCCATCTTCCTAGCACTGTGGGCTGTGCTGGGGCGGCTGCTGCAGGAGCAGAAAACCTCAAACGGCGCAAATAAGTAGTAGTGATACGCTGGTTCTGGCGCACCGATCTGAGGGCGGGTGTGCCAGAACCCCAGAACCTAAAAAAAAAAAAAAAAAAAAAAAAAAAAAAAAAAAAAAAAAAAAGGTTTTGGGGTGCTCTGATCACGTTTCTGCGATCCGTTAGCGTTGAAATCAATTAGCTGATTTATCTAACTGATTTCCGGTGCTACGAACCCTCATTAGTGTTTCATTGTTAATCCTCTTATCTATTCAACCTCGTGCACCCTCATTAGCGATGCATTGTTCGCCTAATCCTTGCATTCCTTGGCGTTCTTATCTACTATTACTCATTGCTAACCCTCAACTGCTTTTCTGAATCATCAATAAAACACATTCCTTCATTTTATTACAACATTTTATTTCTTATTTTCTACAAAATATGTGCGGAACATTTCATCCACTAAAATATCATTGTACAGGGTGTTCCCCGTAAATATGTTCGTAAAACTATGCATTGAACATCCCTGAAACTTATATAGCAAATACATTAAGCAATATTCACCACACACTGAAGTCCAATCATTCTGAATCCTATCAACATTCCAGCCCCATCTTTTGCAATTCCTTTTTAAAAACTCGAGATAATATTGCGTAGGTCCTCGTCCATATGAATCAAAATATTGACCGATGCCCTTCGTATCGATATGTACAGCTACCCAGTGTGAGCCTGGTTTATCATCCGTATCCAAATTGCATATTATATACGTCGGTACATGGGTATACATAGGTAGTCTATTAGCAGCATAAACATTTTTTTCTAGACTGGGATGGATCTTTTTTAGATGTTGCTGTACTTCAAGTGTATCCATGATATTACTGCTATTAGCAGATTATTACAGTACCAATCTGTTCAATGGTTGCCATAGGAATGTTCAATTATAGTGATTTTTGTAAATATATCGCATTCTTTTGAGTGACTCAGAAAACAAGCTGATGCCTGATGGGAACAATGTGCGATAACTTTGTTGACTCATAGAGTCACTATCAGTTTCGTTGAACTTAGGAATTTGCTTTAGATAAGAATGGTGCTATATAAGAGCGAACAGTTGCAGTCATGAAATCAGTCTATGGTCGTTTGACCACAGTGAATTGTATACCGATACTTCGTTTGTGGTACTTCAGCGCATCAATAATCATGGAGGTAAGTGTTTATTCTATTGACAAACTTACTTGTATATCTTTTGTTGTTCTTTTGTTATTTCCTAACGTGTGTGTGTGTGTAATCACAATGTAAACAAATTGATATTAACATGATATCTCTGTTGTTGCAGAGATCATTCAGCTTCGCAGACGATAATGAAAATACCTATAAACAGTATTACTACTCACCGCTCTCCCCTCAACATGAAGAAGAGGGCGATGATATCGTCATTAATAACACATGCGATGGTGGAAAAAGGAAATCGCAAGCGCAACCGATTGATAATTTTTTTGAAGTGATGCCAAAAATAAAAAAGAAGAAACAGTTATCGTCAACCGTGGCACGAGCCGCTAGAGATGGTGTATCATACATTTCTACTAATTCTGACGACGGAGCCCAAGCGACGCATCTCATAAAAATTGAAATGTACGATATGAAGAAGCTATGTAAGATTCCAACTACCGATCATTGGAAGCACGCTACCACGAGGATTAAATATTATGTAAAGAATAATAAGGATAGCATCTACGACAACACAAACGGCCTCGTATACAATATTACAAAGACAATAGCAGAAAGTGAAAACGTTAAAAAATACTTTTTTAACAATGATAGCCATTAGCTGATTAGTGAATGTGATTCTGTTTACTTAAATTACTTCTGTGTACTCATTTATATTAATAATGAGGTGTGTACAGGGAGCTGTCGTCTTGTGATGCTGAGAGAAAGCCAACAACAGAAGGAAGAGATGAGTGTGGTACACGTGTACAGAACACGTCATTGAATAGCAAAGCTACAACACTGAGTGGAGAAGAAAATGAGAAAAATATGCAGTACACAAGAGCTGAATATCCATTCTTCAGTTCAAAATCTAGACGGTTTCTCAGTTTTGAAGGCTGGCCTCTCGTTATGCTACAGAAGCCTGAAGATCTTGCAGAGGCCGGTTTCTTTTATACCGGCCACGGAGACAGGGTCAAGTGTTTCCATTGTGGTGGCGGTTTAAAAGATTGGGAAGATGATGATGATCCTTGGCAACAACATGTTCAGTGGTTTAGTCAGTGTGCTTATGTAAAGTTTAAACTCGGACAGTGTTTTGTATAAGACTAAATGGAGGTTTTTATAGAAATAAAAAATGGTATACTAAATACAATTTGTTTTATTTAATTTTATAATGTTTCCCATAGTTACATAGACAACATGCATTACACATAACACATAAATCTAACACACAATATAACCTTAACATATAACCTTAACTACTATAGTCTACAGTAACATTTCTGTTTTTATCTATTTCAATAATGTTATCAAACTCAGCATAAACAATGCAGTTAATTGTTTGTATTAGTGAGGATTCAAATCGTACTTCTAATCTTACACTACCATGCTTTATGAGATTCCAATGAGTTGATGAGTTAGCTGATAAATCAGGAGTTAAATCAAATGCTAATAGGCAGTTACCTTTGGCATATTGTTCATGAGAGATTGCATTTCCTTCATTAAGAAAGTGGATACCAGTTCCCGAGAACAGAGTATGATATGCTGATGTAAATATACTATTATTAAAAGATGGTTGCAAAGCTTTTGAAGGTATTTGTTGACCATCAATATATAAGCTGAAAGAATTAATACCATAGTTTTCAAAATTAAATGGATTTTTAGTAAGGGAACCATTAAATGCAGAATTATTCACAAACCCTATTATACATCTTTTGGGTACCTGTCCTAAGAATATATTATCAAGAGTTTTTCCTTGAACACCCGAAGGAATTGTTAAAACTTTGACTTCAGCTCGAGTAATAGGATATTTAGCAGTAGTAGAAGCCAAAACTTTCTGATGTGCAAGTAATACACTTGGATTAATTCGTGCTCTTCGGACAATAAGAGTTGCATCTGTAATGCAAACTTTAAACTTTACATCGTTTGACCCAGCAATTAAATTAAAACTCTCTCTTGATCGAACTAATTTTACACTCATTTCAACACCATTAATTAGAAATTTATCTTGATTGAAAATATCACCATGAAGATGTCCAATCATTTCTATTTCCTTACTTTCAGTAACTAATTCTTGCCTTTTAACAAATCCTATGTTTTTACCATCTGTAGAATCCATTTTTCCTGCTGTATCCTCATACCAAAGACTACAAGTAAGATGAGATTGTTTAGCAGCAGGAGCATAGTTTAAAAGGGTTTCCATGTATGCTCGATAGGCATAGGTATTATTAGGTGGTGATACAAGTTTTTGGTTTAAATAAACATCAAGTTGACTAAAAAGTGAGTGCAACCAATTATTTACAGGTGCTACTACTGTAGTCGATACCAAGTTAGTTGAATCTTGATTTAATACTTTTGCCTTTATGTGGATTAATGTATGAGACAAATCTATGTAGTCATCGCCTGTACCAGGAACTTGAAACTCGATAGGTCCATCATCAGCAAGAGATGAAATTGGTTTATAGTGTATCCACAATCCACTTTCAATGCTTGTTTGTGTAGACGGTAGTGCAAACAAATCCAATTCTGACTTAGCGCACTCACAAGAATGATTATGAAGAAAAGACATATTTAATTTGAAAATATATCTTTGATATTCTTTGGTTTTAAACCAAGTTTTTTCGCAGCTTTCACTTTAGCAGCTAATTGTGGAATGAACGGGGACCGTCGTTTTCTTTTAGTTATATACCCAGATCCTGTCATGTTAAATCGATCAATTTTATCATCAGCCTTTCGTTTTAAGTTTGTACTAACTTGCTTTAGACGATCTTTTATTGAGGTTTCCATAGGACGCGCTTGAACCATATCCGATAAAAGACCAACTCCAGCGTTTAATGCCTCCTTACCAATCACTCGAGCACCACTTGAAAGTAAAGGTAAAACTGATCTAAATAAACCCCCTAAGAAGCTCCCAATACCATGACCGCGTTGATATGGTGAACCCTTATAAATTACTCCAACTCCTGATCCAGCTTGATGTGTATAATAATTTTCATATGGACAATTATGATGATCACGAAGAGAATACATTATTATAATTTTCGGAAATGTAGTTTAATACACACGGTTCCAAACTGGAATGGTATTTTTTGTCCTGTGCTCGATCTTATATCTATTTCCAACGTATCGAACTCTCTTCGCATAACAGGTAAGTAGTGAGGTGGAGAGAAAACATACATTTTATTTGCACCATAAATATATTTTGAAGGATCTAATGAAATTATTCTTAATAAAGGAGTCATGACATCGCCCACGATCTGAGGATCGATTATGTCGCAATACACAAATAGTTGAGATGGTAACCCTAAGTGTAAATTAGCAGGGCACTTTCCAAAATTTCTTTCCAAGAGATTTTTATTTGGTTCATAGCCTAGTTGTAAACTTAATTTGGGTGATAATGTAACGGATGTTATATTTTTATCCAAAACAGAAACATACACAAATTTTGTTATTTCATCTTGACGAAATGTTAATTTCTCTCTGATACCATTTAACGCTTTTAAAATATGCTCGACGTTATCATAGTTGGTAGCTGGAATATGTTTTTTGTAGTACACTGTTGAGGGTTTATCTTCAGTAGGCATTAACATGGTTTTTGTAATGTATATAACATTTTCATGATCTTGAACAGTAAACATTGTACATGGATATTGAAACTCGACAACTCCAACCGACCATTCACCTTCTAATTTAATAGCTTTTGGTAATTTTGTTGAAAAATTTGTGGTCTTGTTATCAGGAAAGTAGTCCATTGAACTATTGCTGAGCAAAGTTAAATAAAAACTTTCTTTATTCATATTTCTTTTAAACTAGAAGCTAAAACCCAACTGTTAAATTTATCTGGATAACCTCTCCACTTCACTAATACTTCTTTTCTGTGGCCAGAATAACGAGAGTCAATTATTTTATCTATTTTATATTGTGAGGTGGGGTTGTAAGTGACCTTCTGTAATTCTCTTTCATAAAAAGTACCAACTATTGGTTCATTTTGTAAATCTGTTACTGTATATACAACCCATGGAGATCTATCAATTATTGAAGATATAATAAATATTTCATCACTCCAATTTGATTCATACCCTTTTTGGAAAACATGTTTATATTTAGTTATTCGGACATAATCACCCATATTAAATTTTGGTTTTGGGTGTTCTAAAGAAAGTTTGTTTGACCTCCTATCATAAAGATTAGTCCAAACTGTCATAATATTGCTGGAGTTTACATCAGATGGGCACATCCTAATACTAGAGTGAATGCTGTGATTATAAGAGTATATTAAATCTTGTAAAACATCTATGTATCTATAAGTATTATTATGAGTGAAATAACGCCACATTTTCATTTTTAGAGTTCTTTGAAATCGCTCAACAATACTGGCCTTAATATCAGGATTGTTGGTGGTATAGTAATTAATCTTTTTGGATTTAAAGTATTTTTGTACATCTTTTGAAACAAATTCTGTACCTTTGTCAGATTGTATGTGAGTAGGTGTTGAATTACTTTCAGTAAATATACTTTCAAAGCATTCCTTAGTTGTTTCTGAGTTTTTTTTAATCATTGATCTTGCAAAAGCATATTTACTAAATACATCAATAACACAAAGTATGTAGTTGAAACCATCATTATATTGAGAATAAGTTCGCATATCACTTAAATCAGCTTGCCACAGTTCATTAATATTCGATAGAATGTACCTATTACGCGGGAATTTTTTCCGAATAGGTTTATGTAAAGTGTATGTTTCTTGTGATTGTAACCATTCCTTTACTTGCTTTTTATCCATTTTACCCTTCATGGCTTTTGATAATTTATCAATACTACTAAAACCAGCGGGGTTAGATGGGTCATAATAAATTCTATTAATTTCTTCTAGTACGGGGTCCATTTTTCCCAATCGACCTTTTTACGTATTTTATTTATAAATTTTTTATCTCCACTGTTCGGTGTAGAAAACTCTTGATCTTCAATCTCCGAGGTTTTGTTCAGATCTTTTGCTTGAAGCTGATTAATAAACTCACATCTCTTTGGGTTTCCGATATAAGTGAGTGGTACTTTAATATCTTTTAATGCTTTAGCAAATCTATCCCACCCAACTGGATCACTTCTTTTTAAGGGTCTTAGTGAATCATTTATTAAATCAACAATATTACTTCCAGGAATTTTTTCATTATCAATTATGACTGTGCCTTCATTATCCCAATGTATTTTACTTTTATTTGTTCCAACTAAGTTTAATAATAACTCACCTTTTTTATTATAACTTTTTGGTATTAAACTGAGTATTTGAGTTGGTGTGTAAAGCGGATTTGTGTTATTTTCTTTACTTTTCATGGATCCGTTCTCCTCTAACAAAGATTCAGCATCAACTATACTTTTTAGTTCTCTATCTTTATTTTTAAAGTCAATTTTAGACTCATTTAGATCTTCATTAGATGTATCAGAATAAATTGGTAATCTGAGTGGTTGTCGATCCTCTTCGGTAAAGTGAAGGTATCTTTGTAGTGTTTGTAAATATAACATCCACTTCTTACGGTCTTCCGTCTTACTATTCATAATATTTTGCATTTCAATATCTAATCGAGACAAATTACTATTAACCTTATTTTCTTGTTTTAATTTTTCAATCAATCCAGGTTCAATAAGTATCATTTTCTTTGCATTTTCCATGTTAACTGGCTAGTCCACTTACTAATCCACTCAATATTGCACCTAATATTATTGGTAAGAAAGCCCCTCCTTTTTGTATGATTATATTTTTTCTTAGTTTATGTTTACACTTATGCACCAGTTTACGGAGTATATTTTTGTGTTTATTCAATTTTTGTTTATCTTGATCTTTAAGAGGTACTTTTCCTTGTAAAACGTTATGAATACATTCACAAATACAGTTTATTTCTTCTTCATCACATGTTTTAAGTAACGCTTTTTGATATTTTGGTTTAAGCGTATGCAAAGCGCTTAGCAAATGTTTATGCGTTGTGAGTCGACGATGCATCATTTAGAAATGATTTGAATTGTTTGATTCTTGATGTATTTAAACTCTTTTGTTGGGACGTAGACTGTACAGTGTCCATTAAATGGGAAGACATTTGTCTTGATGCGACAAAAATCATTGGTATTCTGTTTTAAATCTACCATTAAATATCCATGCGCTTCTAAAGTTGCATCCCTGTAGGCATCTTCAATGAATTTTGGGTTATCTGGCGACACTTGTCGTGCTAAATATCTTATTTGAGTTTTATCTCGAGGGTTTTTAAAATATATTATATAACTTGAGTTTAAAGAAATGTCTCTTTGACCTTTACCCTGATGAAATAAATTTTGTGTTAAATAAAATACACTAAGATTCCTATGATGACTACCTTTTGTAAATATATCCACAATTCTTCCATCAGACTCTCTCATTAGATCATCAATAATAACAAGATGTGGGTTTTCACCATCAAACATATTAAGATTAGGAATTCCTTGATGATAGTTAACATTTGGTAAATTATATAAAGGTTGCATTTCATCAAAGCACCATGTGATCTGGTTAAAATCACAATTACATATTTTTTTAACTGATTTTATGAAATTTGTTACAAAATTTGACTTCCCACATCCACTTGGCCCTGCCACAATAGCAGTAAACGGATGGATAAAGTGAAACATTTCACACGTCTGGAGTTCAAAGGGATGAAATAAAAAATGAAAATGTTTTTGTAAAAATTAAGTATATATTGCTAAAATTATATTAAACATAAAATTGATGAAAAAAACTATTATTCATACGCATACTATTTCTAACACAATTAGTACTCATCAGAATTTTACAATCTTCTCAAATGTATGTTCACAGTTTTATCATTACTTATATAACATTATTTACAATCGAATAATTATAACTCTAACACAATTAGTACATCAGAATTTTACAATCGATACAAATTTTGTACATACACAGAAATAAAAATAAAAAGTTGACATCAACACTTAGCGTAATTTATAATGTCCCCAAGCCAATGTATCAATGTTGTTGTCCATAATACATCGTTTGGTATCATTATATGATAAAGATGCTTTATTTATTTTTTGTGTAAAAATAGTGTGTTTGATTGACTTAAATCGAAGCATACTACAATATTGTACATTTTTATTAAACAAACACGATTTGTAATTTTTCATATTCATTTTGTTGGTAACACTTTTGTTAACCCCTTTTGCCTTTGCTATAAATTTATCTTCTACTTCCAGGGCATACATTTTTGATCGCAACCCTACAAATTCCCTCAATACTTTACCATTATTCTCGTCTTTAAAAAAACCTAACTTTTTTTTATTTATGTTTGGATAACCGTAAATATTATTTTCTGGATAATCTGATGTATCAAAATAGTGAAGTAGATCTGGTTTTATATCCTCATAAAAATTGTCTGTAAAAATTTGATATATCAAACTATCGGTATCGGTGTACAATAACTTAATTTTATTTTTAAACTTTTTAATCATGTAGTTATAATGAAATTCATACATAAGGGTCTTAGATATATCTAAAATACAAAATCCTAAATAAATTGGCTTATCATAAATTAATTTTGTTTTTCGTAATTGTATTGCGACTAAATGTTCTGAAAATATTGATAAACTATGGAATTCTGGTTTTGCAATCAAATCCTGAGCACCTAAAACTTTACCACGATTATCCCAGTGAGTTAGTAGTTTAACGTTTACTCTTTTTTCAATATTTTCCATAGTCTTACCGAAGACAGAATTGTTCATTAATTTAAAAAAGTCTTTTTCAAAGTTTGATGTAGCTAACGTTCTCAAACTAGTATTTAAGTCTATGTATTTCTTTAACCAAGAACTCTGTTTAAATTTTAAAATTCTATGTACTTTAATTAATATCATTCCCATTTCAATGCATTGTTTTAAATTCCTGTAGTGAATGATGTATTTATTTTTATTATTTAAATTAGGAACTAATTTAGTTTCTGTAGTATTACCCACACATATGTTTTCAGGACATAACGGAAAGTCAGAATGTAAATTATGAAGTTCATCAGGATATTCCAAATCAACTTCTAAAACATAACCAAAATCAGACGTATCCGACACATTATAATCCGTATTACAATTAACCCATTCGAAACCACCAACAGGAAGGGATTGGGACATTGCCCAACCATACAAATTATTCGCATCAAAATATGTTAGATATGAATTAGGTTTTTCACTATCATAATCCTCCATGAATTTGTTATTTGCTCTAGCAAAACGATTGCTACACTGAGATACACCCCCTCTAATACCAGCTTTAAAAAAAGCAATTTTGTCATAGTCCGTTAACAATTCTAATTCTATTTTCGTAAATTTTAACATTGCGTCCCAACTTAAACCTGGAGCAGTATAGTAATGGGCAGGATCTAATCCGTAAGTTTTAATACAAAGCTTTCTAAAGTTTTCGAACACATCGGTCAAAAGTAAAACATCAGTTTTTAAATACAAATTGGAATAATCAGACATACTACTACACTTAAAATGTTGCCAAATATCTTTTGCATGATTATAATCATCATTTGAAATATTCGAATCTGTGAGTGAACTATAAAACTGGTGTTGATCAGGAAGTGATGGATGTTTCAAGCAATCACTATTACGCATAAATTCATAAGGATAAATACCTTTCCGTCTTAAACGTAAAAAATCTTCATTATTAGGATAGTTTCTTTTTAGTTCTGTAAACTGATCATCATTAAGATTTTTAGCTAGTTGATCTAAAGTACACGATAAAAATTTCAATGAATCTACGAATCTTAAAGTTACTGGTTGATTATTTATTGTTAACTGTTTTGAAAATGATATGTATCGTTCTTTATTTTGTGGAATAACTTCAATTTTGCCATCATCGAGGTTTAATGCATGGACAATAAAATGAGCATCGTAGTGACTGAGGTTATGTAAAAATATTGGAACATGACGAGGGGTTCTGAACTTAGAACTACACACTTGATGTGCAACACCCCTTAAACTACCAGTGTGCCAATCAAAATCGTAAAAAGGATCTTCATTTAACTCAGTTTCACAAATATGACATATGTTTGAATTTGAAAATTTAATTTTATCTTCATCTGATAATGGAACGGGGCATTTTTGGAAGCTATTTTTTTTAACTATTGTTTTCACATCTTCACAAAGGCGATTCATAAACACTTGTGCACAGTTTGGTCCACTATACGTCTCATATTTTGATAATCTGTTATCATATGAACATTTAATGTAATATCCGAAACTATACACTTCATGTTTTTGAATATTCATTGTACTAGACTTGGAGGGATCGTTACTACATGATTCTATCGGATTCAAAAAGGCCTCAAAGTCTGCATAAACCACAAAGGGCATTTCCAACTTTTTTGTGAATTTATCAAATTTTAATTTATTATTTGATGTTGCGTTACCAAACCAATCCTTTTTGGAATTTTCACCTTTGGGTAATTCCGTACAAATGTGAGCGCAATCATATTGTTGATGGTTATTAAGTCTTTCCTCTGATGGGAAATGAATTAAACATGAATCGCATATATAAACTGCACGATGTTGACTTGATATTTGTGAACTAACTAATCGCGATAAGTTTTTAATAAAACAGTAATGATTGTTAGTACCATTTGATATATATAGTAGGTTGATATGATTAGGGGTACGACATTTTGTTAAGTATAAAGGACCTACAACAGAATTACACTTTTTTTCTTTATTATACTCTAAACCAAAAACATTTATACTAATATTGTTTAATTTCTCTACTTTTGATATATCTGCAATTTTAACCGGAAAAGAAATACCAGTAAATTTAAGTTTATTTCCATGAATTGTGTAAGATGTTACCCGATCTACACTTTTACATACAGGATATAAACCAGAGAGTAATGCCCATTTGAAGCACATATTATCATTATTTTTAACATTGATTACAGCTTTTTTTGATTTAATATCTTGAGGAAGATCGATATATGAACTACCACGTAGGGGGTTGAATTTGTTAACATTCATGTCTATGTATTTAATTTGATTAAGAGTCCAACCACTATCTTTTTTTTCAAATTGACAAATTTTACCAACTACAGTGTCTATTAATGATGAATAAAAAATATTTAAGTCGTCACCCTGACAAATTATGTAATTAAACGTTTGAAAATCAAATGTATTCTTAATGTCTTTAGTTTGTTGTATGAAATCAGCATGCAATATGAAGTTTATTTTAAGAATTGTATGTTGTTGAATACATTCATTTATCAAAAATAAGATATCAATTTTTAATGAATTTAAAAACGATTCCGGTGTTTCAAAATATTGCATCGATTGAGTTGTTTTACTATTAATTCTATATGTTAAAATTCGGTTACCAAAAGCGGTTTCAACAACTGTTACATTTGTTAATGAACTATGTGATTTTAAAAGATTATTTTTATGAGAATTGCTTTTTAAATGGTTATTTAGATACCTTTTATTAATAAAAACATGACATGTGTCACATTCCACCTTATTGTTGTCCACGTTATTGGTTTCAATCGATGATGTAGAAGCTCCTTCATCAAATTTTGTTTTCTTGGTACTCATATTTTCATCAGTAGTGATACTTCGTTTGTTACCTCTTCCAACTTGTGGTTGACTGTAACAAAAAACAAGAAAATTATTAGATAAATCTTAAAATAAAACATTACTACAATAATATTTCTTATTGAGTTTGTACTTTTAATACTTACATCAACGTTGTTTCAACCATTGCACAGTGATTATACAACTCATCATCATATGATGAATCGAACAGTTCACGCTTCTCCATTTCATCACAAACTTTTGACATCTCCTGATCGAATTCACTGTCGAATGAGCACAGTAAGTAACAGTTAAGTGTCGGTAGACCAATGATACCCAATTTCAAATAATGTTCAATATTTATAGTCTAGCAAAGGATTAGAAAGACAGATACAATCTAATGAGTACACAGAAGTAATTTAAGTAAACAGAATCACATTCACTAATCAGCTAATGGCTATCATTGTTAAAAAAGTATTTTTTAACGTTTTCACTTTCTGCTATTGTCTTTGTAATATTGTATACGAGGCCGTTTGTGTTGTCGTAGATGCTATCCTTATTATTCTTTACATAATATTTAATCCTCGTGGTAGCGTGCTTCCAATGATCGGTAGTTGGAATCTTACATAGCTTCTTCATATCGTACATTTCAATTTTTATGAGATGCGTCGCTTGGGCTCCGTCGTCAGAATTAGTAGAAATGTATGATACACCATCTCTAGCGGCTCGTGCCACGGTTGACGATAACTGTTTCTTCTTTTTTATTTTTGGCATCACTTCAAAAAAATTATCAATCGGTTGCGCTTGCGATTTCCTTTTTCCACCATCGCATGTGTTATTAATGACGATATCATCGCCCTCTTCTTCATGTTGAGGGGAGAGCGGTGAGTAGTAATACTGTTTATAGGTATTTTCATTATCGTCTGCGAAGCTGAATGATCTCTGCAACAACAGAGATATCATGTTAATATCAATTTGTTTACATTGTGATTACACACACACACACGTTAGGAAATAACAAAAGAACAACAAAAGATATACAAGTAAGTTTGTCAATAGAATAAACACTTACCTCCATGATTATTGATGCGCTGAAGTACCACAAACGAAGTATCGGTATACAATTCACTGTGGTCAAACGACCATAGACTGATTTCATGACTGCAACTGTTCGCTCTTATATAGCACCATTCTTATCTAAAGCAAATTCCTAAGTTCAACGAAACTGATAGTGACTCTATGAGTCAACAAAGTTATCGCACATTGTTCCCATCAGGCATCAGCTTGTTTTCTGAGTCACTCAAAAGAATGCGATATATTTACAAAAATCACTATAATTGAACATTCCTATGGCAACCATTGAACAGATTGGTACTGTAATAATCTGCTAATAGCAGTAATATCATGGATACACTTGAAGTACAGCAACATCTAAAAAAGATCCATCCCAGTCTAGAAAAAAATGTTTATGCTGCTAATAGACTACCTATGTATACCCATGTACCGACGTATATAATATGCAATTTGGATACGGATGATAAACCAGGCTCACACTGGGTAGCTGTACATATCGATACGAAGGGCATCGGTCAATATTTTGATTCATATGGACGAGGACCTACGCAATATTATCTCGAGTTTTTAAAAAGAAATTGCAAAAGATGGGGCTGGAATGTTGATAGGATTCAGAATGATTGGACTTCAGTTTGTGGTGAATATTGCTTAATGTATTTGCTATATAAGTTTCAGGGATGTTCAATGCATAGTTTTACGAACATATTTACGGGGAACACACTGTACAATGATATTTTAGTGGATGAAATGTTCCGCACATATTTTGTAGAAAATAAGAAATAAAGTGTTGTAATAAAATGAAGGAATGTGTTTTATTGATGATTCAGAAAAGCAGTTGAGGGTTAGCAATGAGTAATAGTAGATAAGAACGCCAAGGAATGCAAGGATTAGGCGAACAATGCATCGCTAATGAGGGTAGACGAGGTTGAATAGATAAGAGGATTAACAATGAAACACTAATGAGGGTTCGTAGCACCGGAAATCAATTAGATAAATCAGCTAATTGATTTGCACATCTCCGGAACCGCGCATCCTACGCAAAAACGGATCGCAGAAACGTGATCAGAGCACCCCAAAACTTTTTTTTTTTTTTTTTTTTTTTTTTTTTTTTTTTTTTTTTTTAGGTTTTGGGGTTCTGGCACACCCGCCCTCACATCGGTGCGCCAGAACCAGCGTATCACTACTACTCAAATATAACAACCTTATTGTGAGCTATGTATTTGAGCCGTTTGGGGTTGAAACACTTGGGCCTTGGGGTCTGAGTGCTCACCGAATATTTCGGGACATCGCCAAGCGGTTGGTTGACTCTTCACGTGACCAGAGGGCTGGCCTATTTTTAGCCCAAAGAATAAGCATTGCCATCCAACGTGGTAATGCTGCCAGCCTTTTGGGCACTTGTGCCATTGACAGCGATGTGGACGAATTTTTTGATGCCCAATGAGCTCCTGTCTTTTTCTTTTTTTATTATATACTTGTAAGTACATAATATGTATATTTTAGTGTTAATATGTAATTAAATAAATGTCAGAGTAAATAGTGAATAAATAATAAATTGTATTCAGCTTAATAAAATATAGTTAATATAATGAATTAATGATAGCCAAGTGTAAAGCGGTGCCTAAAGGATTACTGAACGTGGGGTCCTGGGTTCGATGTCTGAGTTGGGCAAAGTGAAATTGGGTTTTTCCTTTAGAAAAAGTTTTTTTTTTTGATTTTTGTTTTTAACATGGATTTTATTTTACTGTATTTAGTTAAGTTTGTGATCTTCCTGTTTGTTTTCTTCCTTTGAGTCGCAATAAATACTTTTTCAATCTTTCTTTCTTTTAGAAAATTCTTAGCAACAGCTCCGGAGTATGGCTCGGGTAGTGATAGATACATTTGGAGATATATCTTTTCCTACATATTTTAATTAATGTTTGTGGATAAGAGAGCACTAATAAGTTATTTTCTTTGGCTAGAATAGAATAGAATATAGGTATTATTATGTAGGTATCCTATAAACAACATTATTTTTAGTATGCGAAACCCGAAACACGTGTCTAGTATTTTTATGTAAAGAATCTATGTACAAAATTTCAAAACTGTATCATGAAAAATCACAAAGTTATAAGTTTGTTAAGTTACCTGTTTGTTGTCCGTACAAAAACATGCTCACCCGCGCCGCGCCGTCTTGCGCTCATTGATAATAGTACCTAGGTACCTAACCGTTCGGCGCGGAGATTGGATAACCTACTTAGTGTCGCTTGATGTCCAACTTTTAACCTTTTTTAAATATTTTTGGGACAAAATATAACATGGCCTAAAAATTATTGGAATTAGATATGAGCGCCGCGCCGGCGCGCCGCCGTCGCCGTGAGTCCATGTCGACGCGCCGTCGCCGAGTGCAGCACGCGGCGCGCCGTCACGACGAGTTGCAACTTGCTTTCTCGCTCGCACGCGCGGCTCGACCGCATTAGTTCGTCTAGTCGCTTCGCAACACTCGTCGCTCACGCAGTCGAGTCGAATATTTTACGGAGTAAACGTGTATTGTTCAGCATAATATAGAGATGATTAAAAAACTCTGTTTCTCTTCAACTCAAAATACTGAAATGATTATTTTTCAGTAAACGTAATCTCCAATTATTATTTAGAAGACTGTAAAATTGTAATTAACAAATACGTTCCTTTATAACGTGTTTTTTGGTAAGACCATATTGGTTTTCTTTATTTATTTTTAAGAAATTCCTCCCTGAAAAAAAAACTAAGGGCCACGGCCGACCATACCGCGCCGCCGCGACGCCGCCGCCGCTGTGGAAATTTTCAGTCCACGCCGCCGCCGTGGAATTGGCCATCGGCGCTCATATCTAATTGGAATCAATTCAGTTACTTATTCTGAACAAACTATATTCAGGTTTCGCATGTACTAAAAATAACGTTGTCAGTACTAGCTTCTGTCCGTGACTTCGTCTGCGTGAAAGTACTTATTTTGTAAATGTGAGGACTTTGTAGGCCTTATAGACATTAGATCTGTAGACCATTTTCTATTTTATCAAGTACTTGGTACTTGTTGACAGGCCTGCGCTGTCCTCCCATACCTACTGTAATCTGGAAACATTGTAAAAGCCAATTATTTTTAAAAAGAGTAACCATGGAGTTTCTTGCCGGTTCTTCTCCATAGGAAACGACCAATTGGAACCGTGCACCTAGCTTCTGACGTTTCATAAGTGCCCATGTAGGTTTATGTGAAATAAAACATTTTGATTTTGATTTCATACAAACTGACAAACTTTACCTCTTTATAATACTAGTATAGATTTCTATTAAGGTCCATATAAAACCAAAGATTGTCGTTATTAAAAGATCGCCGCAAGGTTGCCTGCTTGTCGGTCTTCTACAGATTGTACTTCGGTGAGTGTGCCCAAGAACTCCACGACCTCATTCCACCGGCGCCCTTCCACCTTCGGTCATCCAGACGCACTGCAAGTTACCATCCCTGCCTGGTTGCTATTCCACCAATTCGCACTAAGCGTTTTCAAATGTCTTTTATAATGCGCACAGCAAAAGAGTGGAACTCTTTACCTGCGTCTGTGTGTCCGAGCGTATACAACCCGAATCTCTTCAGAGTGAACAGGCTTCTTCTGGGAAAGCTCACTTCATCGTCGACTTTGTCTCTGTCACCTCTGACCTAGACTAGAGTCAAGAGCAAACCCACTTCAAATAAAATAAAAAATATCGCTTTTAGCGATAAGACCGCCAATTGTGTCATACTATGTAAAATTTCTCATTTATATGGACCCTTATCATCATCTGCCTGCCTTTTCTCAACTATGTTGGGGTCGCCTTCCTGTCTAACCAGATGCAGCTGACTACGAGTATGTTACACGATGCGACTGCCTATCTGACCTCCACAACCCAGTTATTGGTAAGACTGGTTGTCAGACTTTCGGGCTTCTGTGACTACCAGTAACGACTGTCAAAGATCCACGAATGACAGCCGGGACCAACGGCTTAACATTCCGAGGCACGGAGGGGTCACGGTATGTAAAGATGGTCACCCGTCCACAGAACAGCCACGGCAAGCGTAGCTTAACCTGATCGATCGACCTGTTCGGCTATTATTATGTTACTCAATTATCCTGCTGGTGTAATATTCCCGGTAAAAACGGATAGAACTGTACAACTATCCGGTCAAACAGGTAATAGGCTATAATTTACCGTCGCCCCTTGGGAACCCAGGCCCGGCTAATATTTAATTCAATTGTAGATTCCCGCTACAAGGGTCACTCAACTCGGTTTAAAATTAAGGGGCTTACAGAACCTAAACGCAAAAAAACGCAAGTTTTAGAAACAATAAAAGTATATGATCGACTACAGTAAACTAAATCAGAAAAATATTTGACATTCTTCAGGATATATGCTAGGTAGATAGTGTGTTGCAAACATAATAGTTACAACTAATTTGATACGATAGAAAAAAAAACTGGCCAAGTGCGGGTCGGACTCGCACACGAAGGGTTCCGTACCACAAGGCAAAAAAGCCGATAAAAACACGTTTGTTGTATGGGAGCCCCCCTTAAATATTTATTTTATTTTGTTTTTAGTATTTGTTGTTATAGCGGCAACAGAAATCAAGAACAGGTTTTGATGATACTTTGTTGTTTTCGTTATTGTTTTTGTAATGATATGTTCTTGATTAGGTACTAGTTTATTTATTTATTTATTAGTATAAAAAGTATGTATTAGGTATGTTGAAACTGTGTGTACTCCCCGTCACTTTTCCCTAA
The DNA here is from genome assembly GCA_916614155.1 of Mesoligia furuncula. Taxonomy (NCBI): domain Eukaryota; kingdom Metazoa; phylum Arthropoda; class Insecta; order Lepidoptera; family Noctuidae; genus Mesoligia; species Mesoligia furuncula. The sequence goes on along the minus strand of OU744820.1, from coordinate 11,361,002 downwards.
AGGTTCATTAGAAAACCAGCGTCAGACAGCATCTGTCTGGCATTAATGCTGAAATGAACCTTTTTGGCGCAGCCGTGAGGCACATACTATACTTACTATTGTTGTTTTTTATTTTTTGTTAATTTTGTATTTTGTGTTTCATGAACTGTGTCCAAATAAACTTTTTTTCTTTCTTTCTTTCTTTCTAAATCCATAATTTGTGAAAATTTCAACTGTCTAGCTATCGCGGTTCTTGAGATACGGCCTGGTGACAGACAGACGGACGGACAGACGGACAGACAGCGAAGTCTTAGTAATAGGGTTCCGTTTTTACCCTTTGGGTACGGAACCCTAAAAATCATGAAGATACCTTTAAAAACTTTCTTTTTACAATAAAAACCATACTAATATACCTACATAGAATCATTTTTAGTCAGATTATTCTACAAGCAACATACTAAAACACTACTGTTTTAATTATTTAGTCCAAATAATAGATTTTTTGTAATTAAATAATTGCTTCATATTTTGAAATAAATTACCAGCGTTGTGTCATCGCGCTTCTCTATGCAGTCCGACAGTGACCGCGCTTTAGGTCATGTAAGCCCCTTAACATCACGCTACACGAAGGGGTTGGCAGTGGAGTCAAGTAAGAGTAGGCTTTGACTGCCCCGTAGTTCTCGTGGTTGCAGGCGTCACTGCTGAGCGTGGACTCCTGGATTCGATTCAAAGGTCGGGCAAAGTGAAATGAAATGTTTTCAACAAAAGAGACAAGTATGCAGGATCGTCGGATATAGTTGAAGTTAAGTAAAAAACCGATAGATGTTGTCGACTGAAATTTAATTTGATAAATAAACTGTTTGTTTTCTATTAATAAAATAAAATTTTATTCGAGAACTACAGTTTCTTACTAAACTTCAACTATATCCGACGATCCTGCATATTTATCTCTTTAGTTGACTGTACTTAAGAGCGTTTACGCCGTACGGCATTTCATACAAACTTTCAAGCCCTTGTTTTTCGAAATTAATGAACGGATTTTAATGAAACTTCCTAAGCATTAGCAGGATACCAAGGTCTAAAAAGTTAGTAGAGAACATTTTCGAAATGTGTTATATAAAAAAAGATAACTAGAAATATCTGTTTCTATGGAAAGTTTAAAATCGGTCTAATTTGGCTGTAACACTATTTTTCGAAAATGTTCTCTACTAACTTTTTAGACCTTTGTATTTTGCTTATACGTACGAAGTTTCATTAAAATCGGTTTATTCACTTCGAAAAAAAAGGGCTTGAAAGTTTGTATGAAATGCCGTTCGGCGTAAACGCTCTTAAGTAGATCTTATAAGACACTTTTTCACGTCAATATTTGAAAACATTATCATCATCATCATCATTTCAGCCGAAAGACATAGGCCTCCCTCAAGCACCTCCACTTCGACCGGTCCTGTGCTTCCCGCATCCAACGGGTTCCTGCGGCCTTCACAAGGTCGTCGGTCCACCTTGTGGGAGGCCTTCCAACGCTACGTCTCCCGGTACGCGGTCGCCACTCCAGAACCTTTCAGCCCCATCGGTCTGTTCTGCGAGCAATGTGGCCTGCCCACTGCCACTTAAGTTTGGCAATTCTTCGGGCTATGTCGGTTACCTTTGGTTCGCAGGAGAACCAAGGAAACATTATCGAAGTCTGATTATTTATTCATTTATTTCAGGCATCAAAGCCCATATAAACACATACAATACAATATTAATAACTTAAAAATACTATAAATAAGTACATACAACATTATAATTAAGTACACTAAAAAAACTAACGAACACGAAGTGTCAGCGTCGTGTTTCGCTGACTGGTGTCATGTATCCGGCTACGAAACCGGCGGTACACAACACCCTTCGGCCAGAACTCTTCCTTGAGGAACTTCTCTTCTTCCCCATTTTTTGATGCATTGCGATTGTGACAGTGTGCTTGTCAAATGGGGACATTTTGTGATCAAACAGAAAACTACAGAACTTGCAATTCTTTTCTGGGAGGTCAAACAGCAATACTAAGTATGCCTGCAGTGGGAGAATTATAGATTTAAATGGTTATGTAATTGTATGGAAAAACCCCACACTTTGACCTGGGATTAAAATAGTACAAGCTACATGAACAAAACAACAAAATTATTACAAAAGCACCGAGTGTCCTAGTTTCCTAATGATATTTGGATATCTAAATGCCATTACAATAAAGCTCACTATCTGGGTTAAACTCACTTGTTATAGCTATTATTAGTGAATTACCGTATGTTTATTTAGGTTATATTTACTGAAAGGGGTGTAGGGTGGGGATGTATTCACAGAGAATAATGAAATCATAATACAGTGTGGACGCCGACGGGACCCTTGTGGTGAACCTGTCTGTCTGTCTGTCACAGCTGGATATCTCAAGAACTGCTAATGCTATCAACTTGAAATTTGGAATAGATTAAGATGACGTTTGCCCAACTATTTTGCAAATAAGATAGGAATAAAAATGTATGTATATTTTTTGCAACAGAGACTGAAAGGGGGTCTGAAAAATTCGAAGTAGGGCTATTAGGGCATGTGGGCTATCATATGAAAGAGCGCAGTTTGCACATTGACATTCTCAAACATTTTTTTTAGGCCGCATAGTTTTCGGCTTATGATGAAAAATGTAAAAAAAAACCGTTCCCCCCCTTATCTCCGAAGTTTGCAAAGAGAAAAATCTGAAATTATTCTATGTCATAAAAGTTTATGTACAGATTACAGGAAAAATAAAACGAAGTCTCTAAATAGCACACTTTTTCAGAAATCATCAACAAAAGTTAAATTGATTCCACTATCGGTCTAGAGATGGCGCTGACATAAAACCGCAATATTTTACACCGCAGTGCACCGAATATAGGCCTCGCTGTAAAAAAAAAGTGAAAAACATGATGGTACTGAACCCTCGGTACGCGAGTCCGACTCGCTCTTACCCGGTTTTGTTTTTGAGGATGGGAAATGATCAAATGACCCCTCCCGCTCTGCGTGGAGCGGAAGGGAGTGTCAGACTCTTACTGACTAAAACCCACCCGTGTTCCTTCCTTAGCCCTTTATGTTCCGGGGCAGCGGTTACCCTTTCGGACAATCCCGCAGACCCCCTAGCTTAGAAAATTTTCGGCGGTTATCAAAATATTCCTGGCGGAAAGCGACGGATGAGGTCTATGATGGGATGAGCAAGCAGAAGTAGCAGAAGATGCCTATTGAACTTTATTAGAGCTCTGACAGATCTGCGACACCGTGCCGCGACAGCTGTCACGAGCGGTCGCCGACGCGGGTTTGCGACAGTCCTTGAACGTCGCACGACCGCCTGCGACTGCCCGCGACTGGCACAGACACCAGATAGTTTCCTAATGAATGTAGTATGGGAGCTACGGTTTAAGGATTTTATTCCCTACTTTTATAATTCCATAAACACTCATATTTTTTAATCGAAGCAATCATTAAATCGATGTCCAAGTCGTTCATTTTTGCGAAAAGAAATACGTTCTGTCTCTCAGCTCAGTCCATGCGCTGCCAACTGCTGGATAGAGTGCCGCGATCGAGTGTCGGCAACCGTCGCCGACAGTCGACGACGGGTTTACTGCTTGATTTCGAATGTCATATGCCCGATGGCTAATTCCCCGAAGTCATCAGATCGAACGTCCGGATTGCCGAAATTCCATAGCATCGATGTTCCACAATTTCGAATAGCCAGTAGATCGAGCGTCCGTTCCACCGAAAAGTCATTACAACGATAGTCCTATCCATCGAATGTCGCGGCACTGTGTCGCAGATGTGTAAGAGCTCTTAGTTTTTAAAACATCACACTAATAATTACAAAGGCGAAAGTTTGTGAGTGTGTGTTTATATGTTTGTTACTTCTTCACGTCCAAACGACTGGACCAATTTTGATAAAATTTTGTATGCAGGTAGCGGACACCCTAGATTAACATATAGGCTACTTTTTATTCCGATATTCCCATGGGATCGACATATACGCGGGTGAAACTATGGGGCACAGCTAGTTGTTACATAATGGGATGGGAACCACGTAAAATTTCATGGTGGTGCACCCAATATTTACGTTGCCCAAGCCTACACAGTTGCTGCTTCCGTAAAAGCAGCGTAGGCGTTAAGACCACACGACCAACATTTTCTCGACCGAGTCCAACTTACAACTGTGGTCCATAGGCATTCACAGGTAGGAGTTGTAGGTATACAAAACTGCGAATCGGTGCGGTGCGAATTCGCAACGCAGTAAACTGCAACACGAATTGCTGCGATGAAAGAGAGAAACAAAAGAATGAAAGAAAAGAGAGAAAATACGTTTATTTGCGGTAAACATATGACGCAATAAAGGACATAAAAAAAAAAAGAAAGGGTTGGGGGAAACATGCGTCACATCCACGCAAAACGGCTATCGCTCGGCGACGCTATGCGACGACGCATCGCAGTTTTGTGTAGGTACAAGCCCGTAATGCCCGTAGTCACTACAGCGCACGACTGTATCGATGTTGCATCACGACTCTATCAATGCTGAAGCAAGACTATATTGAAACTGCATCCCGACAGTCGCGATGCAAAATCGTAGTTATGTGGGCGAATGTACAGATGCCAGCACATCAAGCGACCCGAACCTGACAAATTTTCCCAATCAACTTTGAACCATATCATCATCATCATTTCAACCGAAAGACGTCCACTGCTGGACATAGGCCTCCCCCAAGCACCTCCACTTCGACCGGTTCTGTGTTTCTCGCATCCAACGGGTTCCTGCGGCATTCACAAGGTCGTCGGAACACCTTGTGGGAGGCCTTCCAACGCTACGTCTTCCGGTACGCGGAACCATTTATGCTTTAGCGATAAAGTTGAAAATCTATTATAGACATTTGACAGATTGTAGTAGCTTGACGTGCTGGCCGTCTGTACCGAAACGACCAGTGACAGATCAATATTGTATCGCGGTCTGTTTGCGACTGTATCGCTGCAAAAAGTCGCCATGGGACTTCCCTGACATAATAAAAAAGGTCTGGGCCGAAATTCTCTATAACACAATGAACGAAACCGCGCGAAATCTACGCGAGATGGCGGGATTATTGCCAGGATCGCCCAAAGGACACGGTGGAGCACACGGTGGAGGTCTGCCCCGTTTGGGCGGAGCACCGCCGTGTCCTCGTAGAGGCGATCGGCAGCGGCAGCGACCTCTCGCATCTGGCCCTGGTGCAAGCCATGGTCCGGGGGCGAGAGGGAGTGGGAGGCAGTCACCTCCTTCTGCGAAGCAGTCATGCTAGCGAAGGAGGTGGAGGGACGGCTCAGGGAGAGAGCCTCCCGTCCCAGCCGCCGGAGCCGAGTGACGACTCTCGGCCACCGTAGGCGCGGGCCTGCGGGCGGAGAGTAATGGGTGGCTCACCGTCCGATCAGGACCAGGCCCATGCCGGACGGCGCGTACGTGCTTCACGCGCGCCTCAAAGAGATGTCAGCATCGAAGAGGCCCTAAGGGCCGAAGCCTGCCGGGTCAGCGGGATTGTCCGAAAGGGTTACCGTTGGCCCAGAACATAAAGGGCTAAGGAAGGAACACGGCCACCCGTGTTCCTAAAGAAGGTGGCTGGGGTAGACTGGATGCCGAAGGCGGAGGACAGGGTGCTGTGGCGCAGTCTGGGAGAGGCCTATGTCCAGCAGTGGACTGCGATAGGCTGAGTTGACTGATTGATTGATTTTTTGTTTAAGGAATCTGTAATCTGTCATTCGTTCATTTTAAATACTTGACAGAGATATATTATATCTTTCTTGTTTTGTCTCCTAGACTCTGTGCAAGTTTGAGCAAGATAGAAAGGTACAGTTTTCAGAGGGAAATATACATCGTGGTTTCGAAGTAAGGAATCGAGCGAATTAGGGCCCAGTCTTATACTTTTAGGTAAAACTCCCAATCTTGTCAAATTGTCTGTGTGGTGCCGGACTTAAAGAATAGCACCACACCTTACTTCCCGTGGGTGTCGTAAAAGGCGACTAAGGGTCTTACCGGAGAATGGGCAGCAGCGTTCTCTATTTATTCCACCATCATACTATACTGCGATCGCCAACCCGCCTGCCAAGCGTGGCGATTATGGCAAACCCCCCCCAAAATTGGGGGAGGCCAGCAGTGGACGTCTATCGGCTGAAACGAAAACTCCCAATCTATCAACCGACACCTACATGAAAGCAATTTATATTTCAATCATATTTATAACGTTTTATTTATTTATTTAATTGTGGCATTCCAACGACTTATTCACTAATAAGTTGTACATTTTTTCGGGTAGGTACAGTAAAATCTAGAGTGAATTTGTCACTTACACACACACACACACACACGCACACAGCACTTACTTACACTTATTTCAAGTTATATCATTTTACATAGAGTAGGTACTTACATAGGTTAAAAAAAATCTACTTACATGAAAACAAAATTGAAAACCAAAAAAAAAAGAAAAGAAATACCAACTTAAGTAACTAAATCTATTTTATTTCAGAAAAAAATGGGCAAGACTACGACCAGAACTTCAAAAGTCGCTGCGTGGATATTGTGGATCGTCAACTTCATTGTTATGGTAAGTTTAACATTTCACTGTATTAAAACAACCGACTTCCAAAAAAGCAAAGTAGTCACTTTGCTTTTATAATGACTTCCTGTCACTGATATTTACATAGCAAGTAGTGTATAAGAATTTGTGTGGGGTAAGTACAACTTAAAGGTGAAAAAAAAAAACTTAAAAAAAAAAACAACCGACTTCCAAAAAAGACACTACAAAGTGAAAAATAACTTTAATATCGGAAGTCGGTGGCAAACAACGAAAATGCGAACCCAACGACTCCGACTTCCGAAATTAAAGTTATTTTTCACTTTAGTAACTACTAAAGTCGGTGGGTTCGCATTTTCGTTGTTTGCCACCGCCTTTCGAAATTGAAAGTTATTTTTCACTTTCTAGTGTCTTTTTTGGGAGTCGGTTGTTTTTTTTAAAGTTTTTATTTTTCACCTTTAAGTTGTACTTACTTACCCCACACAAATTCGTATAACACTACTTGCTATGTAAATATCAGTGACAGGAAGTCATTATAACATCATATTATAAACTTAGTGGCAAAAATACGTATTGTTACGAGCTTCGGGTTCGTGACAATAAAAACTGCCGATTTAATAGCCAAAAATTGACACTTTAATTAACAACACTAATTACAACTCAAACACACTAATTACAAAACACAATTGCACTTTGAATATCGCTTCGATGTTTTCACTTCCGTTGCTGTATCCAAACTGTGTCGGTCGTGGCGCGTCTCGGCCTTATATAGCGCTGAAGATAGTTCTAGAACCTTCAATTGTAGAATCATCTAGAATGTTCGAGTACATACAGGCCCCGATCGACCAGATGTCGATAGTTCGGGAAAATTCTAGAAAGTTCTCGCATCGAAATTTCTAGAAGGGTCTTCACTACTAGTTCCGCTACTCGATACTAGATGGCGCTAGTGGTAACTACTGTCACCATGTACCAGGCATTAATTGTGGCGCGCAACAGTATTATTAAAGCTAACTCAAAAACTACCCAAGCAAAGTTAATGAAATTTATATGGGACCACCCCTGAGGCTTACTCTACCCATTAAAAAAAGGAATTTTTGGAATCGATTTACAATTGCCGGAGATATCCCGTAACAAACGCTTTTTACTAAATGCTTATGGATGGTAACATTTACCAAAATAACATTTTTTACAATTTTTGTCTGTCTGTCTGTCTGTTTGTTCCGGCTAATCTCTGAAACGGCTGTACCGATTTTGACGGGACTTTCACTGGCAGATAGCTGATGTAATAAGGAGTAACTTAGGCTACTTTTATTTTAGAAAAAAATAGGGTCCCACAAAAAAAAAAATAAACAATGATAAAATTTGAGTGTCTGTTTGTAATATTAAAATAACCGCTTTTTACTAAATGCATATGGATATACATATATACGGTATAATTATACCAAAATATTTTTTTTTACAATTTTGTCTGTTTATCTGTAATCTTTGAAACGGCTGAACCGATTTTGACGGGACTTTCACTGGCAGATAGCTGATGTAATAAGGAGTAACTTAGGCTACAAAAAAAAAATCAGCTGTTCCCTACATTTTGACGAGTTATGATTTTTTTTCGCGATCATGCAATGAGCTCTTAAGAGGTTGTTAATGTTTTACCAATAACCTTGTATATTAGTTAGGATTAGGATTACTTAGGGTGTAGACGGTTAAGTTTTCCTTAAGACCCTGAATATCATTGCCAGTGGCTGACCTTGATTCAAACCTCGGTCTAGCTGACCTAAACTCTTGACCTTCGTATGTAAATTTATGTAAATTGGACGAAAAAAGTGATACGTCCTTCACAAGTTATTTTCTGGATGGCCGTTTAATTTTAGGCATGATTAATAAGGGAGCAGCCCTTGGCTAAATAATAACAGCCGCACAGGTCGATAGATCAGGTTAAGCTACGCTTGCCGCGGTTGGTCTGTGGATGGGTGACCATCTTTACACACTGTGACCCCTCCGTGCCTCGGAAAGCACGTTAAGCCGTTGGTCCCGTCTGTCATTCGTGGATCTTTGACAGTCGTTCAGAAGCCCGAAAGTCTGACAAGCAGTCATATCAAGGGGTATCGGATCGTATTACCCAGTAATTGGGTTGTGGAGGTCAGATAGGCAGTCGCTCCATGTAAAATACTGGTATTCAGCTGGAAAAGGCTAGGCGGATGATGATGCAGATGATGATAATAGGGGAGCAGTAACTGTAGTGGTCCAAAGGTATCGGTCCCGACTTACGAGATGTTGGTCATGTGTTCGAACCCAGAAAGGCGCTTTACTTTCTGTAAATAATTTCATCACCACTGCTCTCAAAACGGTGAACTAAACCATCGTGAGGAAACCGGCATGTCCTGGAACCAAAAATTCGAAGACACCTCCAAGAGGCCTCCTCTCTGTTAGAAGGACTGGGCTGTAATCTACCACGCGGCCCCAGTGCGGGTTGGTAGATTGACATCTACCAACCCCCCGGCAGCCCGCCCGGCAGTGGGAACGCTATAAGACATATAAGGGTGAATGTGCAGGTGGCACGAACGCAAATAAGCTACAATACAAACTGAGCTTTGAAAGAAAGCCTGCGCCCGAAAACTGACGATCTAAACCTTAATGGTGTACTTCAGACAAAATGATTAAAAGTAAAATAAATTATCTATGTTCTACGTAAGCGGGTTTGGTTTCCGCACTTAGTTCTTCAGGTGAACTATTGTGCGTGGGCCATGGCGGCCGTCGGCGGTTATTCCAACCAGCCCACTTCCCCCCAGAAATTGATTACATCTCCTGGTTTGTTAACAACATCTGTGTAAGATCTGGGTGCTCTGAGGGCTTCTGTCCTAATCTGGGTGACGCCTGTGCATTCAAAGAGCACATGCGCAACGGTTTCCTCAGCCGCCATGCAAGCCCTGCATAGAGCACAGTCAAAAAGATACCTAATAACTTTTTATTTCTAATTCAATCAATCAGCCATGCTTTGGGAAGGCTCTCGCCCGATAAAAATCCGGCCTAGCCCCGTGGCCATGGGTAGCTCACCGTCCAATAAGGCCAGGCCCGTGCCGACGGCGCGTACGTGTTCCACGCGCGCCTCAAAGAGATGTCAGCATCGAGGAGGGGCCCTATTAGGGCCGAAGCCTGCCGGGTCAGCGACATTGTTCGAAAGGGTTACCGCTGGCCCGGAACATAAAGGGCTAAGGAAGGAACACGGGTGGGTTTTAGTCAGTAAGACTCTGACACTCCCTTCCGATCCTCCCAGAGCGGGAGGAGTCTTTTGACGATTTCCCATCCGCAAAAAAAAAAAACCATTTTTACTTACTATCAGATAAAGGTTGGAATATGTTTTAGTTCTGGGTCGATTTCAGGATCGAGAAAATGTGATTCCTTTTTGGATTTTCCAGTAACTATGTTCTGGAGTTATGATAGGCGCTCCATGTAAAATACTGGTATTCAGCTGCATCCTGATTGGCTGGAAGCCGACCCCAACAAACTCAAACTCAAAGCATTTTATTTCAATTAAATCAATTACAGGCACTTTTGAATTCTCAAGGGACTGACCGACGACAGTCAGAAATATGAAGCCCATTCCAAAGCGTAGGTATCTATGGAGAAGAAGGGCAAAAAAACTCCATGGACGCTCTCAACTTAGTTGGGAACAAGCTAAGCAGATGACGATGACCAATACGGGACGTAGCTTTTTTCTACAGTAAAAGCTTAGCTTAGCTTAAAAGCTGATTAAAATGGTGACTATCATAAGTTATATTGAGTGGAAACGCCAGGACGGGACGCCTTTTTTTTTTGCTGATGGGAAATCATCAAATGACTCCTCCCGCTCTGGGTGGAGTGGAAGGAAGTGTCAGACTCTTACTGACTAAAACCCACTCGTGTTCCTTCCTTAGCCCTTTATGTTCCGGGGTAGCGGTAACCCTTTCGGACAATCCCGCTGACCCGGCAGGCTTCGGCCATAGGGGGAACCTTCCTTAATGCTGACATCTCTTTGAGGCGCGCGTGGAACACGTACGCGCCGTCCGGCACAGGCCTGGTCCTGATCGGACGGTGCGGAGGGGACACCTTAGAAGGACATATAGTGACCATGACGATGTTCTTTAGAGAGATCAGGTGTGTAGTACCTCTCGCAACCGGCGTGCGTGTATGACCAGTGTGTGAACGTAAACAAAGCAAAAGAAGTAAATGATTTATTTTCTGTAAGTAGGTTTGTACAAACACTTTCACACGTCAATTATAGTTTTTTAAACTACACACATCAAAAGTGTCTAGGGATCAACATATATTTTTGCAATAACTTTTCTCCTGATTGATATTAATTAAAATTTTCTTTAAGGATTCATCAAATAAAGTGTTTTCGTTTGTCACAGTAACGATAAACCAAGTCACCTTTGCATTAATAAAGAAATTTGCCATTTTCCTAATAAAGGGATTTTTGACATTTGAACCACTAACACAAAAGTTCGAAAAAAAGACTGAAATAACAGTTTTCTTTAAAATTTTATTGGGTAACTTAAACAATTAATAATCCGTGTTTCTACCGCGAACACTAACAACACAAGAACATCGGTTTGGCATACTCAAAATGAGTTCATCCAAATCACGCTGTGGAATGGCCGCCCATGTTCGTTGCAACAACAAAAAAAGGTCTTCTTGCGACTGGATACCCTCCATATTCGGCAGAGCTCTTCTCTGTAGCATATCCCATGCATGCTCAATCGGGTTCAAGTCTGGCGACTGAGCAAGCCAGGGCAGGACATTGATGTTAGCTGCGGCGAGAGTCTGTCTTACAACTCTTGCGGTGTGCGGTCGTGCATTATCATGCATTAACTGAAATAAGGGACCGATTTGCACTTGTAGAGGAACGATGACGTCTGATACAATCGTCTCAGCATAAATTTGAGCGTTGAGGTTGCCTCTGATCCAAATCAACTCAGTTCTTCCGCCGATCCAAATACCCGCCCATACCATGATGGTTCCACCACTATAAGGATGGACTTCCTGGCAGGATTTTAATCGCTGTTGGCGTCCAGGGGTTCTCCAGTGTCGTATACGTCTTGTATCCGGTCTCATACCAAAACGAGACTCATCAGAAAAGCACACGAAACGCCATTGTTCTTCTGCCCAATTTCTGTGTTCAAGAGCCCATTGATATCGAATCCTACGATTGTGCATTGCTATAGGTGGTACCCGTAGCGGTCTTCGGGAATGAAGGTTCACTTCATGCAAGCGGTTTCTGACTGTTTGGTCGCTAATTAAGTTCCCTGAAGAGTGATGAAGCCTCACGGCTAACATCATGGCGGTTATTGTTGGAGCTCTTCGAGTTAAGATTTGAATGTATCGGTCTTGTCTCCGTGTGGTGCAGCGATACCGTCCTCCATGGCGCTCAGCCACGGTACCAGTGCTTCGGTAACGTGTCCAAAGTCGACTGATAACACTCTGACTTGTATTCAGAGCTAAAGCCACAGTACGTTGCCGGGAACCAGCTTCTATCATTCCCACGGCTCTGAGCATTTCTTCCCTGCTTAAATGACGTCGCCGCTCCATAATAACGTTGGTTTTAATCAGTAGTAGGGAAACAGTAGCACTAATAATGTCTTCAATGCGTTGTATGTTTTTATAGGGAAAATATTGACAGCTGATTTTCATCTTTTACTCGAATTTGATTCACAGTTCCTGATTCAAATTATGAAATGCACCAAAAAGGATCCATATAAATTTATAAAATCATAAATTTATTACAAAGCCACATCTCAATCTCAAGAAATCCGCATAAAAATGCTTGATCCCTAGACACTTTTGATGTGTGTAGATGAGGTCGGCGTTTCCTATCTGACTACTCGTATTCTGAGAAGAAAGGCCGAAACAAACTCAGAGGGCACAGTCTCTTTTAAAGTCCAGACAAAATCTTGGTCAGATCGTGTGAAGACCATGTAGATTGGTATCTAAAATGGTCTTTTGTTTAATCGGTGCACGCATTTTTCAAAAATCGTGCAGCTCAACTCAGAACGTGAGGAGCTGAAGTATGAAATAATCGTAGCAGGTGGCGGTCTGTAGTTTCTGCTTACCCCCTTGAGGAGAAAGCGTGAGTTTATGGAGCTACCTCGAAAACCTACTAAGCGAGCGAAAGTGATGCAATTACGTTTGAAACGCAAAAGAAGAGATATATGGCTATAATGTGCGTGCGGTCGGAATAAAACGACGTATATGCCAAAACGAATTTGCTCCTTTTTTAACAAAATAAATAAATAAAAAAACTACTTTGAGTAAACTTTGATAATTATGATAATTCTCTATGTTTTATAGTAAATTCCATTGAATAACCCTTAAGCGTTACGCCGTGATGTCGAAAAAAGTAAAAAAATAGATATAACTTTGCAATTTTTTTGTATCGAGAAAAATTAATTGAATCGTGTATTCCTTATACCTGATACTAGACCAAAGAGTCAAAAAACATATTATACCAAAATGTTAAATCCCTATTCCACATACTTAACAAGTTACACGAAATTGAAAAACCACATTTTTATCAACATTTCACCATCACAAGCAGCGGCGGCCCCAGAATTTTCTTTAAGTGGTGCAAAATCTTAACGTGGCGCCCCTCTATGTACCATGTTCCTATGATATATGCATAATTATGCAGTTATCAAGATGCCTGGTGGAATATCCACCAGGCACAAGTCACTGATGATAGTAACTTACTTTAAAGCCGATAGTCGAGGCACTGAAATCAACCGAAATGCGACCACCAGTGGTGCTCGCATTCCGGTTGATTTCAGCGCTTCTCCCATGACGGCGCTCGGTGCCGGTGCACCGCTCGCACCGCCCTAGGGCCGCTACTGATCACAAGTTTCTTTCCTTGTTCCAGATGCTCTGCTTATTAACTGTGGCATTTGGGTTATGGATCATTTCGTCTCCCGCCACAATTTCCAGTGTAATAAACGCTTCTGGAAGCTCTACTTTGAAGGTAAGAAGTTATGAATGACTTTTGATTTTTGACATCAAAAGTTTCCTGGCGAAAGTTTCCTTATTCCTCCGCGTCACATGCCCAAACCTTGGCAAAGCCTCACTAAATAAATATTTTTTGTTCAATAAATAGCGTGACAAATAACAGTAGTGTTCGTGATAGGACAACCATAGCTGTCTATGAATTATATATCACTTGGCAGAACGCAAGGCATATCTAGGTCACGATATTCACTAACTAAAAATGACATGAAGGCAGACTTTAAACTTTTCTTTGTGAAAGAATTCGTTTGGCAAAAAGTCTTCAATTCACATGGCGATGTTCCGTACGATATTTTACGCTAAAATTCTGCAGAAGCAGTGGTAGCCCCCGGTTCAGTAGAAACGGCCGACTTCCGAGTGATATATACTTATGTAACATATATTATGTACTTGGTCGTGATTTAGAACCCCGGTAAGAACTTTACTTTGTGGATTTAATTTCATCATCGATCGGTCGATCAAACGGTGATGGAAAACAGCGTGAGGAAACCGGCATGATATAGAAACAAAAATTAGAAGACATGTGACATGGACTTCCACCATCTTGCACCTGGTGGTGTGTGGTCGCAGTAGTGGAAACAGCACCATAGGCTGATTATACGCCACACTCCCGGCAATCATTCATCATCACGTCTAATGCCAAAACTAAAACAAAAAAACTTTGTGATTTTCATGCAATGTCAAATCTATGAAAACCACAAAGATTTTTTGTTTTTTTTTTTTGCCATGAGATTGATAACAACCAGTTTTACTTAGGTTATCTTGTGGACAGTGCTATGCTTGGAGTTTCCCTGTGTGATCGAATCAAAAAATGAGGAGATCCGCAGGAGAACCAAGGTAACCGACATAGCCCGAAGAATTGCCAAACTTAAGTGGCAGCGGGCACATTGCTCGCAGAACAGATGGCCGATGGGGCCGAAAGGTTCTGGAGTGGCAACCGCGTACCGGAAGACGTAGCGTTACAAGGTGGACCAACCACCTTGTGAAGGCCGCAGGAACCCGTTGGATGCGAGAAGCACGGAACCGGTCGAAGTAGAGGTGCTTGGGGGAGGCCTATGTCCATCAGTGGACTTCTTTCGACTGAAATGATCATGATGATGATCTTGTCACCCAGAAACTGGGTTGTGGAGGTCAGATAGGCAGTCGCTCCATGTAAAGTACTGGTATTCAGCTGCTTCCGGTTAAACTGGAAGACGACCCCGAACACAGTTGGGAACATGATGAGGTACTTTGATGATGGTTCGACGAACCGTCTACGATAGATACGTACAACGGGATGCCTTAAAGAGCTTTGAAGATCCGTGGCATACCTACTTGTCCGCCATTTTGTTTACTTTTCAAAGTGGCGGCCATGCATCAGCTGTTGTTTAAAATAATCACTCTGAATGTTTATAATAATCAAAAATATGCAACAAGATGCAAGTTCAAAAAACCGGGCAAGAGCGAGTCGGACTCGCGCACCGAGGGTTCCGTAACATCCAGGTTTATGCATAAGGTTTATGTTTATGAAATTAAATGTTTATTTTTATATTTGGGTTGATTGAATGAAAGGTAAATTGCGGTTTACGATTTATGACGTATTAAAAAAAACTACTTAACGTAAATGCTCCTATTACCGCCAGTTTTAGCTGTCTTCGGATTAACTTTAAAAAAATAGATATAAGCTGTTATGTTAGGAAAGATGTTATAATTTATAATTAATCTCAACGAAGTATTCTTTGCAATTTAGTACTTAAATTCAATATTCAATAACACAATAGTTACCAAATAATTATTTAATCCAAAAAAGTAGTCGATTCTATTACCGACCCATAGAATGCGGCAAGATTCTATTACCGATTTTTCTACTTCTTTTACCGACCGCTACGAAGTTGTCACTTCTTCTATACTATTAAATAAAATAAAAAATCGTTTTTAAGGTATTTATTATATAATAACAATAGTTATGAGATCGACATTATTACAATATGAACATAATTATTTATTGCAACGCTTAGAGCACTTATTTTTTGTTATTTTAATTAATAAAAAATATAATCAGTCTCAGAAAACAGTCTTCAAATAATGAAATGCTTACTTTTTAATTACCTACATATTATTTAGATATTATAAATCAGTAACAAAAATATTTTTATCTGTATTACAATCACAAAATACCTTTATAATACCCGAGATAGAAAATTCAGTCTACCAGTCTTTTTTCTTCCTCCTTCGTTAAAACAGTTTGTTTTCCACAATGTTCATTTATATATTTATTATTTCTCTTGTCACGCAGAGTTGTCCTCGGTATGCCCTAGGTTTTTGAAGCTTCGTATATGCTGGTCCATTCATTTAGGTATAGCTAGAAGCGCAGCTTCTAGTTGAGCAGAGGCGTACTGCTTGCGCTTCTGCGGCTCCATGATTATATAAAAGAACACAATCTTTAAAGAAATATAGAATTTAATTCTTCGAAAGAAGCTTTAAAAAGTTACATGCCATTCCGTCCCGCCATTTTTAATTGATTTGAAAACAAATGAAATATAGCCAATGCCATGAAGCCATGAATGAAACTGGATAGCAAATATAATTTATATTAATAATATTATTATGTCCTGTGACAAAATCTCTCAAAACGTCACGTATGCAAGTAATATGCCAATTTGTTCATAAATATACATTTCATTTTTATGTAGGTACTGTAATATTACCAAAAATATCGTCACAGCTGTTAGTCGGTAATAGAATCAAGTATGAAGGTTACAATATTCTATTAGCGACCAATAAAATTAATAATAAACAGATAAAATATCCGCTTTATGGAATACTGTTAAATTCGATCTCATTGCTATATTATTTCTTTTAATGTCAGTTAGTCTTTAATTCAGATAATAAAGGTTATTTACAGTATAATATCATTAAAATATTAGGGATATTGTCTAACGTTGAATCGAGTTTTACACAAAAACTTTAAGAAATAGCTTTGTCGTTAATAGATCTAACGAAGTAAAATAATTTTAAGAATTGAACAAGAAAAAAATAAAATCCAATGAGGTAGTTTATAATAGATATTATTTTAAAATACTAAATGTTCTCAAAATTTAACAACGCCATGGGTCGTTATTAGAATCAAGTTTTGAAATTTGGATTCTATTGCCGCCTTAAATTAAAACATGATTTTGTAACACAAAAACCAATAAAAAGTATTATATTAAGAGTTAGTTTAGAAAACGAATATATACGTTACAGTTGTAATGTGATAGCAAGAAGACAAATCCATTTTTAGTGTGTCATTTTCCTTAAGTAATATTTAGGTGTACTTATGTGTCTGGAGACGCGACACTATGAAAAGTGCGTCCGCTTCGGGCGCGTCCCACTCACCGTCAAATTATTTCTTTCACTGGCTATTTAAACACACAAACTTTACTCTTTTTGTTGTCCAACAAAAATACGTAGCTAATTTTTAAGGTATGAATTTCTGGAACCCTATATTATGTCTAATATAAGTGATTTAAAAATTAGATCGTTAATAGAGTACACATTTTAGGGGGTCGTTAATAGGAGCTTTTACGTTACTAGATCTCGTTCAAACCAATTTTCGGTGGAAGTTTACATGGTAATGTATATATCATATATTTTTTTTAGTTTTATAATTTTTACCACTTTGGAAGTGTCTCTCGCGCAAACTATTCAGTTTAGAAAAAAATGATATTAGAAACCCCAATATCATTTTTGAAGACCTATCCATAGATACCCCACATGTATGGGTTTAATGAAAAAAAATTTTTTGAGTTTCAGTTCTAAGTAGGTATGGGGAACCCCCAAAATTTATTGTTTTTTTTTTCTCTTTTTGTGTGAAAATCTTAATGCGGGTTCACCGAATACATCTACTTACCAAGTTTCAACAGTAGGTATAGTCGGAAAAAAGTGGCTGTGACATACGGACGGACAGACAAACAGATATGACGAATCTATAAGGGTTCCGTTTTTTGCCATTTGGCATCGGAACCCTAAAAATCTATGGATGTCACGTGATCACATGAGCTTTGAATGTCCTCGGAAACGTGACGCTTTACGGGGTTTGGTACTTTATGTTCATTGGTGTCAGCTATCGATTTAATAAAGGCTTAATTTTATTGTTGTTTTTTTAGGGTTCCGTACCGAAAAGGTAAAAACCGGGCAAGAGCGAGGCGGACTCGCGCACCGAGGGTTCCGTACCATCATATGTTTTTAATATTTCATCGGCGAAGCCCATATTCGTCAGAGAATTTTAACACTGCACTGCGGTGTAGAATATTGCAGTTTTATGTCAGCGCCATCTCTTGACCGATAGTGGAACTAATGTAACTTTTGTTGATGATTTCTGAAAAAGTGTGCTATTTAGAGTTTTCGTTTTATTTTTCCTATAATCTATCACATAGAATAATTTTCGATTTTTCTCTTTGCAAACCTCGGAGAGCTAAGGGGGGGAACGTTACTTTTTTTTACATTCTTCATCAAAAGTCGAAAACTATGCAGCCTAAAAAAAAAGAAAAAATGTTTGAGAATGTGCAAACTGTATTCTTTCATATGATACCCCACTTGCCCTAGTAGCCCCACTTCGAATTTTCTAGACCCCCTTTCAGTCCCTGTTGCAAAAAATATGCATATATTTTTATTTCTTTCTTATTTGCAAAATAGTTGGGTAAACGTCACCTAAAACTATTCCAAATTTCAAGTTGATAGCATTAGTAGTTCTTAAGATATCCAGCTGTGACAGACAGACAGACTAAATCTCACCATAAGGGTTCCGTTTTACCATTTTGGTACGGAACCCTAAAAACGGGACCCTATTCCTAAGACTCTACTGTCCGTCTGTCCGTCTGTCACCAGGCTGTATCTTATGAACCGTGATAGCTAGACAATTGAAATTTTCACAGATGATGTATTTCTGTTGCCGCTATAACAACAAATACTAAAAACAGAATAAAATAAATATTTAAGAGGAGCCCCCCTTAAATATTTATTTTATTCCCATACAACAAACGTGTTTTTTTCGGCGTTTTTCTCTCGTGGTATGGAACCCTTCGTGTGCGAGTCCGACTCGCAGTTGGCCAGTTTTTTTTCCGGGTTCCATATAAAGGCCTACGCAGACCGCGACGGCATGGCAAGGGATTTTGCCGTCAGTCAGCGCACACTAGCCGCTTAGATACCGCGGCATTCCAGCGGCTTCCCCGCTTCTCTACCCCCGCCGCCTCACCCCGCGGTATGTCACAACGAGCGCCGGAGTCCTTGGCATGCCGTTGCCTACCGTAGGACGCCACGGCATCCCGCCGCGGGAGCCCGTGGCGCGACTTTCAATGCTTTGCAATGAAATCCCTTTCGATGCTACGGCATCATTTTAAAGCATAGCAATTTATGTCGTATTTCTAAATCGATACGTTTGAATGTCCATTGGTAAAAATTTAAATCCCTTGCCATGCCGTCCCGGTCTGCGTAGGCCTATAAAATCTTCAATCCCCTTTCGTTATCTATGTAGTCCATTTCTGACCCTTCTAATACTATAAAAGCCGTGAATACTTATAGTAATTGACATGCGGCGCGACTGATAGCTTATACGACAAGATTGGTATCAACTACATTATATCCAGGTCATCGGGTAATTATGATCTAAAACCGGGCTAGAGCGAGTCGGACTTGCGAATCGAGGGTTCCGTACCATCATACGTTTTTAGATTTTCATCGGCGAGGTGATTCGTTACAGAATTTTAACACTGCGCACTGCGGTGTAGAATATTGCAGTTTTAGGTCAGCGCCATCTCTTGACCGATAGTGCAACTACTGTAACTTTTGTTGATGATTTCTGAAAAAGTGTGCTTTAAAAAAACATCGTTTTATTTTTCCTGTAATCTTTACATAAACTTCTATCACAGAATTGTTTCAGATTTTTCTTTTTGCAAACTTCGGAAATAAGGGGGGGGGGGGCGGTATTTTTTTTACATTTTTCATCAAAAGTTGTAAACTATGCGGCTTAATTCTATTAACAAAATTTAATTAACAAAAGTTACAGTAGTTGAACTACTATAACTTTTGATGATTTCTCAAAAAGTATGCTATATAAAAACATCGTTTTATTTTTCCTGTAATCTTTACATAAACTTCTATCACATAGAATTATTATTAAAAGTTGATGAAAACTATGCGGCCTAAAAAAATTGGGCAAACGTCATCTAAAACTATTCCAAATTTCAAGTTCTTAGCATTAGTAGTTCTTGAGATATCCAACTGTGACAGACACAGACTGAGTCACACCGTATGGGTTCCGTTTTACCATTTTGCTACGGAACCCTAAAAGCGGTAGTAGGGCGCTTCGGAGAGTGACTTGGGGAAGTTATGTGGGGCAAGCAAAGGGATAGACACAGTTTATGATATTGGAGTAGAGGCAGCTTCAAAAGTAGAACTTTGTGACCTGCTAAGTAAATAAGGTTTTAATCACCCTCATCATCATCTGCCCAGCCTTTTCCCAACTATGTTGGTGTCGGCTTCCAGTCTAACTGGATGCAGCTGAATACCAGTATTTTACATGGAGCGACTGCCTATCTGACCTCCACAACCCAGTTACTGGGTAATATTGGGTAATACCCCTTGGTAAGCCTGGTTGTCAGAGTTTCGGGCTTCTGACTACCGCCGTTGGTTCCAGCTGTCATTTGTGGATCTTTGACAGTCGTTACGGGGTAACGACTGTCAAAGATCCACAAATGACAGCTGGAACCAACGGCTTAACGTGCTTTCCGAGGCACGGAGGGGTCTCGGTATGTAAAGATGGTCACCCATTCACAGACCAACCGCGGCAAGCGTAGCTTAACCTGATCGATCGACCTGTGCGGCTTTATTTAGCCACGGGCCCCTCGATTTTATTCACCCTGTAAGTATTTATTTTATTATGTTCGGGAAACTTCTTTTCCCACGGTTACCTACTTTATTTATCATAATAAATAAAGTAGGTAACCTATTTATCATAATAAAAACTTTATTTATCATAATAAATAAAGTAGGTAACCGTGGGAAAAGAAGTTTCCCGAACATAATAAAATAAATACTTACAGGGTGAATAAAATCGAGGGGCCCGTAGCTAAATGATAACAGCCGCACAGGTCGATCGATCAGGTTAAGCTACGCTTGCCGCGGTTGGTCTGTGGATGGGTGACCATCTTTGCATACCGAGACCCCTCCGTGCCTCGGCAAGCACGTTAAGCCGTTGGTTCCGGCTGTCATTCGTGGATCTTTGACAATCGTTACGGGTAGTCAGAAGCCCGAAAGTCTGACAACCAGTCTTACCAACGGGTATCGTATTACCCAGTAATTAGGTTGTGGAGGTCAGATAGACAGTTGCTCCGTGCTAAATACTGGAAAACTGGAAGACCGGTTAAAAAATGATGAAATCTGACTTTACAGATTACTCTAAAAATATGATGGAAGATTAATTCCTCTACACAGAATGGACTACTTACAAGAAAAAACGGGCCAAGTTCTGTAAGATTTGATGATCTGAATGTAATATAAAGTAGATTAGCAAACTGACATCAAACCTTACTTGTTTGTCAGTTATTTATAACCGGAGCTCCAGCGAAATATCAATAGAAGTGCATGTCACGGCGTGGCACCGACATGACCGGGTCACAGACTATGTTGTGAACTAATTATGTCATAGGTACTGACAAGTGACAGCCGATAATGTAACGTAATGTGTGTTGAGCTGTGTGGCGTAATGTACATAATGTTGAGCTTTGAAATTCAAACTCAATAGGTATTATAAACAGGTAGTTTGTTTGTTGTCTGTGTGGTGCCGGACTTAAAGAATAGCACCACCCCTTACTTCCCGTGGGTGTCGTAAAAGGCGAATAAGGATCGTACCGGAGAATGGACAGCAGCGTTCTTTATGTATTCCACCATCATATCATACTGCGATCGCCAACCCGCCTGCCAAGCGTGGCGATTATGGCAAACCCTCCCAAAATTGGGGGAGGCCAGCAGTGGACGTCTATCGGCTGAACGACGACTGAACGACGAGTTTGTTTGTAGGTACCTATCTAGTGTAGTGGGGTATGATGAAAGTATGGACGCCTATCTACACTGATAATTGATGCAACCTGACACGTAGCCGTGTTATGTTTATAAAGATAAAGATATCTCCTGAGGCTAAATAATAACAGCCGCACAGGTCGATCGATCAGGTTAAGCTACGCTTGCCGCGGTTGGTCTATGGATGGGTGACCATCTTTACATAACGTGACCCCTCCGTGCCTCGGAAAGCACGTTAAGCCGTTGGTCCCGGCTGTCATTCGTGGATCTTTGACAGTCGTTACGGGTAGTCAGAAGCCCGAAAGTCTGACAACCAGTTTTACCAATGGGTATCGTAATTCCCAGTAATTGGGTTATGGAGGTCAGATAGGCAGTCGCTCCATGTAAAATACTGGTATTCAGCTGCATCCGGTTAGACTGGAAGCCGACCCCAACATAGTTAGGAAAAGGCTAGGCAGATGATGATATATTTATTGCATAACTGTGTACATAAAGTTCTTAAACATAACATTTTTTTGTTTCAACAGTCTACCCGATTCGGATATGCAATAGTATTAAGAAATTGGGTACTTACAAATTCTATTTTTTATCAAAAAACTCATGCAGTTTATAAAATACCTTATCAATTAACATGTTTTTCAATTTATTTTTAAACATATTTCCATTTAATTCTTTAATTGCTGGCGGTAACTAATTGTATTAATTGTATTGTCTGTGTTGTGCCGGACTTAAAGAATAGCACCACCCCAAACTTCCCGTGGGTGTCGTAAAAGGCGACTAAGGATCGTACCGGAGAATGGGCATCAGCGTTCTCTATGCATTCCACCACCATACCATACTGCGATCGCCAACCCGCCTGCCAAGTGTGGCGATTATGGCAAACCCCCCCTTTGGGGGAGGCCTATGTCCAGCAGTGGACGTCTTTCGGCTGAAATGATGATGATGATGAACTAATTGTATACACGAATAGCAGTAACATAGGTATTTTTTTATTACATCATAATTGTTAATAACTGGTAAAAATTAGTTATATTTATATTGTTCCGAATGTTTTGTTTAGAATTTGATTTAAAATAATATTTCATATTATTTTTATCAATGATAAATGATTTATTTTCTGTAAGTAGGTTTGTACAAACACTTTTACACGTCGGAAGTCTGCGTTTCCTATCTGACTACTCTGAGAAGAAAGGCCGAAACAAACTCGGAGGTCACAGTCTCTTTTAAAGTCCAGACATAATCTTGGTCAGATCGTGTGAAGACTATGTAGATTGGTGTCTGAAATGGTCTTTTGAGGAAAGAACCACACAGGTTAAGCGGACCTGTCCAATCAGTGCACGCATTTGTCAAAAATCGTGCAGCTCAACTCTGAACTTGAGGAGCTCAACGATTCGACGAACAATACCAAAGAAAGGACTTTTGGGTAGGCCGCGTAAATTGCTCAAACTGTCAGATCATGATTAGAACTAAGAAGGAAAACAGAGAAAGAAATGACCCACATAGTCCTCACATTCACAATAATTAAATAAAAAATTTACAAAGTAAACATTCATGTCATTGTCTAAATAAAATTCACAAATTTAACATATAAACACAATTCGAGTAGGTATATAAATACCGGTCAGTGTCAGGAAATCCTCCTTTCTGAAGACATCTCTTAACGCTTCGGTATTACGATACATGTTATATTATATTGTCATAAGACATTTCTTTTGGAGAATGAATGTGGATTGTACCTACATTTGTCGAGTTCCCCCAATATATGAGGCCATAAGTTAACAGTGGGTAGCCCAAGTAACATTTAATTCGGGCCTAGGTTGTAAAAAATGCCTTTAGGTTTTATAAGGGTCGTAAAAAGGTTAATGCTTTGATATCTGGTCTTATTAAGTACTTGAAAATGAATAATAAGTCCTAAAACTAATTGTTTATTATTACAACCTTAGAGCCGATGACAAGAGTTTAAATTAACGTTATTTTGACTTGGGTTTCAAGAGCATATAGTCCTAGGATCTTATAGTTGTTGTAGACTCCTGATTAAGTTCTGGAAAGGCTAGCATTATTCTAAAGTGAGATCTAAAGGTTTAATTTTTAACTTTGATTTAACCATAAAGTTATGGAATGTTGAAATCGCTTAATAGTAATTTCTGAAACTTACTTTAAACTTTTAGGCTGTGTTACAGTTGTCTAGGTAAACAAATTAGGACTGTGTGGTGAAAACCCAAACCAATAAGCTATTTTTATGAGCTGAAGGCATGCTTAAAGTCCTACAAGAATATTTTAAAGCTTTAGATGCATCCTCTAAAAATGTTAGTGGTGTCCGCGACTTCAAAGCATTACGTTGTCTTGCAAAATGAACCGACACAGAGTGTTATCAAAAAAACGGAGTGGAAGTTTCAGCACTCTTGTCGAACCGTCGAACGCACGTCCTCCTACAACCAAAACTTAAAAGCAAACAATTGTGCGTAGAGGTTTTTTTCGCGACTCGCAACTCTTGAAGGAGTCCTGGAGATAAACTTAAAGCTGCGAAAACAGCTTTGTCGTTTTAAGTAGCTCCGCGAGATTACCTTTAGCTCTTATTTTCGTAAACAATAACAGATTTTAGCTGTTACAGTTCTGAAAAGGTTAATTGTAATGCTTTCTAGTAATTTCCTAACGCCAGCCATTTTGTTCACTGAAATAAAAAAAAATCTAAACAAAAAGCAATATTTTAAGTCAATAAGGCAAAATTAAGTAACGTGTGCTATGTGATTTAAAATATATGTTTTTTATATGAATAGAAGTTGTATTTCTAATGCAACTTACTACCAACCACCTAATTTTATAATTTTTATTTCATTAAAATATCTTCTAAATTTTTTACTTTCGGAAGGCCCGTCTCGTAATACAGCACTATTATCCTAAAGTGTCACGATAAAGTGCCAGTCGCACTATTTTTTTTACTTTCCCTGACTTCAGCAAGCTATTTATTACTTGTTATGATTATAACACTTACTTACATCTAGTCATTTTGAAACTTGGTATAATGAGAGGGAATGGCGCCATTATAAATAAGTATTTAATTCCACGATTGGTGTTTCTGTGTAGAAAAAATCTTACACAGAAACATTTTAAAACCTGAGAGTCCTGGAAAGGCATTTATTCATGTCCATCAAAAAGGTTTTAAGTTGTCATTGAGTTACATCCATGACTAATTTAGAACTTAAAAGCTGCCTTACAAGGTTATATTAACGTTAAATTAAGGTTGTGAAGGTTATATTTGGGTTCTGTGTAAGTAGTTCGAAAGGTTCTGGATTTGAGCTTTAGGTTTTGCTGTAGCTCCCAGAAAGGTTCTAAAACGTGGGCCCTTTTTGCACTCGTAAATATAACGTTACGCTCGTAAGTCTATTAAGACTTACGAGCAGATATATATATAAAAAGGTCCTTACAAAGGTCCTAGAACCTTTTCAAAACCTTTCTAAAACCTAAAATGTTACTTGGGAGGACATTTCCAAAATAAGCATTTCTAGTAAGGCTTGGATTTGTAGTTATTTTTTATTTATTTTTAGGGTTCCGTACCCAAAGGGTAAAAACGGGACCACGTTTCCTTCTTCCATTACTCCCTGTCAACCGTCACGATACAACCCACCCATCTTTTCTTTGGCCTTCCTCACCCTTTCCATACATAAACCTTGTCTATTTAATTACCCAAGGTTTTTTAAATTTTGTTACAGGCCCTGTTACAAGATATGCTGACTCTTCAAGTGGGGATCGCTCTGACAGCCATCGCCGTCTTCCTATTTTTCGTCAGCTTCATGGGGTTCTATGGTGCCATCACCAGGTCACCGTTCTTATTGTTTATGGTAAGTCGTCGTTTCAGCCGATAGACGTCCACTGCTGGACATAGGCCTCCCCCAATTTGGGGGGGGGGGGGGGGGGGGGGTTTGCCATAATCGCCACGCTTGGCAGGCGGGTTGGCGATCGCAGTATGGTATGATGGTGGAATAAATAGAGAACGCTGCTTAGTCGCCTTTTACGACACCCACGGGGAGTAAGGGGTGGTGCAATTCTTTAAGTCCGGCACCAAACAGACTTATACCTTATGGTAAGTAAAACTTACATACTATTAGCCGACTGAGTTACCTAAAGGCCTACGCAGACCGCGACGGCATGGCAAGGGATTTTGCAGTCAGTCAGCGCACACTAGCCGCTTAGATACCGCGGCTTCCCCGCTTCTCTACCCCCGCCGCATACCCCGCGGTATGTCACAACGAGCGCCGGAGTCCTTGGCATGGCAGGACGCCACGGCATCCCGCCGCGGGAGCCCGTGGCGCGTCTTTCAATGCCGTGCAATGAAATCCCTTTCGATGCCACGGCATCATTTTAAAGCATAGCAATTTATGTCGTATTTCTATATCGATACGTTTGAATGTCCATTAGTAAAAGTTTAAATCCCTTGCTTTGCCGTCCCGGTCTGCGTAGGCCTTGATGCGCATGTGACATAATTTATGCTTTTGTTCGACCCTCAAGGTGACTTTCAAATTCTATTTGATTGCAACCAACAATGACACATATAGGTATGTAATGCCTTTCATCGGGCTTTTTTCCATTAAGAAAGGCAGAAAGTATAGATTCCCACACAATGTATATAAAATTTGTATAAATTAGGGGTAGTATAGGTCAGGGCTTTGCAAACTCAAACTCAAACTCAAAGCATTTATTTCAATTAAAACATTAACAGGCACTTTTGAATTGTCAAGAAGTCGGTCAGTCAGAAAATATGAAGCTAGAAACAAACTTATTTTTACTATGGCGCCCAATGATATTCTAATAAATATCATTGATGGCGCCCTTGGGAATCTGCTTTTTTTTAGCGACGCCTCCCCCGCCCTAGCCAAAAATAATATTACGTGTTAGGTAGTTGTAGCTCTTCTAGTAGCCTAATAACAAATTATCAGAAAAAAAACTGCAAATGGCATTTATATTTATTAATAGAAAATAAGAAAAAAACAACAAGAACAAAATTAATAAAAGAGATATTTATTTTACTTTGTTAGCTGATTGATAAGGATGCGCTTGCTTTTCTGAGTGCTTCTCCAAACGGGGTTCAAGTTTAAATATTGGCCGATTCTGTTGTTCACAAACTAAAAAACTAAATTTAAGTTCAGTGCATCTTTTTCTATCTATTTCATTAAGAAAAGGACAGAAGATAAATATTAGTTTAGTCCTGTCAAATTAAGATACCTACTCCATAGCAAGTTTAGACGTGATTAAAAACATGGCTTCTAAAAATACATCAATTTACGTTAGGCGCTGTCTAATTTGACAGGACTCTAAACTAATATTTATCTTCTGTCCTTTTCTTAATGAAATAGAAAGAAAAAGATGTACTGAACTTAAATTTAGTTTAGTTTGTGAACACAGAATCGGCGCCATTGCCACTCTCATCTCTTTCTCTAAATTTATTTTCGACCTCTACCTACTTGTTCTTTATAACTGCAACTGCAGAAAAACCTGTTTGGCACAAGTACCTGAGTTTGATGTCGCGAATGGTAAAAGGACCTTCAATGCTGCAATGCTGATGGCATG
Source organism: Mesoligia furuncula (assembly GCA_916614155.1). Taxonomy (NCBI): domain Eukaryota; kingdom Metazoa; phylum Arthropoda; class Insecta; order Lepidoptera; family Noctuidae; genus Mesoligia; species Mesoligia furuncula. The sequence continues at coordinate 11,333,808 of OU744820.1, read as the reverse complement.
ATATTCGTGAGAATTCGAACTCCAAAATTCAAGCAGTTTATCTTTGTTGTACCTACTGGAGCTTGAGGCTGGAGTCACAGGACCATTCTATGAATTGTTCTCTTTCCTCTGTCGAAAGTGTTGATGGTGAGGTCGACTGGAAAGGGTTTCTAATCCAGTCATATTGCTCCAGATATTCACACATTGTGTTGACCATAGAATTCATATATCTATGGTGTTGACACATAAAGTCAATCTAATCTATGTAGATCGCCTCACGACGCCCCTGGATTACGGTCCATGAGCGGTCCTGTCGGTTTACTAAAGTTCAGCTTTATACCTGTATTCTAAATACGCTATTTGGGTGGCTCTGTCACTACGAACAGTAATCGATCCTACGATTTGTTCGCAATTACTTTGTTACTGTACATAATTGTTTTAATGTGTATCTAGTTGTGACGTGTACCTAACAGTGTGTGATTTGCTAGTGTGAAATTATAATCTGATTTGAACTGCAAACCTTTTTTCTATTGCGCAATAACCAACACTACCCACAATACGTCCACAGTCGTCAAAATATGCCTGATAATAACGACAGACTAAACCCAGGTAGGTTTAGTCTGTCGTTATTCTCCGATGCGAATGCGGATGCCATTTGGATGGTCAATGCGGTCACAATTAGGGAAGCCCTGCCAATGCCATAGGTAGTTCCGGGTCTCTGTGTATGGATTAGTTCTAATACGGAATAAGTATGACTGCTGAGGGTGGGGGTCCGAGGTTCGATTCCCAGGTCGGACAAAGCGTTAAAAAAACTGGCCAAGTGCGAGTCAGACTAGCACACGAAGGGTTCCGTACCACAAGGCAAAAACACCGAAAAAAACACGTTTGTTGTATGGGAGCCCCTCCTTAAATATTTATTTTATTTTAATTTTATTACTTATTATTAAAGTAAAAATACAACTGAGTATTCTGTGAATATTTCAAGTGCCTACCTGTTGCCTTTATTGATATCGAGCAAAAAAGGGCAAAAGGATCGCGTTTGTTATATGGGAGCCCCCCTTAAATATTTATTTTATTTTGTTTTTAGTATTTGTTGTTATAGCGGCAACAGGAATACATAATTTGTGCAAATTTCAACTGTCTAGCTATCGCGGTTCTTGAGATACAGCTTGGTGACAGACAGACGGACGGACGGACAGACAGCGAAGTCTTAGTAATAGGGTCCCCTTTTACCCTTTGGGTACGGAACCCTAAAAATGAGTTATTTCCATTGGTAATGTCTTAGTATTAGCCCGGAGTTTGGAATTGTGTGGTGTGATACCCCCGGGCCCCGTGCCTCGGAAAGCACGTTCGGTCGGAGAGACTTGAAAAAGAAAAATTTAGTAATCTGTGGCCTAAGTAAATAGTCGTAATTCGAGGTTTCTCGCCTATTTCCTCCTCCAACATTGGACCAATTTAAAAGATATTTCATAAACTGAATAAGAAGGATATTATACTGTGTTCCTCAGTAGCGTAGCGTGGGTATCGGCTGCCCGGGGCAGAAGACAATTTTGCTGCCCTCTTAATTACTTAATACATTAATTCTAAATAACTTTTCGTCAAGAACAGTCATCATTATTTTGCATTATACAGGTTACATTTTAAATAAAAAAATATTTGTTTTACAATCACGTTTATTAATACAAAAATTCTTACTTCAACCATTGACATAACAGGTACCTACAGTATACTACACACATCAAAAGTGTCTAGGGATCAAGCATTTTTATGCGGATTTCTAGAGATTGAGATGTGGCTTTGTAATAAATTTATGATTTTATAAATTTATATGGATCCTTTTTGGTGCATTTCATAATTTGAATCAGGAACTGTGAATCAAATTCGAGTAAAAGATGAAAATCAGCTGTCAATATTTTCCCTATAAAAACATACAACGCATTGAAGACATTATTAGTGCTACTGTTTCCCTACTACTGATTAAAACCAACGTTATTATGGAGCGGCGACGTCATTTAAGCAGGGAAGAAATGCTCAGAGCCGTGGGAATGATAGAAGCTGGTTCCCGGCAACGTACTGTGGCTTTAGCTCTGAATACAAGTCAGAGTGTTATCAGTCGACTTTGGACACGTTACCGAAGCACTGGTACCGTGGCTGAGCGCCATGGAGGACGGTATCGCTGCACCACACGGAGACAAGACCGATACATTCAAATCTTAACTCGAAGAGCTCCAACAATAACCGCCATGATGTTAGCCGTGAGGCTTCATCACTCTTCAGGGAACTTAATTAGCGACCAAACAGTCAGAAACCGCTTGCATGAAGTGAACCTTCATTCCCGAAAACCGCTACGGGTACCACCTATAGCAATGCACAATCGTAGGATTCGATATCAATGGGCTCTTGAACACAGAAATTGGGCAGAAGAACAATGGCGTTTCGTGTGCTTTTCTGATGAGTCTCGTTTTGGTATGAGACCGGATACAAGACGTATACGACACTGGAGAACCCCTGGACGCCAACAGCGATTAAAATCCTGCCAGGAAGTCCATCCTTATAGTGGTGGAACCATCATGGTATGGGCGGGTATTTGGATCGGCGGAAGAACTGAGTTGATTTGGATCAGAGGCAACCTCAACGCTCAAATTTATGCTGAGACGATTGTATCAGACGTCATCGTTCCTCTACAAGTGCAAATCGGTCCCTTATTTCAGTTAATGCATGATAATGCACGACCGCACACCGCAAGAGTTGTAAGACAGACTCTCGCCGCAGCTAACATCAATGTCCTGCCCTGGCCTGCTCAGTCGCCAGACTTGAACCCGATTGAGCATGCATGGGATATGCTACAGAGAAGAGCTCTGCCGAATATGGAGGGTATCCAGTCGCAAGAAGACCTTTTTTTGTTGTTGCAACGAACATGGGCGGCCATTCCACAGCGTGATTTGGATGAACTCATTTTGAGTATGCCAAACCGATGTTCTTGTGTTGTTAGTGTTCGCGGTAGAAACACGGATTATTAATTGTTTAAGTTACCCAATAAAATTTTAAAGAAAACTGTTATTTCAGTCTTTTTTTCGAACTTTTGTGTTAGTGGTTCAAATGTCAAAAATCCCTTTATTAGGAAAATGGCAAATTTCTTTATTAATGCAAAGGTGACTTGGTTTATCGTTACTGTGACAAACGAAAACACTTTATTTGATGAATCCTTAAAGAAAATTTTAATTAATATCAATCAGGAGAAAAGTTATTGCAAAAATATATGTTGATCCCTAGACACTTTTGATGTGTGTATATACAGTATACTATATTAGTGTGATTATTAATCACACTAATATTATAAAGGCGAAAGTTTGTGAGTGTGTGTGTGACTGTGTGTGTGAGTGTGTGCGTGTGTTTATTTATGTTTGTTACTTCTTCACGCTCAAACGGCTGGGCCAATTTTGATAAAATTTTATATGTAGGTAGCTTTTTATCTCACTTTTTATCCCAATACTCCCGCGGGATCGACGCTTACGCGGGTGAAACCGCGGGGCACAGCTAGTTGAATATAAAACGAAAATCAATTTTTAATACTCGTGTGAGTATAGAAGAAAAGTGTTGATGACCATAAAGCAATGATTATCAGAATCATAAATATTAGGGTGAATGGGTAGTTGAGACCGCGAAATTCAAATGTTCTTACGTTTTTTGCAATTTGCACGAAATTTTCTTACGTTTTTCGCAATTTGCAGGTCAGTGTCAGATTGTATCTTGATATGACCAGAAAGAAAACAGGCGAGAGTGTTTCTATGGATAAACCACCACACGCATTTCCTCCTCATTATGAATATAATAATGACTATATAAATTAGACAATCATTGATTCATTTAATTAATCATTAAATTGTCATAATTTATTTAATCATTAGTCATTATTGAGTTGACGCTGCGTCGACGCAACGCACTAATGAGGCAGAGCTCTAAGCCGTTGGTCCTGCGCCTGATCTCTCTCCGGTTGTGTCGAATTGCCGTCCCATAGGACTATGAGAATGAAGCCTGCCTGATTTGTGGTGACTTTGCGGCCTAAAAAATAAATGTTTGAGAATGTGCAAACCGCGCTCTTTCATATGATACCCCACATGCCCTAGTAGCCCCACTTCGAATTTTTCAGACCCCCTTTCAGTGCCTGTTGCAAAAAATATACACGCGTACAATATTTTTATTTCTTTCTTATTTGCAAAATAGTTGGGCAAACGTCATCTAAAACTATTCCAAATTTCATGTTGATAGCATTAGTAGTTCTTGAGATATCCAGCTATGACAGACAGACTGAGTCTCACCATAAGGGTTCTGTTATACCATTTTGGTACGGGACCCTAAAAACGGAATCCTTATTATAGGATCACTTTGTTGTCAGTTTGTCTGTCTGTCTGTCAAGACTCTTTATCTCGGGAACGCGTGGAAGTGTCGAGTTGAAATTAAAATCATTTAAGGTACACTACACAGTCTACAGTCCCTTCAAGTTGTGAAAAATCAAACTTCTAAGTTAACGTAAAAAAGATACGGCCGTTTATGCCGCAAAAAACATGGGGGTAGATATAATTATTTCGACACTCTCAAGGGAATCAAAATTCATAGGGTACTTCCCATTGACCTAGAATCATGTATGGCAAGAAGGAATGTCATTACCATAACTAAAGGGAAAAAAAATCCGAAAACCGTAAATTTGTATATCATTTTTTTTTTTAGTTTAGTTTATTTATTAATAATTATCAAAAATTACAAGTCAGTTTTATAAAAAGTAAAAACACAACATCATCATACAATAAAACGAGCATCCCACAAAAAATAAACTTAGAATAAATTAAAATTATAATACATTAAAAATTAACAAATACAAATTATCATAAATTCAAATATATAAATTAAAATAATTGATTGAACAGTGATAAACACAAAAATAGAAACTTAACTAAATAATCGTCATAAACATACATTAGGAACCCGCGGTGAGCGAGTCTGACTCACACTTGACCGGTTTTTATTTCATTTCATTATTCATTGTGTTCATGATTTGGTTAGATGTAATGTTCTTTTTTATTGTTTATTTATTACAAACTCAAAGTATTTATCTTTTTAATTGTCACGAAGTCGGTCAGTCAGAAAATAGGTATGAAGCTAGTTGCCCATTCCAAAGCGTAGGTACCTATGGAGAAGAACGGGCAAGAAACTCCATGGACACTCTTTTTTTAAATTACATTTTACAAAAATATGAGTTAAGTACCTAGATCATTAGGTATCTACTTTTGAATTTATAATTATATAATGTGAGAACGATGTAAAAATAAAAAAGACGTACGCCTTAAAAGCGTCCAGAGTACAACAAATAACAAAACAACAATCCAAAAATAAAATAGTTAATTAAAAATAAGCCGAGGCCGCTAAGTGATGACCAGCCCCAACTGACGGCGCCCGTTCACGAACTTGATGCATAGATCAGCACCATTCAGCTCAACCATTTTGAAGGGATTTATTTTAGGATCTCCAACAAAAGATATATACAATAAAAATTATATTTTATTTATTGGACGACAAAGTATTTGATATGTGTACTCTTTCAATGAGGGATTTTCTTTTTTAACTCTTCCCTAGTCGCTGGATAGATGGCGCTGAACTTGGTAAGTTACTGCAAGGAACGGAACGTCACGTCATTTTTTGATTATTTCATCTGGATGTAATTTTGAGATCGTAAAACGAAAGCAAACGAAAGTGTCAGTCAACGAGCCTATGTGACGTGACGCAATGGTTTTTGTCCAAGCAATTTGGCTTTGGCACCTAGTAACGTAGTCAGTTCAACGCCATCTACAGAGTTCTTCGAAACTATGTTTTTTTTTAATACTCAAAAAGAAAACCTCTCATTACAGAAGACCACATTTCCTCAAAAAAAACACCACACATTTCCAAATAAAATTTTTTCTTCCTTTCTTTATTATCTATCTATAGGGTGTTTGTTTTTGTGTTCTTTATAAAATAGAAATATTTCATTCCAGTACTCTGCGCTAGTGCTGCTGCTCTTGCTACTGGAATGCGCTCTACTCTACTATTTCTCAAGCAACTTAGTTGAGGTAAATCCATACTAATATTATAAATTCGAAAGTAACTCTGGCTGTCTGTCTGTATGTTACCTTTAACGCCTAAACCACTGAACGGATTTCGATAAAATTTGGCAGAGATATAGATTGCATCCCGGGGAAGGACATAGGATAGTTTTTATCGACATACCACGCGGGCGAAGCCGCGGGCGGAAGCTATAGTATTATAATAAATTATATTTATTTAACCATTTATGCACACACATATAAACAGATATAAAGGAACAGAAATATTCGTACAGACGCCAGCTAGCACATCAAGCTATCCGAAACTGTCAAATTTTCCCAATCAACTTTGAACCTTATTCTTTAGCGATAAAGTTGAAAATCTATTAAAGCAATTTGACAGATTGTGGTAACTTGATGTGCTGACATCTGTACAAAGGTGATCTAATCTAAACAAATCTTCACCCACTTCCTTCCGATTTTATTCGTGTAAGTGACCCGACAGAAATTTTAATAAGTCATTTACACTACAAAAATCCTATTAAAAAACCGGGTAACAGCGAGTCGGACTCGCGCACCGAGGGTTCCGTACCATCATATGTTTTAAAATTTTCATCGGCGAGGCCTGTATTCGTCAGAGAATTTTACTACTGTGCACTGCGGTGTAGAATATTGCAGTTTTATGTCAGCGCCAACTCTGGACCGATAGTGGAACTAATGTAACTTTTGTTGATGATTTCTGAAAAAGTGTGCCATTTAGAGACTTCGTTTTATTTTTCTTGTAATCTTTACCTAAACTTCTATCACATAGAATCATTTCTGATTTTTCTCTTTGCAAACTTCGGAGATAAGGGGGGAACGGTATTTTTTTTTTACATTTTTCATCAAAATTCGGCTTAAAAAAATGTGCAAACTGCGCTCTTTCATATGATACCCCACATGCCCTAGTAGCCCCACTTCGAATTTTTGAGACCCCCTTTCAGTCCCTGTTGCAAAAAATATACCTACATATATTTTTATTTCTTTCTTATCTGCAAAATAGTTGGCCAAATGTCATCTAAAACTATTCCAAATTTCAAGTTGATAGCATTAGTAGTTCTTGAGATATCCAGCTGTGACAGACAGATAAACAGACAGACCATAAGAGTTCCGTTTTACCATTTTGGTATGGAACACTAAAAATAGCCATATCAGTCAAGACTGCTTCAACAAGAAGGTCCTCAGCAGCTTTGAACAGAGAGAAGTGCCCTGCAGCTGGACATCACAGTTACAGTTTGCGCGTCGCGGCAACAGTACCTGCCCTGGCACCAGTTTTTTTTTTTTTTTTAAACGTTGCCCCACACTAGAAATTTCTCCTGTATTGTGGGTGCGTTTACAAACATAGCCCCTTCGCACATGGCGTCGTATCGTAAGAGTATCGTAGAACGCGCGTAGTACGAGAGCAATACGAGCAGGAACATGTTCAAACAAGTCCGCACACGAGGCGGTGTTGCAGCGTATCGTATGAGGTGTTCATTGTCATTACGATAGTCGTAGCGTACTGGCGTAAAACGTAAGACAGTTCACGTGCAGCATAAGGCTTTTCGCACATGGGTCGTAGGCGTAGTTGTCTCGTGCGCGTATCGTAATTACGCTACGCGCACGAGACGCGGAGTGTTCTACAAACGAATCGTCGCGTAGACGTATCGTTTTGTAATATCTCAGTTGAAATCATGGCGAAAAGCGTACCAGATTGTGTTTGGGGAATTTATTGATGACGTTACCTTCTCTTCAGACGTAGAGGATTAGAAGTAGAAAGCGACGTGCTCATTGGAAACATCCATACATGGCAAATAATTAATTACAAGAAAATATTGTTTGGTGCTGCACGTGAACTGTCTTACGTTTTACGCCAGTACGCTACGACTATCGTAATGACAATGAACACCTCATACGATACGCTGCAACACCGCCTCGTGTGCGGACTTGTTTGAACATGTTCCTGCTCGTATTGCTCTCGTACTACGCGCGTTCTACGATACTCTTACGATACGACGCCATGTGCGAAGGGGCTTAAGCTCACATACACAAGCAGCCGGACCCGGAACAACTACTTGTAGGTCGTACAGCCTAAAAAGGCCACTTTGGCAGAATCATAAAAGGATAACATAATGGACAGTTAACTGTTAAGTTAATCGTATCGAATCCCATTCGTGAATCATTTTTCAGTTATTTTTTTTTTGTCTGTGCTAAAATACCAATCAATCCAATCCCAATCGCGGCGCAGCAGTCAATCGCTTAACCACTGCGCCAACCGTGCCGTTGTCGTAGTATATAGTCATTCCGTATAATACTTAGATATAGTATCTTGCTAATAACTAAGTAACATTATACTTTTTATGGTCATTTCAGAAAGGTCTTCAAGACGATGGCCAATGGACACACGCTATGAGACTCGCTTTTCAGTGCTGTGAACACAAGTAAGTAACTTTTATCTACACTCATATTTTAAATAGGGTACAATTTAAATACTCACCAAAATAATTTTTGAACGTACCAAAATGGATAAATGTTTAACAAATCTTGTTTCCCTGACGTAGTAACATGAAAATATTGGCGAAAATATTAATACCCAAAATAAAAAATATTGGCGACCTAGGATGCAAGAGCGAGCGAAGGGCACCCCGAGGTTAGGTTTTGTGAGGTAGAAATAGGGGGCCCGCTGCGTCTGCATGTGGCGAGCTGTTGGGCAGTAGCGACCCCACGGACCCTATCTCCCGAGAGAAGTCTTGTTCCTCACCTCTGGCTTGCCTTTATTGGCCGGCTGGAGTGAACAATGACGGGGAACAGAGCTCCCACGTCATTCTTGCCTTTGTTGTCCGGCTTGAGTGGAGATTCGCAAGAGCAAACGTGCTCGGAGGAAGGAAGTATTCCAGTAAGATGCTGGTAGGGATCTTGACCGTACTTCCGGGATTGTCCTGATAGCCGTGGAATACCTCTCCACTCCTCATAGGTACCTCAGGACATGTTGCCCCCTTGTCGCTACGACAATATGTGCTAGCGACCGTTTTCGGGGGCCCATTATTGAGTGTGCAAGTCAACCCCTGCCATATAATCCGTGTTTATATAAAACATTGATCAGGCAGGGGTCATAGTTCTTCTATAGTTTTTGGTAACCAGTCCACTTTAGCCACCCAAACCAATAGTCTAACTTTTTATTTGTCCATATCCTGCAATAGTCCTACACCAACCGGGGGTTATCCTTGGGTGCACTTGCATAGTGCATACGGGGATAATTTCATTAAAATTTCCTAAGGGGCCTCTGCGAGTTGGCTTCGGCCCCTCGTACGCCTTCCAAAGGACCGGGACCCCATGGTCCCGAGATATGTAAAGTCATAAAAATAAATAATAATAATAATTTATTCTTCAAAAAAGTACAAAAGCGTTACGTTGTGAGGTGAATGTACAGAGACATTTTAAATTAAGACTACGACTGCTACGACTCCCAAACTGAGACATGCTCGTATCTTGGGTAGTCGGCGGTCTGCCGTTTTAGATGTCGTTATACATTTCACCGCCTTATTTTGTGCTAAAATTGTACACATAACAATAACATAATAATTAGCATTTTACAAAAAAAAAATGTGTAAAGTATGTTAACCGTGATAGCTAGACAGTTGAAATTTTCACAGATGATGTATTTCTGTTGCCGCTATAACAACAAATACTAAAAAAAGATTAAAATAAATATTTAAGGGGGGCTCCCATACAACAAACGTGTTTTTTTGGGCGTTTTTGCCTTGTGGTACGGAACTCTTCGTGTGCGAGTGTGACTCGCACTTGTTCAATTTTTCTTTTCGCTCGGCTCCTAAGAGGCGTAGCGTGAATATGTGATGTGATATAGCCCGTAGCCTACCTCAAGAATTGGGCTATTGAATATAAAAAGCATTATTCATATCCGACTGGTAGTTTCAGAGATTACCGGGAGCAAACAAAAAAACAAACAAACTTCAGCTTAATTATTAGTATAGGTCTAGTAATATTATCTGTGGTATAGGTTAGATTACATAAGCATAGATAATGAAAATAACACAAAAATAAAACAAATTATATGCATTTTTCGTTAGAATACCCACTATACAGTACCCAAACTGTGTTGGATCATGTAGAAGACACGATGTTTCGCAACTCGGCCACTCATAACGGCCTACGCAGACCGGGACGGCATGGCAAGGGATTTTGCCGTCAGTCAACGCACACTAGCCCCTTAGATACCGCGGTCTTCCAGTGGCTTCCCCGCTTCTTTACCCCTGCAGCCTCACTCCGCGGTATGTCACAACGGGTGCCGGAGTGCCGTTGCCTACCGCAGGACGCCACGGCATCCCGCCGCGGGAGCCCGTGGCGCGTCTTTCAATGCCGTGCAATGAAATCCCGTTCGATGCCACGGCATTATTTTAAAACATATGAATTGAATTATTTATCTATTTGACACAAAACCTCAAGGGTAACCCGCGAAATTCTTGGACTTTGAAGATCTGTGGCCGACATACTGACCGCGCCATTTTGTTGATGATCAACTTTATCTCGGAAACGAAACACTTCACGGAGTTTGGTCACATGAGTAGACTTATTTTTCTGTTTGCAATGATGTCAGCTATCATTTTAAATCCGTCTCCTGCGTGGCCGCCATTTTAAAATGGCGCGACAGTTGACATGGCGGCTCCGTAAAAAAATCTTCAATTCCCCTTTCTTATGTTTTTTTGCAATTTTCAGCCAGTATCAGGTTGTTGATCTTAGAAATATGATTCGCGGCCGTAACAAATGTTTATTTATAGAATTATAATCATAAAAATCATCCCCGGCGTTCCCACTAACATCTGCTTTGCCACCTTAGCTGTGTTTGATTAATTTTGGGGAACGGGTTCGTTGGGCACTTCGGAGAAAGGACAATGGTTAGCGTCGACCCACTGAGCAAACCGCTCCGCTCTACCTGACGCTATCTTTAACATCATAACGCAATGGTTTTCTGCCCTGTTCGTTTCCAGATGGGCTCCGTCGACAACTCTTCGGTAAATATTATTCAACACGTATGAGTCCTCTGGAGCACCATTCGATTTATAGAAAGGGGTTCTATATAACTGCGAATAAGATATCTCTTGAGAAGTGTCGTCCTCATCATTGTCAATTTCGTCATCATCAGAAATGTACGACATGTCTCCATGATTTTCGGCTTCCAACAAATCGTAAAATCCGTAGAGACTATCTGTACATTTTAACTCAGGGGAGAGTTGGACATGCTTACCCATGTTGGCGAAATAATATTTGAGTATAGGAAAATGATATTTCAATCCGTTGTGAGCGATGAAGCACACGGGTTTCTGGAGACAGTTGATGAAGGAGTTGATGGTGTTGAAGGCGTTCATGTTGAAATGTCCTTCTTGTTCGAGGAGTTGGTTGTTGAGGCCGCTCAGCTTCACGCTTATGTGGCTCATCTCCTTGCAAGGGTTGAAGAACATCACGAGCTTGTACTGCACTCGTAACTCTTCATTCGCTTGTCTCTCGAGGAAATGCTTGCGTTTAATCGCTAACATACCCAATTCTGTGACTCCTGGTACGCCATGTTGTCTCGTCGGGAGGCCGGTTGTCTCCGTATCAAGGAACACGTATGTTTGTATCGGCGCCATTACTGTTGGTACGGTTCTCGTTTTTTTTTTTTATATTGGATGGTTAGTTATTTAGTTGTTGTGTAACTTTATTTAACACTTGTAAAAAATATTTAAAATATGTGCAGAACGCCGCAGCACAACCACTAGAACTGAACTGAACCGAGTCTGTTTTTGTTCAATGATAACTACATACAGTCTGTTTCAAAAGTATCAGAAGAAAATGTAAACAAATAGATCAAAAACCGTACATCATCATCATCTGCCTACCCTTTTCCTTACTATGTTCAAAGTTGGGGTCGGCTTCCAGTCTTACCGGATACAGCTGAGTACTTACCAGTATTTTGTATGGAGAGACTGCCTATCTGACCTCCACAACCCATTTACCGGGAAATAATATGGTAAGACCGGTTGTCAGACTTGCGGGCTTCTGACGACGCGTGACAACTGTCAAAGATCCACGAATGACAGCCGGGCCCAACGGCGTAAGGGGAAGGCTGCAGGACAGGACTAAACTAATATTTATCTTCTGTCCTTTTCTTAATGAAATAGAAAGAAAAAGATGCACTGAACTTAAATTTAATTTAGTTTGTGAACAACAGAATCGGCGCCAATTTGTGGTTAATCTTATAACCTCAAATTTCGTCGATATTTAATAATGTTATTCAAACAATAATTGTTGGAGAAATTGAGATATAGTGTTGAAACTTTCTGAACACAGATTAATGTGTTACGAAATTATTGATTGTTTAAGAGTATCACCTGCGGGGTAATAATTACGTAACGCATTCACAGTAGCAATGGCTTTAATTTTGACAGTTCAACAAAATTCCTTGTTGTTGAGCAGACACATCTTTCGAACTTTCGAGCATATGAAGCAATGAATTAGCAATAGATATCCTTCAAAATTATTCAGATTGTTTTTGATAGTCTGTTACGCAATTATGTTGCTGAACACGGTATGTTTACACTTTCGAAAGATACATTTAGAACATACTATAACTACTTTCTTATCATCGGCATTCCAGCTGCGGTTTTAGCGCAGTGGAGGTAAGAACTTGTAGTAATAACTATCGCCCCTCCCGCACCGCGCAGTTACCTCAGGCATAAAAATAAACCGGGCAAGAGCGAGTCGGACTCGCGCACCGAGGGTTCCGTACCATCATATGTTTTTAAATTTTCATCAAAGTCAAAATCAAAAGTCAAAGTCAAAACATTTATTTCAAGTAGGCACTTAAAAGGCACTTTTGAACGTCAAAAATTACGAAAAAATAGAATTGATTCTAGTCGCCCATTCCAAAAGGTAGTTTTCGTATGGAGAAGAATGGGCAAGAAACTCCACCGTTACTCTTTTAAAATGTTTTACAATATTTTGTATAGGTACATTAATTATATAATATGTGAAGACGATGCACCTAAAATAAAATAAAATTACTATACCAAAATAGGTAAAAGAATTAAAAATGAAAACATGACATAAATTAATTATTTAATAGATACATGGTGCTCACATATTTACAAACATGGTAAAAATAAACGATTTTCATTTAAATAAAAAATTACAAGTAATAAGTCAGTCATCCACCAGAGATGAGCGAGGATGCGTAGCGAGAGATGTGTGTAAAACTAACCAATACCAACGCTAACTTAGTTCAAGGTATAAAAACCGGTCAAGAGTATAGTTGCAAAACTTCTGAAAAATTCCGAATAATTCCGGAATACTTCTGGGAAAGTTTCTTTGAATCAGAATTATTCAAAATGAGTGCGCCGGCTGCTACCGCCGCGCTGGCGCCGCGCCGCGCGCGCCGACTGCCACGAGTTGTGCGTGCAGGCGATGGCGGTGCGGGGTGCGGTAAGAGGGGAGATGCTCCCCGGAGAAGTTTTCCCCCCCGCGAGAAAGATTCGTACCCCGCAATCGAATGTTTCCGCCGAATATTTCGCCCGAATAATTCAATGGGAATAAACGTGTTTGTTTGTGGTGTGGTGAGTAAGTTAATTATTGTTCAGTGGCACATACGTAAGTAAAATATAAATGTTTATTTTATTATAAATGGGATTGATTAAGTATATGTTGATATTTTTATAGGTAAGTAGATATGTTAGCCTGCGATTAACATGATTTTTTTTCTTTTGATTTTATATAGGTACCTTCTTATTTCAAAATCGAATGCTATTTTTATAAATGTCAGTTGTGGAATAAAAAAAAAAGTAATTTAAAAAATAAAAAAACCCGACTGCGAAACTGAAAAGCTACAAACAAGCCCATTTTAAATTAAATAAAAGTTGGAAGCAGGCGGGACCCATACCATTTTTATTATATTTTCTAATTCAAATGGGTCCCGCCTGCTTCCAACTTTTATTTAATTTAAAATGGGCTTGTTTGTAGCTTTTCAGTTTCGCAGTCGGGTTTTTTTATTTTTTAAATTACTTTTTTTATTTCCAGCTTTTTAGTTTACAAATGTGAAAGATTTCGCAAACGATTTAGTTCTTGGTACGTGTTTTTTTACGATTTGTCACTTCGAATTACTTTTAACCATATAAGTTATATATATTTTTGTAATCACCTTTTAAAACCCTTTATTTTGATACCCCACTCGACAGGTTTCAAGAAAAAAATTTTTTTTTTTAAGACATATTGCGCCAAAAATCGGCCATTTTAATTTTTTTTCAATTTTGATACACCCAGTGTCACTCTCACAATTAAGACGAATCTAATGGTACCTCTCAAGCTGAAATCGATCAAGCCGTTTAGGCTACAGAGCGTGCCAAAGAAATATACATACATACATACATACATACATTCGAAAAACATAACCCTCCTTCTGACGCAGTCGGTAAAAACCAGGCCTAGCATATTTGATTTGTTTTTTGAAATAGGGTTTAAGGGACACGCATGCGCAAACGGCACGGCGCCCGGCCCCCCGCGCGCCCCGCGCCCAGTCGCGCTCGCGCTGCCCATGACGCGACGTTGCGTGTGCTTGAAGGCTCGTACACACAGGCGCGACTTGTCGCGCGACACGTCGCGTGGCGATTCTGCGATATTATCGCGCCGCAACACCTTTCACACAAGCGCGACGCGAATCGCGGCGCGACGCCATACAAAATGAACATTTAGTATGGTGTCGCGGCGATATCGCGGCTACACGGTGTCGCGCTACTCGACTCGACACGGTCGCGGCGCGACAAGTCGCTCCAGTGTGAAGTGTCGCGCGCGTTTTCACAGAAATTGTTCTACGGATATATAGGTACCATAACCATACACTTAATATACCTACCTCTCACAACACAACTAAGGGTCAGTTCACATCGAGACGCGATGCGACGCGCAGTTGTCAAGATAGCAATACAATTATAGACCTTATTTACTACACAAAAAGATACACAATTCAGTGGGGTGGGCCGCGCGGCCGTGCGGCGTAGCTCGCCGTAGTAGGAACTGAATTGTGTACCTTTTAGTGTATTATAAGATCTATAATTGTATTGCTATCTTGACAACTACGAGTCGCGTCGCGTCTAGGTGTGAACTGACCCTAAAGATAATATAATTTACAACTTCCAAGCGCGAAATAAGTAGTAAGGTGTTTTTTCCTGGTTTTTTTTGACAATTGAAATATTCCCAAAGTTTCGGAATATTTCGGAATACTTCCGAAGTATTCGACGGGAATGATTCGGAATTTTTCCCGCCAGCATCTATAGTCAAGAGCGAGTCGGACTCGCGCACCGAGGGTTCCCATATGTTTTTAAATTTTCATCGGCGAGGCCTATATTCGTCAGAGAATTTTAACACTGTGTACTGCAGTGTAGAATATTGAAGTTTTGTGTCAGCGCCATCTCTTGACCGGTAGTGGAACTAATGTAATCTTTGTTGATGATTTCTGAAAAAGTGTGCTATTTAGAGACTTCGTTTTATTTTTCCTGTGATCTTTACATAAACTTCAATCACATAGAATTATTTCAAATGTTTCTCTTTGCAAACTTCGGATATAAGGGGGGGACGGTATTTTGTTTTACATTTTTC
Source organism: Mesoligia furuncula (assembly GCA_916614155.1). Lineage (NCBI taxonomy): Eukaryota > Metazoa > Arthropoda > Insecta > Lepidoptera > Noctuidae > Mesoligia > Mesoligia furuncula. The sequence goes on along the minus strand of OU744820.1, from coordinate 11,318,092 downwards.
ATCAAAAGTCGAAAACAACTGCGCTCTTTCATATGATACCCCACATGCCCTAGTAGCCCAACTTCAAATTTTTCAGACCCCCTTCCAGTCCCTGTTGCAAAAAATATACATAAGTATATTTTCATTTCTTTCTTATTTGCAAACTAGTTGGGCAAACGTCATCTAAAACTATTCCAAATTTCAAGTTGATAGCATTAGTAGTTCTTGAGATATCCAGCTGTGACAGAGAGACAGATAGACAGACTTAGTCTCATCATAAGGGTTCCGTTTTTACCATTTTGTACGGAACCCTAACATTCGGACAAAGTGCAACAGGATGTCGAAGTGTTATCGTAAATTCTATTGTTCGAACCATTTATAGCCATACTGCACGCATGCGTGTACTTAATCTATGTTTGTGTGTGAGAAACGATTAACAAGTAGCTAGTTAGTGGCGCCGATTATGTTGTTCACAAACTAAACTAAATTTAAGTGCAGGCGTCTCTTTCTTTCTATTTAATTAAGAAAAGGACAATAAGGAATTATAGATATTAGTTTAGTCCTGTCAAATTAGCGCCTGACGTAAATTGACGTATTTTTAGTAGGTAGCCAATTTTTTAATCTCGTCTAAAGTTGTCTATGGAGTATCTTAATTTAACAGGACTAAACTAATATTTATCTTCTGTCATTTTCTTAATGAAATAGAAAGAAAAAGATGCATGAACTTAAATTATTATTTATACAGGTAAAAACAACAAAATTAAATTCTAACTTAACTAAAACTATACAGAAACTAGAAAATAGCGTCGAAAAACTCATCCGCATCGCTGTCGACTGGTAATGTACCCAAGAGACTGGCGGCATTACCACGTTGAATGGCGATGCTTAGCCTCTGGCCAAGGTAAAAGCCAGCCCTTGGGTCACGAGAAGTGTCAACCAGCCGTTTCGAAATTTCTTTAAAAAGACTATGAGCACTCGGACCCCACGGCCCGAGGGTTTCAACCCCAAACGGCTCGAAAATATAATTTTCGATGAGGTTATTATATTTTCGCCGCTCGAGGTTTTCCGCAGCCGCAGCAGCAGCGCCAGCACAGCATGTCGAGCCAGGAAGATGGGATGGCGCAAGAGTATCGACACACGTAGCGTCCCACACTAAAGGCCTACCCATCTTCCATGGAAATAAAGACATACCGTCCGGTCTCTTGCCATCGTCGCGTGCCAAGCCATTGGGTTCTAATCTAATACAGCTGGAACGCCGACGGTGACAAGAGCTCGTCGGATGATGTCATTAATGTTCGCGTGCCGCGCTAAGCGACCCGCATTTCGGTTGCAAGACAGGTCGTGGTGTCCGAGACTGTTGACATCTTCTCCACAGTGACAGCGATGGGGAGAACAGCAAGGAGTGCCTAGTCGTAGGGAAGCAGCGAGGCGAAAAGTAGTGTCGTCGAACAAAGTGCCTATGTTCGACGAAGGTAGTGCATGAAGCCAAAGACCCGACTCCCACCTACCCACAGCCAGCAGACGCGCACGTTCCGCAGAAGTAGCAGACGAGTGAAGTAAATTGTTCTGTACTACTCTGCAGAGCGGCTTATCCCACCGTCTCTGGGAAGATGGATTGTCGGGTGGATCTGTATTTGAAAATTAAATTTAGTTTAGTTTGTGAACAGCAGAATGCGCGCCAGTATCGAACACAGAGTAAAATATACAGGATGAAATTGAAAACATCCGACAAACCGAAATGGGAGATTGTAGGTACTCATCATTATGAAAAACTTTTACTATGGGTCCAAACCTGAAATCGCGAAAACGAAAAACTCCGCTGTTCCCTACATTTATGTTCGTATAATTCGTCAAAATGTAGGGTACAGCTGATTTTTTTTTTTCGCGTTTGCAGCTTTGGTCCCTTAGTAAAAGTTGTTCATAATGATGAGAACAATCTCCCATTTCGGTTTATCGGGAATCGAAATAAAGCCATATGAAGCAAATACACCTCTTTAAGTTTATCCAACATCGTAACAAACAAATCTAAACCGTATCAACAAGGAACATGGCTTGTTGTGAAGAGTATTTTTAACCGACTTCTAAAAAGGAGGAGGTTCTCAATTCGGATGTTTCTATTTTTTTTAATGTATTTTCTGGCATAACTCCATCGTAAATAGATGGATTTGCAAATTTTTGTTTTTGTTCGTAAGAGCTTTATTCCGAAATGGTCCCATTTAAATTTCGTAAAGATCTGATGATGAGTTTCGGAGGCAGACAACGGAACTCTTCAATAAATGCCAGCAAATCAACCGCGATTGCTGCTATCGCATATGTATGCATTGTTTACGCAATCACACAACATAACATCACGCCAGTACCCTTTAAAGGGGTACGCAGATGTGTTCAATAGCTTTCTGCCACTTTTATATTCACATAGCAAGTTGTGATATATGAAATTATTAGCTTTTGCCCGCGGCTTCGCTCGCGTTAAGTATTATTAAAAAAACTAATACATTTACATCCGCCATCATCCCTTTTTTATCTCCATGGGGATTGAATTTATCAAAATCCTTTCTACGGGGTTGCCTACGTCATAGTAGCTATATGCATGCAAAGTCTCAGCCCGATCGGTTTAAAATTGACAAAGTTTCACACAAATTTTCATCCCCTATTTTATCCCCATGGGGGTTGAATTTATGAAAATCCTTTTTTCGGGGATGCTTCCGTCATAGCAGCTATACGCATGCAAAGTCTCAGCCCGTTCGGTTTAAAATTGACAAAGTTTCATACAAACTTTCATCCCCTATTTTATCCCCTTGGGGGTAGAATTTATCAAAATCCTTTCTTAGCGGATTCCTACGTCATAACATCTACCTGCATGCCAAATTTCAGCCCGATCCCTGCAGTGGTTTGGGCTGTGCGTTGATAGATCACTATGTCAGTCAGTCAGTCAGTCACCTTTGAGTTTTATATATTTAGATAGATAGATTTGGGGTAGGTAGGTACAACTTATCATCTGCCTAGCCTTTTCCCAACTATGTTGGGGTCGGCTTCCAGTCTAACCGGATGCAGATGAAATCGCGAAAAAAAAATCAGCTGTACCCTACATTTTGACGAATTATACGAACATAAATGTAGAAAACAGCAGATTTTTTTTCGTGATTTCAGGTTTGGTCCCATAGTAAAAGTTGTTCATAATGATGAGTACAATGACCTCTTAAGAGGTTGTTATTGTTTTACCAATAACCCTGTATATACCTACATCCGAATTGAGAACCTCCTCCTTTTTTAAGTCGGTTAAAAATAATAAAAAAATTATTTGATGATCTTTTTTTTGGGTCAACGATCGTTGGTCTAGTAGATACTTGAATTATTTTTTGTTTACCCTTATTTACGTGTGTAGCCATAGCATTTGTGAAGTTTAGACACATAAAAAACTGATTATGTTTCCTTCAAAACACATAGCATTGGGTGAAGAAGCAATCTAAAATTTAGTATATAAATGCCTTAATAATCATAAAAAACGTACCTCGTAGATCTGTCTTTGTTACCTGTGGTTCTTTTCCAAGGCAGAAGTCGGGCCATCCTTGGCCACAGCTGTCATTTTCAAATGTCATTCATAGCGTCTAAAATTTTTGCCGCCAACGTACGGAAAAAATTTTCTCTCGTTAATTTTCATAGAAAATTAGAAAATATTCAGGTATAACTTTAAAGAAAGTGAATAATAGTGATTGTGGTAAGTGATATATAGTGTTGCGCTGATCGTTAGTCAGCGAAATGACGAAACGGAGATTGAAGGTTCAAATTATAGATACGTGGTCACCGGTTACTTCGAGGAACCGTGTGTAGCGACCCTGAGTGATTCTCCTAAGCGCAATAGTGGGGAAAAACTCTCGTCATCCTCGGAGGATTGAGGCACCCCTTTTCCCACCGCCGAACGACAAGGCAAAGAGATCGAAACGATTTCCTGTAAGTCCCACCTACGCATTTTTATAATTGAATTAGTAGCCAGTAAGCCAAGTAAGTGCTGAATATCTGTTATTAAGACACATTATATCACTAACCTTACTCAAAAATACTATCAACAAATTTCTAATCTGTTTCTTGCTAGTATCTAGGTAGGTACTTCAGACAGAAGTGCAGTGTTGTTTTGTATACAACCCTTTTGTGTTTAAAGAATATTACAAGTTATGGAAAGGGATTTCAGTGTAAAAATATGATGAAAATATGAGGTAGTAATTCCTAAAGCAAATACTGAATGTCTTGAGTCCGAGCTAAAATTACTCAAGCAGTGGCTTTTCTTTGACATTCCACCATGAAAAGCAATCCATTATAAGTAAACCTTACATGTACGCTCACCTACCCTATGTGTCCGGCACACTGAGAGTGAGTAGGTACATAGGCCACAAAACAAAAATAAAAACTATTTTTAGCCCCCGCGGAGGGAGGTGTGGCTGGGATATCTAATATGTGGGTCTAGAGCAAAAGGAGCTAGCTGCTTAAGTAGTCCTACAGACATTTGTTAATTGAGCAGCAACCTACCCACTAGGATTGTATCCTACCCCTTTTGGAGGTAGTCGGCACACTCCTATCCAGGAGTGTAATTACTTAGTTCATTGCTCTCATGCAGTATGCAGTTGTTACTTACATTGAAGAGGTTCAGGACCTCTAACTCTAATGTGCAATTAGAACATTAAGATGAATAATTAAAAATTACATAAGTTTTATAACTAATAAGAAATGTTAAATATTTAAACAAGGTTATAACTACTTATAACTTATTATGCTATACTGTATATTTTTTGCTGTAATTTGTAATATTTAAGGAAATCTTATAGTTATGGTCAGGAACAGGACCATCAGGATCTTCTTGGCATTCATCAAAGTGTCCTCTATCATATAGATATTTATTATATTTGCAGTGGAGCAAATACTACACAATTTAAAATTGGCAATAAATAATTTAAAGTTGGTTAATATAAGAAAATAGTTATTATAATAAAAAATAAATAAATAAATAAATAAAAAAAAAAAAAAGAAACATGATAAATGAGGATCATATCTAAAATAACTAGGCCAAGATACACACTAGAGACAAGATTCAGGCTGTCTAAAGAACCATGTAAAAGCTTGGGAATGAAAGACTGCAAACCTGTTTCTGTTTCATACTGAAAATCATAACAGGAAGTCAAATCTGGAAGACATTTATATTCAAAACATTTCTATTTTGAGATACAAGCAAGTATCTTTAGTTAAAATAATTAATGCAAATCTCTATTAAACCAATCATATTAATCTATGCGGATATCTAAGATTATGATATTATAATCAAATAGCCTATTGTTTACACTCCGGTATTACTAAAAAGTTAAATGGAAGTAATTATATATTAATGAAGGGAAGCTGTTCATGCCATAGTTCACACCAACGACTCCGGAGAGTCTTTTAGAACCAAGAGAAATATGGGAATTGACAACACACCCCTTTTGGCTTTTCTTCAGTTCCCGGGACAATTGTAGCATTAGCCAACTAAGTGGCAGAGAATTTGCAACCCTGTGGTGTTTGCATGTAAAAATTTAATCTGCAATATCTATTTTATTTAGTTGAGATAATTTTGTGCTGGCTCACTAGCAAAAGCTGTCTCGGAGACTGTGGGTCTTAACAAAGCTTGGGGGACAAATGAATTTCCAAAGTCAATTCTAAATCAGGAGTTAGAATTATCTAGGCCTTTTTTAGAACACTGATAGCAATCACAGCCTGCCTGCAGCCTGCAGGCAAGGTAGAAAGGAAGATAATATTATCAATGCTCCTAATAAAGAGATTTTGTTCTCTGAGACAAGTTCAAAAAGCTAAATTTTGCTATTCTTTTATTGGAATGCTTGTCATCAAAAAATATTTGAGAAGAGCAGACCAAGACAAATGAAAAAAGGTTGCTCCACTGGTTTGTCAAGAGTTAATGTGGTGGCCAGTGGCTGTTGAGAGACCACAGCTCAGTTCCTTTATATATGGATAACCCACTTCCTGTCCACACATGCCGTGGAGGAAGGGTAAGGAGCCCACATGAAAAGGGCTATTATATCCATCCAAAAGAGGTCTTTAAAATATCGCTTTTAGTGATAAGACCGCTCATTGGGTCACCCTATGTAAAACATTCTACACTTATATCTGTAGTTTGTATGGTGTACATAATAAAGAATATTCTAATATCCTACTCTTGCCAGGAACTTGACCAAACCAGAAAAAAGTGGCACTCTAACTTGAGAGATGTTTGCCATATACGCAGTAATAATCAGCCAAAGCCAGTCTTCAGAGTGTACATATTCTAGCTCAATCCGTCAACAGACCATTTGTCGCAAACTTAGGATAAACGAACAAGGGTACATACATCCCTAGTGATCCTGAACCTAACGATTAGCTGAACACTAGAATTACTCTGTCAGCGGTTTATCTCCCGGGGAGGTTAAAGGTATAATAACGGCTTAGCCGACCGCTTATCTAGGAACAGACCAGCCGGATTGGCGCCTGTTGCTCCAGGCCCCAGGCCTCGGAGGCCATGTTTCAAAGTGGGGCGTCTCCGATGTAGACCTTTTCGCGTCAGATAAGTCGGCCGCTGTGCGACATTACATCACAGGGGACTCAAATGATGGCTTGGCAAGCTTCTGCGATGCATTCAGTTAAGAAGTAACAGTTTTGACTAGCTGGGTGTTTCTCTTCACCCAATTTAAGACCGAGTGCTCAATCATTTGAACTCGGAAAAGGGGCAGGGACGTACTATGTATAAATCCCTCCATACTGGATCCGGTGTGCCTGGCTCCCTTACTTGGAGACAAGAGGTCTCAGGGAGCCAGTACCTACCCATACAAGAACTAAGTAAGAACCTCTTAGACCTGACAAGCTGCAACTCCTAGCTTGGAAAATTTGGGGGGGGAGGGCAGTCAGGTTGGAAGGGGCAGTATTTGGTAGATGAGCAAGGGACTTGCTCAAATGTAGTTGAAGATCCACAATAATTATTTATAAAGCTCGTATTCAGAGGTGAATGTCATAGACTCATAGTGTAGATTGTATGACATCTAGACAGTTTTTTGTCCATTTAGAAAGTCACCCGTATGTAATAGAAAATTACCCCTTGATTAGCAGAGATTTACATACTCTAATATTGTAAGACATCCCACAACTTTTAAATGTTAAATAAGATAAGACAATCATTTGTTTGCTCAAACATGAGTACAATACTTACAATACAAATTGTCAGTATGCAAGAGATGTTAAAAGTAGGGTAAGTAAGCAAAGTGCGCCCAAGATTTGGCTTAAAGACACTGACAAAGAATTAACTTAAAAGCTACCATAATCATTGTTGATTTTGGTTTACAATAACAGGTGTGTCTAAACTTGCTCAAAAGATTTCTAAACAAACTATGTTAGAGGAGCCTCCATGAAGTCAGAAGAGGTCTGTGGTAGCCTTCGGGAGGCTGACTGGTGATTAGTTCATCAGATAAAATCTAACTGGAAGAACCACTAAGCTTAGAGAATGATTACTTCTGTAAAGTAGTTAAGGAGAGGGCTATCCCTCAAGAGTACTTAGAATGATCAGCCTATAATGTTCCAACTGATGAGACAAAGGTCTCCTCTCGGTGAAGGGGACGAAGATATGGACTGTATCATATGAGAATTTTCAATTCCCAATGAAAATATTTAAATATGTTTGTTTAAATGATATTATCATATTTTAAGTCAATTAATTGGTGAATGAATAGAATTATACTTCATTTACATGGGAGGATTAATCTATTATCCATAGTGATATAAAAGGTCCTAAATAAATTTCAGTTTCAATGGGATTTTGACTTTGTTGTGTTAGACATTGAGTTTGTTTTCCCACATCTTTATAAAGTTTGAGATTCAAAAATATTTGTACTTTTGATTAATTAAGGATAGGATCTTATGAGTGATCCAATTATCCTTTAATAATGAGATTATTATTTTAATTCAATTTAGATCTCATTGATTTTAAATTATCATTATAGTTTTATATTTTATGTTCACCCTATATAAGGCAAATTGTTAATATATAACATTTTATAGAAGATTTGTTAATTTTTGAATTTTTTAGAAACAATAAATTGAAAACGTTTAATTTTCGGTTTCAAAATTTAATGAATACATAAAGAAATATTCATTAATTTCATTTAATATAATAATTCAAATAGCGTCTACATCCTTCGGGTGTTCTTTCACCAGCAGATATCAAACAGGTCTTCACCCAATGCTATGTGTTTTGAAGGAAACATAATAGAGCTGTTTTGCATTAAAACAAAACAGTTATTATGTTATGAAAAACACATAGCATTGGAGCAATGTGCTTGCTGTTGAGTTTTGAAGACTTCTATGAATGACATTTGAAAATGACAGCTGTGGCCAAGGATGGCCCGACTTCTGCCTTGGAAAAGAACCACAGGTAACAAAGACAGATCTACGAGGTACGTTTTTTATGATTATTAAGGCATTTATATACTAAATTTTAGATTGCTTCTTCACCCAATGCTATGTGTTTTTCATAACATAATAACTGTTTTGTTTTAATGCAAAACAGCTCTATTTTTAATACTGATATTTCAAGTGCCTGGCGATTATGACCTCAAAGTAAACTCGAGACAACGATCCATCATCATCATTTCAGCCGAAAGACGTCCACTGCTGGACATAGGCCTCTCCCTAGCACCTCCACTTCGACCGGTTCTGTTCTTCTCGCATCGAACGGTTTCTTGCGGCCTTCACAAGGTCGTCGGTCCACCTTGTGGGAAGCCTTCCAACGCTACGTCTTCCGGTACGCGGTCGCCTCTCCAGAACCTCTCGGCTCCATCGGCCATCTGTTCTACGAGCAATGTGCCCTGCCCACTGCCACTTAAGTTTGGCAATTCTTCGGGGTGTGTACCTTGGTTCTCCTGCGGATCTCTTCATTTTTGATTCGATCACGCAGGGAAACTCCCAGCATAGCCCTCTCCATTGCCCTTAGCCTTCCAATAAGGCCCATTGTGAGCGACCACGTTTCAGACAACGATTAACGATAAAGAATCGATATAGCTTGCGAGGGGCCCGTGGCTAAATAATAACAGCCGCACAGGTCGATCGATCAGGTTAAGCTACGCTTGCCGCGGTTGGTCTGTGGATGGGTGACCATCTTTACATACCGTGACCCTTCCGTGCCTCGGAAAGCACGTTAAGCCGTTGGTCCCGGCTGTCATTCGTGGATCTTTGACAGTCGTTACGGGTAGTCAGAAGCCCGAAAGTCTGACAACCAGTCTTATCAAAGGGTATCGTATTACCCAGTAATTGGGTTGTGAAGGTCAGATAGGCAGTCGCTCCATGTAAAATACTGGTATTCAGCTGCCTCCGGTTAGACTGGAAGCCGACCCCAACATGGCTGTGAAAAGGCTAGGCAGATGATGAATAGATGTAGCTTACATCAATTTGTCCATTAATTATTCAATCAATATTTTTGCCACAGCAACTCAATACCTGACACTAAGAAGCCGCCGTGGTCTTGCTGCGGTCCTGATGCGTATCCGGACAACTGCACTTCGACACAAATGTTTAAGAAGGTAAGGATCCAACATCACCATTATTTCAGCCGAAAGACTTCCACTGCTGTGCCACCAAAGGAGATACGGGACCAGTGTCGTCGGATATAGGAGTGGAGTTTCGTAAGAAACCGATGAATGTTTTCGAATAAAATTTAATTTAATTAATAGAAATAAAACAGTTCATTTATCAAATTTAATTTCATGCGAAAATATCTATCGGTTTCTTACTAAACTTCAACTATGTATATAATATGCGACGACACTACTGGTTACTTATTTCTTTTGGTGGCTGTACAGAGTGTACAGACATCAAGCTACCCGAAACTGTTAAATTTTCCCAATCAACTTTAAACCTTATGCTTTAGCGATAAAGTTGAAAATCTATTAAAGAAAATTGACAAATTGGACGTACTTATGCAAAAGGGAACCAACCCACACATTAACAGTTTCGAGATAAATCGATTTTTAACAAAATGTTGTAAAGAAAGTAAACTGTTCATAATTATAATAGGTTTTTTTTGCAGTATTGTGTAAGATACTACATTTTATGAATCTATGTAAAAAAAAAGAGTTTGTTATGTAAAAAGTGTCTTTTTTTTAACACGTTAGCTGCGGCACCAATTTTTGCAAACTTTCCGTTCCTGCGGTACGAGGTATTATCGGCCCGCACCGTGACCAGACGTTAGGGCGACACGCGGTCTATTAGACCCCACCTCCTTTAACAGACTAAAATCCATTTTCTGGCGCGAAATCAAAGATAAATGAAAAATTTTGGTCCTTATCGATATAACAGTGAATTGATGAACCCTAATCTACCGTCGCCCCGGGATCTGATAGCTAGTTTAGGAATTATTAGCAAAACAAAATATGGGATCTTATACACCTCGTAACGCACTGAAATAGGGTAAATTTTCGCTAAGATTAGTGATGGGAAAAATAATATCGACGCAACGACGTTTATCTATTTTTGTGTGAAAATCTTAATGCGGTTCACAGAATAGAAAAAAAAGAAAACCAGAAGTAAAAAAGAAACTATCCTATGTATTCTGCCTCGGGCTTTAAAAATACACTTTTTAGAACTTGAATTAACATAAAAAAAATCAGTAACAATATACTTTTTTATAAAAAATTGCAATATATATGTTGTATGTACTTATTTATGAGTGTTTTTCATTGAAACAGGGTAGACAATAAGATTTTTGCACTGAGAGCACTGAGTCAAAATCTCTTTGGATTTTTTGTCAGCTTCACGAGATGGTAAAATGTACGTAGTTTCTGGTAACAACCAACACACCTTCTTCTTTTTTCACCCTTTTCGAGGCAATGACGTGCGCTGCTTTCAGGTGCTGAAAAATAACAAAAATGTAAAGATAACGTAATAAAACTGGCATTGTTACTTAGGTTAGATCGTAGATGAGAATAACAATGATAATGTATATTGTGGAGTTTTTCACTACCTACAAAAATATCAATTAAAAACTTACCTGTTTTGGTTCTGTTTCTGTATTTTTTTAAATTTACTTCTTCCGACATCGTTTAGACATGTTCGGCGATGTAAAAGGACGTGCTCTCCAACCGACGTGATGCACAACACTAGTCGCGGGAAGCTCGCGTTGGGTGCGGTACGAGGTCCGAGGGGATATGGGACGTTTTAGCCTCGTTCCGCACTGCATTAAAATTAAATTAATTCAGTGCGGTACGAGGCCTAAGACATCCCGTACCAAGGTAGGTATACCACCGAGTCCGGGGCCATTAGCGCGTCTCAAAAATACATTTATCTCTTTTCTATACTGGACCAAACCAAAGCTATGCCCTTCGCACGACAGAGATGTTCACGTTTTTCCTTGCCGCACCACAAGGAAGTTGCATGAGGGGTCATTTAGGCCTCGTTTCGCACTTAACGTGTTAATAAATTCTCTCTGGTTCCTTGTAGCAAAAACCCTAAAATGTGGGTTGGTTCCTTGTTACAATATATAAACATATGAATATTATTGGTGAAAATAACAAAAACTCAGCTTTTTTAAGGAAATTTTATTGAAAAATTACTTGGATACCTTAATACTTACATAATCGGCTGAACTCGCTCCAGATGGAGCGAGTTGTGGAACGAGATTGGTCAAAATTTGTAGCTTGTTAAAGCTACTAATTTTATTATTTTCGCTCATCTGGTTCATCTACCTCAAAATCAGGTTGCCCTGAAAAACCTTCCAGATCATCCTCAATTCTATCGTCTCCTACAAGATTAATATAAAAGCCAAGGGAATCTTTAGGAATTAGGTGCAGAAGGCTCTTCAGGCCTTTTACCTTAGCCTCAGGAACAGGCTTCCCGTTTGGCCAAAGAGGTTCCATTACCTCCCTCGTAAGAACAAAAGTTGGCCTACCGCGTAATTTTTTTTAATGTTAACCTTTTTTATAATCCTCGGTCAAATTAGACCTCATAAAAATTGTGAACATTTCCTCCTTTTTGAGCATTATTTCCTTAGTGTTAAGCCAAGACACTTTAAGACCATCTACAGTTTTCTTCCTATTTGTTATGTTTTTTTCCAGCTTCAATGAAGACAAGAATAGGGAGCAGTGGCGGCCCAGTGGTAACAGCCGCGACTTACGAGTTGTAGGTCGTAGGTTCGAACCCAGATCACAGAATAAATAGTACAAGTCCCAAAAAGGCGCTTTACTTCGTGTAAATTATTCCATCACCACTGCTTTCAAAACGGTGAAGGAAAACATCGTGAGGATACCGGCATGTCCCAGAACCAAAAATTCGAAGACATGTGACATCCACAAGCCGCACTGGGCCCGCGTGGTGGATTACAGCCCACTCCCTCTCACTGAGAGGAGGCCTGTGTCCCAGCAGTGGGAACGTTATAGGCTGATTACGTTACCTTTGGGTATACAATTTAGGTATTCACACCGGGAGCAATGATGAAGCTCATTGCAATGTGTGGGTAGAAGGTGAAGCAGGACGCGGTGCTCAAGAGGTAGGCTCTTGTAAGCATGTTTTAGAGAGGCTGGTCATAAAGTGTCTTGGCATGACACAAGGGAAATAATGCTCAAAAAGAAGGAAATTTTCACAATTTTTATGAAGTCTAATTTGACCGACGATTATAAAACGGTTAACATTAAAAAAAATTACGCGGTAGGCCAACTTTTGTTCTTACGAGAGAGGTAATGGAACCTCTTTGACCAAACGGGAAGCCTGTTCCTAAGGCTATGTAAAGGACCCGAAGAGCCTTCTGCACCTCATTCCTAAAGACTCCCATGGCTTTTATATTAATCTTGTGGGAGACTTGATGATGATCTGGAAGGTTTTTCAGGGCAACCTGATTTCGAGGTAGATGAACGAGATGAGTGAAAATAATAATAAAATTAGTACTTAGCGTTCTCAAGCTAAAAATTTTGACCCATCTGGTTTCTCATGTATGCCCAAAAGGCGGGACATAGCTGATCAACATCACTGTAATTCTTAACACCTGTATCTATTTCTGTACCTATGATCCACAATAAACATGATTGATTGATTCTAAACTCGCTCCATTTGGAGCCAGTTGAGCCGATTAAAATCACTTAGATACCTAAATATAAGTATTTAGGTATCTAAGTGATTTTCAATAAAATTCCCTTAAAAAACCCGAGTTTTTGTTATTTTTACCCATAATCAGCCTATAATGTTCCCACTGCTGGGACACAGGCCTCCTCTCGGTGAGAGGGAGTGGGCCGTAATCCACCACGCGGGCCCAGTGCGGATTGGCAGATGTCACATGTCTTCGAATTTTTGGTTCTAGGACATGCCGGTTTCCTCACGATGTTTTCCTTCACCGTTTTGAGAGCAGTGGTGATGAAATAATTTACACAAAGTAAAGCGCCTGTCTGGGTTCGAACCTACGACCTACAACTCGTAAGTCGCGGCCGTTACCACTTGGCCACCACTGCTCTCCTATTTTTACCAATGGTATTCAAATGTATATACATTTAAAAAAAAAACCAACCCAAATATAAGATTTTTTGCAACAAGGAACAAGAGATAATTTATTTAAAAAAAAGTATTTTTACATAAAAAACTTTTTTTTTCACATAGATTCATAAAATGCAGTGTCTTACACTATATTGCAAAGTAATCCTATTATGATATTATCAACAGTTTACTTTCTTCACAACATTCTGTTAAAAATCGTTTTCTCTCGAAACTGTCATTGTGTGGATTGGTTCCCTTCCCAAGGAGCCATGTGATATGATTCTCATAGACTAACGGCAATTTTATTATGCAAATTGGAACCAAACCGCATGATCTCTTTTGTAAATTAAAATAAATATGCTTTATGTGGAACCATGTGACATGGTTCTTTGTCAAAGCTTAGGCTAACGGCAATTTTATTATGCAAACTGGAACCAAACAGCATGATCTCTTTTGTTAAATCATATAAATATGTTTTATGCGGAACCATGTGACATGGTTCTTTGTCAAACAATATAACCACAAAGACTTGCAGTTTTTAACATTACCATACAGCATGGGTCTTTTTATTTTATTCGGAAACTGCTAATATATGAGTTGGTATCCTTGTCGACATAATGTTTTGATATGAAAGAGTAATCAGACAACTATGAGATTTACAGGGCCGTTAGAAGGTGCAATTTAAAAGGTTTCTGTATACTTAACTCAATTTTGACCTACTTGTGGGTTGGTTCCCTTTTGCATAAATACGTCCAATTGTAGTATCTTGATGTGCTGGCGTCTATACATAGGCCTCCGCCAAGCATCGCCACTTCGACCGGTTCTATGTTTGTCGCATTAAGCGGGTTCCTGCGGTCTTTATTCCACCTTAAGGTGCAACTAAAGTGTATTTCAAATAAACTTGCGATAAATGTCATTCAACCACCCTGTACCAAAAAGTCCAAATAACTTACGATAGATATCGTTCGTCATACAAAACTGTCGCTAACATTGCATCGGTTGAGTTTCATAATACCAAACACGGAGCAAGTCATTGTTTTGATCGTGTTACCGACACTGCCCATACATTTTTTTCGTATGGTTTGGAAATATTCGGATACATTAGTAGAAGGAGGTGAACAAACTTTATCGCAAGTTTATTTGAAATGAACTTTAGTCGTTATTTTTCAATACAAATTTCGGGAGAGTATTACTCCACTGTTTGACATTATGCATCCAAAGTTAAACATGACATCGTTTTGACTTACTATTCATTTTATCTGTACGGTAACAGAATGTGGTAAAATAAAAACTGGCCAAGTGCGAGTCGGACTCGCACACGAAGGGTTCCGTACCACAAGGCAAAAACGCCGAAAAAAACATGTTTGTTGTATGGGAGCCCCCCTCAAATATTTATTTTATTTTAATTTTATTATTTATTATTAAAGTTAAAATACAACTGAGTATTTTGTGAATATTTCAAGTGCCTACCTGTTGCCATTTTTGATATAGAGCAAAAAAGGGCAAAAAAATCGCGTTTGTTGTATGGGAGCCCCCATAAATATTTATTTTATTTTGTTTTTAGTATTTGTTGTTATAGCGGCAACAGAAATACATACTTTGTGAAAATTTTAACAGTCTAGCTATCGCGGTTCTTGAGATACAGCCTGGTGACAGACAGACGGACAGACGGACAGACAGCGAAGTCTTAGTAATAGGGTTCCGTTTTTACCCACTTTGGGTAAAAACGGAACCCTATTACTAAGACTTCGGTCTAGGGTTCCGTTTTTACCCAAAGTGGGTAAAAACGGAACCCTATTACTAAGACTTCGCTGTCTGTCCGTCTGTCCGTCTGTCCGTCTGTCTGTCACCAGGCTATTAAAAAGTTATGAGCCAACAAAAGGAAAAAACTGGCCAAGTGCGAGTCGGACTCGCACACGAAGGGTTCCGTACCACAAGGCAAAAACGCCGAAAAAAACATGTTTGTTGTATGGGAGCCCCCCTTAAATATTTATTTTATTTTATTATTATTATTTATTATTAAAGTTAAAATACAACTGAGTATTTCGTGAACATTTCAAGTACCTACCTGTTGCCATTTTTGATATCGAGCAAAAAAGGGCAAAAAAATCGCGTTTGTTGTATGGGAGCCCCCCTTAAATATTAATTTTATTTTTAGTATTTGTGAAAATTTCAACTGTCTAGCTATCGCGGTTCTTGAGATACAGCCTGGTGACAGACAGACAGACAGACGGACAGACGGACAGACGGACAGACGGACAGACAGCGAAGTCTTAGTAATAGGGTTCCGTTTTTATACGGAACCCTAAAAAGCTATTAAAAAGTTATGAGCCAACAAAGATTCGTTTTACTTGCCATTTTTAACGTAACTTTGGGTGTAAATAAGTAATGAAAGAACTGTAAAATCTTCAAAACCAAGTCGGTACAGACAAAGCTTAGTTATCTAAGAGTTCAATAAACTTTATTAGTAATTGATTTATGCAGTGGTTTTTTCATAAAACTCGATTTACCGAAGCACTTTTCGAATTTTTTTACGCGCCTGTCAGTTCGGAACGGTGTTTCTGTGCGTGAGAACTAGACGTTGTGCGTGTAGACTAGTGTCTAACTGCTCATCACTGATACTAGCTCTGTCGGATACGAAGCTTTTATTGTTAAAAGAATGTTTTTAGAGGTATCTTCATGATTCTTTTCTTTCGTACCAAATTAGTTGTAAAATGTTTTCAACACACTATCTACTAGCATTATATCCTGAAGAATATCATATATTTTTCTGATTTTGTTTACTGTAGTCGATCTTATACTTTTATTGTTTCTAAAACTTGCTTGTTTTTAGATCCTGTAAGCCCCTTAAAGTTATTATTTTAATGTTCTTCTGTTCCAGGACTGCCACGCATCCATAGTAACCTGGTTGGACCGCTACCAGTTGCCTATTTACACGTCTTTAGCAGTACTACACGTTGTGTTGTCGTCCTGCTCTTTTGTACGACGGTCGTGTCATGCGTCTCGCTCATACAGCTAGCGTTCGCTGCGGCGCGTAAGCGGTAAGTTCATTATCTTTTTGACACTAGTTGACAGCTGTAAAGAAGTGCTAGATGGAGTTGTCTTTCCCACTTTCAACGTTGCAGTTTTCTGACCGAACTGGGGTTATAGCTTGTTGTTGAAATGCAGTTGAAATTCAGAATGCAGTAATAATTATTATAAACCGCGAAATTTTGTGAGGATAGATGTTTGTTACTCTTTCTCGCAAAAACTACTGAATGGATTTCGATGAAACTTTACCATAATATAGCTTATACATCAGATTAACACATAGGATACTTTTTATCCCCATATTCCTACGGGATCGAGATCTATGCGGGGGAAACCGCGGGGCGCAGTTAGTATTATAATAAATTAAACGGAAAGCAGCTTCAGTAATATCTTCTGTGCTTTTTGAAACCAACATTTTACGATTAGTGAGTCCTAATAAATATTTTGTACTAGCTTCCGCCCGCGGCTTCGCCCGCGAGGTATGTCGATAAAAACTATCCTATGTCCTTCCCCGGGATGCAATCTATCTCTCTGCCAAATTTTATCGAAATCCGTTCGGTGGTTTAGGCGTGAAAAGGTAACATACAGACAGACAGACAGAGTTACTATCGAATTTATAATATTAGTATGGGTATGGATTGAGGTTTTAGAGTCTAGTACCTACAGCTTAATTAACACAATTACCTAGATACCAATCACTGTAAAATCTTCCTAAAACTAACCCACTGTTTTAATGAAACCCTCTGCTTTCTTCAGCATTACCACATCCTCCATATCCTGGGCCCCCAGAGGCCCCTGAGGGTCCAAGAGTGCGACCTGGATGGAGCAGCCGCGTGGCCCCGACGGTGGAGCCATCTACCGAAGACGTTATAATGTTGGTTGTGGGCAGAGCTCGGCTGGGTTGGGTAAACAAGTGACACTCGTAGTTGGACTGGGTAGAGAAGTAAACTTCATGATTTCTCTGGGTATGGGAAGGTTCTAGAGAATAGCCGTAGGCTGGTCAGACCTCAGTGGCGTGGCGTTTTTAGAATAGGTAGGCAGGCACTAGGCCAGGTCTAGTCTAGGTAGACGCGGTCGCTAATTAGAAACATAAAACAAGTGTACTTATCTATTAACAAAAAAAATACAGCCGCCATCTTGGATTTTCATTTTGTCCTCACTTTTGGCTTCAACACCTTCAAACACCATGAAAACGACACCCATGATAAAAAGAAAAATACAGCCGCCATCTTGGATTTTCATTTTGACCTCACTTTTGGCTTCAACACCTTCAAACACCATGAAAACGACACCCATGATAAAAAGAAAAATACAGCCGCCATCTTGGATTTTCATTTTGAACTCACTATCCGCTTTAGCGCACTTGAAAACCATGAAAACGACACCCATGATGAAAAATTTAAAGAAAAATATTTAGTGAGTTGCTTAACTGTGGGACACTAAAATGTAATTGACAGGCTGTGCACGACCACGACCACGGCTAGCTGTAATCCGTAACTATTAATTGTTATCCTTATGTACAAATCAGTTAAAATAGCTTATGTTTGTCGTAATAGTGTATATAGAATGTTACGTTAAAAAAGTTAAATACTCCAGCCGCTAGAGGCGCCACTAGTACCTTGATGTTAATAAGCTTAAATGCTAGGACCCTTTACCGTAAGGAGGACCTAATTTGTAAATTGATTATTTTAAGGTGTTAATTAAGGTTTAAATGACTGATTTTGTTATATATAATAAAGAATCATTAGTTCTAAGAGTAGATAATAAGATACCATTGTAAAAGCATCGTATAATAAAGTTAAGGCTAGTTATAAGTTTCTCATACAAAAGGGCACCCACGCTCTGATTGGTCAAGGGGCGGGACCTCAGTAAGACTTTAGTGCCGTGTGCAAACTTGAAGAGCGATGATTGGCTCTGCAAAAATTGATTAGTGCCGTGTGCAAACTTCCGACCTCTTGATTGGTCAGAGCATTAAGAAAAAAAGTATAAAAACGGGACACCCTCGGTGTTCCGACACCTAGCACGTCCAATCCGTATTGACGGATTGTTCACGGGAAGTTCCAGTGATGGAAGACCATCGCTGGAAATTACCGGCTGACGTACGTGATCTGATAACCGAGAAGAACGCGTCCATTCGTGCCTACGACTCCTTTCCCTGCGATGCGAACAAAGCCCATATGCGCCATTTACAGCGTGCTGTAAAGAAACGCATATGGGAATTGCGCTCTGAGGAATGGAGCAAGATGATCGGTGAACTAGAGCCCAATCACCATGCCTTCTGGCAGCTTCAGAGGAAGCTTCGCTCCCCCGAAGAGGCCTCTATGCCTCCTCTCGTACGCCCTGATAAGACCATAGCCTTTGACAACATCGAAAAGGCCGAATGCCTCGCCGCCAGCTTAGAGTCCCAATGCTCTCCCAGCTCTCAACCAGTAGATCAAGCGCACCTCGACAAGGTGAACGCTGAGGTCGAACGTAGAGCCTCCCTCCCACCAGTCGAAGACCCTGATGATCCTCTGCCTCCGGTCACTCCTGACGAAGTGCAAGACATCATAAAAGGGCTCCAACCCCGCAAAGCCCCCGGTTCGGACGGTATCACCAATAAGGTGTACCAACTCCTCCCCGCCCCCCTCATTTTGCTCATGACCGCTATCTTCAATGGCGCTCTGAGTAACAACATCTTCCCCCAAGCGTGGAAAGAAGCCACGGTCATAGGTATCCCCAAGCCTGGCAAACCCAAGTCTGAGCCCTCCAGTTACCGACCCATCAGCTTGCTCAATGTTTTCGGCAAAATCTATGAGAGACTTATTTATAAGCGTCTCAGGGATTTTGCCGAATCAAAGAGCCTCATCCCCAACGAGCAGTTTGGTTTTCGAGCTAAACACTCGTGTGTCCATCAGGTCCACCGCATCGTTGAGCACATTAGCGCTGGCTTCCAGCGCGGTGCGCCAACAGGTGCTCTATTCTTCGACATTGCGAAAGCATTCGACAAGGTCTGGCATAATGGCTTATTATATAAGCTCTACCAGCTAGGTGTGCCAGACCGTCTCGTGCTCATCTTACGAGACTATCTGTCGGATCGTACCTTCCGCTATCGCATAGACGGCGCACTTTCTCCCCCCCACCCGGTCCGTGCCGGAGTCCCCCAGGGTGGCGTTCTATCCCCCCTCATATTCACCCTGTTCACCAGTGACATTCCCAAAAGTAAATCGGCTCAGTTGGCTCTTTTCGCCGACGACACCGCTATTTACTATACGGGTCACAGTCAGGTCTCTATCGCTCGCACTCTCCAAAAATCCGCAAAAGCCTTAGGCGATTGGTTCCGGAAATGGAGAATCGAGGTCAACCCCGATAAGAGTCAGGCGGTTCTCTTCAGGAAACCGCGAATTCTCCTCCCCCCCCTCCCCAGCCCGATCACTATGTATGGCAAGCCGATCCCTTGGGACAAGCAAGCCAAATACTTAGGGGTCATTCTCGATGACCGACTTAGTTTCGGAGTGCACATAAGGACGGCGCGTTCGCGCGCCGCCTTCGCTCTCGGCAGGCTCCACTCCCTACTGACCTCCCGCAGCAAATTGTCACTCAAGTGCAAATTGCGCCTCTACACCGCAGTCATCCGTCCCATCATGACGTACGCTTGCGTAGTCTTCGCACACGCTAAGCCTCATCACCTGCATAGAATGCAGACCCTACAAAACCGTTTCCTCAGAAAGATCACGGGAGCCCCCTTCTATGTCCGAAACGTGAACCTTCACGTAGATCTCAAACTTCCCACCGTCCAGCAGTTCATGAAACGCCTCTCAAAGCGCTTCTTTGATACTGCCATTAAGCATCCCAATCCCCTGATTGCGGCGGCCTCCCGATACACTCCCTCCCGTATAAGTACGATTCGCCGACCAAGGCATACCCTCACCGTCCCCGATGACGCCTCTACCCTCCGTCAGGAAAGTAGAAAGAGCACAAGCACACTGAGAAGACACATATCCCGTCGTCCGTCATTCCGCCCTCGCCGTCGAGGCCCGTCGCGACACCCCGTACCATGTCCGCCCCGACCCTTGCTCGATGTAGTGCCAGCCCGCGCCGCAGCTGAGCCTGTAGATTTAAATTCCCGACTGTGACCTCTGAGTTTGTTTCGGCTTTTCTTCTCAGAGCAGTCTGCTAGGAAAAGCCGGTCTCATCATTCGTTAAATAATAATAACCTGATCCAGCCTGTCCCTCTTGCTGCCCTCTCCCAGCGACGCCCTAAGCCGAGGTCCGTACCCCACAGGGGGTGCCCTTAGCGTGTAGTCGCTTAGTTTTTAAGTTTATTTATGCCCTGGCTGGAGGCCTTAATTTATTGAGGCATCCACAGGATCGCCCGGTTAAGCAGCCGACAACCCCTCAGGTTGAACTGCGAGATGCCATTTTCAAAAAAAAAAAAAAAAAAAAGTGTTCCGACACCAGTCAAAAACAAGCAATAAGGAGATCAACAATAAACAAGAAGCCAGAAACAGTCATAGGCGTTTTATTGTGAATATATGCAGCCAAGCCTCCTGAACCTGAAATGAACTCTTCTACGGCCCTCCAAGAAATATAGGTGTGTTCAGCCCCCTCAAGAATCCTCCTAGCCGGCGCATCAACCTCTGTCAAAAACAAACTCTGCGTGTTAGACCGTAGGCTATCGAGCGGTCCCCCACACAGGCTTATGGTCATTTATCGAGGTAGGCACTTCTTATATGCCTTCATGCAATGCACGCCACTATCTGACCTTCAGGTTCTTATTTTTTCTGGAAATCCATGCCCAGCTATGGACTCACATAATCAGCGGGCTAATTGGGTAACACCCTATCTAACAGTAGAAATGGCTTTTTTTGGCAGGACAACAACATTCACTGCGTTGCTAACGTTATTGAGCAAACAAATTTTTCTAACATATGAAGCAATGGATTCCTTCGTAAGGCTAAGGCACAAGTTTCTTACTTTTCTGGGAAGCCATGTCCCAGCTGTGGACTCATATACAGGGTTATTGGTAAAACATTAACAACCTGTTAAGAGCGCGTATTCGATTTAGCGCAAGACAAAATCTACACGATTGCTAGAACGACGTAACTTAAGGACGCCTTTACGTATCTGACAAAAATAAGCCGTTTTTCGGTGCATTTTGCGGCAAAATGAGACGAAACCAAATGTAACTAATAATTACCACAGATAGATTACTCTTTCATCTCCAAATGGTAGCCATTTTTTATTCGAAAATGTTGGTTTATAATATAGTAAAAAATAATTTCCGTTGCCTCTTCACACAAAATCGACGATATCGTGCTGTCTTTGGGGTCATTTTTCTTCTGTTTAATAACATAAACATATTTATTTTAAAATATTTTATGTAAGCAGACATGTTCAACTCAAAAAGGTAGCCCAAAGAACTATCAAAATGTTAAAAATAAGCTCAGAAAAAAATAAAAATCGGAGTCTATTTTTTCACATATTTAGCTGTAATACGTGAATCTTATTGGATTGAAATAAGGGTTATTTTACTGGTCACTGTCTCGGTTTATTGCACAAAAATTTGTAATGAAATATTAGTCTGCGCTCGGCCGCCGTTGTGAGTGGACTCTGTGTCGGTTGTAAGCAGCAGCTTGTGCTAAAAGAAGATCGCTGTACGGATACAAAATATTTGACACACAAAACTTGATACTTCACGCATTCTGTATGTACCTATTACCCAAGGAAAGATTTGATTCACAGTCTTATAATTTTTCTAGAAGTAAGTAGGGTTTATAAATTCATATTTCGTTCCGGACTTGCTGGAGTGACCTGCACAGCAGGTGTACTTCGAAGACTATTCCGGTCTGATCCCCTGAAGACTTACAATATTTCATGATGGGTGTCAATTTCGTGGTTTTCGAGGGTGCTGAAACCGATGGTGAGGTCCAAATGAGAATCCAAGATGGCGGATGTGAAAAATGTTACAATTTTTCATGATGGGTGTCAATTTCGTGGTTTTCGAGGGTGCTGAAACCGACGGTGGAGTCAAAATAAAAATCCAAGATGGCGGATGTGACAAATGTTACAATTTTTCATGATGGGTGTCAATTTCGTGGTTTTCGAGGGTGCTGAAACCGATGGTTGGGTCAAAATAAAAATCCAAGATGGCGGATGTGAAAAATTTTATAATTTTTCATGATGGGTGTCAATTTCGTGATTTTCGAGGGTGCTGAAACCGATGGTGGGGTCAAAATAAAAATCCAAGATGGCGGATGTGAAAAATGTTACAATTTTTCATGATGGGTGTCAATTTCGTGGTTTTCGAGGGTGCTGAAACCGATGGTGGGGTCAAAATAAAAATCCAAGATGGCGGATGTGAAAAATGTTACAATTTATCATGATGGGTGTCAATTTCGTGATTTTCGAGGGTGCTGAAACCGATGGTGGGGTCAAAATAAAAATCCAAGATGGCCATGTGAAAAATGTTACAATTTTTCATGATGGGTGTCAATTTCGTGGTTTTCGAGGGTGCTAAAACCGACGGTGGGGTCAAAATGAAAATCCAAGATGGCGGATGTGAAAAATGTTACAATTTTTCATGATGGGTGTCAATTTCGTAGTTTTCGAGGGTGCTGAAACCGATGGTGGGGTCAAAATGAAAATCTAAGATGGCGGATGTGAAAAATGTTACAATTTTTCATGATGGGTGTCAATTTCGTGGTTTTCGAGGGTGCTGAAACCGATGGTGGGGTCAAAATAAAAATCCAAGATGGCGGATGTGAAAAATGTTACAATTTTTCATGATGGGTGTCAATTTCGTGATTTTCGAGGGTGCTGAAACCGATGGTGGGGTCAAAATAAAAATCCAAGATGGCCGATGTGAAAAATGTTACAATTTTTCATGATGGGTGTCAATTTCGTGGTTTTCGAGGGTGCTAAAACCGACGGTGGGGTCAAAATGAAAATCCAAGATGGCGGATGTGAAAAATGTTACAATTTTTCATGATGGGTGTCAATTTCGTGGTTTTCGAGGGTGCTGAAACCGATGGTGGGGTCAAAATGAAAATCTAAGATGGCGGATGTGAAAAATGTTACAATTTTTCATGATGGGTGTCAATTTCGTGGTTTTCGAGGGTGCTGAAACCGATGGTGGGGTCAAAATAAAAATCCAACCATCGGTTTCAGCACCCTCGAAAACCACGAAATTGACACCCATCATGAAAATTATAAAATTTTTCACATCCGCCATCTTAGATTTTCATTTTGACCCCACCGTCGGTTTCAGCACACTCGAAATCCACGAAATTGACACCCATCATGAAAAATTGTAACATTTGTCACATCCGCCATCTTGGATTTTTATTTTGACCCCACCGTCGGTTTAGCACTTAGCACCCTCGAAAACCACGAAATTGACACCCATCATGAAAAATTGTAACATTTTTCACATCCGCCATCTTGGATTCTCATTTTGACCTCACCATCGGTTTCAGCACCCTCGAAAACCACGAAATTGACACCCATCATGAAAATATTGTAACACTTTTCACATCTGCCATCTGTAAAATTATTAAAAAGGATTCAAACCGGGTGCGGTGACTTGACAAAGACGAAAATGTCGTTGTTCCTCAATACTAACATACACGTATCCGTTATAATAAGAAATTACGAACTTATGTATTTCAATAAACCCTGTACTTATTTTTGTTGCTGACGATCCTTCAGGATCAAAAACAAAAGAAAAAGCTGTTCAAACCGGTATGAGAAAGTTTTTAGTGGATAAGACAGAGATTAAAACAGAAGACGATCTAGGAGGGGATCGAGGCGGGGGGGTGGAGGGGGGGTTCAGGGGATCAGAACGGAATAATTCGAGCTGAGTCAGGTGTGCCGAGTATGGGCTCGTTTTCTTAGTTATGTTGAGACCTTACCTCCGGACTTGATGGAGTGACCTGCAGGTGTACTTCGAAGACTCCTACTGGAACTAACAGCCGAGCAGATCTAGGTGTGCCGAGTATGGGCTCGTTTTCTTAGTTATGTTGAGACCTTACCTCCGGACTTGATGGAGTGACCTGCAGGTGTACTCCGAAGACTGCTACTGGAACTAATAGCCGAGCTGAGCTAGGTGTGCCGAGTATGGGCTCGTTTTCTTAGTTATGTTGAGACCTTACCTCCGGACTTGATGGAGTGACCTGCAGGTGTACTCCGAAGACTGCTACTGGAACTAATAGCCGAGCTGAGCTAGGTGTGCCGAGTATGGGCTCGTTTTCTTAGTTATGTTGAGACCTTACCTCCGGACTTGATGGAGTGACCTGCAGGTGTACTTCGAAGACTGCTACTGGAACTAATAGCCGAGCTGATCTAGGTGTGCCGAGTATGGGCTCGTTTTCTTAGTTATGTTGAGACCTTACCTCCGGACTTGATGGAGTGACCTGCAGGTGTACTTCGAAGACTGCTACTGGAACTAATAGCCGAGCTGAGCTAGGTGTGCCAAGTTTGGGCTTCTTTTGTTAGTTTTGTTGAGACCTTAAGAATAGGTAGGCAGGCACTAAACCGGGTCTAGTCTAGGCAGATGCGGTCACTAATCGGAAACATAAAACAAAAGTACTTATCTAAAAAAAAAATATTACAGCCGCCATCTTGGATTTTCATTTTGACTTTGTTTTCGGCTCCAGCACCCTCGAAAACTATGAAAACGACACCCATGATAAAAAAATATAAAAAAAAATTACAGCCGCCATCTTGGATTTTCATTTTGACCTCACTATCTGCTTTAGCGCCCTTGAAAACCATAAATACGATACCCATGATAAAAATAAAAAATAAATTACAGCCGCCATCTTAGATTTTCATTTTGACCTAATTATTGGCTCCAACACCCTCGAAAACCATGAAAACGACACCCATGATGAAAAATATAAAAAAAAAATACAGCCGCCATCTTGGATTTTCATTTTGACCTCACTATCGGCTTTAGCGCCCTTGAAAACCATAAAAACGACCACCCATGATAAAAAAATTAAAGCCGCCATCTTGGATTTTCATTTGGACATCACTATCGGTTTTAGCACCCTTGAAAACCATAAAAACGACACCCATGATGAAAAATTAAAAAAAAACTACAACCGCCATCTTGGATTTTCATTTTTATCTCACTATCGGCGATCTCAATATCCGTCACTTTGCACGGCCAAAAATGTAATTGACAGGCTTATGGTGATTTATCGAGGTAGCCACTGCTAATATGCCTTTATGCAATGCACGACACTGCTTAGTACGTTATCCTAATTGCGTAACACACTTGGAATGGCAATCCATTCCGATTTGACAGTTCAACAATATCCATTGCGTTGTTTTTGTTTTACGAATTTTTTAAATATTTATGAAGCAACTAGCTGTGCCCCGCGGTTTCACCCGCATAAGTTTCGATCCCGTGGGAATATCGGATAAAAAGTAGCCTATATGTGTCAGCTACCTCTATACAAAATTTTAAAGCCGACCCCAACATAGTTGGGAAAAGGCTAGGCTAGATGATGATGACCTCTATACAAAATTTTATCAAAATTGGTGAAGCCGTTTGAGCGTGAAGAACAAACATATAAACATACACACACACTCACAAGAACCTACTTGCATTTGATACCATAGCAAATTTATTATATAAAATACGAAATAAACCGAATAAAACAAGCTTGTTTTATATTTGTTTTCAATAAGCTCGTCCGCAAATTGTTAATACATAGGTACTTTGGCAACTTGTACTTGATTAATCACTGTCCAGTGAAATTAAGTAAATAGCATTCTACTTATATGAACACTTCACATTACCTACAAACTGTTTGAAAACAAATCACCGTAAACTTAAAAAAAATACATGGCAAAAATAAAATAAAATTAGGCTCAAGTATCAAGTCGTGTCAATTTACTCATCATTTCACCGCTTCGCGCATGTCGCTGTGTGTGTGAGCCGTGCACGTGTAGTAGTAAGACTCAATACCTAAAATTGAAGCGCGTCATTTCGTAAACGCCTCCTTAAACTAAAAACTTAAAACAAAAAGTGATACGTCCTGTCGCTGGGAGGTACTGATCGGTAAAGGATTGCGCGCGATGATTTATAGTGTTTTTTAAATAATCGTCTAAAATAAATGAGTTTAAATAATGGTCTGAAAAAAAATCTGAATATTTAGCATTACCTTTATTTTCATAAAATAAATATATTACTGATGTTTCTATTCAACTACTGGTGAAAAAAAATTGTTAAAGTGAATCGATTTAGTAATTTTTAAATATTGTTTTTTTAATATCTAATAGCAATATTTTCGTAATTTTAGCTCTGTGTTGCACTTTGAGACTATATGTCCTGTTGGAAAAACGCATAAAATAAAATATTTTGCCACATTATAATGGTTCTATTCGTCTTGAAAGATAACTCTGACGTCTATTTTCGTAAAACAACATGCAGGGATTATCTTAGCTTTCAAAAACCGTCATTAAAAATTACACTCGAAAACGCGATGTTTTCGTCGCGAATCGAATACACGCTCTTAAAGGCCTACGCAGATCGGGACGACCGACATGGCAAGGGATTTTGCCGTCAGTCAACGCACTCTAGCCGCTTAGATACCGCGGCCTTCCAGCGGCTTCCCCGCTTCTCTACCCCCGCCGCCTCACTCCGCGGTATGTCACAACGAGCGCCGGAGTCCTTGGCATGCCGTTGCCTACTGCAGGACGCCACGGCATCCCGCCGCGGGAGCCCGTGGCGCGTCTTTCAATACCGTGCAATGAAATTCCTTTCGTCAATCATTTTAAAAGAATAGCAATTTATGTCGTATTTCTACAGGGTTATTGGTAAAATATTAACAACCTCTTAAGAGGTACTCATCATTATGAACAACTTTTACTATGGGACCAAACCTGAAATCGCTGTTCCCTACATTTATGTTCGTATAACTCGTCAAAATGTAGGGAACAGTTGATTTGTTTTCCCGATTTCAGGTTTGGTCCCATAGTAAAAGTTGTTCATAATGATGAGTACAGTAACCTCTTAAGAGGTTGTTAATGTTTTACCAATAACCCTGTATAATTAGATTATTGGTACTGTGTACCATAATTATTTGTTAAAATCTTGTAATATTTTGTAAGTACAACATAAGAATAGAAAAGAAATAAATTTTGTGTGGACCATTTATGGTAGGTGCTTTATAGAAAATTCTGCCATATTAAGTAATTTATTAGTGACTTAAGAATTTATGAGCTATATTTTAGCAAGATGGAGGCGACAAATTAAACTATATTAAGATAAATTAAACTTCCTACTCTTAAACGAACGACGACGACGACGACGACGACGTTCCCAATCTGAATATGAAAAAACTTAAGAAAAAAAGGACTTCTAAAGAAAAACACTACAGAGTGAAATATTTCCTTTCCAACAAAAAAAGAATAATCAAAATCGGTTCATAAACGACGAAGATATCCGCGAACAAACATTAAAATATATATATATATATATATGTATATACGGTCGAATTGAGAAACCTCCTCCTTTTTTGAAGTCGGTTAAAAATAACTTTCATTTCGGAAGTTGGTGTGATTGGTTCCGCATTTTCGTTATTCGACACCGCCAATTTGTAGTGTTTTTTTGGAAGTCGGTTGTTTTTTTTTTCACTTTTTAGTTGTACCTACCCCACACGGATTCATATAACACTACTTGCTATGTAAATATCAGTAATAGGAAGTTATTAAAACATTATCAATACTAACGATTTTTTTTTTTCGTAAAAATCGTACTATTGAAGCTAACTCAAAAACTACTCAAGCCAAGTTAATAAAATTTATATAGGACTACCCTTAAGACATACCTTATTCATTAAAAAAAGAATTTTGGAAATCCGTCTATAAACGTCGAAGTTATGCCCGAATATACGACTTCAAAAAAGGTTTATTATATATTTTTTATATTTAATAAACCTTTTTTGAAGTCGGTTAAAAATTTAATTAAATATGTCCAACAGTCACCATAGCTATTCAAAAATTGGCAAAACCCATAGTCGGTTCATCACTAAGTTACTATTTTAGATTATTTAAAAAAAAAAACATTATTTTTATTTTGGGCATAAGCGCGTTTACGCCCTTGTTTTTCGAAATGAATGAACCGATTTTAATGAAACTTCATACGCATAAGCAGGATACAAAGGTCTAAACGCTCACTTAAAAAATTGTCATCTTGTGCGATAATTTTCATGACAGCTGTCACCGCTCTTTTATTTAGGAAACCGTAGCATAAGCGAGCAAACAAAACTGTCTGTTTCAAAATTTGTAAAGTTACCTTTGCTCAATAAAAAGTTTTTACTTTTCAACTATGTTTTTTATTTTAAACTAACAAATCTTTTGATAACAGGATTAGCATCATCAGCCTAGATAATGATCCCACTGCAACACAGGCCTTTTCTCTGTGAGAGGACGTGGGCCGCAATTTTTTTTTTTTATTTGAAATGGGTTTGCTCTTGACTCTAGTCTAGGTCAGAGGTGACAGAGACAAAGTCGACGATGGAGTGAGCTTAACCAGAAGAAGCCTGTTCACTCTTACTTTGAAGTCATCAGAAGCCCGAAAGTCTGACAACCAGTCTTACCAAGGGGTATCTATCGTATTACCCAGTAACTGGGTTGTGGAGGTCAGATAGGTAGTCGCTTCGTGTAACATACTCGTAGTCAGCTGCATCCGGTTAGACGGGAAGCCGACCCCAACATAGTTGGGAAATGGCAGGCAGATGGTGATAAGGGTCCATATAAATGGCAGGTATTAAATGTAAAAATTTTACATAGTGTGACACAATTGGTGGTCCTATCGCTAAAAGCGATCTTTTTTTTTTAATTGAAGTGGGTTTGCTCTTGACTCTAGTCTAGGTCAGAGGTGACAGAGACAAAGTCGACGATGGAGTGAGCTTACCCAGAAGAAGCCTGTTCACTCTTACTCTGAAGAGATTCGGGTTGTATGCGCTCGGAAACACAGACGCAGTTCCACTCTTTTGCTGTGCGCATTATAAAAGACATTTGAAAACGCTTAGTGCGAATTGGTGGAATAGCAACTAGGCAGGGATGGTAACTTGCAATGCGTCTGGATGACCGAAGGTAGAAGGGGGCCGGTGGAATGAGATCGTGGAGTTCGTGGCACACTCACCGAAGTACAGTCTGTAGAAGACCGACAAGCAGGCAACCTTGCGGCGATGATCCACGACGCGGGCCCAGTCCGGGTTGGTACATGTCACATGTCTTCGAATTTTTGGTTCTAGGACATGCCGGTTTCCTCACGATGTTTTCCTTCACCGTTTTGAGAGCAGTTGTGATGAAATCACAGTACTTAATATTATAAAGTCCATAGGAAGCACTGTTAACAGAGATCTCTGTTCATAGATAGCACTTCTTGCCGTAAACTTTATTCATAGAAACCACTGTTTCCAGATACCTTGGTTCTCAGAAAGCGCAACGTAGGATGCAAGAGCGAGCGCAGGGCACCCCGAGGTTAGGTTTGGTTAGGTCACTTTAAACCCTTGACACAGAAATAGGAGCCCCGCGCAGCAGGGCTCCGTCGATATAGGATGCAAGAGCGAGCGAATGGGATTACAACTTACTTAAAAATAATTATCTAATTGGTTTCTGTATTGGTTTTTGCCCGTGTTTTGCTTATAAAACGAATAAAAAAATACCCGCTTCGGATGTGTTCGGCTGTCCTCGGGATGTACTCGGTTTTAATGTATATCCGTTATGTCAGTCAGTGAGTGACGGCAGAGTAGGTATTCTGTTCGTGTTTTGTTTTCACTTCTATTGACACTCCCGGAGTGCGACTGTTTTTTGTAAAAATCACAACGATTAAAGAAAATAGGGTTAATGAGTAAAAGAAGACCCTAATATAACCACTAATTTTATCGTGTCTTGAATCTATAAAAAAAAACGATAGAATAGAATAGAATACTTTTTATTATGTACACCATATTAATTACAGACATAAGGTATAGAAACTGTACAAAGGGTGACACAATGGGCGGTCTTATCGCTAAAAGCGATCTTTTAAAGACAACCGACGATCAGGTTAAGCTACGCTTACCGCGATTAGTCTGTGGATGGGTGACCATCTTTACATACCGTGACCCCTCCGTACCTCGGAAAGCACGTTCAGCCGTTAGTCCCGGCTGTCATTCGTGGATCTTTGACAGTCGTTACGGGTAGTCAGAAGCCCGAAAGTCTGACAACCAGTCTTACCAAGGGGTATCGTATTACCCAGTAACTGGGTTGCGGAGGTCAGATAGGCAGTCGCTGCATGTAAAATACTGGTATTCAGTTGCATCCGGTTAGACTGGAAGCCGACCTTGGGAAAAGGCTAGGCAGATGATGATGAATCTATGTATAAAAAAAAAAAAAACGCAACCGTTTCTTCAACTGCATTTAAAAAGTAATCATAACTCAGCCCCAACACAAAAGTTTTACTTTTCATGAAACTTGTTTTCCACCCCTACGTCGTTACCCCGTGTCCTGGTTCCCACGGCTTACTGCATTACTTGTCCTACAACCCACGCAAACGTGCCAACAATAATTGGGTCAAATTGAAATCGATAGTCCTTTGTTAACAATACTTACGAACCCTACAGCGAGTTGCATTAAAATAACAAGTGGAGTATTTTTTTTAGATAGTGTCCATGGAGTTTCTAGTCCTTTCTTCTTCATAGGAAACTACAACGCTTTGAAATGGGCAACTACCTTCTTCTTTCTGACTGACGGACTTCTTTGACAATTTCAAAAGTGCCTGTAAATGGTTTCGTTGAAATAAATGCATTGAGTTGAGTTTTAATTATTATTGAGTAGTAATAGTCGGTGGCTAAATTGCAGCAATATGTAGAATAAGATTAGTAACTTAGTTGTGGAGGTCAGATAGGCAGTCGCATTATTTAAAATTCTGATATTCAGCTGCATCCGGTTAGACTGGAAGCTGACCCTAACATACTTAAGAAAAGTTTAGACAGTTTGATTTGTAACCTTTGTTAACAATACTATGTACAGGCGGGTTGAAATAAAATTACAAACTCTAACTCAAAGCATTTATTTCAATTAAACCATTTACACGCACTTTTGAATTGTCAAGAAGTCGGTCAGTCAGAAATTAAGAAGCTAGTTGCACTTTACAAGTGACTTATATGTTATTTTAATTTTTTACTGAGGCAATAAAAGTAAGAAGTTGTGGCGGTCAGGTAGGCAGTCGCTCCATGTATGCTGCTGCATCCGGTTAGACTGGAAGCTGACCCCAACATAGTTGGGAAAAGATAAGGCAGATTGATTTGCGTCATTTGTTATCAATACTATATACATAATACTATATATTGCAATAAAATTACAAGTGGCATAGTTGTCATTTTTTATTTAAAATTGAAGCATTATCTTAAATTGAACCTACTATGTAGCAATATGCTGTCTAAATTAGTCCAGTCACTGGGTTGTGGAGGTCAGATAGGCAGTCGCCTCATGTCAAATTCTGATATTCAGCTGCATCTGGTTAGACTGGAAGCTGACCCCAACATAGTTGGGAAAAGGTTAGGCAAATGATGACACTATGTAAAATTAATACATTCAAAACACAACACAATATCAAAATAACTGCCAGTAATTTTTTTTTGTTGTTATTTCAGTAATAATAATCTGGCGTGGTATCATATTTTTTCTGTGCTTCAAGTATAGCCGTCAATTGATTGATTCGCAGCGTCTCGTGGGAAACAGCCACATCTTTCACCTGGAAAAAAAAGTTTGTTAAAGACGCTTTCAAATTAATTTAGTTTGTGGGAAACTAAATTATGTAATCAACAACGTATTTGCTTCAAATTTTTCAAAGAACGGAATCCCATAGAGCTACTACAAGTCATAATTAAAAATGTTTTAATCGGTATTTCTACCTTACCTTTACCGCTGTTGTCTTGAAAATATGTTTCTTCTCTTCCCTTCCGGCAATAGTCCTAAAGAGTCTGGCCAGCAAGAAGTACAGGATCTCCACAAAACTGATGAAACTTGCGCCGAGGAAAAGGCCGGCTGCTCCACCAAATGACACTGCCAAAAAATATTAGTTTATTAAGTGCCACATAATATTGGTTGGGAACAAATAAATCAGTGCACCCTGCATAAATACTCGGCAACCTTAGTGGCGAACAAGAAGTTTTTTAAATCCCAGGTTGGGCGCCAGTAAGCTTAATGGCGCCCAATTGGGACTTTCAAATACCTCGTTATAAATCTTTAAATTCTATTTTACATACTAATCAATATTAAATGGCACATAATATTGGTTGTAAAGTGTTTAGAAATGGTGCAATACTTAGCTTAAATACTTAGTAGCGCCCAAATAGTTGGGCGCCACAATTAGATGGCGCCCAGAATACGACTTAAGATTTCAGTTTACATGTGAATTGACACGAAGGCTAAGCGGTTTACACTATGCATCACAGAGCCTGTTTCCTCCGTAAAGCTTCTGGTTCCAGGTCAAAAACTTCAGACATTATTGTATTTTTACCAGGTAGAAGCATAATTATTGTGGATGCGCAGTATGTGTTCTCTACGTACCAACGAGATCCTGAAAGTGGAACACGATCTCTCTCGTGTACCTGGTCCGCGGCGCTTGAACAGTGAACTTGACGGAGCCGTGCAGATTAAATGGGTGACGATCCCTGAATGCACAGAAATTAATTTATTAACAGGTTTAGTTCTGCTAGTAGTAAAGTCCTCCTCCAGACCAAATTTCGACCATGGCGACCAATCTCAACGTAGGTTATAACCATCGGTGCAGGAGATATTAGAGTGCACAAGTGTGTGCGCAGACACAGGTGCACTCACTCTTCCCTCACACTCATTGTCGAACGACCGGTCCGATGGGACGGCAATCCGACACGACCGGAGAGAGATCAGGCGCAAGACCCACGGCTTAGCCTGCTTACCGAGGCACGAAAGTATCACTCCGCCAACTTCCAAACTCCAGCTGTTACTAAAAAAATCCCTTTGTACAAACCCAATAACACTTTGTCCGACCCGGGAATCGAACCCAGGATCCGTCGCGTTTGCGACCAACAGACCAACAAGTCAAATAATATGCTAGCAGTATGTAGTCTTCAAACCTGAACGTACTTACTGAACAGTTGAGAAGGTAAGGATTAGGAAGCTAACCCGACCTCATTAAAAGTACCCCTCGAATCCTATTCATTTAACTAATAACAGAAATAACATACCATAAACATAATCAGCCTGTAATGTTCCCATTGCCGCACGTGTAGCATGACGATGTTTGTCGACGGAAGAATGGACAAAAAACCGGGCAAGAGCGAGTCGGACTCGCGCACCGAGGGTTCCGTAACATCCGGGTTTATGCATAAGGTTTATGTTTATGAAATTAAGTGTTTATTTTTATACTAGCTTTTGCCCGCGGCTTCGCTCGCGTTAAGTATTATTAAAAAAAAACTAATACATTTACATCCTCCATCATCCCTTATTTTATCCCCATGGGGGTTGAATTTATCAAAATCCTTTCTTAGGGGATGCCTACGTCATATGTAGCTATATGCGAAGTCTCAGCCCGATCGGTTTAAAATTGACAAAGTTTCATACAAACTTTTATCCCCTATTTTATCCCCTTGGGGGTAGAATTTATCAAAATCCTTTCTTAGCGGATGCCTACGTCATAACATCTACCTGCATGCCAAATTTCAGCCCGATCCCTCCAGTGGTTTTGGCTGTGCGTTGATAGATCACTATGTCAGTCAGTCACCTTTGAGTTTTATATATTTAGATAGATTTGAGTTGATTGAATGAATGGTAAATTGTGGTTTACGATTTATGACGTATTAAAAAAAAACTACTTACTAGATCTCGTTCAAACCAATTTTCGGTGGTAGTTTACATGGTAATGTACATCACATATTTTTTTAAGTTTTATCATTCTCTTATTTAAGAAGTTACAGAGGGGAGGACACACATTTTACCACTTTGGAAGTGTCTCTCGCGCAAACTATTCAGTTTAGAAAAAAATGATATTAGAAACCTCAATATCATTTTTTAAGACCTACCCATAGATACCCCACACGTATGGGATTGAAGAAAAAAAAAATTTTGTTTCGGTTCTAAGTATGGGGAACCCTAAAATTTATTGTTTTTTTACTATTTTTGTGTGAAAATCTTAATGCGGTTCACAGAATACATCTACTTACCAAGTTTCAACAGTATAGTTCTTATAGTTTCGGAGAAAAGTGGTTGTGACATACGGACGGACAGACAGACAGACAGACAGACGGACAGACAGACAGACATGACGAATCTATAAGGATTCCGTTTTTGCCATTTGGCTACGGAACCCTAAAAAGACCCATTGCCATGCTTAGACGCGTAGAATGCGTACAAATATTTCTACAATCTGTCATTTTGTCTATTCTTTCATCGACAAAACCCGTTTCTAATTTTCTCCCGGCACGCGAAAAGAGGTAAAAATGAAAATAGGAGGAGAGGAGAGGGAGTGGGCTGTAATCCACCACGCGTGCCCAGTGCGGGTTGGTATTGGTAGATGTCACATGTCTTCGAATTTTTGGTTCTAGGATAATATGTACCTACATGCCGGTTTCCTCACGATGTTTTTCTTCACCGTGGTGATGAATAACTTCCATAACGACGCCTTAGAGTGAAAACCTCGTTAGTGTAACTTTTCAGGAGGAAGAAAGAACTGCGTGCTGTAAATTTTTGTACGGCGTCTTGTATGTTTTTTTAACCGACTTTAAAAAAGGTGGTTCTGTATTATTATTCATAAATTTATGGTTTAACCCGCTTTTATATCCAGAAATTGTTCGATACTATAAGATTGTCCGAAATTCATCTAAAATGCTACTTACGAGGTTTTGCATTCCCGAGGTTTTCACTCTAAAGCGACGATAAAGTAAAGCGCTTAACTGGCTTCGAACCTACGACCTTCAATTCGTAAGCCGGGCCATTACCACTGCTGGGCTACCACTGCTCTCATTTTCAGAAATATTAGTCCCAAAATACACAATGCAAATGAACTCACCAGATCTGATCAACAGTGGAAATCTCCTTGTAAATGCAGTCGATACATTGCGGTGCGCAGGCGCACTTCTGTCCGTTATGGTTGGATAGCTTGTGTTTGTGGTTGGCTAAGCACGCCATGCCTGCAGGAGTGCATTTTGGACCCTCTGAAAAATTTAGCAAAAATATACTAGTTTATACGCTAGGTGCAGCGAAACTGCTGCAATAGCTAAGTGTCTGAACTCCGTGAGGAGGCAATTCTTTCTAAAAAAAGAACAGAAAAGTTAGGTTGGTTACCTTCGTATAAGTAGTAGAAGGGCACGCAGTCACAGAACTCCTTCGCCAGTTTACTTCTGCACGACATGCGACAAGTATTTGTGCTGTGTACCTGAATAAAAGAAACAACACTGATTTATTGGCTACATATTTGTTTAACTCCGTCCAGTCCAGTAGCTTATGTTCAGACGGCAGCACATCAAGCTACTACAATCTGTCAAATTTATTTAATAGATTTTCAACTTTATCACTAAAGAATAAGGCTTAAAGTTGATTGGGAAAGTTTGACAGTTTCGGGTAGGTTGATGTGCTGGCATCTGTACATCACTTTTTTGAAAGAAGCAGTTTCTCCTCATTAAATATGAGCGAGCTTGTAGCTAAATATTTACTAATTAATTTGCTATTTTTTTTTTTGTAGTATTAGGTCGATCGAAGGTTAAGCTACGCTTGCCGAGGTCGGTCTGTGGATGGGTGACCATCCTAACGAGACCACTCCGTGCATCGGAAAGCACATTACATCGTTAGTTATTTTAGTCGTTGATTTTTGACAGTCAGACAGACTGGAAGCTGACCCCAACTAGCTGTTGAGGAAAAGTGTAGGCAGATGATGATAATAAATCAATCAATCAAAACGTTTATTTCGGACAATAACCCATATTTTGTTGGTAGAGATTGTGCATTAAAATCAAAGTTAAAATAAATATTTGTCGGAGACATCATTAGTACGGGAGCTGACTTGACAACGAGGCGGAAACAGTGTGACGACAACGACTATTCGGAACGCCAGCGCCATCTGGTGTCGCTTGACAGAGTCTAGCCTGAGTTCGTGGGGGGGTCGACGCTCGAAGACAGCTCGGCAAGAACGATGTGGTGCTCTCTTGGACATTGGACATCGTACGAACAACATGTGCTTAGAAACTGTCCCGCGTTCCGTATCAGGGGGTCTACTCCCTAAGCACGAAGTCCGTCGCTTCGGCCTTCGTTACGGGCGTTTCCTACTCCCTATGACCAACGGACGGATGATTTGCTCGGGGTCCGAGCGAAGAATGAATTTCAACGCGATTTGACAATTGTCCCTACTCCCGATGTGTTTTTGCCCGTCCGAACAGTTGAACTTGACATTGGTTTCGACGGATAGTTATGTCAGTTGATACGACATCAAAATAGTTCTCGTGCTGTAGACGAAAGTTAAGAATTTGAACTATGGCTGCTTTTTTAATTATTGAAGAAGCTTTACAGGAAGAGCGGAGGCAACGTCGATATAATTTTCGCCAAAACTTTAGGTTGGCGAGTATTCCCGACGTTGTTCATAGGGAACTATAGGCTCACTCGGGAATAATTCGAGGACTTATGTGCGGATTTAATTCCTCTTTTGAAGACATACATACATAAGTACCTACATAAATATAGACTGATAAACATATTACCCTCCTTTGCGCCGCGCAGTCGGGTAAAAAGAGACAATGTTTCGGGATTTTACCGTTAGAGTTTAGTACATGCTAAGTTTTGCCAATATTGGATTTTTTTTGAATAAAACAAGAATTAACTTTAATCGTTTATTTCATTTATTTTCATTATGCACCATCAAGAGTTGGTAGGTACATCTTAGGTTTTCCTCAGTGGATGTAGAGAGTTGCTCCTGGGAGAGGGGGTCGGCACGTGTAGGAGCATGAGTGGGTGAGGTAGCTACTGGCTCTGGATCTCTTGCAGGTGGAAGCTGTACAACAAAAACTGAATATCATTGACGGATACTTCAAAACATATATAAGTAATTGTGTAGTTATCTGTAATTTATTATTCTTTAATAAAAAAAAGTCACGGGAAAGACTCATAATTATAAATACAATACTTATTGCTTTTAGTTTTTTTACTATTGAACAGACTTACTATCATAAATTATAAATGTAATTCTTACCAATGGAAAAGCTGGCACTCTTGCTTCGGTTTCCAGCTCTCTAAAACCCTCTCCCATTATCGATAGTACCTATCTTTAATTCCACTTGGGAGAGGGTTCAGAGGGGCCTCCACTTGCTGACCTTCTGGCAGCTCCAGCGACCTTTTTGGCAAGGCGTTTTTTGTCAGACCACACTTAAAATTTGAATATTTGGTTAATTTTATGAAGCTGTATAAAAACCACTATACTCGTAGGTAAGTACTCCTACAGATAAGTATTTTGAGGATGACTGATTATTATCATTGTATTCACTTTACTGATGACAAGACCTTAAAATCATATTAATATTGACGAGTAATGTATAAAACTCACCCTTTGCCACTGCTAGGCGGACTTAGTGCAACTTCCCATTGAGTTATAGGAGTTGCACAGGTTTTCCTACAGCCGTTTTGAGCGAACTCTCCCGTCGGCACCCCTCAATAACCCGCGAGCTAATTCATGGTTCTCACCCATAAAATCGAGAAGGGCCTCAATTTGCCCGTGTGTTGCTGCAGCGGTTGGGGCCATATAAACAAAATTAACTAGTAAGCATTATAAAATATTGGAAATTTTAAAACTTCCCGGTTGACAATTTGACATTTCACTTGAAAGTGTCAAAAGTAGTCTGTGGAAAATGTCCTTCAAAAAGTAAACAGGCAAAGATATCAACAGGATGATGCCGGTTTCCGGACAAAAATGGCAAAAATAATTCAATTCTATATTTAAAGACATAATAAAAAGGATATTTTTTTTAAATGTGGTAATTTTCTAACGACAAAAGTATTAATTTTTGTTTAATAAGCTAGAAAACTACAAAATAAGGAAACCGGTAATCGACCGGTAAAATAGGGCAACTCTATCGCCATGCGTCGTTCGTTCACGAATATTGTCTATGATTCCGTTTGAAACTGATGAATCCGAAATCGTTAGGGAGTAGGGTTCATTCCGACGTATCGGGCTACTATCGGACGGGCTCATTACTTCGTTAACGGAGTTAGGGAGTAGACCCCCTGGTTGTGTCGTGTACCTACAGTGTGTAATTTGCTAGTGTGATTAAATTGTTTGTGAAATTATAATCTGATTTGAACTGCAAACCCGTTTTTTCTATTGTGCATTATCCAACACTTACCCACAGTAGCCCACACATAGTTCAAATATGGCTGATAATAACGAGACACACCATACCTTCTCCGTCATATTAAAATCAAAATTACAACAAAAAATAATTTATTTATTTATTTATTTATTTCGGGATAAAAAACAGGAGTACAATTAAATATTATAAAATTAACTACTAATTTAACAAAGTACTTATCATACTACCAACAACATTATCCACCTATTACTAATATGTTGATGCTACGTGAGAACAAAAAAAATAACAACAGAGTACATGAGTGCAAGATAAATGACTGAATGAATGCTTTTTAGTAAGGATGTTTATGGGATAGAAAGAGAGAAGAAAAAAAAAAAATACTTTTATAAAAAAAAAAATGAAATAAATACACCACTTAACAACTATAAAGCCAAGATAGAATCAACTACAGATTTTCTAAATTGATGTGCTGATTGATTAAAAATATCAATGCTTTCGAATCTAGTGTTGTAGGAATCCACAAGTTGACGCAGAGGAGCGCGAAAGCCAGCATTAGAATTACAGACTTGCCTAATATTAATAGATAGTAAGCGGTATGGACGCGCTTGTCTACGCACAACTGTCCTCGGAACGATGTAACAAAGTTTATTTATTAAGTCTGAACAATCATATTTGTTATGGACAATACCATGTAGAAACATTGCTCCGAGAAGCAGTCTTCTGGATTCTAGGGTTAACAGTTTATAATTCTTAAGCAACGCGTCATACGATCCGTGGCTGTGATAGCATCTGTAATGCAGAGCTCTTAGGAACTTGCGTTGAACAGTCTCAATCGAGTCAATGTATTTTGCGTAATAGGGATTCCATACGATAGTCGCAAACTCCAGACAAGGCCTAATCAGCGATATATATAAGTATCTATAGGTTGATGGACGCTTGAAATCTTTGCTGTTGCGCATAACAAAACCGTACATTTTAAGGGCTTTGTTGATAATGTTGTTTACATGGACATCAAAGTGAAGTTTCGAGTCTAGAACCACACCGAGGTCACGCAAAGAGTATACTTTTTTTAATTGTGTATTTAGCAAATGATAGCTGTAAGTGTGCTGCTTTTTATTTTTAGTGAATGTAATCGAATTGCATTTGGATAAGCTCAATGAGAGTTTGTTTAAGGTGCAGTAGTTAGACAGCCGATCCAAGTCACTTTGAAGCATCAAACAGTCATCAATACTTTTTATAGTTTTGTAGACTTTCAAGTCATCCGCGTATAGTAAAAAGTTCGAATGATTAAAACAAGCGCTAATATCATTTATAAACAACGTAAATAATAAAGGGCCCAAAATTGAGCCCTGAGGAACCCCGGATGTGACGGTAATCAGCTCTGATTGAAATCCGTTTATAACAACTTTTTGAGTACGGTTTGTTATGTAAGAGGTGAACCATCTCAATAGATTTCCGCGAATACCATTAAAGGCAATTTTGCGTAAA
This sequence comes from Mesoligia furuncula, assembly GCA_916614155.1. Lineage (NCBI taxonomy): Eukaryota > Metazoa > Arthropoda > Insecta > Lepidoptera > Noctuidae > Mesoligia > Mesoligia furuncula. The sequence goes on along the minus strand of OU744820.1, from coordinate 11,277,761 downwards.
AGTAATTCGTGATCCACCCTGTCGAAAGCTTTTTGAAAGTCTGTATATACTGCATCAGTTTGAAAACGATTATCCATATTCTCAAAAACATAATCTACAAAAACAAGCAGATTTGTATACGTAGATCTTTGTTGGACGAATCCGTGCTGTTCTCTGATTATAGCCTTGTGCAAAGTAGGATAAATTTCGTTATAAACCAGTCTCTCAAAAAGCCTCGACAAGGCGGACAGAATCGAGATCGGACGGTAGTTCTCTACGTCATCCCTCGATCCTTTTTTAAAGACGGGGGTTAAATGAGCCATTTTCCATACATCGGGAAAAACGCATTCGCTGATACATTTATTGAACAGCAAATGCAGAGGTTCACATAAGTGATTGGCAACACTTTTGAGAAACGAAGGAGGGATACCATCAGGTCCAGGTCCTTTTGAAGGGTCTAAAGACTTTAGCTCCTTATAAACTTTAGAAGGCTCGATATAAATATTGTTGATAATATCACTATTATCATGAAATCTAGAAGGCGGTTCCCATTTATGGACATCAAGTGTTGACGGCTCATACACTGATTGAAAATAGTTCGAGAATAGTTTGCAAATATCACGTGGATCACTACTGGAAGTATTTTTATATTTAACATTACATGGAATTTCTGACTTATTCCGTTTACTAGCCACATAGCCCCAGAAGTGTTTGAGATTTTTGTTTACATTTTGTTCAACAGTTTCTATGTAGTTAGAGTAACATAAGTAACATTCTTTGTTGAATCTGCGACGAAATAGGGAAAATTGCTCATAGTCGGATATATTATTGTACACTTTCCACTTGGTCCAAGCGTTGCTCTTATTTTTGAATAATCTTATAAGGGGTCTAGTAAACCAAATGGGGAATTTAGAAGTTCTGTATGATTTTTGGGGGACGTGTTTTCTAATGATACCAAACAAGCTATTATAAAATGTGTTTACAGACTCCTGTGCTGGTAGATTTTTAAGCAAGCTGTTCCAGTCAATTTCAGATAAATCTGCCTTTATAAGGTCGTAATTGCACTTGTTATAATTAAATTTGATGATTGGGCAATGTTTTCGTGAATATTTCAAGTAAGGAGATGTCACAGCACAGTAAGGAGGGTGATGTAGGTCCACGGGTACTAAATGATCGCTCGGTTGGTAAACATGGCAGTGTTCATTGGAGATCAGTAAATCCAATATTCGGCTATTAGCGTTCGTAAAATTATGATATTGCGTAGCGCTAAATTCGGCGATGAAATTTTCTAGATATCTGCAACTAAAAGACTGGGCCACACGAGGCTGGTCACATGCATCACCGTCACAGGAAGACCAGTCCAAGGTCGGTAAATTGAAATCCCCGATTATGTAAAAACAATGTGTCATGGGATTACTTAAAATTGACGAAAGCATGTCCAAATATGCAGAATAGATGTTGTCTGGTGTGTTCGGTGGTATATACACTGCGCTGATAAAGTGTCGTTTCGCACGGTCACGACTAGGTAATTGAATAAGTAGATGTTCTATGTGGGTGTGTAAAGTGTTGACTATTATATTGGTGAAATATATGGGTTGAAGTGTTCGTAAGATGGCAACGAGAACACCTCCACCCTCGCGTTTACCAGTGGCCGCGCGATCTCGGTCGCAACGAAAGACGCTATAGCGTTCATCTATAACCTCACAATCTGCTATATCCGGTATAAGCCATGTTTCCGTCAACACAATGATGTCGTATGAATTACTTAAGATATTCATATAAATTGTCTGAAGTTTGCCACGTATGCCCCTACAATTCTGATAGTAAATAGTAAGTGTATCAGCCATTAGGATGGAGATAAGTTATGACATGATTGCTAAAAGCTATAGAATTTGCAAGAATATTTAGAGATGCTGCCACTAAACCTGGTGTAACAAGTAAAAGATGACTAAAACAAATACATAATTGAAAGCAAAACGACTTAAGCTCGCATGAACTTAGATTGTACCTATAACAAAGGAAAGTTAGTGTAGTTGATTTTTGTTATAATAAGATGCATAATACAATTAGTTGCAATAATAGGACTGTGTAATATGTTAAACATTGTGTTGTGTAGTAGTGTCATCGACGATTTTAAATTTTTGGAAATCTTTAATGTTTCGTATAGCAAATATTGTCGAGATGTCAGTCCTGCGTACAAGAATCGTAGAATGCTTAACCCAACAATGCTTAAACTTGTGTTTATTAGCCTCAAGGCGACATTCGCGAAAGAATAGCTTTTTCTTCAATGTTAGGTGCTACAAATTAAGTAACTACAAATTAAAAAATATGCTGCTATTAAATAAAAATCAAATTAAAATTAAAACAAAATCAAATTATATTAAAATTAAATGTAAATAAATAATAATGAACGAGCGACTTTTTCTTTCCATACGAACCATCCCCTCTGGAAGGGGCATTGGGGGGATTAAGGGGACTACCTACATGACCTGAAGCGCGGCCACTGACTGTCAGACTGCATAGAAAAGATAGTGAAGCGCAATGACACAACGCTGGTAATTTATTGCTGAATATGAAGCAATTATCTATTTACAAAAAATCTATTGTTTGGACTAAAAAATTAAAACACTAGTGCTTAGTATTCAACACATTATTGAAAACATAATCTAACTAGCATATTATATCCCGAAGAATATCATATATTATTATATTATCCGGTCAGACTGGAAGCCGACCCCAACATAGTTGTGAAAAGGCTAGGCAGATGATGATGATGTAACTAGCATATTAGATCCTGAAGAATATCATATATTTTTCTGATTTTGTTTACTGTAGTCGATCATATACTTTTAGGCATTATAAAACTTGCGTTTTTTGCGTTTAGGTCCATGTAGTCCCCGTTATAAGAGAAATGTGCAAATATAGCTGACGTTTACGTGGTAGAAAACGTTTGTAGCCTCTCTCATTTCAGCCTACCTCATTGGCGCATACAAGTGTTATGTTATGAAATACTAACCTTCCTCCTACTAGAAGCCGGTTCATCAATATACGAGCATCCTCGTCGCGTCGGCTGCAACTCCTTAACTCCTCGCCCACAGCGTGTCTCCATGACGCTCAGTTCGGTGGTCCTCACGAGGGTCAAACGGACCTCCGATGGAGAGTGAGTGAGGTCCATCAAGTCGTATGGGGAGTGGACGTAGAACTTGAGGAAAGAAAACCAAATAATAAATAAATAAAATAAAAATGTTTATTGCATCAACTTAAAACTTACAACTTAAACTCTAGTTACAATGGGGAGAATCCTTTTAAAAGCAAATTGTTTGTGTTAGGATGCTGCGCCCTTTCCCAGGTTATAAGTATAATTGATAAATGAGTTAAGTAATTTACTAAAAAATAGGAAGGAAACATGATAACTTGATTTTTTTTTGCTAGAAAAGTCAGCAGAGACTATTTCAAAAGCTCGGATTTTGGTCAGCAATAAAATAAATTAAAAAAAAAAAAACACTTTTTGAACGTCACCAAAAAAAGGTTAATGTTGTTAGGTTCGTTTAAGCGCGTGGCCAAAATCGGAACTAACGTCGCCATCTTGTTTTTTTCAATAAAATGTCACAATGCCTCCCTGTCAATACTATTCAAGTGCATCCATGTAATTTATTATTAACACGATGTTACCTTGTGTTGCGTAAACGTGTATTCCTACGCTGTCGCTATTGTATACTATGCTGTGATACAAATACACATCTGTTATTACTGGATCGAGTTTCATCTAAGCAAACAGCCGGTCGATTCTGTAAAAATCTCACCGTGAGAACTTAGATGAAGTGAGTTTGTTTTTGCTAGGAATTGACACTATTGACAGCTCACTCCACGCACACTTCACCTAAGTTTTCACGGTGAGATTTTTACAGTATAGCACTGAAAGGCGCCATAACGTGCCTAAATGTCTTTGTGAATTTTAAACATATTGTTGCGCGCCACAATTAATTCCTAGTAGGTACATGGTGACATTATTTACCACTGACGCCATCTAGTACCGAGTAGCGGAACTAGTAGTCAAGATCCTTCTAGAAATTTCGATGCGAGAACTTTCTAGAACTTTCTCGAACTATCGATATCTGGTCAGTCGAGGTCGGTATGTACTCGAACATTCTAGATGTTTCTACAATGGAAGGTTCTAGAACTATCTGCGGCACTATGTAAGGCTAGCGTGGGCCGCGAGCGACACAGTTTGGATACAGCGACACAAACGAACACATCGTAGCGATCTTCAAGTGCGACTTAGAGCGATCAGTAGTGCAATTGTGTTTCATAATTAGTTTGTTTGAGTTGTAATTAGTGTTGTTGATTAAAGTGTACAATTTGGTTATTAAATCGTTTTTAATCGGCATTGTCACGAACCCGAAGGTCGTAACAATATTACCAAAATGTCTGTCATTTGTCATATTTGAATAAGTAATCGAAGAAGAAGAACTTACATCGGCAATAGCTGGCACGTCCATAATGATATAGCAACTTAGTGAGGAGTATTTGCATGTTTCAGGCCAGCGGAGGGTATCGTTGGGGTTTACACTCCTACAACAAAGGTTTTACATTAGGTTAACTTAATATTATTATGGTAACTTGAAAGTTTAGGGGCTACCTTTCCAGCAGTGGTATTTAGAGTTAATCCCATGCTCTCAAAATGGTGAAAGATAACATTGTGAGGAAACCGGCACATCCAAGAACCAAAAATTCGAAGACATGTGCCATCCACCAACCCGCACTGGGCCCGCGTGGTAGATTATGCGCCACTCCCTCTCACTGAGAGGTACTCCCAACAGTGGGAACGTTGTAGGCTGATTTTGCGATCTCTGGACCTTGGTCATGCTGTACCACACACTTGGTCTTCTATGTGCTTCTATATTATGGGTTAGTCCTTCAATGGACCATTGTGCGTGGCCAGGGCGGCTGTCGGAGGTTATTCCAACCAGCCCACCCCACCAGAAGCTGATTAAGTCTCCTGGTCTGTTGAGAACATCTGTGGTCATCTGGGTGTCCCAAGTGTTTCTGTCCTTATCTGGGTGTCGCCTGTGCACTCAAAGAGCACATGCGCAATGGTTTCATCAGCCTCCATGCAAGCCCTGCACAGGGGGCTGTCCGTTATGCCTAATGTGTGAAAGTGTGTATTTAGCGAGCAGTGTCCCGTGATGGTCCCCGTCACCAGGTGCAGGTCTTTCCTGTCCAGTCGTAGTAAGCGCCTGGTTAGCCTGCCATCCAATGACGCCTAGCTTTTTTGGACTGCCTGTAGCCTGGTGACGACGGCCACCAGCTTTCTGTTTGTGTGTGTTGGTGTGCTTCTGTAGCCACCTGCGTAGTTGGTTGAAGAGCATGGGCACGATTGGTGCCGGTCCACAAACTGACATACTGGATGCCCTTCTAACTAGCGTCGTTGCCTAGCGATTGTTCTTAAAAGGATCTTTTCTTTTCTTATGAAACTGGGGCTCACAAACTGCGATAACTAGTTCACTATACCTGACAAATTAAGGCATATTTTTGCATATTTAAACCCCTATTGAGGTATGAGGAACAGGGTGTAAAGTTCACTCATACTCTATAGTAAAGGGAGAATCCTCCGACCAGACGCTGTGTCTGGCGGGCAACTGCCCGATGATTCATGTCGTGCCGTTGTATGTATGCTAGTTGCGCGGTAAACTATGCTTGCGAGATGCAGGATTTTGCGTGACGTCAGTATGACGCGTTGTTCTCATGTGGCGTTGTATCTACAACGCCACATGAGAACAACGCGTCATACTGCCCCTGCACCCCTATAGGGGATGTTTTTTTAAACATCTTTCCTTTCTGCTCATCTTTGTTATAAAAGGAACTCAGATGTTGCACAATTTCGTGCTTCTAGATCCAACGGTTTATGCTGTGCGTTTTCTGTCAGAGAATGAACGAAAGAACATAAGATTTTGATCATCCGATTCAGCCTATAATGTACACGGGCCTCGTCTCTATGAGAAGTAGTGGGCCGTAATACACCACGCAGGCCCAGTGCGCGTTCTCGTAGATGTCACATGTCTTCGAATTTTTGGTTCTAGGACATGCCGGTTTCCTCACGAGGTTTTCCTTCGCCGTTTTGAGAGCAGTGGTGATGAAATAATTTACACAAAGTGCCTACTTGGATTCGAACGACCTGCGACCTACAACTCGTAAGTCGCGGCCGTTACAGCGGGGCCACCACTGTTCAGTAGATGTCAAGTAGATAATGATCTTAAAGTTACTTACCCAATAGCAACATCTCCTAGTGCGACAGAATTCGTGACGTAACAGGCACCAGCTTCAGTCATCACCGGGAGCCATTTGAAGATGACCTCCTCCGAAGACCTGGTCTTGAGGTCAGAATCTGGCATTACCTGGTGAAGATTATACCCTTTCATCAGAATTCCTTTACTTACCTACATCATCATCGTCTGCCTATATCCTTTTCCCAATTACGTTAGGGGCAGCTACCAGTCTAATCGGATGCAGTTGAGTATCTGACCTCCACAACCCAGTTACTGGGTATTACTATACCCCTTGGTAAGACTGGTCGTCAGACTTTCGGGCTTCTGACGACCCATAACAACTGTCAAAGATCCGCGCATGACAGCCGGGACCAGCGGCTTAGCGTGCTTTCCGAGGCACGGAGGGGTCTTGGTATGTGAAGATGGTCACCCATTCACGGACTAACTGCGGCAAGCAACTGCAACTGCGGCAACTGCGCTCGCTGCCTATCCACGCGGCGCAAAGCTAGTAGCTCATCCGCGCCGGCGCTCTCCGCGCAGCGCACCGACGCTAAATTCGCTCCGCCGCGGTGAGCGAAGTCGTGTGATAATCGCTTTATGTGCGACGAGTACAAATTTTAAATAGGTATTGGACTGAATTCACTAACAAACACTAAGGACGCAGGCTGATCAATGCTCGTGCCTTCTCTATATAATATGAGAAGAAGCCTTTGCTCTGCAGTGGGACAATGAAAAAACAGTGGCACTCCGGGAGTGCCTTTTTAATCGTCTTATAAACAAAACACGCGCGGTGTCGCTTACGGTAACAGTGGCGCAGGTTTTTTCCCATCCCCGCGCCTAAAGAAGTTTTAACTTCAAAAATTCTACTCACATCCACAGCTATACCAAACATGTCCACGCTGGTCTCCAAATCGCTGAACTCCTGGAACCTCTCCAGGTGGAACAGGTCGGAGTTGGTGATAGCTTCCACGAGACGAGCGTAGTAGTCATACTTGTCATCTGTTGGGTCGGTGTCGAAGTGTTTCTTGATGACGGCTGGTAACTTGGCTTTGTTGAGACGGTTCTAGGTGATATTATTATTTACTTATTAATTCAAGTTACAAAGACTCATAGACAATATACAAAATTCGATACAATACATAAACAAAAAGAACTGACAGAGAGCCCGCCCATTTCACCCTATTGATCTGGCCTCCATACCAATATTTAGACAGGTTAATAAGTTCTGTGGGGAAATCTATGTCCTCCAGCTTCCTCCATAGAATGTCATAGGAAACCAGATCAAAAACCCTGGATAAGTCAAGAAAGCACGCGTACACTGGAGTATGTCTCTCCGTATAGTACCTGACGGCATGCTTAAGATACATTATAGCACTCTCTGTGGACAGTCCTGGGCCGAAAACCAAATTGATTATCGTGCCGATGCAAATATTCATTTAACTGTGTGTCAAGCAAGCAGTCAAGCACTTTTGCAATAACTTATGTAAGTATGACAAAAGTTTGCATTATGTGGCGTTTTTAGGAATGCATAGCTTGATTTCCTGTATCTTTCTAATCACAGCCCGTGAAGTACTTTAAATAGGTATTACATTATCTTTTTTTTTTCGTTTAATATTTGAAAAAAAATGTGGGTTTACATTACACTGTGATAGCATTCGTACCATTACAAGAGAATAAAAAAAGTTTATTTTTTAATGAGTCCAAACTTCAAATCATTATTTTCCTAGTCTTTTCCCAACTACACACATCAAAAGTGTCTAGGGATCAAGCATTTTTATGCGGATTTCTTGAGATTGAGATGTGGCTTTGTAATAAATTTATGATTTTATAAATTTATATGGATCCTTTTTGGTGCATTTCATAATTTGAATCAGGAACTGTGAATCAAATTCGAGTAAAAGATGAAAATCAGCTGTCAATATTTTCCCTATAAAAACATACAACGCATTGAAGACATTATTAGTGCTACTGTTTCCCTACTACTGATTAAAACCAACGTTATTATGGAGCGGCGACGTCATTTAAGCAGGGAAGAAATGCTCAGAGCCGTGGGAATGATAGAAGCTGGTTCCCGGCAACGTACTGTGGCTTTAGCTCTGAATACAAGTCAGAGTGTTATCAGTCGACTTTGGACACGTTACCGAAGCACTGGTACCGTGGCTGAGCGCCATGGAGGACGGTATCGCTGCACCACACGGAGACAAGACCGATACATTCAAATCTTAACTCGAAGAGCTCCAACAATAACCGCCATGATGTTAGCCGTGAGGCTTCATCACTCTTCAGGGAACTTAATTAGCGACCAAACAGTCAGAAACCGCTTGCATGAAGTGAACCTTCATTCCCGAAGACCGCTACGGGTACCACCTATAGCAATGCACAATCGTAGGATTCGATATCAATGGGCTCTTGAACACAGAAATTGGGCAGAAGAACAATGGCGTTTCGTGTGCTTTTCTGATGAGTCTCGTTTTGGTATGAGACCGGATACAAGACATATACGACACTGGAGAACCCCTGGACGCCAACAGCGATTAAAATCCTGCCAGGAAGTCCATCCTTATAGTGGTGGAACCATCATGGTATGGGCGGGTATTTGGATCGGCGGAAGAACTGAGTTGATTTGGATCAGAGGCAACCTCAACGCTCAAATTTATGCTGAGACGATTGTATCAGACGTCATCGTTCCTCTACAAGTTCAAATCGGTCCCTTATTTCAGTTAATGCATGATAATGCACGACCGCACACCGCAAGAGTTGTAAGACAGACTCTCGCCGCAGCTAACATCAATGTCCTGCCCTGGCCTGCTCAGTCGCCAGACTTGAACCCGATTGAGCATGCATGGGATATGCTACAGAGAAGAGCTCTGCCGAATATGGAGGGTATCCAGTCGCAAGAAGACCTTTTTTTGTTGTTGCAACGAACATGGGCGGCCATTCCACAGCGTGATTTGGATGAACTCATTTTGAGTATGCCAAACCGATGTTCTTGTGTTGTTAGTGTTCGCGGTAGAAACACGGATTATTAATTGTTTAAGTTACCCAATAAAATTTTAAAGAAAACTGTTATTTCAGTCTTTTTTTCGAACTTTTATGTTAGTGGTTCAAATGTCAAAAATCCCTTTATTAGGAAAATGGCAAATTTCTTTATTAATGCAAAGGTGACTTGGTTTATCGTTACTGTGACAAACGAAAACACTTTATTTGATGAATCCTTAAAGAAAATTTTAATTAATATTGTTGCGCGCCACAATTAATGCCTGGTACATGGTAACAGTAGTTACCACTAGCGCCATCTAGTATCGAGTAGCGGAACTAGTAGTGAAGACCCTTCTAGAAATTTCGATGCGAGAACTTTCTAGAACATTCCCGAACTTTCGACATCTGGTCGATCGGGGCCTGTATGTACTCGAACATTCTAGATGTTTCTACAATGGAAGGTTCTAGAACTCTCTTTGGCGCTATATAAGGCCGAGACGCTCCACGATCGACACAGTTTGGATAAAGCGATCGAAGTGAAAGCATCGAAGCGATATTCAAGTGCGACTTAAAGCGATCAGTAGTGCAATTGTGTTTTGTAATTAGTGTGTTTGAGTTGTAATTAGTGTTGATTATTAAAGTGTCATTTTTTTGGTTATTAAATCGGCAGTTTTAATTGTCACGAACCCGAAGCTCGTAACAATTGGTGTCAGAAAAGGGGATTAAAAATCATGCCGGTTTTACCCAAAGACGACACGGAGAGTATCCGTACCCGGAGTCAACGCCAGCAGGAGACGGACCAAAGGCGATTTGGTGGAGCTACGCCACAGAGGTCGGAGGGCCAGCTACCGACCATGGAGGCCGGCCCGTCCGCAGCAGCTCCAGCATCAGCAGCACCAGATTTGGCTGCTCTGATGTTGATGCTGCAGGAGCAGGCTCGCCGACAGGAGGAACAGGCTCGTCGGTTGGAGGAACAGCTCCAGCGGGACAAGGAGGAACAGGCGCACCGACAGGAGGAACAGGCTCGTCAGTTGAAAGAACAGCTCCAGCGGGACAAAGAAGAACAGACCCGTCGATTGGAAGAACAGCTCAAACGGGATAAGGAGGAGCAGGCGCGCCGTCAGGAAGAGCAGATTTTCCTCATAAAGGACCTTCACGCAACCCTCGGGAAGGACATGAAGGAGGTGAAAGAGAAGGTTACCCAGCATGACAACCGTCTGTCAGAAGCTGAAATTCAGATCAGCAAGTTTAATGACGTCATTGCTGATGTGAAGCAGGAGTTGGGTAACCTTAAACTTGAGGATAGAATCGCAGCTCCCGTAGCTACAACACCTTCGCTACGTGGATTCAAAGTGCCACCGTTCGACGGAACTTCTTCCTGGTCGGCCTACAAAATCCAATTTGAGGCTGTCATGAAGGCTAACGGGTGGAATAAAAGCCAGGCCATGACTGCTCTCACCCTAGGCCTGCGCGACCAGGCCTTAACTGTCCTGGAAGCTCTCGGTAAGGAAGTGACTTACGAGCAGCTCCTCGAGGCATTGGAGGCTCGATATGGCGACGCTCACCTGGAACACGTGTTTCGTGCGCAGCTCAAGGATCGCGTGCAACGCAGTAACGAAAACCTGCAGCAGTGGGCCCTTGAAGTGGAGAAGCTGGTTCGTAAAGCTTACCAGTCCGTACCTGCGCTTATTGATGGAAACCTGGTGCAGGCATTCATCGACGGCATCCGCGACCTTGAAGTGAGAGCTGCTGTGAGGCTCGGGCACCACGGGACGCTTAAGGACGCCTTGGCCCATGCACTGGAGGTGGAAGCTGTGCGACAGGATCATCGTTCCCATCGCGTCAGGGAGGTTGCAGCGGCTACAGTTCGCGACCGCAATAAAGGATACAGCCCTAGGTGCTACGGCTGTGGGGAAAAGGGCCACCTTCGATCCAGTTGCCCTAAGCGAACTGCAGAAAGAGAAGTCGACCGATCTCCAGAGGGCAGTGCGGCTAACAACACCGCGCAGCACCAGCAGCAGGGAAACGAGTAATAGCCAGGACTGCGGGGCGGGTGCTGGCTGATGTTCAAAGAGCCCCAAGGGTTTCGATCACACAAACCCATGACGGGAACAGCCTTATCATCAAGGGCGAGGTCAACGGAACGCCGTGTAAGCTGACCATAGACACTGGAGCTTCTCGCACGGTTGTCAGTTCCCAACTTGCTAGTCGGTCCCTTGGGGACTCCGCATACAACCGGGAACGCATTAATTTGGTAACAGCCACCGGTCAGCGCATACCCGTCCATGGAGAGAAGAAAATGGAACTGACGCTAGGGAACAGAATCTACCTGCATAATGTCATCGTGGCTGATATAATGGACGATTGCATCCTGGGCCTTGACTTTATGAGGAAGAATTATTGCGAGATTGACGTCAAGCAAGGTGTTTTGAAATGTGGAGAAGAGGAACTTTTCATGGAAGGGGCGTTACCTGGGAATGTGTACAGCCTTAAGAAGATTGTTCTTCCGCCGAGATCGGAAACGATTGTGCCGGTTAGTCTTCCTCGGAATCCTGGGCAAACTCATCGTTGTGTACTCGTGGAAAGGGTAGACAATGACCTTCCATGGAAAGTGGCACGGACTTTGGTCAGAGCCACTGACATCTCAGGGGTACGTGTGCTGAACCTTTGTGATCAGGAACAGATAATAGAAAAAGGCACACTTGTTGGTACTTGCGAGGAAGTGGATTGGTTGCGTCGATGCCAACATCTATCGACTGGGACCCTCAGCAAGGATGCACAAACAAAAGTGACCACACTTTTAGAAGACTGCCGCAGCGCTTTGTCCCAAAATGAAATGGTCAAGGCGAAGAAGATGTTATTCAAGTTCGCCGATGTTTTCTCGTCAAACGAGGCTGACATCGGGAAGACTGGCATAGTTCAACACAAAATAAATACAGGAGAAGAATTGCCTATCCGTCAGCGGCCAAGGAGATTGCCGGTAGCACGTGAAAAAGAAGTGGAAACCATGATTGAAGGAATGGTGAAGGATGGTGTTATTGAACCTTCATCTAGTCCATGGTGTTCACCTGTAGTGCTGGTAAGAAAGAAGGACGGCAGCATGTGGTTTTGTGTTGACTATCGTCGTCTGAACGACGTTACAAAGAAGGACAGCTATCCTTTGCCAAGAATTGATGACACGCTGGACATGCTTACTGGAGTAAAGTGGTTTAGCACGCTGGACCTGAAAAGTGGCTACTGGCAAGTTGAAATTGATCCTAACGACAAGGAGAAAACTGCATTCTCGACAGGAAAGGGTCTGTGGCAATTTAAAGTTATGCCGTTTGGATTGTGCAATGCTCCGGCAACATTTGAGAGGTTGATGGAACTTGTACTTACCGGACTAATTGGCGATGCCTGCCTGGTCTACTTGGATGACATCATCATCGTAGGCCGCACGTTTGAAGAACACCTTCAAAACCTGGAACGCGTGCTCATGAAGATCCAGAGTGCCAACCTCAAGTTAAGTCCGAAGAAGTGTTCACTATTCAAACGACAAGTTAGCTTTTTGGGATATGTAGTGTCTGAAGAAGGTATCCGCACGGATCCAGAGAAAATCGCCGCTGTCAAGGATTGGCCAATTCCAAAAGACAAGACGCAGGTCAGAGCATTTCTGGGTTTGTGCTCCTATTATCGGCGATTTGTCAAGAACTTTGCAGATATAGCTAAACCCCTGCATAAGCTAACCGAAGAGAAGCGACATTTCTGCTGGGATGAAAGTTGCGACATCGCATTCCAGGAGCTAAAGGACCGTCTGTGCAAAACACCTATTTTGGGGTACCCTGATGCGGGCAAAGAATTTATAGTTGACACAGACGCAAGTGACATAGGACTTGGCGGTGTGTTGTCTCAACGTAATGGTGATCAAGAGGTTGTGGTAGCATACTTCAGCAAGTCATTGTCGAAACCTGAAAGGAACTATTGTGTTACGAGACGGGAACTGCTTGCTGTGGTAAAGTCATTGCAGCACTTTAGCAAATATCTTCTGGGGCGGAAATTCCACCTACGAACTGACCATGCTGCACTGAAATGGCTATTGTAGTTCAAAAATCCAGAAGGACAAGTTGCGAGATGGATTGAACTACTGCAGGAATACGACTTCGAGGTCGAACATCGCAGCGGGAAATCTCATGGCAACGCAGATGCATTGTCAAGAAGACCTTGTCCTGAAAACTGCAAGCATTGTACTAGGCAAGAAAGTAAAGAAGTCGTACCTGTGAGGATGCTCAAGACAGAACTCAGCAACGAGTGGAAGGAAAGCCTACAACGTGCACAGCAGGAAGATTCGGACATCAAGCCGATTCTGGAGTGGATGAAGGCCAGAGCTCCTAAGCCCAGGTGGAGCGACGTCTCAGCAATGAGTTCGACCACAAAAAGCTATTGGGCCCAATGGGACAGCTTGGTGATTCAGGATGGAGTCCTGTGCCGTAAATGGGAAAACGCTCGGGGAGACAGCTGTCATTTGCAAATGGTTGTCCCTAAAGCTCAAGTACCGGATGTTCTACAGCTGTACCATAATGGTTGTTCAGGAGGTCATCTGGGAGTAAAACGGACTCTACTGAAGATACGAGAACGGTTTTACTGGGTCCACTGTCGGGACGATGTCGAGGACTGGTGTCGCAAATGTACAAGTTGTGCAGCTGTAAAGGGACCTCAGACTCTTAGTAGAGGTGCATTGAAATTGTACAATGTTGGTGCACCATGGGAGAGGATAGCCCTTGACGTTGCGGGGCCGTTTCCGGTAAGTGAAAGTGGTAACAAGTATTTCATGGTTGTGATGGATTACTTCACTAAGTGGCCGGAAGTCTTCGCCATTCCAAACCAAGAAGCTTCAACAGTTGCAGATAAACTGGTTCATGAAGTCTTCTGCCGTTTTGGAGTACCTTTGGAGATTCACAGCGACCAAGGAAGAAATTTTGAGTCCCAAATATTCCAGGAAACTTGTCGAGTTATGGGTACACATAAAACAAGAACAACTTCTTACCACCCACAATCGGATGGAATGGTGGAACGATTTAATCAGACACTGGAGAGGTACCTAGCCAAAGTTGTGGAAAATCGGCAACGAGATTGGGACAAGCACATACAACCGTTTTTGTTGTCATATCGAAGCGCTGTTCACGAAAGTACATCGGTGACACCAGCTTTCGCAAACTTTGGAAGAGAATTACGGCTGCCTGCAGACCTGATCACCGGAATACCACCTGATGCCCCACGCAGTATAACCGATTATGCGAGTGACTTGCGGAACAAAATGAATGACATTTATGAGCACGTCAGACAATCGGGCCAGCAAATGTCTGAAAAGATGAAAACCCGTTATGACCGTAAAATTAACAATAAAGGGTTCGACGAAGGTTCACTAGTGTGGTTGCACAATCCAGTCCGCAGCAAAGGGAAATCTCCTAAGCTTCAAGCTAAATGGGACGGACCGTACCGGATTGTGACAAAGATCAATGACGTAACCTACCGGATACAGAAAGGTGCAAGAGGTACTCCTAAGATCGTCCACGTGGATCGACTGGCGCGTTATTATGGGGACGATAATGCTCGGGACGAGCATGTCTTAGGAGGGGGCAGTGTTGCGCGCCACAATTAATGCCTGGTACATGGTAACAGTAGTTACCACTAGCGCCATCTAGTATCGAGTAGCGGAACTAGTAGTGAAGACCCTTCTAGAAATTTCGATGCGAGAACTTTCTAGAACATTCCCGAACTTTCGACATCTGGTCGATCGGGGCCTGTATGTACTCGAACATTCTAGATGTTTCTACAATGGAAGGTTCTAGAACTCTCTTTGGCGCTATATAAGGCCGAGACGCTCCACGACCGACACAGTTTGGATAAAGCGATCGAAGTGAAAGCATCGAAGCGATATTCAAGTGCGACTTAAAGCGATCAGTAGTGCAATTGTGTTTTGTAATTAGTGTGTTTGAGTTGTAATTAGTGTTGATTATTAAAGTGTCATTTTTTTGGTTATTAAATCGGCAGTTTTAATTGTCACGAACCCGAAGCTCGTAACAATATCAATCAGGAGAAAAGTTATTGCAAAAATATATGTTGATCCCTAGACACTTTTGATGTGTGTATGTTGGGGGCGGCTTCCAGTCTAACCGGATGCAGCTGAATACCAGTATTTTACATGGAGCGACTGTCTATCTGACCTCCACAACCCAGTTACTGGGTGATACCCCTTGGACTGGTTGTCAGACTTTCGGGCTTCTGACTACCCGTAACGACTGTCATAGATCCACGAATGACAGCCGGGACCAACGGCTTTTACGTGCTTTCCGAGGCAGGAAGGGGTCACGCGGTATGTAAAAATGGTCACCCATCCACACACCAACCACGGCAAGCGTAGCTTAACCTGATCGATCGACCTGTGCGGCTCTTAGTATTTATCCACGGGCCCCTCAGAGTTCAAACTTCAAATAGACTTAATAATTCTCAATAGTTCAGTCTTAAGAGTATGGCTATTAAAAAGGGACTAGACGAGGTCACCCATCGAAATACTGACCCTACCTAAGAATTATATTATTTTATTTATTGTGAATGTGAAGACGATGTGGGTCATTTGGTTAATTTATTTTTATATTATTCTCTCTGTTCTGTTAGTTTTTTTTTTTCATGGTCTGGCAGTTTGAGTAATTTATGTGGCCTACTTACCCAAATGTCCTTTCTTTGGTAACGTTCGTCGAATCGTTGAGCTGTTGAGCTGCACGATTTCTGATAAATGCGTGTACTGACTGGACAGGTCCTCTCAATCTGTGTGGTTCTTTCCTCAAAAGACCATCTCAGACATCGATCTACATGGTCTTCATATAAACTGACCAAGATTATGTCTGGACTTTAAAAGAGACTGTGACCTCTGTGTTTGTTTCGGCCTTTCTTCTCAGAGTAGCCAGATAGGAAACGCCGACCTCATCAAGTTTAAAAAAAAAAATGTTTGAGGTGTAAAAGTGTTTGTACAAACCTCCTACTTACAAAAATAAAATCATTTATCAAATCTAGCTTAACCTCGAACACCTATCGATCCAGCTGATATTTTCCGAAAAAACTTAAGCGAAATAAAATCGAATGAGTCTTATACCGTTATTTAGGGCTAAATAGAAGCCATGGACTCATCTCTCTCATGGATCGCTAACGTGAGTTATCATCTGCCTAGCCTTTCCCCAACTACGTTGGGGTCGGCTTCCAGCCTAACCGTATGCAGCTGAATACCAGTAAACATGGAGCGACTGCCTATCTGACCTCCACAACCCAGTTTCTGGGTACACTACAGACCTTGTAGCACATAGTAATAGCTGGCACACTGAACCGCCAGGATCTGAAGTCTTTCTCCAGGGTCACGACCGTTGGAGACTCGTTGTAGCGCTGCAGCTGACCCAGGGATACGTCCACGGCTCCCCAGGTGGCTAGGGCAGTTGCTGCTACCCATAGGATCCTGGGAAAATACTGTTAGTAGGTAATTTGATGCTATTAAGACGTGACGTATCTGATGGTGATCAATACTGTCAGTAGCTAATTTAATGCTATTTTTCATAGCATTAAATTACCTACTGACAGTATTGATCACCATCAGGTGACGTGTCTGATGGTGATAAATACAGTTACTAGGTAATTTGATGCTATAAAGAGGTGACGTGTCTGAGGGTGATAAATACTGCTAGTAGGTAATTTGATGCTATGAAGAGGTGATGTGCCTGAGAGTGATAAATTACTGTTACTAGGTAATTTGATGCTATGAAGAAGTGACGTGTCTGAGGGTGATAAATACTGTTAGTAGGTAATTTGATGGTATGAAGAGGTCTCTTGTCTGAGGATGATAAATACTGTCAGTAGGTAATTTGACGCTATGAAGAAGTGACGTGTCTGAGGGTGATACATACTGTTAGTAGGTAATTTGATGCTATGAAGAAGTGACGTGTCTGAGGGTGATAAATACTGTTAGTAGGTAATTTGATGCTATGAAGAAGTGACGTGTCTGAGGGTGATAAATACTGTTAGTAGGTAATTTGATGCTATGAAGAGATGACGTGTCTGAGGGTGATAAATACTGTTAGTAGGTAATTTTATGCTATGAAGAATTGACGTGTCTGAGGGTGATTTATTATACTGTTAGTAGGTTATTTGATGGTATGAAGAGGTGACGTGTCTGAGGGTGATTTATTATACTGTTAGTAGGTAATTTGATGCTATGAAGAGGTGACGTGTCTAAGGGTGATCAACAAGTATACAGTGTGACAGATCCCTGTCACACTGTATCACCACGCAACCTGTTACCAAGGATTTCAGTACATGATTCTAAACCTCACTGGGTTGAAATATTTCTCCGGTTATAATAAAAAATATGTTCTTTAGAAAAGTGCAATACCGAGGCGGTCAATTCAAAAAGAAAAGAAGTATATTTACATTCAGTTGAAATATATGATTTCAAATTAAAATACTTACCTAGCGAAACTCCACAGTATTTTTTTATTATCTTGTTTAAATATCGATCTTCACGTTTCGTCACGTTTACCGCAAATAAACGTGTTTTCTTTCTTTCCATCTTACGTGTGTGAAGTTTCGCTAGCTAATTTATTTTGACCGTGAATTATATTGGTTGGCAAAAAAGCTGCCAAATTGAAATGGGATTGTGTGGGTCACGTCTGCCACAGGCATAATGACCGCTGGGCAACAGGCCGATGATGGGCAGCGCCGAAGCCGGCCCAGGAGCAGGTGGTGAGACGACCTAGACCCGTACCGCAAGGGTTGGATCGAGGTGTCCCTAGAAAAGGTTGTCTGGAAGGATTTGGGAGAGGCCTTTGCTCAGCAGTGGGACAGGCTAAGTCAAGTTAAAAAAAAAAATGTTTATCATTAAGCTAAGCGTCAAAACGGATCTGTGGTCTTACCGTTCAATCCAGTGTCTTTGTGGCGCAGAAATATGATTGAACCCGTGGATACTGGTGTCATTGCAAAAGTCTCGCCCACACTTGACAACTGACTTCACTATAGAGGATACACATCCAGGTTTCTCCTCACGATATGTTGGATAGTCGTTGGTATACATTGCTTGAAAAATTCTTCAAAAATGTTTAGGTATGTTTTTATTAAGGGGCTTACAGGACCTAAACGCAAAAAACGTACGTTTTAGAAACAATAAAAATATAATATCGGCTACAGTAAACAAAATTAGAAAAATGTATGTTATTCTTCAGGATATATGCTAGGTAGATAGTGTGATGAAAACATAATGTACAACTCATTTGATACGATAGAAAAAAAATCATGAAGATACCTCTAAAAACTTTCTTTTTACAACAAAAATCATACTAATATACATACAATCATTCTGATTTTTTGTCAGATTATTCTACAAGCAACACTAAAATACTAGTGTTTTAATTTTTTAGTGTAAACAATAGATTTTTTGCAATAAATAGATGGGTAATTGCTTCACTGTTTTTGCTTGATTTTCACGAGTTATACGAGCATAAATGTAGAGGACAGCTGATTTTTTTTTCGCGATTTCAGGTTTGGTCCCATAGTAAAAGTTGTTCATAATGATGAGTACAATGACCTCTTAAGAGGTTCTTAATGTTTTACCAATAACCATGTAGGTATATCTTCATTTTCCAAGCTTTTATATAACTTGCAATGTAACTATGTTTGTTCGGCTGGACTCTTGCAACTCAATTTTTTTATAGCTTGGACTAAGTTAGCGTTGGTATTGGTTGGTTTCACACACATCCCTCGCTACGCATCCTCGCTCATCTCTGGTGGAAAGACAGCCTAAGGATAGGAAGATGAAGACAGTAAGCTAAGTAAAATACTTCTTCTTCTTCTTCTTCGTGTCGCTGGCACGACTGTATTTTAAATCTTGTTTTCCCAAAACCTTGCCTAAAACTTCCACGGCGTTGTCGGTGGCAGCGCAGAGGTCACTTTGACTGCATGTTTTGGGACACAGAGGACAGGATTGAGTGGAGCATGGTTTGTGGCATAGCTCCGCAATCACACCCTTCTGCCGTTCCGTCAAGGTAGCCCCACTTTACCAGGTTGGACTTACATCTTCCCACATGTGTCCGGAGACGGTTCAGAGACTTCCAAGTGGGCCACGGAAGGTTACACCCTGCATGGAGATGCTCCTTTGGTGGTAGGTAGTGAGTAGGAGGGGGAAAAGTACCGCATGCCACAGTTTGCAACGGGCGTTGGCCGGGTTTCCTGACAGAGACGCTGTCGATTTCAAGAAGCTGTCTTGCTTTTTAGCCGTTGCGTTGGTATCTGTGCGCCAGATAGTGGGTGTCTGGTATCAGATTCCTGTTTGAATTTCTCCACTGCGCATGCGACTTCTCTTCGGGGGATCCCTTCTTTTCGCATAATGTTCTTTGTCCTAATATACTTCGGCATAACGATTTTGGCACAATTTGTTTTGGCATAATAATACTTCGGCATAATTTTTTTAGGCATACATTTTATGTTGGCATAATCATCTTAAAGACTAATTTGTTTTGGCATAAATTTGATTCGCATAACGTTAGTAGGCCTAATGACTATTAGCATAATAATATTTAGGCATAAAATTAATTCAATTTAATATGCTGTGCAACAAAAGTTAGTGACAGAACCGAATTGCTGCAAAACCGACTTCACGTAGTCTTATTTGTCCTACCCCTAGAGTGTAATTTAAAATCGCGTAGGCGCGTAGGGGCGAGGCGGCCCGCGGGCTGAGGAGCAGGCGGCTGCGAGCGATCCGCCGCGGCTGAGGCTGGCCGGCGAAGCCGGCCAACAAGCCGAAGCTGCGGTGGTGAGCGAAAGCCATCTGCGACGATTAGCACGCGTGGGGCCGCCGGAGGCCCGCAGCGCCGGAGCCGTGACAGAAACCCTGCCTGCTGCATGTTGCATGCTCGCTTGAATGCTGCATGCTTGCTTGCATGCTGCATGCTTGCTTGCATGCTGCATGCTTGCTTGGATGCTGCATGCTTGCTTGCATGCTGTATGCTTGCTTGCATGCTGTATGCTTACTTGCATGCTGTATGCTTGCTTGCTTCATGCTTCCTACAGCGAAAAAAAAAACCCACAAAATTGTTCAATACGTTATATTATATTAATATGTTATATATTACCTGATTCAGGAGATATGGTTTTTTTCCAATCGTCGAAATAAATTGGTATATCCTCTTCGGGCAAATTTATGCTTTAGGATATTATGCTTAAAACAGTTATGCTTTAAAACTTTATGCTTAATACATTTATGCTTTAGAATATTATGCTTAATCATTATTATGGTTAGAGAAATTATGCTTAAAAAAATTATGCGTAAGCTGTTATGCGTAATTATATTATGCGAAAATATAATTGTGCCAAACAAAATTATGCTAAGTTATATTAGGTCTTAAAATTTTATGCAAATGGATAGGGAACCAGCCTGTAATCGGTTATATACTTTTTTCTTAATTCTGAGACAATGGTTCTTAAATGTCAGCGCCCTGTCAAGGGTGACTCCTAAGTAGGTAGGGTTACTATAGTGTTCAATGGTGACACCCATCCAATTGATGTTCAGAGTGCGTCTTGCCGAATGGTTGCGGAGATGGAAAACGCATGCCTGAGTTTTTGTGGGGTTCGATCTGAGAGCGTTATCTGTGTAATTATACTTTCCGAGGACTTCTAAGCCTGCCTCTAGGATATTTTCGGCATCCCCAAATGTATTTGTTTGGGTAGCCAGGGCGAAGTCATCAGCGTATAGGAACCTCTCGCAGTGTTCAACAGTAGGTTGGTCGTTGGTATAGATGTTGAAAAGAATGGGCGCCAGAACACTTCCCTGAGGCGGGCCATTCTTCTGTGAACTTCATCTGCTCCTTTCTGAGTTTAGGAGGACTTGGTAACGTCGATTACGCAGCATCTCACCCAGTACCCGGATAAAACCCTGGTCGTCGATCATGCCAGACAATTTTGCCAATAATCTCTTGTCATTGACAGTATCATAAGCCGCTGACAAGTCTACAAGGACGACGCCAGTGATCTTTTGTGCCTCAAAGCCATCATCTATATATTGCGACAGTCGGAGGATTTGCCTGGAGCATGACTTACCTGGTCTAAAGCCGGCCTGCTCGGGAATCAATTCAGGGTCGATTACGGAATGAAAGCGATTGACTAAAAGCCGTTCAAATTGAACGTATGGCAGAGAAAGTAAAATATAAAGTAAAATACTGCAGTAGAGATACAGAAATGAATGCAGGCAAACTGAAATACTGTAGGTTCATGCATTAAGCAAATTGTTTTAAATATCCAGGTGTGTGCGTGCCCACATGTAAATATATTGAACATGAAAGATCCATTAGTACGTAATTAATTAGATTGTGAATCTAAATCGGTATCACACTAATAATATAAAAGCGAAAGTTTGTGAGTGCGTGTTTGTGTGTTTATATATATGTTTGTTACTTCTTCACGCTCAAACGGCTAGACCAATTTTGATAAAATTTTCTGTGAAGGTAGCTGACGCCCTGGATTAACATAAAGGTCACTTTTTATCCCGATATTCCCTCGGGATCGACATCTACGCGGATGAAACCGCGGGGCGCAGCTAGTACTAATAATAAAGCTGAAGACTGAAGAGTTTGTTTGTTTGTTTAATCGCGCTAATCTCTAGAACTAAACGTCAGATTTGATTTTTTTTTTGCATTTGATGGTCCATTTTTTTCAGGAAGGCTGTAGGGTATTTAACATTACGCTACGACTTTTAGGAGCCGAGCATAAAAAAAAATAAAAACTGGCCAAATGCGAGTCGAACTCGCACACGAAGGGTTCCGTACCACAAGGCAAAAACGCCAAAAAAAAACACGTTTGTTAAATTGTATGGGAGCCCCCCTTTAATATATATATTTTATTCTGTTTTTATTTGCTGTTATAGCGCCAAAAGAAATACATCATTTGTGAAAATTTCAACTGTCTAGCTATCACGGTTCATGAGTTATATAGCCTGGTGACAGACAGACAGCGGAGTCTTAGTAATAGGGTCCCGTTTTTACCTTAGGGTTCCGTACCACAATGGTAAAACGGAACCCTTATGGTGAGACTATTAAGTCTGTCTGTCTGTCACAGCTGGATATCTCAAAATCTGCTAAAGCTATCAACTTGAAATTTTGAATAGTTTTAGATGACGTTTGCCCAACTATTTTCCAAATAAGAAGGAAATAAAAATATATGTAGGTATATTTTTTGCAACAGGGACTGAAAGAGGGTGTGAAAAATACGAAGTGGGGCTACTAGGGCATGTGGGGTATCATATGAAATAGCGCATTTTGCACATTCTCAAACATTTTTTTCCTTTTTTTAGGCCACATAGTTTTAGACTTTTGATAAAAAATACCGTTCCCGCCCCCTTTTATCATCAATTTGCCCCTCCCTCTCTGGGTGAAACGGAAAGGAGTGTCAGACTCTTACTGACTAAAACCCACCCGTGTTCCTTCCTTAGCCCTTTATGTTCCGGGCCAGCAGTAACCCTTTCGGACAATCATCTCCGAAGTTTGCAAAGAGAAAAATCTGAAATTATTCTATGTGATAGAAGTTTATATAAAGATTACAGGAAGTCTCGAATAAAAATAAATAAATTTAATTCAAATCTTAAATAAAACGAAGTCTCTAAATAGCACACTTTTCAGAAATCATCAACAAAAGTTACATTAGTTCCACTATCGGTAAAGAGATGGCGCTGACATAAAACTGCAATATTCTATACCGCAGTGGACAGTTAAAATTCTCTGACGAATATAGGCCTCGCCGATGAAAAATTAAAAACTTGATGTAAGGGGACCCTCGGTGTGCGAGTCCAACTCGCTCTTGACCGGTTTTTTTTTTTTAAGAAATATATTTAACATCACGCTAGGATCCTTAGAAGAGCAAAAAGCTAAAAGTTTTTTTTTTGAGGAGGGGCTTGTGGCTAACTAATAACAGCTGCACAGGTCAATCGATCAGGTTAAGCTACGCTTGCCGCGGTTGGTCCGTGGATGGGGGACCATCTTTACACACCAAGACCCCTCCGTGCCTCGGAAAGCACGTTAAGCCGTTGGTCCCGGCTGTCATTCGTTGATCTTTGACAGTCGTTGCGGGTCGTCAGAAGCCTGAAAATCTGACAACCAGTCTTACCAAGGGGTTTCGTATTACCTTGTGGGAAACATGGGTTGTGGAATCAGATAGGCAGTCGCTCCAGGTAAAATACTGGTATTCAGCTGCATCCGGTTAGACTGGAAGCCGGCCGACCCCAACATAGTTGGGATAAAGCTAGGCGGATGATGATATCGTATTTATTTTTCCGCCTTTTTCTCCTCTACCCTAGTTCTCTTCTCTACTTCTTCTACATTTTTAAACATTCATTCGTTATCTCTTTCACTCCTTGACTATTTCGTACATTCATCTCTGTCGCTCGTTAATGCTTCACATCTATCATTCATCTTCATCATTCTTCATTCATTCCTGTCATATCGTTCCGTTCCTACATTTTTTTTTAGCCTGCGCTGTCCCTCTCCTGGGCAAAGGCCTCCCTCCACTTGTTCCATCTTTCGCGAGCCCGCGCGTCCTCCTTCCAGTTTTGATGGAACCTATCCAGCTCGTCCCGCCATCTCCCACGCGGTCTGCCACGATCCCGCCTCTCTGTCTCAGGGCACCAATTCTGCGCAATTTGGGCCCACAGTTTGTCCGGCAGCCTTTTGAGTCACGTCAGCTATCTTTGTTTTGGAGCGCAGTATTGTGTTTCGAACACAATCCGTTAACTTAACGCCTAATATACTGCGCTCCATTGCTCGTTAGCAGACCTTGAGTTTAGACTTCTGGATGTCAAAGACCAAGTTTGTGCACCATAGGTTACATACATATATGACGGAGAAGGTATAGTGAGTCTCGTTATTATCAGCCATAATTTAACTATTGTGGGCTACTGTGGGTAAGTGTTGGTTATTGCGCAATAGAAAAACAGTTTGCAGTTCAAATCAGATTATAATTTCACGAACAATTTAATCACACTAGCAAATCACACACTGTAGGTACACGATACAACCGCGGGACAGTTTCTGATCACATGTTGTTCGTACGATGTCCAATGTCCAAGAGAGCTCCACATCGTTCTTGTCGCGCTGTCGTCGAGCGTCGACCCCCCACGAACTCAGGCTAGACTCTGTCAAGCACCACCAGATGGCGCTGGCGTTCCGAATAGTCAAACGAATGACTCCGTCGAAGCTTGTGATGTCTCCGACATATATTTTTATATTTCATTGAGTCAGGATTTTAATTTTTCGATGCGAGGCAGTTTACTCGTCCTAATGAGACTGGATGTTAACGGTTTAACTCATAGGTTCTCAATCTTATTTTGCCTACCATCACTTTATTTTTAGAGTTCCGTACCCAAAGGGTAAAAACGGGACCCTATTACTAAGACTCCACTGTAAGTCTTGTCTGTCTGTCACCAGGCTGTATCTCATGAGCCGTGATAGCTAGACAGTTGAAATTTTCACAGACGATGTATTTCTTTTGGCGCTATAACAACAAATACTAAAAACAGAATAAAGTAAATATTTAAGGGGGCCCTCATACAACAAACGTGTTTTTTTCGGCGTTTTTGCCTTGTGGTACGGAACTAAAGTGAATCTAGGGTAGGGATAAAAATAAACTTAGTTATGTTTAAAAATATTTTATTTATTAATGACAATACATAGTTACTGAAATACAATCATTTTATAATGAATTAATGCGTTGAGCCTAAAGTTTTTCCTCCGCTGCGACTCAAGCCTCCACTTTGTGGACAACCGCATCCAAGTTGATGCAGTGTACACGGATTTTCAGAAGGCTTTCGACAAGGTGGACCATAAATTGCTTGCCTTGAATCTGGTGTGCCCCAGGGTTCCGTGTTGGGCCCACTCCTCTTTATTCTATTTATTAATGATATTAAATCCTGTTTTATTAACTCAGCCTTCCTAATGTACGCCGATGATATGAAAATTTATAAATCTTGTTCGAATATTCATGATTGCCTACTACTTCAAGAAGATCTCCATAGACTCTCTCAATATTGCCTAGATAACAAGTTACAACTCAGCATACCTAAATGTAATTCTATATCATTTACCAAAAATAAAAATATAATTCATTTCACGTATACCCTGCATGGTAGTGCTTTGAAAAAGGTTGAGTCCACGCGAGACCTTGGAATCTTGCTGGATTCCAAATTACACTTTGATGTTCATATTGATAATGTTATTAGCAGGGCCTTTCGGATGTATGGTTTCGTCATGAGATCGTCAAGGAACTTTAAGGCTTTGACTGCCAAAAAAATCTAATTTCTTATTTTTATACAAGACCCTGATTCGCTCCTAGTTACAATTTGCTGTTCCTATTTGGAGACCTTTCTACGACAAATACTCACATAGACTTGAAATGGTTCAGAAAAAAATCCTACGTAACGTGCAGTATAAATATCACACGAGAATATCTTATTTAGAACTACTCAAACGGCACACTCTCTAGAGTTTAAGAGTCCAGACTTACGCTCCTCATGGCCACGATGCTGCATGGCATTTGTAATAATAAGTTTGAATGTAATGAGCTTACCAATAAATTATGTTACGTAGTACCTAGAACTATTATACGGCGAGAGGAGCGCGTTCCTCGTCTGTTTCACACTGAGAAGTGCAGAACAAACGCCGGTGAGCGGGCACCTCTCCGTCGCCTTGTAGTAACTTATAACACACACTTGTCTTTACCGATTCAGATATTTTTGCATATTCTCTTGCAAAATTTAAAAAAATGGCTATATAGCTTTGCTTACCGACAACCTTTCATAACTTGCTTTTCTTTTTTTCTTTTAATTCACAAATTAATATGTGACCGTCCGTCCTTTCCTCTTTTAGATATTTATTAATTGAATCCGTGGACAATAGTGTGGGTTATACGTTTATTAAATAAATCTAATTAGCTCCGATATTCAAATTGTAACGTGTAACTGTTTTTGTCCCTAAATAAATAAAATAAAATAAAATGAATGTGCTCAGTCACTGCGACGACTTTTCTTATAAAATTAGATAGTTGATATTTTTTTAATTGTAATACTTACATAAGTATGTAAACATCAACATGCACACCTAAGAATAATTTTATTATTTACCATCCCACATATACCCGCTTATTTTGAATTTCCCCAAAAATACTGATTCGAAAATTTTCTTCCCCGGGCGCGTTCCCCCCGCGCCCGCATTTACAATTAATGGCATCAAGTGATCCGCCTCCCCTAAAGGATGACTGTCTAAACCTCCTTTCTGTTGATCCCAAAATATTATTTTCTTACGATTCTCTTCGTCTCCAGTACAAACGTTATTCAAGAAATTATCAAATTCTTCATTAGCAATTTCTTTTACAATTTCTGTTCTGGCTTTTTGAAACTCTCTCATATTATGGTAGGACAACCCTGAACCGAAAATGGCAACTCCTTCTTTTCGAAATTCGTACAAAACTTTTCCTATGTCGTAATGCTTGGCTGCATTCTGATTATTTAATATAGAGATCTGTACTATCGGTATGTCCGCCTTCGGATTTATTAACATCATTGGTATAAAAACTCCGTGGTCCCAGCCTCGTTTGTCGTCTAGAGTAGACTGGATTCCCGCGTTTTTGAACGCATCGTGTATTCTTCCCGCCAATATTGGATCACCTGAAATGAGAAACCGTAATTTTTGACGTTATCTTATAAGCCAGTGCATTCCTCTACATGAAATAAAAAAAATTGAACGTGTATAGGTATATTTATATACCTACACTTATCGGAAGTGAGAGTTAGTGTGAGGGACAGAGAGAGAGATATTTCTTGTCTCTTCATGTAACGAAATATGCCTAAACATGACGAGTCCTTGAAATTATTTCCAAATAGGTACGACACATGGCGCTGCTCGTAAAGTCGAACCAACTTAGGTAGGTATACCTAGGTACAAAGCTTGAATGGTGCTGGGGAATGGGGATTCTGGTTTACAGTATTTTTATCTCAGGAAGCGAGGCACGCTTTAGTCACAGTATAAAGATCAT
Organism: Mesoligia furuncula; assembly: GCA_916614155.1. Taxonomy (NCBI): domain Eukaryota; kingdom Metazoa; phylum Arthropoda; class Insecta; order Lepidoptera; family Noctuidae; genus Mesoligia; species Mesoligia furuncula. The sequence continues at coordinate 11,250,453 of OU744820.1, read as the reverse complement.
ACAGTATTGTACAAGTAGCGGCACGTAAGTTGGCAAGAGTTTTTGTAGTGGGGGAAGTTTGCGCACGCACAATTTCATACATTTTTATATGCGCGAACTTCCCCCACTACGAAAATCTCTTGCCAAGTTACGTGCCGGTAACTATAACTCGGCCGTAACCTTGAAATAAATGCCTACAGCCGCGCGGTACGTAAACATGCGATAGGGCTGGCGCCTCCAGCATTTTAATTACATTTGCCTACTTTGTGTTTCCATTTAGTTTTGTTATTGTATTTTAGTGTGTGTACATAAATAATAAAATAAATAAATAAATATACTTACTTTCTTTATATAAACAAATAAAATACTTTGTGAATTGAATAGGAAGTGTTTAATAAAAATGCGTGTTGTTTTATGTTTGGTAGATTTAATTTAAAAACCATGTCTATGTTTGAATAACAAATCTTATAAATTTGCGACCGAAAAATATTTGCGCCTCGACTGAGACGTACGAAATGCTTTATTATTAAAGTTTAAAGTATAAAAAATCCGCATTGTAATATAAAGCTTAACTAAAAATTGTTTTGGGAAACATGGACAAGGTGGAGAAAAAGGAGTATCTTTTACTTGGTTATAGATACCTGCAGCTACTTTACAATTTATATGTTTGGTTTTAAATGAAGTTCGTAATATTTCCTCCATTTTCGTATATATTCCACAAAATCTTCGCTGGGTACAATCAAAAAAGTTTGCGAATTAATTTTATTGTAGTCCGTATATCTTAATCATAGTATAATCTTATTGTAGCACAATATAGCATACTCGTCATATTAAATATGTACTTGAACTTATTTTTAGTGAAAAAATCGCGCGGTTATTGTTAAAAAAATAACACAACGTCCGTTCGTCACTGCGGCACAGTCGCAACTGTCTGCATGCCGAGCGCATGCCGAGGTCGAGGCGCGTAGGTATAGCTCGCGTTTCGTCCGTTTGTATGAAGTCGAAATACTGTATGATCTTTATACTGTGCTTTAGTTGCGGTTACCAAGTAAATACAATCATATGCTATGAATGTGTGTGTAATCGCAGGAGCTCTCGGTACCGTCCGAGACAATAGCCAAGTCGGAATTGTGCGTGTTATAAATATGCTGACGCTACTCATCTTTATCCTAACTATACAAATAAATACCATAACACAAACAAAAAAAAAAAGCCGTCTTCCAAAAAACACTACAAAGTGAAAAATAACTTTAATTTCTGAAGTCGGTGTCTTTGGATCTGTATTTTAGTTTTTGCCACCGACTTCTGTGGTCTTCTTCATCAGTTCCACTTTACCAAATGGTGGTTTTTGAGAGCAAATGCACGAGTTAAGTACTATAAACATTACCCAAATCGCTATGGGTGTGCCTATAATATTTGAGGAGTTCCATAAATTCCTTATGGATCCCATCTCATGGAAGTAGGTATATCCTTTTAAATAAAAAAAGAATTTTCCAAATCGGTTTATAAATGACGGCGAGGTGAAAAACATAAAAAAAATACAACCGAATTGAGAACCTCCTCCTTTTTTTGAAGTCGGTTAAAAATCGCTGTCATCCAGAAACGTGCCCAGAAGAGTGGCAACAACGCAACTCTCTCAGTATTAGGTTACAAGATAACATTAATAGGTAAGTAAAAACTGTAAAAAGGAAGATTAGGTACATACCTGGAGCATCATATTTAAATTCATAACTTTCCGGTGGAAAGTTAGTATAATCGTACAACAGCGGATGACGTTCACCAGATGAAATTGTCACAACATCCTCTTCCCGATGCGCTGTAACTATTACTATCGCTTTCAAACGACTCAAATTCACATAATTCGACACATTTCTCAACGAATCTCCAATTTCTAGGTTATATTTTTCACCTAAAACGGGATTCGGTCCGCCGCCATGATTTAAAAATACGGAAGGCGCGAAATACACGTCTTCCATTTTTGAAAGCGAGAATGGTAACAATATGGCTGCCATAAAGATTAAAAGGAACATGACTAATATTAGTTATTTACGTTGCGATATGACTTCGCACGTTCATATCTACTTATCAATACCACATTTAAATAATGATTTGTAATGTCATACCTACTCACTCAGTGGCGGACCAAGTCAGTCGGGGCCCGGGGCGGTAAAACAAAATGAGCCCCCCGAAGTTTATGTGGGTACCAACTTGTATTTTTCTAGAACCTACTTAACATTTTGCAAAAAATGAATAATGCCTATTATAAGAAAGTATAACGTGCGTATTAATTATACTTACTATACTTATCATGAGCCTCGCAAGCAGCAGGATATCGTTTTACATATTCATCTCCTCATTAGGCTGTTCAAGAAAAGCAAGCAAGGATGCGAAAAGAAGAGACAAGAGCTCGAAAATCGAAATATTTTCACCTTAACTCTGAATTGGTCAGGTTTCTTTTGAACATTCGTATTCGTACGGGAATAGTAGCTGCTTTGTCGACTTATTTAAGTATGCAAAAAGTCTAAAAAGTTCTTCTTAAGATTTGGGGCCCCTGTACCAGGGGCCCGGGGCGGGCCGCCACTGCCCCCCTCCCCCTTAGTTCGCCAGTTATCATAATAATACCACATAATAGGTATGTTATTATGCATATGCGATTACGTAATAATATAAAATTAAGTAGGTATTGGTATAAATAATGTGTTAATCAAATGATGTAAGGATGTGTCATTTGACTTTGTTTTGTAAGGACTAATTAATTTTAATTGACGATTGATATTATTTTCAATAAATAAATGCACAATAATAATAAAAAATGGCCAAGTGCGAGTCGGACTCGCACACGAAGGGTTCCGTGCCACAAGGCAAAAACGCCCAAATAAAACATGTTTGTTGTATGAGAGCCACCGTTAAATATTTATTTTATTCTGTGGAATTCTGCACCAACATGAAACACTGCATTGTAGTAGAAAGGTGAAAGGTTCTGGAGTGGTGACTGCGTACCGGAAGACGTAGCGTTGGAAGGCCTCCCACAAGGTGGACCGACGACCTTGTGAAGGCCGCAGGAACCCGTTGGATGCGAGAAGCACAGAACCGGTCGAAGTGGAGGTGCTTGGGGGAGGCCCATGTCCAGCAGTGGACGTCTTTCGGCTGAAGTGATGATGATGAATGATGATTGTAGTGGAGCATCCACATTTCGCCAGTTCAAGTCGAATTTAATAGGAGGCGAAACTATTGCCTGCAACCAGACACAAATCCCACACTCCGGGCTGCTATTGAGAAATTACTCAAGGGGCTCACATGACCTAAAGCGCGGTCACTGTCGGACTGCATAGGAAAGAAAGTTAAGCGCGATGACACAACCCTGGTAATTTATTGCAAAATATGAAGGAATAATTAGGGACCGTTCAAGTATTACGTAAGCAGATTTTTTGCAATTATTAACCCCCCCCCCCCCTCCCCCCGTCAGCAAGAGTGGTGCGAAACTATGTAAATATAATAATGTTACGAGCTTCGGGTTCGTGACAATAAAAACTGCCGATTTAATAACCAAAAAATGACACTTTAATAATCAACACTAATTACAACTCAAACACATTAATTACAAAACACAATTGCACTACTGATCGCCTTAAGTCGCACTTGAATATCGCTTCGATGCTTTCACTTCGATCGCTTTATCCAAACTGTCCCGGTCGTGGCGCGTCTCGGCCTTATATAGCGCCAAAGAGAGTTCTAGAACCTTCCATTGTAGAAACATCTAGAATGTTCGAGTACATACAGGCCCCGATCGACCAGATGTCGAAAGTTCGGGAATGTTCTAGAAAGTTCTCGCATCGAAATTTCTAGAAGGGTCTTGACTACTAGTTCCGCTACTCGATACTAGATGGCGCTAGTGGTAACTACTGTCGCCATGTACTAGGCATTAATTGTGGCGCGCAACAATAATGTAAATAAATTATTATAATGCGGTCGAGATAACACGAGTCCACGACCTCGATAAAATAGATTAAACAAAACCACATCATTTATCGACCTCTAGAACGTTTGCACTGCAAGCGCATATCGGTACATTAGATAGGTAATAATGATACACAGAAAAATAATATTATTTAACACTAGCTTCCGCCCGCAGCTTCGACCGCGAGTTATGTCGATAAAAACTAACCTATGTCCTTCTCCGGGATGCAATCTATCTCTCTGCCAAATTTTATCGAGATCCGTTCAGTGGTTTAGGCGTGAAAAGGTAACATACAGACAGACAGACAGAGTTCTATCGAATTTATTATATTAGTATGGATAACACAATAACACGCCTGTATACCCCAAAGGGTTTGACAGAGAAATACCTAACTATCGAAACTCAAAGCATTTATTTCAAACTAGCAGTGCCCCGCGGTTTCACCCGCATAAGTGCCGTGGGAATATCGGGATAAAAAGTATCCTATGTGTTATTTAGATGTATAAGCTATATTATTGTAAAGTTTCATCAAAATCCGTTCAGTAGTTTTTGCGTGAAAGAGTAAAGCCTGTCTAAACACACTATGCCGAAGCGACAAACAGGAAGCCGGACGCCCGGTGTCACCACTGCACTGCGTCGACTGCCGGGAGGACACGGCGTGGAATACGCTGGCAGAGTGTGCCACTTGGGATGAGCCGTGCCGTGCCCTTATCTCAGAAGTAGGCAGTGAGCTGTCCCTGCCGGCCGTGGTTGAGTCGATGGTCGGCAGCGAAGAGTCCTGGGACGCGGTGGTTTCATTCTGCGAAACGGTCTTCTCGCAGAAAGAGGCTGCGGAAAGGGAGAGGGAGATCTCGTCCACTCACCCGGCCCGCGGCAGCCGCACCGGGCGTCGGCGGAGGGCGGACAGTGCCCCCTTCCAGTCCCCATAAATGGGTCCAGGGGCGACGGACTCGGGGACGTTCGTCGCCCCCCACACATCAGGACCCGAGGTGGCGTCGTAAGACGTCGTAAGACGTCGCGGGGGGAGTCAAACACCTCGCTGCCCCCCTGACCCAAACGAGGCCCGCAGTGGCGGGCCGGCAACAGTCGGGGGGGTTGCGGAAGGATCGTACGTTCCCGCGACCCCCAGCGTAGGTGTGAGATGGAACACCGGGGTAGTTTTTAGTCAGTAAGAGTCTGACAGACCCCGCCGCCCGCCCCGGGGCGGCGGACAGCCATGAGGATTTTCCACCCCGGAAAAAAAAAGGTAACTCAAACTCAAACTCAAACTCAAACCATTTATTTCAATTAAACCATTTACAGGCACTTTTGAATTGTCAAGAAGTCGGTCAGTCAGAAAATATGAAGCTAGTTGCCCATTCCAAAGCGTAGGTACCTATGGAGAAGAACGGGCAAGAAACTCCATGGACACTCTTTTAAATTGTATTTTTACAAAAATATTAGTTACATCATTAATGTTGAATTTACAATTATATGTGAGAACGATGTAAAAAAAATACGTACGCGTTAAGAGCGTCCAGAGTACCTACAGCAAATAGTAAGAAGACAACAATCCAAAAATAAAATAATTAAAAATAAGCCGAGGCAGCTGAGTGATGACCAGCCCCAACTGACGGCGCCCGTTCACGAACATGACGCATAGATCAGCACCATTCAGCTCAACCATTTTGAAGGGAGCTAAATGATCCAATACACACGCCACCGTCAGCGAGACATTTGTGTGAGCATGACATACTATCAGCCGCCATGGCACATTCAAGTCAATGAAAGACATATTACCCGGTAAATGGTAAAGAAGGTATACTTACATAGAACTCACATCTGTGCTATGCAGTTATACAATGCAAAGGAAATTGAGTTTATACAATGCAAAGATAATCTTACAATCTTCAGCAGCTCCAACAGTATTTTCCAGTGTTAATCAATTAGTTGTGGTTGTGGAGCAGGACCAGCATTGAGCCATGCATTTTTATCAGCGATGTAATCCCCTAACTTATAGTATGCCTGACTGCATAGTGTGCGTTTTATACAAGACTTGAATTTTGTCTCATTCAGTTGAAGAATGTGGGGAGGTATTTTATTATAACATTTTAAACAGTACCCCATAAAAGATGAGTCTACTTTAGCCAGTCTGAAACCTGGTTGAACTAATAGGTCCCTATTCCTAGTACTATAATTATGTCTTTCACCTCTTTTACCAAAAAGATGTAAGTTTTTTCTTACATACATGATGTTTTCGTAGATATATTGACAAGGCACCGTCATGATGTTAATTTGCTTAAACAGTTCCCTTAGAGAATCACGCCTGCAGAGGTTATATATGGCTCTGATGGCTCTTTTCTGCAGAATAAAAATAGAATCGATGTCTGCAGCCCGTCCCCAAAGCAAAATACCGTAAGACATGATACTATGAAAGTAACTAAAATAGACCAGTCTCGCGGTATCTACATCAGTAAATTGGCGGATTTTTCTGACAGCATAAGCTGCTGAACTTAGCCGTCCTGCAAGAGATATTAAATGAGGACCCCATTGTAGCCTTGAGTCGAGCGTGATCCCCAGGAAAACCGTTTTATCGACGAATTCTAGTTTCTCTTGATTCAATACTATCTCACAATCACTACTCTTTACATTTGGTAAAGAAAATCATATGCACTTAGTTTTTTTCCCATTTAATACTAAATTATTAGCAGTGAACCAACTTTGGACCTGCACTAGGGCGTTATTTACGTCGTCATAATTTGTAGCACGTCTATTTACCTTAAAAATTAAGGAAGTGTCATCAGCAAATAACACCATTTGTGGTTGATTTTTTAATAAATGGAGTAGATCATTAACATACACTAAAAAGAGGAAAGGACCCAATATCGAGCCTTGTGGCACACCCATTTTTACTGTTAAACCATGTGAATTGACACCATTTATTTGAACTTGCTGTTGTCTGTCATTTAAATAAGAACTAATTAAACTGAGCGCAAGTTTTCCAAGCCCGTAATGCTCAAGTTTCAAAAGCAAGGTTTCGTGATCGACGCAATCAAATGCCTTAGAGAGGTCACAAAAGATTCCTATGGCGTCTTGGGCCTCTTCCCACGCGTTATAAATGTGTTTTAATAAGGTTACACCGGCGTCGGTCATACAACGTCCTTTGGTGAAACCATATTGTTGATCGTGAAGGATTTTATTCGTGTTAAAATGATTGAGCATTTGATTAAGCATTATCTTTTCAAACACCTTACTGAAAACCGGCAACACGGATACGGGTCTATAATTATTGGTGTCTTTACTGTCCCCAGATTTAAAAAGTGGTATTACCTTACTGAATTTCATTAAATCGGGGAAGACTCCTTGATCAACACACGAATTAAATACTAAGGCTAAATAAGGTGCAATAGTCTCAATTATGGAGGCACAGACTTTAATGGACATTCCCCAAAGATCTTCGGTCAATTTGATCTTAATTTGCTTAAAAGCTTTTATTACTGTTACGGGGTTAATATGTGTAAATTGAAATTCAACCGGGCAGGCTGGAACGTTTGCTCTTAATAAATCAATTGATACGTCGGATGAGGAATTTAAGGCTTCCGTCGTTTTTGATGGTATATTAGTAAAGAACTTTACAAACTCCTGAGCTACTTCTAAGTTAGAGCTTATGGCTCCACGTGAAGTCTCCAATGTGTAATCAGTGTTTCGTTTTTTATTTCTACTAGTTTCGTTATTCATAATTTTCCAAACTGTTTTTATTTTATTTTCAGCTGATTTGATTTTATTGCTAATGTACAGGGCTTTGGCTACTTTGCATGTATTTCTAAAAATTTTGGAATATGTAGCAACATACTTGCTGAAAGTTACAGTATTGATGTAAGGCTTAAGGCCATACAGCTCGAACAGTCTTTCCCTACTTATCCTAATACCTCTAGTTGCCCAGTCACTAAATATAAAATTAGGGCAAATGTTTTTTGTTTTCTTTTCAAAAGTTGTATTGAATTGAGTGTACACTACTGAAAAGAAATCATCGTACAATTTATTTGCATCATCCATATCATGGCCCAGATCATTTAATTTATTATTTAGGGTACTATTGAATCTATTTAGTTTACCAGTCGTTATTGGTCTAAATTGTATTTGCACTTTTTGCAAAGGTGTTTTAAACTTAAAAGATACCGTTTGTCCACTATGATCAGACGGCAGATAATTGACTATGGCTTTATCTAAATAATCACAATCGCAAAAGACATTATCTATACAAGTAGCAGAAGTTGGAGTTATTCTAGTCGGTTCTGTAAAAACATTTGATAAATTGAACGATTTAAAAAGGCTTAATAATCTACTGCTATTAGAATTATTTTCCAAAATATTAATATTAAAATCACCACAAATAATTGCGGCTTTGTTAATGGATGCAAGTTTCGCTAAGACATCTTCCATTATTGACTCAAATACAGAAAAGTTCTGATAATTAGGGGGTCTGTAAACGCACACTACGACATGCTTATCTAGCTCAACACAGGACAGTTCGATGCAATGTTCACTTGATAAACCCACTATGTCATTTCGTTGCTTAGATTTTAAACAATTTTTTATCAAGATTAGGGAACCTCCACGTAGCATAGATTTACGGTTAAAACAACTGCCCACACTATAGTTCTCAAAATTAATTAACATTTGGTAATCCTTTAACCAATGTTCAGTACAACAAACAATGTCAAACTTTGTTTTTTCTAAAAACATTTCAATTTCTAATAATTTGGAAGAAATGCCTTGAATATTTTGATGAAATAATGTCAAGGCATTCTGCTGATCTCCTTTTTGATATTTACTTATTAACCCCCCCGACGCAAAAACGACGGGGTGTTATAAGTTTGACGTGTCTGTGTGTGTGTGTGTGTGTGTGTCTGTCTGTGGCATCGTAGCTCCCGAACGGATGAACCGATTTTGTATTTGTTTTTTTTGTTTGAAAGGTGAATTAGTCGGGAGTGTTCTTAGCTATGTTTGATGAAAATCGGTCCAAGATGGCCGCCGCCACAAAATGGCGGAATACATATTTTTTCACAAATCCCTTAATATGGGTATCAAATGAAAGGGCTTGAATAGTAAAATACTATACACTATAATAAATTTCAAATCCAAGATGGCCGCCACCACAAAGTGGCGATTTACATTTTTTTTTTCACAACCCCCTCAATATGGGTATCAAATGAAAGGGCTTGACTAGTACAATGCTATACGCTATTACAAATTTCAAATCCAAGATGGCCGCCACCACAAAATGGCGAATTATATTCTTTTTTCACAACTCCTTCAATATAGGTATCAAATGCAAGGGCTTGACAAGTAGAATAATGTGAACTATATTGAAAGGGAATGAGGAATATTAACTAACGAAATGAAAACTAAAAACTTCAAAATATTTTTTTGTCTGATCAATGCCTAGAATGATGAGGAAAGTGGAGTGATGACTGGTACCTACGACCACTGAGTTTGACTATTTTTGTTACGAATGGAACAATCCCACTTAAAAAGCGTAGGTATTTCTACATCAGATAGTGTCGCAGTCCCATTTTATAAACTAGATCTGAAATACCTAAGATATCTAACGCTATGAAATACTTGTACGAAAGTTGAATAACTAAAGGAAGAACTAGGAAAAGGATATAATAAAACAAAAAAATCTGTTTAGTCTTAAAAATTATTCTTCAACTATAAATAATTAATAATTTTTTGACGGATAAAAAACCTGATTAAACACCAAATTACCTGAATCTTAAAACGCAAGAAAATAAAAGAAATGAAATACAAATATTAAGGACTCCCTACAAAAAGAATGAAATAAAAAATTAAATTAAAAATTTAAAAAACCCCCGACACAAAAAAATAATAAAATTAAATGTAAGTAATTGGAAAAGGATCAAATAATTTAAAAACCCCCAACTTAAAGAATCTAGGTAACGAGACTAAAACAGATAAATTCATATGGAAGTCGGGGGACCGTTCTGTGGAACACCTTCTATGCTAAGAGGTCCCCCGACTGCCATATGAATTTATCTGATTTAGTCTCGTTACCTAGATTCTTTAAGTTGGGGGTTTTTAAATTATTTGATCCTTTTCCAATTACTTACATTTAATTTTATTATTTTTTTGTGTCGGGGGTTTTTTAAATTTTTAATTTAATTTTTTTAGAGCAAGAAGATACCTTGTTGTTGTTAGGTATAAGAATATTATTACTGGTACCTTCTGTTGTCTTACAAACTAGTTTAAATGATTATCCGGAGTTAATCCCAAGACTTCAATGTCATCACCAGGCAATGAGCTCATAGTGCGTGAGGGAAATGGAACCTCCTTCGTATAATTTGTACAAATATTTATAGCATTTGAGCTACATTCATTCAGGCAAACCACCTTATTATTAGTATTATTACTAACTGTTGTGGTGTTAATAATACAAGACTTCGACATAATACTTATGTCTGAGTTTATATAAAAAGCTAATAGCCTTGCTATTATGTGTCTAAAGCTAACAGGCAGATACACAGTATCCCTAGTCGACTTTAAAGTTTCTACAAAACTGTTGGTGTCAAAATATACAAGCTTGTCACTGTAATGACTAACTAAAAAGTGCATATGCTTATTAAGCATATGAATATAATTGTTTTGTCTATTTGTTAATTTTTTAAAATATGGAAAAGCACACAATATTATTTTATTACAATTTAACTTTAACAACTCAGTTACACAGTCAGTTATTTCATATTTTTTTACCTTAGAACTGTTACCTACAAATACAGTAATGTTAGTTTTAGGATTAAATACATTTCCTGTTACTGATGCCATTATTTGTTTGTAGGTTGACCCTGGCATACAATTATTTTGAGTAGTAGTAGTAGTACAATTATTTTGAGTAGTAGTAGTAGGTACACTTGCATCCCCCCCGGTGGGTTCCCGAGGCTTGGGGGGCTTAGTAGCCGTGGCTTGGTCACACACGGTGAAGCGAAGAGGAACCTGAGGAGGGGCCGCTCGTCAGGGCTTTTGCTTGTAAGCCGACGACGTAGCGGCCAACAAGTAGGTTGCGGTGCCGCTTGGGCGACATCGCAACTAAGGCGGGCCGCGATGTCGTATGAGAGGCATCGCGGCTGAGGGTTGGAGGCCGCGGCGGGAGAGGAGTGTCGGTATTGCGGTGCGCCCATCTCCCTACCTTCCACGGCCTTGAAGGGGTCGCCACCGTCTGATGGCGGACGCGGTGGGGCCGCGCATATATCCTATGCGGCCGAAAATTGGCGGGCGGCGGGACCAATGACCTGACCCGTCGACACGGGGTCGTCTGGCGCCATGTGCTGGTTTGGTCCCTGGGGTGGGTACGGCGTGCTGTGTGTTATGGAGCGCCAGTGATGGGGAGTGATCTCCAGAGGACGGTCCGGTGACGGACAGCCGCGGCGGGTTCACGGATGAGTGCTAACGCGTGCCTGTGTTCCCGCCGTAAGCGGCAGAGGACACCGTGGAGTTTTAGTGGGTTAGAGTCCCACATAGCTGCACTATTTCCCCGTGGTAGTGCAGAATGCATGAGCATTTCTCCACGTTAAAAAAAAAGGGGTGCACTTGCATAGTACATATAGTGATAATCATACGTCGGCGGGTCCTCCTCATCATTTAAAATTGTCTAAGTGGCCTCTGCGAGTTGGCTTTGGCCCCTAGTACGCCTTCCAAAGGCCCGGGGCCCCGAGGGTCCCGAGAAGTGTGAAAGACATTTAAAAAAAATCCGTATCTTTTGAATTTTCTTTATAAATACAATGTACTTACAAATAAGCAACTCTTAAAGCTAAAATTAATAAAATAATTGAATTACAATGGTCCCATAACATTTAAAATACTTGTATAATAAAAATCATTTAAAAACAGCTGATTGTACGTATTACTTTATTTATTGCGTTTTTACATCACATTTGGAAGAAGGCAAAGGAAAATACATTGATACGCTTGCAGCATAGCTATAGGTCTACCAGAATCTCATGGCAAAAAAGTGATTTTCATATGGATTGACATTGCCATAATATGTATGAAAAACACAATGTTTTTTTTTTCCATGAGATTCTGTTAGACCCACAGATATAGTATATCTGTGGTTAGACCTATATTAACAACCATTAAAGTGTTACATGCTCTGTGACAACCATTCGACAGGTAGTTGAATCGACATTTTTAACCAACTTCAAAAAGGAGGAGGTTCTCAATTTGTGTGTTTATATTTTTTTAATGTATGTTCAGGCGGACGGAGATGGCGGGATGAGCTGGACTCCTTTCATAAAGATTGGTCACATCAAGCTACCCGAAACTGTCAAATTTTCCCAATCGACCTTGAACCTTATACTTTAGCGGTAAAGTTGAAAATCTATTAAAGAAATTTGACAGATTGTAGTAGCTTGATGTGTACTTGGCAGCTCTGGACAGAGAGAGGTAGAAAGAGAGTAGAGAGCACTCTGAGAGTGCCGACAGAATTGAAAAACAAAACACAAACAGAATACTAATTAGCCACTTACTGAGATATCGGATATACATTAAAACCGAGTACATCCCGAGGACAGCCCGAACACATCCGAATGTAGCGCGGTGTCGGTTACGGTAACAGTGTCGCGAGTTTTTCCGATCTCAAAAAATGCCCAAAGCGCCTAGTTTTCACTTAAAAAAAACAATTTTCGGGCATAACTCCGACTTAAATAAAGACGGATTTGCAAAATAGCCGTCTGTCGGAAGAATGGCGGTCGACTATTGATTTCTTACAATGGACTTTGCACTTTTTATTTTTGTTCTTATCTGATGTGCGACTATTATCTGACTGACTGCCCCGTTGGTGTCGTAGTTGCAAGCGCGACTGCTGAGCGTGGGGTCCTGGGTTCGATTCCCGGGTCGGACAAAGTGTTATTGGGTTTTCCATTAGGAATTTCTTAGAAAGAAAGAAATCTAACTTAGAAAGATATATTAATGATTCTAATGATTAAAATTCTCTAAATATGTACCTGTTATTATCGCGAATCATATTTTGATCAGGATACAATCTGACACTGGCCTGCAAATTGCAAAAAACGTAAGAAAATTTGAATTTCGCGGTCTACCACTATCCATTCACCTTAATGTTGGATTCGGCGTCGAAGCGTATCGAACGGTTGTGAATAGCTATGCTGCATAGCTACCGTGTAGGTTGCCTAGTAGTCTCGACATTTTAAAGAGACTGATTGTTGAAGAGTGTCAAAAAATCTATCAAATTCAGTAGGTATAGACGCCAGCACATTAAGCTACTACAATCTGTCAAATTTGTTTAATAGATTTTCAATTTTATCGCCAAAGCATAAGGTTCAAAGTTGATTGGGAAAATTTGACAGTTTCGGATAGCTTGATGTGCTAACGTCTGTACATACTTCATAACTATGGTCTGACTTATAATTAGCTGCAATAAATGACACTTCTTAATAACTCATTTTGGAGTGACTTTAGAGATATGCAAGTCAAATAAGTTTCGTTTGTTACACTATTCTGTACCAGACAAACAAGAATTAGTTGATGGCCGCGAAAAACAAAAAGACGTCAATTTCTGTCATTTAAGTAACACATATAAACCCGCACGTTGATATTGCGATGGAACCTTGTCACAATATCAGCTTTTTGATGTCATTTTGACGTCATACACCGCACATACACGTAAGCGCTGAACGGTACTGACAGTTCGTCTACGTCACTAAGATGGCCGCCAGTCGCAATATCAACGTGCGGGGCTTATAAGCTGTCATTTTACTTAAAAGTCCGACTGTAGTTAAATTTTTCTCCACATGTCAAAATTTTCTAGATCTTTAAATACTGTAAAACTGCACTGAAAAGCGTGTACTCGTGATAAATATTATTACTATTATAACTATAACAATAATTTGTGAATAGGACAACAATTAAAATGAGTAAAAAAATATCCGAAAAAATGTTACAGTGCAAAGCTGTTGCAACCGAGACGGCGAAATTTAAATTTTCTTAAGTTTTTTTGCTGAAAATTGCAAAAAACGTAAGATAAATTGAATTTCGCGGGCTATAACTGCGCATTCACCTTAAAACAATATTTTACTGACATAATTGCAAATAATTTAATGCTTCAAATAAGTATTTACTAAAATTAAGTCTATTAAATTGTTCAAAAATAAATACTAGTATTATAAAATATTCACAACATTGCCTAACCCCAAAGCAAAACCGAAGACTATTTATTGCTCTTATACAATGTGTTCGGTCATGGACTAGCGATATTCTAGGTACTTATATAGCAACTATTCTAGTACACAAATTCACTAGATACTAGGGTCCAATCTGCTTCCCCGCTATTTGGCAGTCGTTTTGTTGAGATATTCTCTACGTGTGTACAAAGAAAACATATTTCTCAAAGTTTTGGTCCTACTGAGATAAAAGTAGGCTTATTCGGAGGGTAACAATACTGTCTATCGTTTCCATTACGATCCAATGGGTTCACATTTTCGTAACTTTAAAAAAAAAAAAAAACTCCAAAAAAATTTCAAAAAATTATGCCAATCAACAAATTATTGTAAATTACTGCAAAAACAACCCCTATGACCCTTTTTATTTTTTTCCTAGATCGACAGATTTTGAGCTAAGTTACAATACAACATTAAATTAACATTAATATTTTAGTGAATTGGACCCTAGTGTATAGTGTATTTGTGTACTAGAATAGTTGTTATATAAGGACCTAGAATATCGCTAGTCCATGACCGGACACATTGTATATATTGCTTAGTTTTTTAAATTATACTGAATTTTTTTTGTTTATAGATGTGTATTTTTAAATGTTCGTGAATTCAAATTCGGAACAATAATGACACCAAAATGGTGGCCAGTATGTCGGCATCAAAACAGCTTGTAAACTTTTTTTTTGACTCATCATTTTTTGATGTTTTAGGCCTTTATACAGCCTGATTCAAATTTTACGGCAGCTTGGAATATGAGGTGAGTCGCGGCTAATAGTAATAAATTCATGGGTCAGCATGGGTGAGGGTAGTACAACACCCCTCACCCCAGCGTGCAGAAAGCAGCACAGTTCAGAGCCGCTATAAAGTTTGACGCTAATTATACCTCACATGGAATTTATTTCATGGTGGCACGATATAGAATTCCGGCAGTGGTGTAATAAAACTGGCAATATTGAGAGACCAAAAGATCAGTACAGCGTTGCCCGCCTTTCAAACATTTTAGTCAAATAGTTGGTAGTTTTTCAACAAGGTAATTTTTCTTTTCTGCATCTCTAGCGGTGAATTAAAATTATTTAGTTTGAGTTGGCACTTCCACAATGAGCCACTGACTATGGTAGTGGCCGTTTTTAGAAAAAATAGCTTTATCAGCGTGACTTTGACATTATTGCATAAACAACCAATTACAAACAGTAAGTAATTGCTGACAAAATGAATAGGTAAGTGTTATACCGTCACATGATCCATCTTTAGGGGTATTGTATTACCCAGTAACTGAGTAAAATGCTGGTATTCAGCTGTATCTGGTTAGACTGGAAGCCATCCCCAACATTGTTCTAGGCAGATGATGATCATTCTTCTTTCCATACAAAAGCGCTCAGTCTGAATGTACCGCTCATATCCCAATTGAAGATACGTTCACCAGGCTTAGAGCCACCAGCTCCCGCAATCACAATCAATGGCATGAAATGCTCCGCAGCACGCATTGGATGGGCTTCCGTAGCCCCTTTCTGCTGCCTCCAGGAGAGTAGGCCTTCTTTTCTAGCCTCTGCGCTCTCAGCAGTGCAAACTTTGTTTAAAAATTCATCAAACTCTTTGTTCACTACCGCTGATTGATATCTGTTTGTCATAAATTCTCTCATGTTGTGAAAGGACATACCGGAGCCTATTATGGCTATACCTTCTTTCCTGAATTCATATAATGCTTGTCCAATTTTATAATGTTGTTCCGGATCTTGGTTGGAAAGCACCGAAATCTGTACTATAGGAACACTGGCTGTTGGGTTTATAAGCATCATAGGAACAAAAACTCCATGGTCCCAACCTCTTTTCGAATCCAATTTTGAATTTATTCCCGCGTTCTTCAGCGTTTCGTGTATCCGTTCAGCCAGCGCCGGATCTCCAGGCGCGTCGTACCGATACTTGTACGATTCTGGGGGGAAACCGTAGTAATCGAAGTACAGGTCGTGATGTTTTGCTGAAGATATCGTTACCACCTTCTCTTCCCAATGTGCAGTGACTAATATTATAGCTTTGACCTCCTTCAAGTTTAAATGTTTTTGAACCCCGTCGCGGAGGAAATTTGTGAGTTCTGCTTGATCCTTGTCTCCTAGGAGAGGTAACGGACCTCCTCCATGGTTAACGAACATTGCAGGCGCGAATAAAGCCATCTTTTTAACACCACCAGTGAAATACCGAATTATATTCATGGACAACAATGACATAGACACTATAAAGGCCACTTGTAGTAGAATCGTGAGTGTATTAAGAACAAGCATGAAAACTGGTTTTTTATGGCCTTGTGACACATAAATTAATAATGATTGCAAATTGCAATATTAACCTCGAAGGTTATTGTTTTTTTCAATTGTTGTAAAAAATCTGTTTATGAGTAATTTGACGTTTATCAAAGTCACGATGGTTTATAGTTGCGTTCCAAATAACCTCTGGAACGCGTTCTTGTGTTACTAAACGTAGCAAACGTTTTTAAAATAAACTCAAACCAGCTCAATAAGAGTCTATGTGTAATCTGACTCTGATAGTTATATAATGCAGAAGTTTGTAATAAACATAAAGCCACTTGTACAAAACTGTTCTGTTTTTCCGATTTTTACTAAAGTACTGGTACTGAATTCATTCTTGGCATTTCTTGGTGGGATACTCGTCGGTTTCCGAACGAAACTTGTCTGGGGAAAAGGGATGCCACGTCTGCAAGAAAGAGAAAAAAACTTCTCTCCATTAAAAATGGCGTCTCTCTGAGTTGTCCTTTTCGCACAGGCATAATTTTAAAATTATCTCAGCTAACTGCCAACAAAACAATTAAATATCTTGTTTATTTACCGTAGGTGACGTTATTACGTATCTCAGGACATAATTAGAGTAAAAAATAAGGCTCCTTCATTAGAGAATAGGTTAAAAATGTTGAAAGGGCGAGGCGGTTTGTCTGAAAATTTACCACAATATTTAGCGTTGAGGCGCTCGTTTTAGTGTAAAAATTAACAAACAAAGTGTAAAAATGGACAAGAAAAACAAAAAGAAAACTGTGATCAAACGCAAAAGTGACGATACCGGTGACAGTGAGAAAAAACAAAAAATAATGGTTAATCGTAAAAATGAGGAGAAAGAAAAAGTAGAAGTTGTGAATCAAGTTGTAGAAGTGCCTGTGGAGCAGGGACAGCAGATTGTGCACACCGGGCAGCTGGTTGAGGGTAATTTCGAGCAGCCTGTCTTTGTAAATATGAAAGGGGAGCCGGTCCAGTTGGGTCCAAACACAGTAATACTCTACGAACAAAGCGGCAACCCTTCTAACTTCGCTTTTGGCGGTATGTGGACCATGGACTCTTCTGGAAGGATCGTGATGGCAGAGACAATCTACGACGTGAAAGGAGAACCGGAGGAAGAAGGCGCTAACTTCGTGCAGAGCAACACTGAAGTTACCACAGTGAGTTTGGTTTTTAATCTTTTATTTGTCATTCATCTTGCTAGGTATGATTTATGATCACTTCTATTCTACAGAAGTCAAGCCCTGCCTTGGAAAAAAAATTAGGCATTGCACTATAACTGAACGAAGTGTGGAGACAAAGAATTTTAGTTTTAGTCAGTATTTTGTGGACTTTACTGCTGCAAACAAGGCAAGAGTAATAACTATGTAGAATCTATTATATCTGTCTTTGAGACATATAGGGGGTTTGAATGATTTCCTTCTCAAATTTATTATTTACTGACAGGAAAACCAACAGCTGTCTGTCTCAAAACCAGTATTACAGTCGCCGGCACGTAACTTGGCAAGGTTTTGGGCTAAGTTTTGGTATCTCTGCCAACGAGTTGAGGGTCCATATTTTTTTCACAGATAGACCTTATTATTAGAAGCCTCCACGCAAAGTTTTAACTTGCGGAGATAAATGGTTTACGAGAAAAAAATTATCAAAAACGTAGAAATTAAGGAATGTTTTGTTACTTTTGACATTTGGTCTCACCATTGAATTCTCACGTCACTGAATTCTTCTAGGGCAGACCTGACACGGTCAGGTTAGACAACTTCATCAAGTTGTCTAACCCCCAACAACCCTTGGGCAACGTTGTTGCCCAAGTCCCGAGCTCGCTTCGCTCGCTCTTGCATCCAAGAGCGAGCGAAGCGAGCTCGGGACTTGGGGCACCCCGATTCGGACAGGTTAGGTTAGAAGGGGATGGCGCGGTCTGAAAGACCCCGCCATCCCCTTCGTGGTTGTTTTTTTTTAAACAGAAGTAGGAGCCCCGCGAAGCGGGGCTCCGTCGACTAAGCCTAAGCACATAGGTACATTTTTGTAAATATCGAAAATGAAAAAAAAAGGGGGTGGTGGAGGGGGCTGGTACTTCCCTCTTCATTTTATTTGTCATCCTCCAGCTTTTCTGACCTTTAAATAGATGTCAATATATGAAAATTCGAAAGTGAGGTTAGAATATTAAAAAAGTCATATCTCAAAAAGGGGGGGGTTCCGCAACTTTTCCTTCACAGGGGGGGAGTACCCCCCACCCCCCCACCCCCCCTCACCTCTTAAATCGTTGTCAGAGATACCAAAGTCGTACCGTCATTAAACTACGGTTATTGCCATAGATTATTTTTAAATATGTCTGTTTACAAGAAAGTTAATTATAGGAAAAACGCTTCTAACGACTTGCCAAGTTACGTCCTGGGGACTGTACCAAGGGTATTGTGTTACCGAGTAACTGGGTTATCGAGGTCCGACAGGCAGTTGCTGCATACAAAATATTGGTGAGATTGGTTACCAGATTTTCGGGCCTCTGATGACCTGTAACAACTGCCAAAGATCCACGAATGACAGTCAGGACCAACGCCTTCACCAAGATGTTACTGAAAATGTTTTTTCCTGGAAAGTCAAGAAAAGGTTACCTTTTAAAAGGCCCATCATAATAGAGGGTTCCTATGCATGTTGTTCATATCCATTTTTGGGTCATTTCAGTATAGGGGTTAACATCCATTCCAACTAAAAGAACCTGTAGGCCTACCACAGAGTGCAAAGTCGACGGCCCGGTGCTGCGCTGCCGTCTATATGCGACACTGGCAGAAAAGTCGACATTGGCTAAAGTGCCAAAAAAAAAAACCTTTCAGAGGTCTTGGTATGTAAAGACAAAACAATACTAAAACAATGCTTTGTGTTTTCTAATTACAGCAACAAGTTGAAGAACAACAGAACACATATCAGCAGTTTGAGCTCAGCAGCGGTACTCAGGTGGACGGTCAGCAGGAGTATGAAGTGGCTATCATTGAGAACCCACCTGCGGAGACCACTGAAAGGTATGGGAGCTGTTTCTCAACAAAACCATCAGCTGCTCCGCACACTATGCGACAACTTGACACAAAAAAACAATTTCCACACATTTTGTTAAAAGCTCCACTCACTTGGCGTCCAGTTACAGAGCCACAACGACAGGCTAGAGAAGTCGCACGCTCTCGCTACTTGTCGCTGCGACAAGACGCACGGTGCATGCACCTGGTGATAGTCGCATGCGACGGTCAGCGTCATTCTTCGCATGATAAGCACCAAGGCAAATGCAACTTCATATTTATTGCGCCCCGCGGTTTCATCCGCATAAGTTTCGATCCCGTGAGAATTTCGTTATAAAAAAAAAGCCTATATGTTAATCCAGGGTGTCAGCTAGCTCCATACCAAATTTTATCAAAATTGGTCCACCCATTTGAGCGTGAAGAAGTAACAAACAAATAAACACACACACTCACAAACTTTCGCCTTTATAATATTAGTGTGACAAGATGAACAACACAACCGACTCTCGAATGCTCCAAAGAAAATGACGAGACACAGATGCAAACCACAGTTCTCAGCAGTGCACAGATGGAGTGGCCTCTTGTTCTCAATTGATCTTATAACAGTTTCTATTATTTCCAGTCCTGAACCTCAAGTGGTGACGAACGAAGACCAGCTGGTGGCCACAGGAACGGGAGCTGTGCGCTGGCTCAACCAGAAATACGACTTTGTTGTCAGAAAGCTTCAGTTGAATTATGGTAAGTACTAGCTGCGCCCCGCGGTTTCACCCGCGTAAATGTCGTTCCCGTGGGAATATCGGGATAAAAAGTAGCCAAAAGTGTCTTACGCAACTAACTTTCGTGAGACGTCACATCATCTAAAAAAAAAAAAGAAAAGTTATTTATTCTGCACAAACAAAACGCACATTGCAAATTTAAAAAAAAAACGACAAAATATACACACACAACGTAGTCAAAAGCCTCACTCAAGCTCAACGCTCATCTCTACGCGACGCGTCAGCACGAAGTACTATTTAAAAAAACTGACCAAGTGCGAGTCGGACTCGCACACGAAGGGTTCCATACCACGAGGCGAAAACGTCGAAAAAAAACACGTTTGTTGTATGGGAGCCCCCCTTAAATATTCATTTTATTTTGTTTTTAGTATTTGTTGTTATAGCGGCAACAGAAATACATAATTTGTGAAAATTTTCAACTGTCTAGCTATCGCGGTTCTTGAGATACAGCCTGGTGACAGACAGACAGACAGCGAAGTCTTAGTAATAGGGTTCCCTTTTTACCCTTTGGGTACGGGACCCTAAAAAGAAAGAAAAGTTGTTTATTCTGCACAAACAAAACGCACATTGCAAATTAAAAAAATAAAAACGACATATAATATACACACACAACATTCTCAAAAGCCTCGTACTCAAGCTCAACGCTCGTCTCTACGCGACGCTAGCGCCGCGTCAGCTCGAAGTACTATTTATAAGTCTTTTGGCTACAGATACCTTTATTGTTATTACAGATGCAGGTGTCAAACTGTTACACTCACAGTCAGGCTGCATTCAATGTGTGTACCTGACTACACCAAGCATGCAACTGGCTTTCAACGCTGTGCCACAGTTCTTATGTATAGAGACTGGTAAGTTTTTATAGTTTTAGGATATTAGAGGGGCCCGTGGCTAAATAATAACAACCGCACAGGTCGATCGATCAGGTTAAGCTACGCTTGCCTCGGTTGGTCTGTGGACGGGTGACCGTCTTTACATACCGAGATCACTCCCTGCCTCGGAAAACACGTTAAGCTGTTGGTCCCGGCTGTCATTCGTAGATCTTTGACAGTCGTTACGGCAGTCAGAAGCCCGAAAGTCTGACAACCAGTCTTACCAAGGGCTATCGTATTACCCAGTAACTGGGTTGTGGGGGTCAGATAGGCAGTCGTTCGTCTTCGTTTCAGCCGATAGACGTCCACTGCTGGACATAGGCCTCATAGGGTTTGCCATAATCGCCACGCTTGGCAGGCGGGTTGGCGATCGCAGTATGGTATGATGGTGGAATACATAGAGAACGCTGCAGCCCATTCTCCGGTATGACCCTTAGTCGCCTTTTACGAAACCCACGGGAAGTAAGGGGTGGTGTTATTCTTTAAGTCCGGCACCACACAGACCAGATAGGCAGTTGCTCCATGTAAAATACTGGTATTCAGCTGCATCCAGTTAGACTGGAAGCCGACCCCAACATAGGTGGGAAAAGGCTAGGCAGATGATGATGAGGGTATTATTATAGCTATAAGAAGGATGTCGCATAGTGTGCTTACAGTAGCATAATCAGCCTGTGTGTCTTTGGTAATATTGAATGTTGCCTGATTTAACGACTTTGCCAAACCAACAGGGCTTAGTAGTGTAACTATAGGGTGGCAATGGGGCAAATGCAACAGGGCCCCAGCCAGAGGTGGCCCCCGGCAAGAGTGAAGGGCCATGAGCACAGGAAGATCCTAACATAAATTTATAAATACAAACTTTTTGTCCCATTATTTGTCAAATTTTTTGGTCACGACATCATGCTCACCAGTAGCGCTTGCGACCACTAGACCAACGAAGCTGTCAGGTGTTAAATGTTGTGGGGGAAAATATGAAATCCACGCGGAAGAAGTCGCGGGAAAGTGCTAGTAAAAAAAAACCATAGCGTTGGTTGAGCTTCTGTACATTGAGGGAGGGCAGCCCCGGATGGCGGCAGTTTCATGGGGGCGCCAAATCCTTGAGACAAGAATGAGAGGTTTTTCTTTTCAGTATTAAAAAAAAAACATAGTTTTCAAGAACCCTGAAGATGGCGTTGAACTGACTACGTTACTAGGTGCCAAAGTCAAAACGCTTGGAAAAAAAAAACATTGCGTCACGTCATATACGCTCGTTGAGTGACAGTTTCGTTTGCTTTCGTTTTACGATCTCAAAATTACATCCAAATGAATTAATAAAAAAATTATGTGACTTCCGTTCCTTGCAGTAACTTACCAAGTTCAGCGCCATCTATCCAGCGACTAGGAAAAAAAAAAGAAAAAGAAAATTCCTCATTCGAAATATCGAACAAAGGAAGCCTCTTTTCCTACAATCTCATATGTTTTTATCAAGTTATCGAATCTTAATATAATATGTTTGAAAACAAACTTTTCTATTTCCATACGCCCAGTTAGTAATATACAGGGTTATTTGAAAAACACCAAAAACAACTTTTACTATGGGACCAAACCTGAAAACGCGAAAAAAAAAAATCAGCTGTTCCCTACATTTTGACGAGTTATACGAACATAAATGTAGGGAACAGCTGATTTTTTTTTCGCTGATTAGTATGGATTCAGCGACGTCGACCGACTATAACCGAGTCAGCATCACCGACCCGAGCGTGACGGTCCAGTTTCGTTCACTGTCCAGAAGAGCGCCGAGTGCATCTAAAGAATTTTTCACTACGAAAACGTCCTACTAAACTCAACCTTATTGTTACAGGCATAGAGTTCAACAGCACGATACCTACAGTCGGTGGTACCGGCACGCCGGCTCTGAAACATAACGTGACACTGTTCTTGGCTGAAGATGGAAACGGGAAGTCCGTTATTGTTAGTGCTGGTAAGTGACAGGATTATCGTTCGAGAAGGTTCTAAAGGATGATTTATGCTAGACCGTTCCAGACCAAGGGGCCTAAAAAAGCCACTTTGGAGAATCATAAAAGGATAATATTATGAATTATAATATGGCGATGGCAGTCCGTGTTTTTCATTTTTTTTTGCTGCACCACGTAGCAAAAAAAAAAATGTTGTGAAAAAATAAAAAATCGCGCGAAAAGCATTCTGCCTTCGTTCGTAATTGTTTATCCAAAATTGTATGTAAATAAATAAACGTACTGTTTCTATTATTGAACTGTGAGATGCTGAAAAAAAGGCACGGATCAGGGGGCCTAAAAAGGCCCTTTGGCAGAATCATAAAAGGAAAACATAATGGACAGTTAACCGTTAATCGTATCAAATCCCATTCATCATCATCATCATTTCAGCCGAAAGACGTCCACTGCTGGACATAGGCCTCCCCCAAAAGGGGGGGGGGGGTTTGCCATAATCGCCACGCTTGGCAGGCGGGTTGGCGATCGCAGTATGGTATGGTGGTGGAATGCATAGAGAACGCTGCTGCCCATTCTCCGGTACGCCCCTTAGTCGCCTTTTACGACACCCACGGAAAGTATGGGGTGGTGCTATTCTTTAAGTCTGGCACCACACAGACAGTGTCTGTGTGGTGCCAAATCCCATTGGTGAAGCATTTTTCAGTTATTTTTTTTGTCTGTGCTAAAATACCAATCAATCCAATCCCAATCTCTTTGATTATACCTACGTAGTGCAGCGAAAAAAAGAAAAACACGGACTGTCTTCGCCATATTACGACTCATAATGTTATCCTTTTATGATTCTCCAAAGTGGCCTTTTTAGGCCCCCAGTTGTCGCGTCATTGTCGGGATGTCACACTCCCTGTTTACGTGTGTGTGCGTAAGAAGGGACTTCATTCCAGGGACTTGAATGAAGTTCCTTCGTACGTTCCGTTACCACTAATGTTATCGTATAACGTTCCAAAATTTGTAACGATACTAAAACCTAAAAATATTAATTGCGTTACAGAAAAAAAAACCTTTATAGAATATCATTTTCGTAGAACAATAATATAAGTAGCGTTATAGGTATCAGTAACAATAAGCTTATCCGCTTGTAATAACGTATAACGGTACAGATTCATTTGTAACGTTATTCTTCATACGTGCACTGACAGGACAGGTCCTCTCAATCTGCGTGGTTCTTTCTTCAAAAGACCGTCTCAGACATCGATCTACATGGTCTTCATATAACCTTACCCAAGATTATGTCTGGACTTTAAAAGAGACTGTGACCTCTGAGTTTGTTTCGGCCTTTCTTCTCAGAGTAGTCAGATAGGAAACGCCGACCTCATCTAGTTTTAAAAAATCATGATTGACGCGTAAAAGTGTTTGTACAAACCTAATTACAAAAATAAAATCATTTATCATTATCATTTATCATACTTTTTCGTCATCTTTTATGTCATGAAGCTGGCAAAGTTGAGTATCGAAATGAATAACGTTATTATATCGTATTGTTAATATTGTTAGTGAACAGTTTAAGATTTCGTTCCGTTTGTCAGTAATTAATTTTGTTACGATCCTGGTGGAATGGTACAAATTATATTGTTACCGGAGCTAGGCGTAACGTATTTTGAGTATCGTTCATTCCTGACCGGGTCCCCCGACCGCACAAGATTTTGTAAACATTTTTCTTGTGGTTGCTTCCAGGTATTTCAACTCTCATTGGGGAAGATCTGACTTGGCTGTTAGAAACCTTCAAATCTTGTAATCCAGCATGGCGACAAGTCAGATGTGTTGTCTGTGACCCTACTAAGTGTCAACAGGTAAGTTTTGCAATTATGTTAATTTGTAATTTCTAAAGGCTTATTTTTAAATTATTGGCAAGGTGTCAGGGGATGAAAATAATCTTGACTATGGATAACTTTGGGATCACACTAATATTCTAAATTCGAAAGTTTGTGAGTGTGAGGACGAAAGAAGAGATGATGAGAGCCGTCGGAATATTGCAAGCTGGTTGGACCAAGAACAAACGCCCTTGAAAGTTGGTGACCTGGTGTTAATCGTCGATCCTGATTCTCCGCGCAATGTTTGGCCGCGCGGTCGCGTGCAGGCAGTAATGGCAGGCAGAGATGGACGCATACGAGTCCTTGATATAAAAACCAAGACTGGTATGTTGCGTCGGTCAGCCGCACGCCTCGCTCGAATCCCGACGGATGATGAGTGCTGACGCACTGGGGTGGGGGATGTTAAGCGTGCGATCCTATGTATACATAATTACATATATCTCTGCCTACCTATTCTAATATATTTTGTTTATGAATAAACTTGAGAGTGGTGTGCGCCCAAGGAGCTTGTAGGGTGCGGGGCAAGGGAGCGCGGGGCAGGGAGCGCGAGCGCGCGACGCGAGCCAATCCGCGAGTAGTTGTCTATGTGGTCAATGCAGCACGCACGTACAAACTCCTCGTCCGCGACACTTTCTTAAATCTTTACTCTTGCTTTCTTCATTATCTCCGCTACAATTTGGTGGTTTGGTATTTGGTTTTGGTGGCCTTATTGTGGCTGTAGCTCTTGGCACTATAATGAGCGTCATAAGCCGCCTCTGGACACGCTATCGTGTCACGGCCACACATTTTGCCCGACCCGTGAATTGAAACCAGGACCTCATGCTCAGAGAGCTTGCAGCCACTAGAGCGACGTATCAGTCTTAAGGTGCCAGTAGTCGATATTTTTTCCATACAAATTTCGGGAGAGTTTTTTCACTGTTTTACATTGTGCATCAAAAGTTAAACATGATATCGTATTGACTTATTATTAATTTTGTCTGTACGGAAACAGAATAGTAAAATAAAAAGCCATTAAAAAGTTATGAGCCAACAAAGATTCGTTTTTCTTGCTATTTTTAACGTAACTTTGGGCGTAAATAAGTAATGTGTAAAATCGCCAAAACCAAGTCCGTGCCGGTAAAGCTCAGTTATCGAGGAGTTCAATAAAGTTTATTTGTAATTGATTTTTTCATAAAACTCGATTTTCCGCGCCTATTAGTTCGGAACGGTGCTTCTGTGCGTGAGAACTAGACGTTCGTGTAGACTAGCTTACTGCTCATCACTGACACTAGCTCTGTCGGACACAAAGCCAGGTGAGACAGCGTGCTTTTTGACCATGACCAGCAGGGAGTTTGAGCTCGCGACTAGTTTACTCAAGTTTTTAATTGACATGTTTATCTTGTCCAACAGTCAGTCCGCGCCGCCTTCCCTTCGGCCCACGTGACCTGCTCCGTGTGGCAAGCCTCGCTGGCCAGCGCGCGCCTGTGCCTGGACTCCACCCGGCGCGTGGACACGTCGCTCTCTCTCATAGAACTGGCTGCCCGCTGCAAGACGTACGCGCTCGCGCTACTGCGAGGCGAGCACACTCATGCGCAGTTGCAGGTATGTCATCGTCTGCCTAGACTTTACTTTTCCCAAGTATGTTGGAGTCGGCTTCCAGTCTATCCGGATGCAGCTGAATACCGGTATTTTTTATATGGAGCGACTGCCAACCCGCCTGCCAAGCGTGGCGATTATGGCAAACCCCCCCAAAATTGGGGGAGGCCTATGTCCAGCAGTGGACGTCTTTCGGCTGAAATGATGATGATGATGAATGATGACTGCCTAACTGACCTCCACAACCCAGTTACTGGGTAATACGATACCCCTTGGTAAGACTGGTTGTCAGACTCTCGGGCTTCTGAGTACCCGTAACGACTGTCAAAGATTCACGAATGACAGCCGGGAGCAACGGCTTAACGTGCTTTCCGAGGCACGGAGGGGTCTCGGTATGTGAAGATGGTGACCCATCCACAGACCAACCGCGGCAAGCGTAGTTTAACCTAATCGATCGACCTGTGCGGCTGTTCTTATTTAGCCTTGTACAGTTAACCAGAGAAGATATGAGAATTAGTACGAACTTCTCGCCACAGTGACCCCCAACAGAGAGAACGAAACAGCTGATCCTTTTTAGGGTTCCGTACCCAAAGGGTAAAAACGGGACCCTATTACTAAGACTTCGCTGTCTGTCCGTCTGTCTGTCTGTCTGTCACCAGGCTGTATCTCAAGAACCGCGATAGCTAGACAGTTGAAATTTTCACAGATGATGTATTTCTGTTGCCGCTATAACAACAAATACTAAAAACAAAATAAAATAAATATTCAAGGGGGGCTCCCATACAACAAACGCGATTTTTTTGCCCTTTTTTTCCTTGATATCAAAAATGGCAACAGGTAGGCACTTGAAATATTCACAAAATACTCAGTTGTATTTTAACTTTAATAATAAATAATAAAATAAAATAAAATAAATATTTAAGGGGGGCTCCCATACAACAAACAGGTTTTTTTCGGCGTTTTTGCCTTGTGGTACGGAACCCTTCGTGTGCGAGTCCGACTCGCACTTGGCCAGTTTTTTTTTAATAACCGTCAAAACATTTAATCTGCATTCGCGAGATATTTGCCCTTTAATTTCTACACAATAAAGTTCAGTTTACGTTACAACTTCAAACATTTTTATAACTTTTTCAATTGTGCTACTCACTGAAATGAACTCAATTAAGATTGAAATAAAGTTTATATTTGTTTAACTTGAAATAGGGTGGAGGTGAGCAACACTGCGCACTTTTACTTCAAATGCAGGGGGTCCAGAATCATGTACTGAATCCAGAACAACTGGTTGTGCGTTGGTATCCCTGCATGTCTGAATTACTTACTTGTCAGACAAAAAATGGGCTGTGAATACGTTTACGTAACGGGGTTGATCCGCTCGGCCACATACATACGTGTACGTTCCCGGCACTGTTTGACTCGGTCATAATGGTGTTTTATTGGTACCATTCGCTTGCTCTTGAGAAGCCCTTTCCAACCGTATACGATCACTGTATGGATTTGGCTCTTTGATGGGTATAGGCCGACATTATATATATTTAATATTATTTTGATTTTTTACACTCATGTTTTGTATACAATCGATAGATTTTGACGAAAGCTGACGATTGAAATTAACGAACGTCGTAGCTTTTCCGAGTTAAAAGTTATCATCATCATCATCATCATCATTTCAGCCGAAAGACGTCCACTGCTGGACATAGGCCTCCCCCAAGCACCTCCACTTCGACCGGTCCTGTGCTTCCCGCATCCAACGGGTTCCTGCGGCCTTCACAAGGTCATCGGTCCACCTTGTGGGAGGCCTTCCAACGCTACGTCTTCCGGTACGCGGTCGCCACTCCAGAACCTTTCGGCCCCATCGGCCATCTGTTCTGCGAGCAATGTGCCCTGCCCACTGCCACTTAAGTTTGGCAATTCTTCGGGCTATGTCGGTTACCTTGGTTCTCCTGCGGATCTCCTCATTCCTGATTCGATCACGCAGGGAAACTCCAAGCATAGCCCTCTCCATTGCCCTTTGGGTGACTTTTAGCCTTCTTATAAGGCCCATTGTGAGCGACCACGTTTCCGTTCCATAAGTCATCACTGGCAACACACACTGGTCAAAGACTTTCGTCTTGAGACACTGCGGTATGTGGGACGAGAAGATATTGCGTAGCTTCCCGAACGCTGCCCAGCCGAGTCGGATTCGTCGATTTACCTCTTTCTCGAAGTTAGACCTACCTAACTGGACGGTTTGTCCTAGGTAAACGTACTCGTCCACGACTTCGAGTGTAGCGTCTCCGATTTTTATGAGAGTGGGTGTTACATGGGCATTTGACATGACCTTCGTTTTGTCCATGTTCATTTTAAGACCCACTCTTTCGGAAGCTCTACTGAGGTCATCGAGCATTGTGCTGAGGTCCTCCATAGTCTCAGCCATGACTACGATGTCGTCGGCAAACCGAAGGTGAGTTATGTACTCGCCATTGATGTTGATGCCAGCCCCTTTCCAGTCCAGAACCTTGAAGACATCCTCCAGTGCAGCGGTGAACAGTTTCGGAGAGATAACGTCTCCCTGTCTCACACCTCGCTGCAGAAGGATAGGTTTCGAGGCCTGATCCTGGAGTCTGACTGACATAGTGGCGTTTTCGTACAGACACTTCAGCACTTCGATGTACCGATAGTCGATCTGGGAGCGTTGAAGAGACTGCAGCACAGCCCATGTCTCGATCGAATCAAAGGCTTTCTCGTAGTCCACAAACGCTAAGCAGAGAGGCAGGTTATACTCTTCGGTCTTCTGTATAACCTGTATGTTCTGTAAAAGTTATACTAAGTGGAAATCTCGATACGCAGCAAAATGACCTCAAAATGGCGGCGCTTCCCCCACCACCGCGCGCGAAGCGTCACAGTCCTCACTTGGCGTAATGAATTCTTTGATCCTTTAGCTATCCAATGTTCTCACATATAGAAGCAACAAGAATAATGTACCCATGATTTTGTAATATCTTGATTTAAAAGAGTGTCCATGGAGTTTCTTGCCCGTTCTTCTCCATAGAGATCTACGTTTTGGAATGGGCAACTAGCTTCAACTTTCGGACTAACTGACAGACTATTTAATTTTAATTTTGACAATTCAAAAGTGCCTGTACAAGGTCTAATTGAAATAAATGCTTTGAATTTAAAATTTGAATTTGAATGGTGTAATTTAATTCAGGATGGAGATAGATATGAAGCTGCAACACCAAATTGTATCCCACGATTTTGTTATCATTGACAAACTTGCCTCCCCTTATTCACGTCAAAATTCATAAAAACAATTTTATTTTATTTTTTATTTATTTAGAGACAAAAAACAGTTACACGTTACAATTTGAATATCGGAGCTAATTAGATTTATTTAATAAACGTATAACCCACACTATTGTCCACGGATTCAATTAATAAATATCTAAAAGAGGAAAGGACGGACGGTCACATCGTCGTTTCAGACGATAGACGTCCACTGCTGGACATAGGCCTCCCCCAATTTTGGGAGGGTTTGCCATAATCGCCACGCTTGGCAGGCGGGTTGGCGATCGCAGTATGGTATGATGGTGGAATACATAAAGAACGCTGCTGCCCATTCTCCGGTACGATCCTTAGTCGCCTTTTACGACACCCACGGGAAGTAAGGGGTGGTGGTATTCTTTAAGTCCGGCACCACACAGACCAGTCCGGCACCACACAGACCACACAGACGGTCACATATTATTTTTGAATTAAAAGAAAAAAAGAAAAGCAAGTTATGAAAGGTTGTCGGTAAGCAAAGCTATAGCCATTTTTTTAAATTTTGCAGGAGAAAATGCAAAATTTAATTTTTTTTAAACTTGTATTCACATTGATATTTGTCTTCCAAAAGGTTTTAAAACGCGGTATCATCGGCACGGGAGCGGGCACGCTCGGCCTCTGGGAGATACTGACACGGCCCAACGGAGCCATTCCTAAGCTGGACTCGTGGCTTGAAGCTGATAACTATACTAATATACTGCACAAGGTAAATCATCGTCTGCCTAGCCTTTTCCCAACTATGTTGGGGCCGGCTTCCTGTCTAGCCGGGTGCTGCTGAGTACCAGTTTTCTGTTTGCATTAAGGTGAAAGCTCCAACCAGCCCGCGAAATTCAAATTTTCTTACGTTTTTTGCAATTTGCAGGCCAGTGCTAGGTTGTATGTTGATTAAAATATTATTCGCGGTTGTAAGCAGGGTTCGAAATTATCAAGATAATTAAGCTTTTTGATAATTATCCGATAATTATCTGATAATTATCCGATAATTATCGGATAATTATCACCTGTGTTAGAAATTTGTTGTATTGTTTCATAACAAATACATTATAATTAGGGCAATTCTCACAGAAAAAAATTATAATATTCATTTAATATCCAACACAAAGTACCATTAATTATAGGCAGATTGAGTAAAAATCAGTGTCCGTCAGATTCGACATTATAATTAAATTAAATTGAATGAAGTAAAGCCAAAGGAATGGGTACACTACATAAATACGAAAAACTTTATCCCGACAGTCACAAATACGAATTCCAAAATACCGATTTTCATAATTCCGAATGGTTCAAAATTCCTAATATAACAACTCCGATTTATCATTCATCCTATTTTTATCATTCCGAAATTTCATTATTCCTAACGTTTATAAGTACTATTCTCAAAATATCGAGTTCCAATAGACCGAATAACAAAAAGTCCGAATTAATGAAAATTCGAAACATCAAAAATACGAATTCCGATTAATTAGAATTCCGAATTAATTATAATTCCGAAATAAAAACGCCTTGTAAAATTGAATAGCAAGACAAATATACGAGTAGAATACGGAATATCGAAGCACAAAATATCGATAAATGCTAATACGATGCTACAATATTACGTTGCACGTAACTGCGAAAGACCCGTCTCTGCGACGCCACTACACTTCCATGCAAGTTACCGCGATAGATCTTCACTGCGACACTACTAGACTTCGATGCACGGTAAAGGTATTTATAATGCGATTCAAATAAGAATAGGAACGTCAATGACCTCTACCTGTCAAATGTTGATTGAAAAGTACGGTTTGCAAAGAAAACTTATTTGCGTATCATTAATTTTTTTTTTTTGTTTAACCGAGCCTTAGATAAATCAAAGTGAAAAAAAACATCAAAAAATTAGTCATAATTAGTTTTTTTAAATTATGCTACTTTCTTTCTTATTTCCATTGTTGACAACAATTCACCAGAAAGTAAAGAAGATGCCAGCCGCCATCATGTCGTTGTTGGGTGTTACATGCTCTGTGGTTGTTGGTGTGCTTCTTCGTGAGACTGAGTGCTTGTGGAGTGTTACTGTTTCTTTCGTTAATTCTTGGTTGTTTCCTGTTAAATTTGTTATTGTTGTTATTTGTTGACGATGACCACTCAAACAGTGACGCAGACATGAGCGGAATTGAAAAAAAAAATGTTTTCGTAAATAATTAATGTTATTAAAAAATATCTTGTTTTGCTCACCCTACCCAATTTATTCGATTTGACAGCTATGACGTCACAAAATGGCGCTAAGTCGATCCTATTCTTATTTGAAACGCATTGTATATTGTCATTCGCTCGCTCTTGCATCCTAGTATCGACGGAGCCCCGCTTCGCAGGGCCCCCCTATTTCTGTGTAAAGGTTTTAGAGTAACATGCATGCAGCAAGCATACAGCATGGAAGCAAACACGCAGCATGCAGCATGCAAGCAAGCATGCAGCATGGAAGCAAGCATGCAGCATGCAAGCAAGCATGCAGCAAGCATGCAGCATGCAGCATGAAAGCAAACACGCAGCATGCAGCAAGCATGCAGCATGGAAGCAAACACGCAGCATGCAGCATGCAAGCAAGCATGCAACAAGCATGCAGCAAGCACGCAGCATGCAAGCGAGCATGCAACATGCAACATGCAGCAGGCATGGTTTCTGTCACGGCTCCGGCGCTGCGGTTCTCCGGCGGCCCCACGCGTGCTAATCGTCGCAGACGGCTTTCGCTCACCACGCGGCTCGCTCACAGCCTCCTGCTCCTCAGCCCGCGGGCCGCCTCGCCCCTTCGCGCCTACGCGATTTTAAATTACACTCTAGGGGTAGGGCAGACAAGACTGCGTGGAGTTGGATTTACAGCGATTCGTTTCTGTCACTAAAACCTAATTTTTAGCAAATGTTTTAGAGCTAACAATTTTATTATAAATGAACATTCGGAATAATACACATTATATAATACAATACTTAGGACATATGACTTTATTTCATGCAAAATTAGGAGATTCAATTATTATAGTACTCGATATTATGACAGAATAGGTTTAGAAGTAAAGATAATTATGTAAAACAAAATTTCGAATTTTTGAACATTATGGTTACTGAAGTTTATAGCAAACGTGTTATGGATAATGACTTTCGGACAAACAATTTTAGGAGAAGAAAGGGAGTACCAATTTCAACAGGTTATTCGGAAAATTGAAAATCGGAATGACGTTTTTCGGACCGAGAACCCATCGAGCATTTGATTCTTCGAACATATGAAAATCGGAAAACAAGCAAATCGCATTTATGACTTTCGGAAACATAAATTTCGTGATTTTTAATAATAGAGATTATAATTCTTAGGTATTATGAAATTCGGACTTTTGAAAATCGGAACATCGAAATTCGGAATAAAATATTTCGGAATATTTGGGTGTTCCCCAAAGGAATATCTTCTTCGTCCGATGATGATTCTATTTCCATTGGCGTTCCGATACATGCAAGTGCAGAAATGTTCATTCGAATTTCGAATACAGTTCACTTTCACGAGTGCATTTTTGTTATTATCAATCGATAATTATCCATATGTTATCATCACGATAATTATCATGATAATTATCATTGATAATTATCCTTTCGAACCCTGGCTGTAAGACATGTGTAGTTACAGAATTATAATCATCAAAATCATCAATAAAACGCTCTAAGTTCATAAAGCTGTAGGAATTACTTTTTCTGTTTTTTTTTTTGTTCTTACGCCTTTCTGAAATTGGAGGGTTGGCCACCCTGCTTTAGAGAATAGAATACTCTTTATTAGAGAGACTTCTTTTTTTAGAGATTTTTTTTTACTGTTTGTTAGAGTTACTTTATTGTTTATTTACCCGTAATCTAGGTACTTTGGCATGAAGTTTAACCTAATTTTTCTCTTAATTTCTAGGGTCTAGAACGCCTAGTAACAAAGTTCCAGAACCTGGTCCGCAACCAACTGCAGCTGGATGAGTTTGTCTCCATATTCTTCAACGTCGCCAACCAGCTGGAGAATGATAGGAGGACCTTCGCGCTTAGCCGGTTAAGAGTGAGTAGAGTGTTTGTGTTCCCAAAAATTCGAAGACATGACATCTACCAACCCGCACTGGGCCCGTGTGGTTGGTAGAGTTTGGTTGATAGAGACAGCAAAAACCATTCATACAAGTTGACATAATTATACAACATTATTTTTGGTATATGCGAAACCCTAAGGACTAAGGGAGACCGGAGAATGGGCAGCAGCGTTCTCTATGCATTACACCATCATACCATACTGCGATCGCCAACCCGCCTGCCAAGCGTGGCGATTATGGCAAACCCCCCCCCCCCCAAGGGGGAGGCCTATGTCCAGCAGTGGACGTCTATCGGCTGAAATGATGAATAATGATGATTTTTAGTATATGCGAAACCCGAAACGCGTGTCATTTTTATGTAAAGAATTTATGTACAAAATTCGGTTTCGGTTTAAAGAAACTTTATTCCCAATAAAGACATAAGTCACTTACTTGAGAACAATACTAAAAATATAAATTCAAATTCAAATATTTATTTGCCAGAAAATACATTGTTCAATTGGGGAAGATCTTAAAGCCTAAAAGTTATTGTATTCTGCCTGCAAGCAAGCGTGCAAATACATTCAATTACAATAGATTAAAACCTACTTAGTGTCACTCGGTGTCCAACTTTTAACCTTGTTTAAATATTTTTGGGACAAAATATAACAAGGGGTAAAATTTATTGGAATCGATTCAGTTATTTATTCTGAAGAAACTGTATTCAGGTTTCGCATATACTAAAAATAACGTTGTAGAGGTATGAAGAACAAAGTGTAAAGTTCACTCATATAAATATATGCTGGTTACACGGCTGGTTACACTGTCTGTGTGGTGCCGGACTCAAAGAATAGCACCACCCCATACTTCCCGTGGGTGTCGTAAAAGGCGACTAAGGGGCGTACCGGAGATTGGGCAGCAGCGTTCTCTATGCATTCCACCACCATACCATACTGCGATCGCCAACCCGCCTGCCAAGCGTGGCGATTATGGCAAACCCCCCCTTTTGGGGGAGGCTTATGTCCAGCAGTGGACGTCTTTCGGCTGAAATGATGATGATGATGATGCCACTGTAGCATGTAAATATTTGCGGTAAACTCTGCTTGCGAGATGCAGGATTGCGTGACGTCAGTGTGACGCTACAGACGCTACTCGAGATTTTAATTAATAATTCCATATTTCAGGACACGGAAACCCTGAAGCAATCTCCAACGGACACGATCACACAATACGCATACAATTTGATGTCACATCAGACGAAACTCGCGCAAAAATGTCTTGACGACAGAGCTGGCAGGTAACTGTTACTTTTGATATTAACTAGATGAGCCCCGTGGTTTCACCCGTGTAAATGTCGATCCCGTGGGAATATCGAAATATATAAAACTCAAAAGGTGACTGACTGACTGACTGACATAGTGATCTATCAACGCACAGCCCAAACCACTGGAGGGATCGGGCTGAAATTTGGCGTACAGGTAGATGTTATGACATAGGTATCCGCTAAGAAAGGATTTTGATAAATTCTACCCTCAAGGGGTTAAAATAGGGGATGAAAGTTTGTACGAAACTTTGTCAATTTTAAACCGATCGGGCTGAGACTTCGCATGCATATAGTTATTATGACGTAGGGATCCCCTAAGAAAGGATTTTGACAAATTCAAGCCCCATGGGGAAAAAATAAGGGATGATGGAGGATGTAAATGTATTAGTTTTTTTTTTATAATACTTAACGCGAGCGAAGCCGCGGGCAAAAGCTAGTCGAAATATAAAAGAATCTATCAAAAGGATAAATAAAATATAAAACCTATTAAAACCAAGTGATATGATTGCCATTACAAGTTACAACCACTAATAGAGTTGAAATTAGAATTAAAGTTAAAATACTGTACGTTTCCATACATGTCCAAAATCTCGTATTTGTTTACATATTTGGTATCTATGTTACCGGCCTAACCCGATTTTAGGATGAACTAGTTTCGCCTAGGCCAAACCAGTTCTCACTGCACGGGTTGCATGGTTGCGATCGGTCGATAGGCGACTTAGGATGCAAGAGCGAGCGAAGGGCACCCCGAGGTTAGGTTTGGTTAGGTTACTTTAAGCCCTTTAAACACAGAAAAAGGAGCCCCGCGAAGCCGGGCTCCGTCGACATAGGATACAAGAGCGAGCGAACGAGAATAAGGGCCTGCAGGGCTAGCATGGGCTGGGGATAAAACTTTTCTCCACCGGTTATTTCCACTGACAAGGGATAAAATTATTTTATCCACCTGCCAAAGCACGGCAACAGGCGGAAAGAGAATTATATCACTTTTTGACATTAGACGTGGATACTCACCCCCCGCCTATAGCATGGCGACTAGTGGAAGAGAAAAATTACAGATATTTTGACATAACAAAGGGAGAAATTTGTCCTCGTCTTTAGATGATGGGTTTAAGTATATCTCTTGGAGAAAATATAATTAATTGTACTATAAAAATGTCTCGTGCTTACTGCCACCGTGAATAGTTTATCCACCCATGTCGTCATGCTCGGAGGGTGGACAAAATTGACAGAGGGGAATAGTATTTTCTCCTCTCCCCGTGGATAAAATGTCTCCGGCCATGCTAGCCCTGCTGGTTTGTCCACCGTGAATAGTTTATCCACCCATGTCGCCGTGCTCGGAGGGTGGACAAAATTGACAGAGGGGAATAGTATTTTCTCCTCTCCCCGTGGATAAAATGTCTCCGGCCATGCTAGCCCTGCTGGGCGAAACTAGTTCATCCTAAAATCGGGTTTGGCGGGTAACATCTACATTGCGAACGGAGATTAGTAAGGTTGTTTTATAAAAATAACTAGCTGCGCCCCGCGGTTTCACCCGCAAAAGTGTCGATTCCATGGGAATATCGGGATAAAAAGTAGCCTATATGTTAATCCAGGGTGTCAGCTACCCTCCATACTAAATTTTATCAAAATTGGTCCAGCCGTTTGAGCGTGAAGCCACACTCACAAACTTTCGGCTTTGTAATATTAGTGTGATTACTAGCTTCTCCCCGCGACTTCGTTCGCGTGGTAGTCGTCAGACACCACAATATAGTAAAAAAATACAGCTCATGTTAATCGCTGATAATGTAGATTTCTATAGGTGAAAGATTTATTTAAATCGAGTCCACAACCCAGTTACTGGGTAATACGACACCCTTTGGTAAGACTGGTTGTCAGACTTTCGGGCTTCTGACTACCCGTAACGACTGTCAAAGATCCTCGAACGACAGCCGGGACCAACGGCTTAACGTGCTTTCCGAGGCACGGAGGGGTTTCAGTATTCAGTATCCGGGAATGCCGACATAAGTGAAAACAAAACACAAATAGAATACTTTGCCATCACTCACTGACATATCGGATATACATTAAAACCGAGTACATCCCGAGGACAGCCGAACACATCCGAAGCGGGCATTTTTTTAAAAGTTATAAACAAAACACACGCGGTGTCGCTTACGGTAACAGTGGCTTTTCCCATCTCAAAAAGCGCCCAACGCGCTTAGAGAAGTCTTCACTTCAATAATTTTATTTATATATTTCTAGGAAACACAGCAGCGCCGCCATTTGCAAATACGGCACGTCCACGCAGGAGTGTTCGTGTTTGTTCAGCAAAGTGTTCCGGCTGCCGTGCAGACATATACTCATGTTGACCACTGAGCTTAAGGTATGTATGAACAGACGCCAGCACATCACACCAATCTACATGGTCTTCACACGATCTGAGCTAGATTTTGTCTGGACTTTAAAAGAGGCTGTGACCTCTGAGTTTGTTTCGGCCTTTCTTCTCAGAGTAGTCAAATAGGAAACGCCGACCTCATCTAGTTTTAAAAAATATGTTTGACGTATAAAAGTGTTTGTACAAACCTACTTACAGAAAATAAATCATTCATCAAACAACTTTGAACTAGTGATGGGCCGACTATAGTATTTGCCGACTAACCGACTAGCCGACGAATCGGTTTTCAAATTGCCGATTAGTCTGCCGACTAATCGGCAATGTCGATCTTTCTAGTACCTACTTGTCGGAGGTGTTCGGGCTTTTTCTTAGAGTAGGTAACTTTAGATACCTACTATAAGAAATGTTTACAAATTATAAAACAAGTACAAATTATTTGTTTTATTTCATTTGTTATGCGCCGATTATAATTGGCATATTTGGCCGAATAGTCGCCGACTACAAACGATGACGCTAGTCTTACAATAGTCGGCTTTCCCGACTAGTCGGCCCATCTCTACTTGAAC
Organism: Mesoligia furuncula; assembly: GCA_916614155.1. Lineage (NCBI taxonomy): Eukaryota > Metazoa > Arthropoda > Insecta > Lepidoptera > Noctuidae > Mesoligia > Mesoligia furuncula. Next base: position 11,212,350 of record OU744820.1, on the reverse strand, counting down.
ATGCACGGAGAAGAATACTGTGAATGTAAATTTTTTTTGTTAATCATCTCTTTTCAAAATCACATTATTTATGTCAGTTTGACATTTAAGGGATTTGATCGTCAAAGTTACCTACTGCCGTCTTCTATAAAATATGACTAACTAGCTGCGCCCCGCGGGTTCACCCGCGTAAATGTCGATCCAGTGGGAATATCGCGATAAGAAGTAGCTTAATATGTGAATCCAAAAAAAAAAAAAAAAAAGGGTGTCAGCTACCTCCATACAAAATTTTATCAAAATTGGTCCAGCCCTTTGAGCGTGAAGAAGTAACAAACATATAAACACAGACACACACACACTCACAAACTTTCGCCTTTGTAATATTAGTGTGATAATAACGTGTAATTTATTATCGTTTTCAGGTGAAAACACACATTCCCTTCGAGCCACGTTGGACGGTGCAACACTGTTTATTTGGCTGCGAGAGTCTCAACTCGACCTCCACTAACAATGCAGGTTAGTCTAGCCAATAGTCGATATGGTTTCCATACAAATTTCGGGAGGGTATTACTCCACTGGGGTGTACTATGCCAAATAATTGAATATCATTTGATCGACCACTATAAATCGAACGTCTAAATACTCGAACGTTCAAAATATCGAATGGTTATTAAATCGAATATTCAATACATCGCACACTCAATACATCGAGTGTTCAAAATATCGAATGTTTGTTTGATCGAGCGTTCAACGAATCGCATATTCATTCTATCGAAATATCAATATACTGAATACATTTTAAGAATACAAGGAAAACACAAAGTTTACTAATAAATCATATTTTAATCTTTAATTATTATCTTTTCCTTTAAAAGATAATAATTTATTCAAGATAATAAATAATTAAATAAATAATAATAATTTTATTTATTATTTTTATTTTTAATATTTTTTTATCACCAATCTGTACCCGGCATTAACATAATATGCTGGCTAGCTGGGTCCACACCGGACGATACAGTGCGCTCCGAGCCTCTGATTCGACACATTACAATACTATTAGTTTGTATCCACTCTGTTCGCTAGGTGGCGCCTCGTTCATGGAGCAGGTGGTCGTTGAAACGGAGGACCAGCACCGGCAGACGATACAGCAACAGCCCCAGCAAGTGCATCAGGTGCGTTACCCATGCACCACATCACACACCTCACACCACCCACCACCCACCATCACCTCTCACTCACACACACCCACACACACCACATCTCACACACACAGAACATCTCACACACACACACACACACACCACATCTCACACACTCACACACACACACACACACACACATCACACACCTCTCACCTCACACCTCTCACCTCACACCACTCACCATCACCTCTCACACACACACACCCATCATCACACATACCCACACACACACCCCATCTCACACACACACACACTTATAACACACCTCATCATCAAAGCCATTGTGTTTCGCGTAGATCTACGTTCCGGCAGACTAAGGGTTAATTGTCGCGCGCAACAATATTAGTATAGATGTATGTTTGCGATTAGAAATAATGGTACAGTGTTGTGTTACAGGTAGGTGGAGTCAGGCAACAGCAGTATGTATTAGCGACGCCCGGGCAACCCGCAACGCCCGTCTCACAGGTAACTTATTACAATTTCATTTCACATCATCATCTGCCTAGCCTTTTCCCAACTATGTTGGGGTCGGCTTCCAGTCTAACCGGATGCAGCTGAATATCCGTAACTCTAGCCAGTTGCCGTTCAACCGAAAGTTTAACAAAAAAGTACCGTTACTGTCGCTCTCGTGTGCGCATCGTCCAAATCTCGGTGAAGAGACAGCGACGGAGACAACTAAGTTGGTCGTGGGCCCCTTGTCATAATTAAATGCGTATATTAAAATTCGTGTCTGCACCATTGACTGTAGAGAAGTTCCTTCGTTTGGAACCAATCCTGGTTGTAAAATCTGAAGGCCAATTCTCGTACTTAATAAACGTAATTAATCTCCAGGTGATATTCTGCGGCGGCGGCGTGGGAGGCGTGAGCGGCGTATCCGGCGTCAGCGGAGCCGCGCCTGTCATCACGTCCGTACTGCCGGCAGGAGGAGCAGTCCTCACGCCGCACCACAGCCTGCACCACTGACGTGCTGCCGGCAGGAGGAGCAGTCCTCACGCCGCACCACAGCCTGCACCACTGACGTGCTGCCGGCAGGAGGAGCAGTCCTCACGCCGCACCACAGCCTGCACCACTGACGTGCTGCCGGCAGGAGGAGCAGTCCTCACGCCGCATCACAGCCTGCACCACTGTCCGTGCTGCCGGCAGGAGGAGCAGTCCTCACGCCGCACCACAGCCTGCACCACTGACGTGCTGCCGGCAGGAGGAGCAGTCCTCACGCCGCACCACAGCCTGCACCACTGACGTGCTGCCGGCAGGAGGAGCAGTCCTCACGCCGCACCACAGCCTGCACCACTGACGTGCTGCCGGCAGGAGGAGCAGTCCTCACGCCGCACCACAGCCTGCACCACTGACGTGCTGCCGGCAGGAGGAGCAGTCCTCACGCCGCACCACAGCCTGCACCACTGACGTGCTGCCGGCAGGAGGAGCAGTCCTCACGCCGCACCACAGCCTGCACCACTGACGTGCTGCCGGCAGGAGGAGCAGTCCTCACGCCGCACCACAGCCTGCACCACTGACGTGCTGCCGGCAGGAGGAGCAGTCCTCACGCCGCACCACAGCCTGCACCACTGACGTGCTGCCGGCAGGAGGAGCAGTCCTCACGCCGCACCACAGCCTGCACCACTGACGTGCTGCCGGCAGGAGGAGCAGTCCTCACGCCGCACCACAGCCTGCACCACTGACGTGCTGCCGGCAGGAGGAGCAGTCCTCACGCCGCACCACAGCCTGCACCACTGACGTGCTGCGTGAGGAGGAGCAGTCCTCACGCCGCACCACAGCCTGCACCACTGACGTGCTGCCGGCAGGAGGAGCAGTCCTCACGCCGCACCACAGCCTGCACCACTGACGTGCTGCCGGCAGGAGGAGCAGTCCTCACGCCGCACCACAGCCTGCACCACTGACGTGCTGCCGGCAGGAGGAGCAGTCCTCACGCCGCACCACAGCCTGCACCACTGACGTGCTGCCGGCAGGAGGAGCAGTCCTCACGCCGCACCACAGCCTGCACCACTGACGTGCTGCCGGCAGGAGGAGCAGTCCTCACGCCGCACCACAGCCTGCACCACTGACGTGCTGCCGGCAGGAGGAGCAGTCCTCACGCCGCACCACAGCCTGCACCACTGACGTGCTGCCGGCAGGAGGAGCAGTCCTCACGCCGCACCACAGCCTGCACCACTGACGTGCTGCCGGCAGGAGGAGCAGTCCTCACGCCGCACCACAGCCTGCACCACTGACGTGCTGCCGGCAGGAGGAGCAGTCCTCACGCCGCACCACAGCCTGCACCACTGACGTGCTGCCGGCAGGAGGAGCAGTCCTCACGCCGCACCACAGCCTGCACCACTGACGTGCTGCCGGCAGGAGGAGCAGTCCTCACGCCGCACCACAGCCTGCACCACTGACGTGCTGCCGGCAGGAGGAGCAGTCCTCACGCCGCACCACAGCCTGCACCACTGACGTGCTGCCGGCAGGAGGAGCAGTCCTCACGCCGCACCACAGCCTGCACCACTGACGTGCTGCCGGCAGGAGGAGCAGTCCTCACGCCGCACCACAGCCTGCACCACTGACGTGCTGCCGGCAGGAGGAGCAGTCCTCACGCCGCACCACAGCCTGCACCACTGACGTGCTGCCGGCAGGAGGAGCAGTCCTCACGCCGCACCACAGCCTGCACCACTGACGTGCTGCCGGCAGGAGGAGCAGTCCTCACGCCGCACCACAGCCTGCACCACTGACGTGCTGCCGGCAGGAGGAGCAGTCCTCACGCCGCACCACAGCCTGCACCACTGACGTGCTGCCGGCAGGAGGAGCAGTCCTCACGCCGCACCACAGCCTGCACCACTGACGTGCTGCCGGCAGGAGGAGCAGTCCTCACGCCGCACCACAGCCTGCACCACTGACGTGCTGCCGGCAGGAGGAGCAGTCCTCACGCCGCACCACAGCCTGCACCACTGACGTGCTGCCGGCAGGAGGAGCAGTCCTCACGCCGCACCACAGCCTGCACCACTGACGTGCTGCCGGCAGGAGGAGCAGTCCTCACGCCGCACCACAGCCTGCACCACTGACGTGCTGCCGGCAGGAGGAGCAGTCCTCACGCCGCACCACAGCCTGCACCACTGACGTGCTGCCGGCAGGAGGAGCAGTCCTCACGCCGCACCACAGCCTGCACCACTGACGTGCTGCCGGCAGGAGGAGCAGTCCTCACGCCGCACCACAGCCTGCACCACTGACGTGCTGCCGGCAGGAGGAGCAGTCCTCACGCCGCACCACAGCCTGCACCACTGACGTGCTGCCGGCAGGAGGAGCAGTCCTCACGCCGCACCACAGCCTGCACCACTGACGTGCTGCCGGCAGGAGGAGCAGTCCTCACGCCGCACCACAGCCTGCACCACTGACGTGCTGCCGGCAGGAGGAGCAGTCCTCACGCCGCACCACAGCCTGCACCACTGACGTGCTGCCGGCAGGAGGAGCAGTCCTCACGCCGCACCACAGCCTGCACCACTGACGTGCTGCCGGCAGGAGGAGCAGTCCTCACGCCGCACCACAGCCTGCACCACTGACGTGCTGCCGGCAGGAGGAGCAGTCCTCACGCCGCACCACAGCCTGCACCACTGACGTGCTGCCGGCAGGAGGAGCAGTCCTCACGCCGCACCACAGCCTGCACCACTGACGTGCTGCCGGCAGGTGGAGCAGTCCTCACGCCGCACCACAGCCTGCACCACTGACGTGCTGCCGGCAGGAGGAGCAGTCCTCACGCCGCACCACAGCCTGCACCACTGACGTGCTGCCGGCAGGAGGAGCAGTCCTCACGCCGCACCACAGCCTGCACCACTGACGTGCTGCCGGCAGGTGGAGCAGTCCTCACGCCGCACCACAGCCTGCACCACTGACGTGCTGCCGGCAGGAGGAGCAGTCCTCACGCCGCACCACAGCCTGCACCACTGACGTGCTGCCGGCAGGAGGAGCAGTCCTCACGCCGCACCACAGCCTGCACCACTGACGTGCTGCCGGCAGGTGGAGCAGTCCTCACGCCGCACCACAGCCTGCACCACTGACGTGCTGCCGGCAGGAGGAGCAGTCCTCACGCCGCACCACAGCCTGCACCACTGACGTGCTGCCGGCAGGAGGAGCAGTCCTCACGCCGCACCACAGCCTGCACCACTGACGTGCTGCCGGCAGGAGGAGCAGTCCTCACGCCGCACCACAGCCTGCACCACCGACGTGCTGCCGGCAGGTGGAGCAGTCCTCACGCCGCACCACAGCCTGCACCACGGACGTGCTGCCGGCAGGAGGAGCAGTCCTCACGCCGCACCACAGCCTGCACCACTGACGTGCTGCCGGCAGGAGGAGCAGTCCTCACGCCGCACCACAGCCTGCACCACTGACGTGCTGCCGGCAGGAGGAGCAGTCCTCACGCCGCACCACAGCCTGCACCACTGACGTGCTGCCGGCAGGAGGAGCAGTCCTCACGCCGCACCACAGCCTGCACCACTGACGTGCTGCCGGCAGGAGGAGCAGTCCTCACGCCGCACCACAGCCTGCACCACTGACGTGCTGCCGGCAGGAGGAGCAGTCCTCACGCCGCACCACAGCCTGCACCACTGACGTGCTGCCGGCAGGAGGAGCAGTCCTCACGCCGCACCACAGCCTGCACCACTGACGTGCTGCCGGCAGGAGGAGCAGTCCTCACGCCGCACCACAGCCTGCACCACTGACGTGCTGCCGGCAGGAGGAGCAGTCCTCACGCCGCACCACAGCCTGCACCACTGACGTGCTGCCGGCAGGAGGAGCAGTCCTCACGCCGCACCACAGCCTGCACCACTGACGTGCTGCCGGCAGGAGGAGCAGTCCTCACGCCGCACCACAGCCTGCACCACTGACGTGCTGCCGGCAGGAGGAGCAGTCCTCACGCCGCACCACAGCCTGCACCACTGACGTGCTGCCGGCAGGAAGAGCAGTCCTCACGCCGCACCACAGCCTGCACCACTGACGTGCTGCCGGCAGGAGGAGCAGTCCTCACGCCGCACCACAGCCTGCACCACTGACGTGCTGCCGGCAGGAGGAGCAGTCCTCACGCCGCACCACAGCCTGCACCACTGACGTGCTGCCGGCAGGAGGAGCAGTCCTCACGCCGCACCACAGCCTGCACCACTGACGTGCTGCCGGCAGGAGGAGCAGTCCTCACGCCGCACCACAGCCTGCACCACTGACGTGCTGCCGGCAGGAGGAGCAGTCCTCACGCCGCACCACAGCCTGCACCATTGACGTGCTGGCGGCAGGAGGAGCAGTCCTCACGCCGCACCACTGACATGCTGCACCTCTGCACACGTCTAAAAGGAAGAAATAACGTTTAAAAAGGATCGGAGACACTGGAAATGAAATGAAATTGTTTATTTCATAGTCTATCTTCAAAGCAAGAGTGAACAGACAACTTCTGGACACACTTGTTCCATCATATTCTATCAACAGTTATCCGTCACGTGTGATTGAAGTCAAGAGCAGACCCATTCAGCAATTTAAAAAAAGTGTAATAACAAAAGACTATCTTAGTGTACTTTTTATTGCAATACATTTAATTTTGACCAAGAAATAACGTTTAAAAAGGATCAAAGACACTGGATATGAAATGAAATTGTTTTTTCTGTGAATAGTATATCGGAATAAGTTTTACACATGCTATTGTTATAAAATAAGCTAGATGAGGTCGGCGTCAGGCCTCCGTCACTCCATGTACTTGCGCGCTATAATTACCTACCGGCCCGGCCGAGCTTTGCACGACCATGTGGTCGTGCAAAGGGTGTCGTGTGTCGTGTGCCTTGAGCCAGAAAGGCTGAAAAGCCAAAATAGTTTTTTAAAGTGTATCGTCCCACTCATTGGCGAACCATCACAAGAGAGACTGAAGCTGTGGCGAGACAGTGCTTCCTTGCCCAAACCGTTCGGTTCACCCGTTGAAGACCTCCCACCTGGACATGAGTTACATTTGGTAACCTGGAAGTCTTTAAACAGACTCCGGACCCAGGTTGGCCGCAGCAAGGAAAACCTGTTCAGGTGGAGATTCATAGACGACTCCGCCTTGGAGTGTAAATGTGGTGCTGTTCCACAAACGATGGGACACTTAATATCGTGTCCTGCGTGTCCTGTCAGCTGCATGTTACAGGAACTGGTGGACGCTGGTGATGGCGCCAAACAAGTAGCCGAATTCTGGGCTGAGTCCATTTAGATTGCTATCGACACGCTAAAGAGAAGAAGATGTAGCTCGAGTCAGAACTTGAGGAGCTTGATCATTAGAACTGGCACAAGATAAAAAACTTTAGAATATTAACAAATAATCTGCCGGAAGCAGTACGTGTGTTGCGCCTGCGCCTGGCCATTGCCTTCGAACTCAAATGCAACTATAGGAACAACACAACCGTCTCTTTCGAATACTCGAAGAAAATTATAACTAGCTTCTTGCACGACGTCTGTCGTTACAACTAGTCGCTGAAGCAAACGAAAGCTCTGCGTGTAGCCGCAGCGACAAGACGCAGATGCAAACGATGACATTATAGAGGTATGAGGAACAGGGTGGAAAGTTCACTCATACTGTATAGAAAAGGGAGGATCCTCCGACCAGACGGGTGTCGTGTCTGGCGGGCAACTGCCCGATGATTCATGTCGGGCCGTTGTATTGTATCTATGCTAGTTGCGCGGTAAACTCTGCTTGCGAGATGCAGGATTTTGCGTGACGTCAGTATGATGCGTTGTTCTCATGTGGCGTTGTAGATACCGCTACAACATGAATGAGTATGCTCAAATATTTTTTCTGGAAATGGCTTTTTTTCTCATAGACCTTGCCACTGCAGCTGAGCATGAGGTCCTGGGTTTGATTCCAGGGTGAGGTAAAGTGATATTGGTTTTTCCTTCTGGAATTTCTCAGTAGCAGCTCCGGAGTCTTGATTTGTGGCCGGATGGTGGCAATGGGGTCGCTCCCATTACATGGGACTCAACTGGCGAAATATGGGTGCGCTATGGGTATACCTGTGTCTAACCCGTCGAGGATTACATACGTGATATTATGTAATACCTTTGTGTCTAAACACACTATGCCGAAGACACGCGACCGAGGTTCCGCGGCTGATTTTACGTTCCGACGTATTCGGCTGAAATGACACACCATAGGTGCAGAACTTACGCAGCAGAAGTTGCGCGGGCGCGGGCATGGCCTCCCGCTGCCCCGGATCTTATTCGGCAATCGAACCGAATTACGGTCGCGTATAATGTGTGCTCTACAGAATACGTTGCCGCTCGACCGAAGTTCGGCTGTACGCTGTAACGCAACATAATGTGTCGTCAGTAAATCAAACAGCATTGCAGGCGTAATAGCTCCGAACTTCGGTCGCGTTCCTTCGGCATAGTGTGTTAAGACACTGACTTATAAAATCTCTGAAATGAAATTAGTATGAAAAAAGTTCTTTTTACTAAAAAAATTTAGCGAAAGTAGGCTATTAGTGTAAGTTTTGTAAATAATTTAGTTATAAATATATGGCGGGTGCGTTGTTACGTATTTCTTTATTATTTAATTTTTAGTTAAAGGTGCCGATTCCCTTGTTCACAAACTAAACTAAATGTGATTTCTCAAGCTTCGCTAATGAGACACAATTGACTTTTTTTATTGTATCGTATTACATAGGATACGGCGGAGCTTGTCTGGTTCCGTGCATCTTTTTCTTTCTATTTCATTGAGAAAAGGACAGAAGATAAATTTTAGTTTAGTCCTGTCAAATTAATCAGCGTCTGACGTAAATTGACCTCTTTTTGGTAGACAAGTTTTTAATCACGTCTAAACTTGTATGGAGTAGTGTCAGGCGCTGATAAATTTGACAGGACTAAACGAAAATTTATCTTTAGTCCTGTTCTTAATGAAATAGAAAGAAAGAGATGCACTGAAGTTAAATTTAGTTTAGTTTTTGAACAAGGGAATCGGCAACGAATGCCAGTTTTCACTTAGTGTGCATACACGAGCATATCGCGTCGACGGCAGGCAACTGCAATTGTACTACTCAAAGAGATAGATTTTATTTTGCAAATATGGGTACAAGTCACGCAACGAGTTATGAGCGCTGACATTGAAAAAAACAAGCGAAACAAACCCTTATTACTAAGACATAAGGGTTTGTGACGTTTGTTTTCTTCAAGGTCAGCGCTCATAACTTGTTGCGCGCAGTATATACACTATTCAGGTTAAAAGCGTCCAGAGTACAACAAATAGTAACAAAACAACAATCCCAAAAATAAAATAATTTAAAAAATAAGCTGAGGCAGCTATTCTGTGTTTCTGTCATCGACGCGTGTGTATGCACTCTTACACTAGGGCGACACCTAAAAAAAAAAACGCAGTTGGAATTCCAACGCTCTGCTGACCGCTGAACGTTGAAAATCCAACAACGTGCTTTTATTTAGGGATCGCTTAAGTGGAAACAGGCAAGAGTCAACTTTCATGCTGGTTTACGTCAATAGTGAATAGATTGGTTCAAAAACCATTGGAAATGCTGCTATCTCCTTCTAACACGTTAGTAAGAAAGAGATAAAAGATATATCTAATATTCTTCCATCAGCCCTGATATTCTTCCATCTCTTTCTCTCGATTTGTGAAAGAACGAGATAGCAATATATTTAGTTGGTGCCGAGTCTCGTTGCCAATAAGGCGGTTGCTAGCGCTCTTATAATATCAATCTTAGCACATTACTATGTAACTTATTACTACAGGCGTATTTTATAAATATTGTATGAAATAAACTAATGAAGATACATTTTTTTTTCGTTTCATTTATAAATTATTCCGACTTTATACGACGACTACCGGATACGGTCTTGACGCAGAACGTCACTTTCGCAAAATGTCATCGTGAAAAATTTGGTCCGTTTCGCATTATCGCCTTTCGCCTTCAATTAGGAAGAAGAGTGGGGCGTGTCTTCGTGGATGGCGCTATCTGTAGTTCCCTAGATTAGCGCGGGCAAAGAAACAAATTCTTCAACTCAAAGCCTCGTATCCACTAGGCAACATTTGGCGAGCGGCATGTTGCACAACATGTTGAAAGTTAGCGCGGAACTTTTGTTTAGCAACGTTGTCTGTCTACCCATGATCAGTCGTCGACAACATGTCGCCAGAGGAACTAGTGTTGATTTCAGCGGGGCGGTGGCTAGATATAATTTTATCGAAAAATGCATCAAAAAGAAAAAAAAAACACGTTGGTGGGTTAGAAATTACTTACAAAATAAAGAAAATATATTCAGTGATCTCCGTGTGGTTGATAGCTCTTTTACGAATTTTACACGAATGAGTATTCGTTCGTTACACCACTCGCGCGTCGTGCGTCGCTGCGCGCGCGCATTTCTGCGCGTCACGTCTCCACTCGACAACATTTGATGCTCAAACTGCATGTTGCACGGTAACAAACAACAAGCCGCGCGTCATATTGCGCGCCAGCTGGCAACGTCGCGCGCTGTTGTGCAACGCTGCCGAACATGTTGAGCGTCCCGTGTTGCGCGTCAATTGTTGCCTAGTGGATACGAGGCTTAAAGCGCCGAATACACTGGAACATTTTGTCCCGCAACATGACGCGCCACACTCAATATACGTGGCGCTGCAACGTTGCATAATGTCCTGCAACATGCCACGCAACATTGTACGTGACGCGGGGCATGTTGCTTGCTCCCGCCTCCAGAGCGAGCGCACGAGTGTCGCGCCATTTGTCACCAAGTGTAGTCGCGTACGCAACGTGCCTCTCTTCATTCTCGTTGTAGTAAGAAATTCCGCATCCACCACCTCTTTTGCTTACGTTTCAACACACTGGGATATAATTACTATGTACGCAACACTAATAGCCACAACCTCCTCGGGTACCATTTCTATGAGCACTGACTAGTGTGGCCGGCAAAATGTTCCGCGACAATTGTCTCGGGACACTTCACGTGGTTGTTGAGGGACATGTTCCGCAACATGTTTCTTCATTTGCCCCCTAGTGTATTCCAGGCTTTATTATCTCAGTCAGTCAGTGTTTCTTCAGTTTTTTAGATCTCGTTGGCGGCAATCCATACTAATATTATAAATTCGAAAGTAACTCTGTCAGAATGTTACCTTTTCACGCCTAAACCGCTAAACGGATTTCGATAAAATTTGACGGAGAGATAGATTGCATCCTGGGGAAGGACATAGAATAGTTTTTGAAGCCAGTCCTTAAATAAATAAATTATTATTATTACTATAGAATAGATATCACACAAAGAGAGTTCTGCAGCAGAGACTTTCTCGTTGGTCTAGTGATCGCAAGCACTATTGCTGAGACATGAGGTCGTAGGTTCGATTCCCGGGCCAGGCAAAGTGTTATTAGGTTTTTTCATTTGGGAATTTCTCAGTAGCAGCCCGGTTGATGGCAAAAAACATGGAACACATGATACATGGGACTTCAAAAAATTGGCGAAATGTGGGTATTTATTTATTTGATTTACACGGGGGAAGCGCTAAGGTAGCCCGCGAAATTAAAATTTTCTTACGATTTTTGCAATTTGCTGGTCAGTATTAAGTTGTACGTTGATCAAAATATGATTCGCGATCGTAACAAATATTTATTTACAGAATTATAATCATTCAAACATCAGCAACACCATCATCACAACTCTCTAAGACCAAGTAATCCCCAAGAATGACTATTTCATGAAAACTTGACATTTGGGGATTATACTAACTTAACAAGTTGTATTACTGATTGTAATGATTATAATTCTGTAAATACGTATTTGTTACGACCGCGAATCATATTTCAATCAAAGTACTTAGTAGTAGTACAACTTAATCCTGACCAGCAAATTGCAGAAAACGTAAGAAAGTTTGAATTTCGCGGTCTACCACTATCCATTAGCGCTAAGGTAGCTCTCGAAATTCAAATTGTCTTATGTTTTTTGCAATTTGCTGGTCAGTATTTAGGCTGGTTTTAGAGTCGCGCTGACCGCACGCTGACCGTCAGCGCTGACAGCCGAAACGTATGAAACGCACGCGCTGATAGCTACGCGTTATTCTAAAACGCTTCCTAGAAGTTCATACGTTTCAGCTGTCAGCGCCGACGGTCAGCTTGCGGTTCGGCGAGACTCTAAAACCAGCCTAAGTGTATCTTGATCAAAATATGATTCGCGACAATAACAGGTACATATTTAGAGAATTATAGTCATTAGAATCATTAATATATCTTTCTAAGTTAGATTTCTACAACCAACCACCAATCTCATAAGGAAGTGTTACCTAATGGTAGCTTGTCCCGAGGCACAGTATAAAGATCATCTTTATACTGTGCCCGAGGCGAGGCTATTACGTTACAATTCCGATTAGTGTGCGTTGCAGTAGGTAGTTTCATACAAAGAATAGGTAGGTATTGAATGGCTTGAGTTGATAGTTGTTACGGTGACGATCCCTTTCAGAGTTGATATATTGTGAGCTATGACCTTTATCTGACTGTCAACGTGTATGCGGTGTACCTACACCATACAGGAAAATTATGAAACGAGTTTTTATTTTATTATATAAAAATCATTATTTTATTCACAAAAATACAAACGAAATACACTGGTAACACAATAGCATTTATTCTAAATTTAAGTTCAACCTACGCTGTTTGTTCATACATAATAATATTTAGAAATTCGGAATAAAACTACGATTTATCTATAAAATATTTATTTTTATTTGTATAAAAGTAAGTAGGTAAGTATAATAATTATAATATAATTATTTCTTACTAATAATAAAAGTTGTGCATACGCACTTTAACATTTTCAAGCATGATTAAAATATTTTGAAAATTTTATTAGGTAGGTAGCTACTTCGTCGATATTTCAATAGGTACTTACTTACTTACTTACATGTAATATGATACAAAAATAATTATTGTTTTATTACTTAGATTGTAATGCTTATTAATATAAATTGAACTGGCAATCTTAATTACAATACACACTTTTTGTAACAAAACTCAAGTTTTTAAAATCTTCCTATTTTGAGCGCCAAAGGCGTCATGACACAAAAACAACCTCTAAAACCACTTCCCGCCAAAACAACTGTCAAAACCTTAAAAAACAAAATAGTGCGTTCGGAAACGCACACGAAAAATGGACTAATACACGACAACTCTTGCCAGTAATGCCATGGTAAGTAAAGTGACTATGGAATAGAAACTGCGACTCGCAAGGCCAGGAACTGGTGGGGCAGTACCCGTGCACGCTTGCAGATGTCTAAACAATTCAATGTAGTTCTTTGCAGGGTCATGACGGGAAGCGGCAGTGGGTTCCGTAAGATCAATGGTGGAGTCTTTGAAGAGTAAGTCCTTAGCTCCGTTGAAAGGAGAGAAGATTAATAGGTTGATCAGCTGGTTGCTGGTAGCGGCGGCGTAACCGAAGTAGTTGTCCAGAGAATCTAAGAGAGTGTTGAGGCTGTTGTAGAGTGGGTCGTTTCTGAAAAAAAAAAGGAAAAAAGCTATGAGATCACGTGAAAATATTGGTTAAATGGTGACTGCCTCGTTGGTCTAGTCGCAAGCATCGTAAGGTACTGGGTTCTTTTCCCAGATTGGGCAGTGTTATTGAGTTTTTTCATCTGGAATTTCTCAGTAGCAGCCTGGAGTCTGCACCTATGTGTTGATGGCAATAGCCTCGCCCCCCTGTTACATGGGGGCTTAAAAATAACCGGTGAAATGTGGGTGTATGATAGGTACACCTTTACCAGCTCTTCGGAAAGGGTGTGATGTTAATAAGTGAAAATATTGGCGCCGATTCTGATGTTCACAAACTAAACTAAAAAGTTCAGGCATCTTTTTCTTTCTTTTTCATTAAAAAAAAGGACAGAAGATAAATATTAGTTTAGTCCTGGCGCAAGTTCAAGGAATTTTTCCCATCCCGAAAAATGCCAAGGCGCGTAAAGAATTTTTCACTTCAAAAAACGACTAACCTTCTGGTGACGACCTCCGCATCTACCACGAATGCCAGCAGACAGCTGTCATCAACTGTGAAGCCAGTCTTGTTAGCCAGAGTGTTGTCGCGGCACAGGGCTCGGAACTGATGCTCTTGAAGACCCAACGAGGCGTTGTACGCTGGGGAAGTAAAGGTAATTTAATGGCATTAGTCCAAACAATAGATTATTTTTTTCTTTTTTCCTACGTGCCTCGGAAAGCACGTTAAGCTGTTGGTCCCGGCTGTCATTCGTAGATCTTTGACAGTCGTTACGGGTAGTCAGAAGCCCGAAAGTCTGACAACCGGTTAAGACCGGTTACCCAGTAACTGGGTTATGGAGGTCTGGTCTGGGTATGGGACTGGGTTATGCGGGTAAAACCGCGGGACGCTGCTAGTTTAGATATATCTTACCTGCGATATTCCTGATGTTCAAGAAAGCAACATGGGTGTTAGGATCGTTCAGGCACGCGAGGGATCCATTGTTGCCGTAGTACTTGTTGCTGTAGTTGTACTCACAGGTTGCTGGGGAAAGAAAACAAAAATAATACCTAAGGCAATGTATTAATACTACGCCGACCACCTAGTACACTCATCGTTTGTTTGTTTGTTTCTTTTCGCTATTTCATGTTTGGTCCCATAGTAAAAGTTGTTCTTAATGGTCAGTACAATGACCTCTTAAGAGGTTGTTAATGTTTTACCAATAACCCTGTATAGATAGATTTTTGAGTTGCAGTGTGGCTCGCCACAATCTGCATCAGCCAGGAACTTGAATGAGAGGTTTTTCTTTTAAATATTAAAAAAAAACATAGTTTCCAAGAACCCTGAAGATGGCGTTGAACTGACTACGTTACTAGGTGCCAAAGTCAAAACGCTTAGAAAAAAAACATTGCGTCACGTCATATACGCTCGTTGAGTGACAGTTTCATTTGCTTTAAATCGTTTTACGATCTCAAAATTACAAACTTTGAACTTGAACTTTGAAGAGTTCAATTAAGAACTTACCTGCAGGTTCGGTTCCTTCGATGGTATTGGCTTGTCTGCAGGCGGAGCACAGTACTGAGGCGTTGAAAGTCTGCAATAGAAAAAAAACATCGTTATTTTTTTATTCGAGAAACCTAGCTACATTGCTACAAGGATTTTTTGGCACCCGAATGACCTCGACAGGGGGCGCTGTTGGTAAGGCTGGATTAGTGATGACTTAGTGATATGCTGATGACTGTCTCGTACTTTCGCGCGTCGGTTAGGCGTACCAAATCACTGACGATAAACGGACATGTAGGTGAAGGTGTAGTGTAGCACCGACGGTCAGCGAGCGCGAGTCCATATACAGGGTTATTGCTAAAACATTAACAACCTCTTAAGAGGTCATTGTACTCATCATTATGAACAACTTTTACTATGGGACCAAACCTGAAATCGCAAAAATAAAATCAGCTGTTCCCTATATTTTGACGAATTATACGAACATAAACGTAGGGAACATTACAGTTGATTTTTTTTTTCGCGATTACAGGTTTGGTCCCATAGTAACAGTTGTTCATAATGATGAGTACAATGACCTCTTAAGAGGTTGTTAGTGTTATTCCAATAACCCTGTTTAAGGATTAGAACTTATTGAATGTTAGTCATGGTTATGGATTAAAAACCTAGAAAGACTTTTGTTATTACTCAATGGTGTCCTTTGTGTGGTAAATGCTTCTGTCCTTCAATTAAAACACGATCGATCCAGCATGGATCGCAAGCTTCTAAGTACCTACAGCGTTTCTAGTCTGTAAAAATCTCATCGTTAAAACTTAGGTGAAGTGTCATTCCATTTGACACTGGGAATTGACACTAATGACAGCTCATTTCACCTAAGTTTCCACGATGAGAATTTTACGGAACAGATCGCCTGTGATAGTGGTTTCAAAGCATTACAGTATTCCAGGTTGAATTAGATGGAATTCATAAGTGTATAAATAGAATACTTTTTCATGTCTCATACTCGGAAAGTAGTGCTTGTTTGATCCGAATAGCGGGTGGAAAACGCTGCTTCCCACCCTTGGGCGGGAAAGACTCATAGTAATTGCTTTCCCTCCCTAGGGCGGGAATGAAATTTAAAAATAGAACTAAATTTAGTTAGGTAGTCAGCTCAGTCAGACATACGACACTATGATTATGTAAATATTTATTATGCTACCCATCGAATCTTATGAATGTGCGTTAATTAGGAGAGTTGGATAAAAAGCTCATATGTTAACGCCATTAAATCTTTCATATTTAGCGCAGAAGTTAATAATTTACCTTGAATAAATTCAACATACATAGGTACGATAATCGCCATTTTGATGTCAGTTGTGGTCGAGGCTAAAAAACATAAAAATTGGGTTTTCGAACATCCTGACTTTACCATATATGGGGCTGTCAATATACATCATTTAATTATTTGACGAATTTATCCATAGTTAAAGGTAAATAAGTAGTGGTAATGAAGTTTTTTTGATATCTAATGTCGAAGTTTCGCGCCAATCGTGTGTGTTTACATTTTTACTTTTCACAAATTTCACACACACAGATGTAGATAAGATTTAAAATGTAACAAATGTTATTGATAATATTATAAACAACACGAAAATGCCCAGGTTTTAACGTAATATTCAAACACAGGTTCAATAATACGTATTAATCATTACCACTAGATACTCAATTTGTGTTCAAAATCGCCGACCATTATTGTTTTTTTTTATTGCAATGATGTGTGAAAGCGATTATTCCAAACAATTTTTTTTTTTAAATTTCAATTGTCTCGAGTAATTAATATGACGAATGTAATCGATATTTGAAAATAAAATAAAATAATTTTAAGGAATAAATACAATAAGCATTGTTTATAATAATGATTTATGCTTTTCTAATATCATTATAATCTCTTGTAATATCATGTCAATAACAGACAGACAATTGGTACCTCATTTACTGAATTTCGCGCCGAAATGCTTCTATAATTGAATTTATATTCGGAATGCGCTCGCTGTTTAAAATGATTTTAATTTATTGGACAATTATTTATTGTGGATTTTATTTTTGATACTTTCTAATAGTTTACTACAGAATTCCCAGTAGACATTTTTTAGGTAGGCTTACCAGAAGTTTTTTTGAGAATGATGATAATTAATTAATTCTATAGATTGGATATTCTGCAAACACTTTACATTTCAATACATTTTGTTAGTTTAAAGAGTTTTTATTCAGTTTCTACAATTTTTTTTAATTTTTTTTATTGCGAGTATCGATTAGGCTGTATGCAAGTTTTGAATCGAAATAAGAAAGTTGGGTGGACGGTCAGCACTAAAAAGTGTCACGTCGCAACACAATTTTTAGTAAATTTTATCAAGATTATCGTGTTTTCTAAGTAATTTATGAAAAATGGTAAAAGTAAGAATGCAGACAGAATGATAATACGGGCCCTAGTAAGCGGGAATCTACTCATGTGGCGGTGACGTGGTGTGTTCCATACTTCAAATTTAAAAAAGACTAATAAATAGGTACCTATTATTCATGTAATTATGATCAATAAATATTTTAGAAAAACTACTATTTTTAACTTTCCTTAAATTCGAAATGAAAAGTAGAGTGTTTAACGCGGGTGAAAGTCATCAATTCCCACTCGGACTATAGCCGCCCTCGCTGCGCTCGGGCGTCTAAATGCCTCGTATGGGAATTGATTCCTTCCGACCCTTGTATAACAATCTACTATTTATTAAGTACACCATATAAATTACAGACATAAATATAGAAACTGTACAAAGGGTGACCCAATGGGCGGTCTTATCGCTAAGAGCGATCTTTTAAAGACAACCTTTGGATGGATTAAAAAAGGGTAAGGACAGACAAGTACTGTAGTTAGTCTGTGGTGTACCATTTTCATAATAAAATAAATACATAGGTACAGTATAAATATATAAATGCTTTGAGTTAGAATGGTCTGAAACTGAAATGAAATCATCCTAAAGACATTTTTTCGGCGTCAGTCAGTGACAGAAGCTTAGCCAGGGCCAGGTCGTACAGTCTGCAACTTAAAGTAATAAAGTTATAGAGCATCGGGTAGCGTGGCCACACATGAGACAAAAAACTAACTTAACTAACATAGGCTACATGAGTAGCTGCCTTGAAAAAACTGGCACGCACTGAGAGACGGAAATAGTATAGCTTTATCCTTTTCTGTTATTTATAATAACTCAATACTTTATCCCTTTCTTGTGAAAATGAAATGGAGATACCCGCCGTCTATACTTTTCTTTGTCTAAGGTCTGCAAAAATTTCACAGTGAAGACTTTGTTGAAGTGAGCTGTCATTCCATTTGACGCTAGGGATTGACACTAACGACAGCTCATTTCACCTAAGTTTTCACGGTGAGATTTGTACAGGGCCCCCCTCTATTTTGTATTATTTCAAAAAAGTGAAAACCACGTCAATATCGTGTCTTGTTAGCGGCAATGAATCGAAATGGCAACCGTACGGACAACATGTATTTTTACAGTTTAAACTTCAAACGATGCGACGCCATTGTGTCATAGAGAATGCGTTAATGTTAATAAATAAAACCTTTATTTTCAGGCTACTTTGGCCCATAGATAAATACCTTACAGACTAACATATATATTAAAAAGTACAATGTGTGTTAGTGGGGTACACTACATAAATAGGTACGAAAAACTTTATTCCGACAGTCACAAATACGAATTTCAAAATACCGATTTTCATAATTCCGAATGGTTCAAAATTCCTAATATAACAACTCCGATTTATCATTCATCCTATTTTTATAATTCCGAAATTTCAATATTCCTAACGTTTATAAGTAAGTACTATTCTCAAAATACCGAGTTCGAATAGATCGAATAACAAAAAGTCCGAATTAATGAAAATTCGAAACATCAAAATTACGAATTCCGATTAATTATAATTCCGAAATAAAAACGCCTTATAAAACTGAATAGCAAGACAAATATACGAGTAGAATACGGAATATCGAAGCACAAAATATCGATAAATGCTAATACGATGCTACAATATTGCGATGCACGTAACTGCGAAAGACCCGTCTCTGCGACGCCACTACACTTCCATGCACGTTACCGCGATAGATCTTCACTGCGATACTACTAGACTTCGATGCACGGTAAAGGTATTTATATTGTCATTCGCTCGCTCTTGCATCCTAGTATCGACGGAGCCCCGCTTCGCGGGGCCCCTATTTCTGTGTAAAGGGTTTAAAGTAACATGCATGCAGCAAGCATGCAGCATGGAAGCAAACACGCAGCATGCAGCAAGCATGCAGCATGGAAGCAAACACGCAGCATGCAGCATGCAAGCATGCAACAAGCATGTAGCAAGCATGCAGCAAGCAAGCGAGCATGCAAGATGCAGCAGGCATGGTTTCTGTCACGGCTCCGGCGCTGCGGTTCTCCGGCGGCCCCACGCGTGCTAATCGTCGCAGACGGCTGTCGCTCACAGCCTCCTGCTCCTCAGCCCGCGGGCCGCCTCGCCCCTACGCGCCTACGCGATTTTAAATTACACTCTAGGGGTAGGGCAGACAAGACTGCGTGGAGTCGGATTTACAGCAATTCGTTTCTGTCACTAAAACCTAATTTTTAGCAAATGTTTTAGAGCTAACAATTTTATTATAAATGAACATTCGGAATAATACACATTATATAATACAATACTTAGGACATAATTATGACTTAATTTCATGCAAAATTAGGAGATTCAATTATTACAGTACTCGATATTATGACAGAATAGATTTAGAAGTACCTAAAATAATTATGTAAAACAAAATTTCGAATTTTTGAGCATTATGGTTACTGAAGTTTATAGTAAACGTGTTATGGATAATGACTTTCGGACAAACAATTTTAGGAGAAGAAAGGGAGTACCAATTTTAACAGGTTATTCGGAAAATTGAAAATCGGAATGACGTTTTTCGGACCGAGAACCCATCGAGCATTTGGTTCTTCGAACATATGAAAATCGGAAAACAAGCAAATCGCATTTATGACTTTCGGAAACATAAATTTCGTGATTTTTAATAATAGAGATTATAATTCTTAGGTATTATGAAATTCGGACTTTTGAAAATCGGAACATCGAAATTCGGAATAAAATATTTCGGAATATTTGGGTGTTCCCGTGTTAGTGTATAAACTTAAAACTATGTTAGTAAAACACTTCACTCGAGCACTGTCATTGTGCGTTAATGTCGTGATGGTTTCGAAGTAAGGAAACGCGTCAGATCGACAAATATAAACTAACAGAGGTTCAAAGAACTACATTTCACACCCACACATAATGGTACTTGCCCGCTTTTGGTTCCGAGGTTTTTTAACCGGCTTAGATGTTTCTGTAGTCTGTGAAATTAGGTGCGGTTAGTCTTTTTGTGTTAAAATAGTTCGTCCACTGTTACGCAGGATGTGCAAGGAGATCGGAGTCTACCCCTGTTAGCTGCGCGGTTCATTTGTTTACCAGTCACACCTTGTGCGTAGCTTGGCCGTGAGTCGCAGTGGACGATCCCACCAAGATTGTTAACAATGTGAAGCTAAGTACATACACGTGTTTGTACTGTAGCGGTATCTACAACACCACACGCGAAGCGTCATACTGACGTCACGCAAAATCCTGCATCGCGCTACCTGAGTTTACCGCGCAACTAGCACAGATACAACGGCCCGACATGAATCATCGGGCAGTAGCCCGCCAGACACAACACTTTTCTATAGAGTATGAGTGAACTTTACACCCTGTTCCTCATACCTCTATAGTACTATACAACTATACAGTCTAAAGCTATCAAAATGTCCATACTCGTCCGCAAAATCATGCGCTGTAGGATGCCACCGTTAGTCGCGTCGGACTCGTGGCACGCTCATTTAAAAACTTATTTCATTGGTTTCACCGCAGTCGCTGTCGAAAAACGCGTGAAGCTTGAACGTGAAGTTCATCGCCATTGGTTAACTCTTAAAGTGGAACATACGTTACTACATCACAGCGCGCGGTCGTACTGAACCAAGTCCAATGGACACAGTTGCACTCTGTCACACGCTGACCATTGTCTAAACAGCGCAAGTCGATACGGCTCAATCATTTTAGTTTTTGTATTCAAATGCTTTTTTTTTTGTGTATTTTAAAACACACGGGATTACTTAACACCCTTCGGCCAGAACTCTTCCTTGAGGAACTTCTCGAGATGATGTGTCGGAACACGTACCACGAACGACTTGAAGTTCGTGTTGTGACGCGACTCCAACTTCTCGACCCTCAAAGTCCAGTTGGTCTTCACACGCATGTACTCTACGATCTCCTCAACAACAAAATAAACAAGCAAGCTACTTGCATACTTTTGTGCCAGCTACTGGTGGTGCTGGTGTATCCTTAGCATTAGTGATTGCGATGATTGAGCGTACCGTATCTTTATCTCAGGGGTTAGTACTTTTTTTTTAATACTTACAGACTCAGAAAGCGCATGGGAAGCAGCAATGGCACCAGGAGCGCAGGCTCCTCCGAAGAATTCTCCGACAATGCGAGCGTAATCGCACTCCGATGGAGACAGAATTCCGCGTTCCTGACCGTGGCGAATGAAGGAAACGTAGGCTGTGGACAAATATGTTTTTAGTAAAATAAGTGATATTTGTTTAACATAACTAATATTATAAATGCGAAAGCAAGTTTGTTTGTTACCTTTTCACGCCTAAACCACTGAACCGATCATGGTGATATTTTGCATATACGTTGTCAGGCGTACAGAAACGGACATAGGGTACCTTTCTTCCCGAAAAAAGTGCTGTATACAAATTATTTTGGTATTACGTTTGTATGAACTATACGCATTAGCATGCGTAGTTCGCCGGCCCCTTGTATTGGCAATAAAGTAACATCAAGTTCAACGGAGCTGTGTAAAGTACCAACCCCAGAGATAAAGATACGGTACCACTGACCTCTATAATACATGTATTATAGAGGTCAGTGTACGGTACGCTCTAACATTGCAATCACTAAAGCCGGGGATACACAAGAAGCAACCCTACAATAATGATTACTTTTGAAGAAGTTGAAGACTCATGTTGAAGTTTCTCAGCACATCCCGATGCTTTGATGGTGGCTCTGACTGAAGTGCGCTACTCACTCCGCAGTACCTCACGCCTCACCCCCGCTGACAAATGAATTTGTTAGTGCGCAGTGACTCGCCTCGTGTTCAGACTGTCAAAGCCGCCATAAAGTTAATAATGGAAGAAAATATAGATTACTAGCTGCGCCCCGCGGTTTCACCCGCGTAAATGTCGATCCCGTGGGAATATCGGGATAAAAAGTAGCCTATATGTTAATCCAGGGTGTCCCCTACCTCAATACAAAATTTTATCAAAATTGGTCCAACAGTTTGAGCGTGAAGAAGTAACAAACATATAAACACACACTCACAGACTTTCGCCTTTATAATATTAGTGTGATTAAAAGTATGTGATGTTCCACTGTAGAGCAAAGGACTTCCTAATCTCTTTCCAGTTCTCTCTGTTTAAAGCTGTTCAGGACCAGCTCTCAGCGCTGGTTTTTAGCTATTTTTTTTCCTCTCGACCTCGATCACGCCTGATGGAAAGCGATGGGTGAGATCTATGATGGAACGAGCGTGCCCAGAAGATGCCTAAGGCACTGGAACTCCCACGCATTGACGAAACACAGCAGGCTGCTTGACGCCGGACTCCGGTGGCAGGGTGGTCGCAAACCAGGCGGGCCTACCACCGCCAGTAAAGAATTGGCCAGTCAAATAAGGTGTTGGGTGTGACTGTCCAGGACTGTGTAGCTGCTCGGCTTTCGCAGAAAACCAGCGCTGGGGCTCTGTCTCGCATAGGGTCTTAGCATTATGCTGAGCGATGGCTGTTTTGCGTCATGATTAAGTACCGCATAAACGAATTTTCTTTATATTTCTTTTAGTAAGAACAAGAATTAGATAAAAACTTTTAAAATATAATTTAACTTACCAAGACCACCAAATTCAGGGAAGCAGGCGACCTTATCCCTCAGATTCTCAAAGCGAGTGATGTTAGCGGAAACGACTGAAGACTCTTTCACGAAGGCAGCTACCTTGGATGCATCATCTTGCGTGTTCTGAACGAGCATCACTGGAGTTAGTTTGAAGTGTCTGCGGAAGATCGAGAGGAGATTAGAGGAGAGTAAACGGGCCGCGCCACAGCAGCACACTTTCACTTCACTTCTTTTTTGTTTGATGATAATGATTAGGCCGGCCACCAGTGGCGGCCCTAAAATTTTTTTTAGGTGGTGCTAAATCTTAATGTGGGACCCTGTCAAACTGATTTTTAAATCAGCACAAGCTTTTTCCAATAATATGGACCTTTCCGCGCAGCCCGCTCCGTTTACGGGCCCAAATGACCGTCGCGACTCGATCGATACTCCGCGTCCGCGCTTTATAGTAAGTTACTGTCATTGGTCATCGAATATCTAGTTACTATCAGTAACTATTCGTTGACTGGTTGATTTTAGCGCCCTCTCATGACGGCGCCCGGTGCCCCCGCACCGCTCACACCGCCTTAGGGCCGTTACTGTTCCTCACGATGCGCCTTAAAACAGTTTTCACTTCAAAAACATACTTACTGTCTAGCTAAGTAACCATAGTTCGACGGAATGGAGAGAAAGTCGGTCTGGTCATCCTTGGTGTCAGAAAGACAGTCCAGCACAGTGTTACGTTGCTGACAAGCGATCGTGGGCTGGATGCCCAGAGTGTAGGCAGCCGCCCTGACCCAGTTGCACTTGGCCTGTTCCGCTTCTGAGATGGTGCACCAACGGCGGGCAGGGAGACAGGAGCTCGTTGAAGCCGCGGGGCTGATTGAGCGGACTGTGGAAAGAGAATTGGAGCTAGAAAAGTATAAGTTTAAGAGAAAGCATCAGGGTTACCCGCGAAAGGTTTTTAGGGTTCCGTACCCAAAGGGTAAAAACGGGACCCTATTAGGTACTAAGACTCCACTGTCCGTCTATCCGTCTGTCACCAGGCTGTATCTCATGAACCGTGATAGCTGGACAGTTGAAGTTTTCACAGATGATGTATTTCTGTTGCCGCTATAACAACAAATACTAAAAACAGAATAAAATAATTTTTTAAGGGGGGCTCCCATACAACAAACGCAATTTTTTTTGCCCTTTTTTGCTCGATCAATAATGGCAGCAGGTAGGCATTTGAAATATTCACAAAATACTCAGTTGTATTTTTACTTTAATAATAAATAATAAACATAAAATAAAATAAATATTTAAGGGGGGCTCCCATACAACAAACGTGTTTTTTTCGGCGTTTTTTACTTACTAGGTGAGGTGTAGTTCAGCATGGAGGTAGGAGCATCCTGGTAAATAACCCTGGCGCTTACACCACCAGCTAGAACAGAGAACAGGGTCGATTGCCAGGAGTTGCCTGCAGGGTTTGAACCAGCTGGCCACCAGGTGCGAAGCTGAGTGAGGATAGTTGCTGCGTTGCCACTGAGGAGAAATATATTATTGGTTTTAATATGCAATTATTTAATCGAACTTTGAATAATACACATTTTTCTTGTCTAAAAATATGATTAAACACTCTAATAATAATGATTGTTCCTCTTTTTATTTATTTATTTAATACTTCAAGCGTATACATGTATAAGCCTCGCACGTTGATATTGCGACTGGCGGCCATCTTAGTGACGTAGTCGAACTGTCAGTACCGTTCAGCGCTTAAGTGTATGTGCGGTGTATGACGTCAAAATGACGTCACGCAGCTGTTATTGTGACAAGGTTCCATCGCAATATCAACGTGCGGGGCTTATATAGAGGTGCACTTAATGCCACAGGCATTTCTACCAGTCAACCTTTGGATGATGCAGAGACAAACAGTGGTAATTCGGCAGCATTATTTTTCTCGAAGGGACCACGGGTGAAGGAAATCCCCGTGGTACCTTCCAGGGACTACGGGAAGCAACGGGTCACACACGAAATAAAATATATGACGGGGAAAGTATAGTGTGTCTCGTTATTATCAGCTATATTTGAATTAGAGTGGGCTACAGTGGGTTGTGTGTTGGATAATGCGCAATAGAAAAACGGTTTTCAGTTCAAATGAGATTATAATTTCACAAGCAATTTAATCACGCTAGCAAATTACACACTAGGTAGGTACACGACACAAGCAGATACGGAACGCCGACAGTTTCTGAGCACATGTTGTTCGTACGATGTCCAATGTCCAAGAGAGCTCCACATAGCTCCTCTCGCGCTGTCCTCCAACGCCGACCCCCCCCCACGAACTCAGGCCAGACTCTGTCAAGCGCCACCAGATGGCGCTAGCGTTCCGATTCCGGTTGTCAAGTCAGCTCCCGTACTAATGACGTTTCCGACATATATATTATCGACGTTAAAAAGGAAGTAGTAATAAGCGACATATTGGTCTAAAATGGGTTATATATGCCATCCTACGTAAAATTTTCGAATGCGCTTACTCCCATGACTCTACGATGACTTTTTTGGAGTTTATGCCCTAGTAAAAATCATTTACACGTCAGTTTTTCTAAAATTTAAAACTTCGAACGGCTCTCCTGAACATTTCATTTTTTGTCGCTTATAACCTATTTACTCAAAACCGTCGATATATCGGAAATAAATAAAATAATAAATTTCGAAACGTCTGGTTGACACTTCCCGTGACCCAAGGGCTGGCTTTTAACTTGGCCAGAGGCTAAGCATCGCCATACAACGTGGTAATGCCGCCAGTCCCTCTGGTACATTACCAGTCGACAGCGATGCGGGTGAAATTTTCGACGCTATTTTTTAGTTTCTGTATCGATATAATTTTGTTATTTTTAGATTTGTCGGATAAATCGATATATTTTTTGATATACATATTTACAGTGGTAGGTGCGCAATCATGAAAATTTTGAGAATAGAATAGAAATATTTGATTGTCCAGGTAATAAAGTATGCAGGTTTACTGATTAGCTTAAAATACTACTAACACTTAGGTTACAATATATTATTTGGCATTGAGCCCCAAACTAGACAGTTAGTCTCTTTGGGCTCGGAGTACTAATTCTCCTGACTACGAGACTCTCCTGACTGAACCTCAAATAATTCTTATTTTCGGGTCCTAATCATGTGCTATCAAATACCGTTTCGGTGCTGTTTCTGCCTCCCCAAGACGTCGGTGGTGCCCTAAGCAATTGCTTAATTTGCTTATGGGCTAATCCGGCACTGGTAATGATGCTTTAAACTTACCTGGAAGTGACAATTGCTCCCCAAGGCTGTCTGACGAAGGCACAGGGCGAGATGGCGCTGTTCAGGACTTCAGTTGTCAGAGACGCGAGAGTCCCGTTGGGGCACAACACTGAGAAGTTAGGTGCGTCTTGTGAGTTGCGGAGCTGAAATAGATAGATGTATTTGAATAGTTGGAGTGAAATGAGGGGCTTGTGATTCGTGACTAAATGATAACAGTTTATACCACATATCCAGACCCCTCCGTACCTCGAAACCACAGACTAAGAAGAGAAGTTACCTTCTCGAAACGGACGTTAAGCTGTTGGTCCCGGCTGTCATTCGTAAATCTTTGACAATCGTTACGGAGTTAGAATCCCAAAAGTTTGACAACGAATCTTACCAAGGAGTAACGTGTTACGCAGTAACTATAGTCCGCGCGGAACTAGTTCGCCGCGCCTCAAGGCCTACGCAGACCGGGACGGCATGGCGAGGGTTTTAAATGTTTACCAATGGACATTCAAACGTATCGATATAGAAATACGACATAAATTGCTATGCTTTAAAATGATGCCGTGGCATCGACAGGAATTTCATTGCAAGGCATTGAAAGGCGCGCCACGGGCTCCCGCGGCGGGATGCCGTGGCGTCCTGCGGTAGGCAACGGCATGCCAAGGACTCCGGCGCTCGTTGTGACATACCGCGGAGTGAGGCGGCGGGGGTAGAGAAGCGGGGAAGCCGCTGGAATGCCGCGGTATCTAAGCGGCTAGTGTGCGCTGACTGACGGCAAAATCCCTTGCCATACCGTCCCGGTCTGCGTATGCCTTTTGGTATGTGAGCGGTGGGACGGAGGGGCGGCGGCGCTTTGTCGTTACTCAGTACGTGCGTTGCGAACAATAGGCAACCCCGCCGCCTTCACCCCCATCCCCACCCAAAGCTCGGCCAACTAGTTCCGAGTGGACGTGGTCGTGAAGTTCAGATAGGCAGTCGCGCCATTTAACCTAATGGCATTCAGCCGAATCCTATTAACTGGAAGCTGACCCCAACATAGAAAGAAAGAAAATACGTTTATTTGCGATAAAAGCATGATGCAATAAAGAACATAAACCCAAAAAAAAAATAAGAAATGGTTGGGGGAAACATGCGTCACATCCACGCAAAACGGCAATCGCTCAGCATTATGCTGCGACCCTATGCAAGACAGAGCCCCAGCGCTGGTTTTCAGCGACAGCCGGCGCTGACGTAATGACGTCGTCCGGTGCAGCAAACAATTAGGACGCCGTACTGGCTGTACCCCCATACTTCCCGTGGGTGTCGTAAAAGGCGACTAAGGGGCGTACCGGAGAATGGGCAGCAGCGTTCTCTATGCATTCCACCACCATACCATACTGCGATCGCCAACCCGCCTGCCAAGCGTGGCGATTATGGCAAACCCCCCCTTTTGGGGGAGGCCTATGTCCAGCAGTGGTCGTCTTTCGGCTGAAATGATGATGACCATAATGATAATGACATAAGTAGCTAGAAATAGTATCAATACTCACAGTGAAGAATTCCCGCACATGTTGCCATGCGACGTACGCCACAGCAGCACTAGCATTCGCATTGGTCCTCAGACACTCTAGAGCCTGAATATGACGGTTCTCATTCCTCACTCCAGGTATAGAAGGTCCCATGTTGATGGTGTAGCGAGAACAGCCCGAGTCTGGCCCACATCGTTCGCAGAGGGAGGGGAAACGAGATTCTGGAAGTAAATAACATAACATAACACGTGGTTTCCCTCGAAGTGTTGGTAATAGAATAGAAAACTTTTATTTCAGACAGCAGTCCATAGGATTAGTAACAATTTTTAACACGCTTTTATTAGGTCGACCTGTATGTAACTAACTATGTAATGGAATCTAAGGTAACTAATTTAACCATCTTCCAAGGGTCGTAGCGTAATAATATGGTACTGTCGAACTGATCTGATGATGGAACCGGAAGATATGAACTGGAACTTCATGATGGAAAATCGTATCTTAGCTGTTTTGGATTTCTTAGAAAAGTCTTGTAATGGACTTTGACCACGATTAGGTTTCAAGATCTGATGATGAAGCCGGAAGATAGGCACTGGCATTCCATGATAGAATATCGTATCATAGTCGTGTTTGCACGCATGTTTTATTAGTGTTTTTAAACTATTAATTTATTTTTAACTTCTAGTGTTAGTAAGTTACAGACATCAGCCTAGCCTTTACTACGTTGGGGTCGGGTTCCAGTCTAACCGGATGCAGCTGAATACTAATCGGACCTCCACAACCCAGTTACTGGGTAATACGATACCCCTTGGTAAGACTGGTTGTCAGACTTTCGGGCTTCTGACTACTTGTAACGATTGTCAAAGATCCACGAATGACAAACGGGACCAAAAGGTTAACGTGCTTTCCGAGGCACGGAGGGGTCTCGGTAAGTAAAGATGGTCATCCGTCCACAGACCAACCGCGGCAAGCGTAGCTTAACCTGATCGACCGACCTGCGCGGCTGTTATTATTTAGCCACGGGCCCTTATGTTTCAGGCACAGATAAACAATTAAAATTCAGCGTGGAGCTCCATCCACCTCCGCAACATCGGGCAATCCCACCGATCAGCGAATACACTGAGAATACTGTTGGTGCTGGCGCGAACACGCGTCATCAGGGATGGACATCTATTCCTAATAATGGCGGCAAAACCATTAATATTATCCTGAAACATCCCTGATGCACTACAACGTTACGGCAGCCGCAGCAGTACTCTCAGTGCATCATTATATTGAACGCGTTGGTCGTTTTATTGTATGCCTGCTGAGTAAAGTTGCACGTGTAGAAGGACTGACAGTAAGCTTTGAATAGCATTACTTTAACTAGCTTCGTACACCGCGCAAACCTGCGGGCCAGCATGTTACAACGGACAGCCAATAACCAGCGAATACCTTCTCCGTCATGCTCAACTTACTAAGTGCATTGTTAACGGTTTCGTTGTTGCTCCATACGCCAGGCCTGCAGGCTGCTGAGAAAAACTCGTTCAGGGTTTCCACTTCCAGCTCCTCAGCAGTTTTGCCATTTGTGTCCGCGTTGGGGCAACGGTCGGTGCGGGCGGCCTGTGGGTGAAATAATCATTAGACACGCGAATTTGAAAAATTGACCATCATTTTAAAAAAAGCATTATTTAAACGACTCTCGAAAAATTCCCATTTTGTGTTTATTAAAAATATTTTGTCATCGTCAAATAATTCTTATTTTGGGTAGCTAAAAATAACAAAGTAACTGCCTCCAAATTGTATGTTACGCTGGACGCTCCTGTGGCACCGCTCGCTTCGCTCGCTCGGTTCGCACGGTTGGTCACAGTTCTTTCCATCTCTACCTTACTTAACCTAACCCATTTGGTTGGGGTGTCCTCTAACTTACTGCAAGCAACTGTGAGAACAGGCCAGAAAAGTATCATTATGCCCAAAAAGTTATAAGAGTTTCATTTATAGAGATTCGATTAAATTACCAATTCTTCCAAGGTCTTCAGCACTCTTGGAGACCATCTCACTTCTGCGTCTTCGAGTCCAGGGTGGCAGTATACTCCTCCGCGAAGACCTTCAAGTCCATTGGTGTGGTTCGAGGGCACCACTGCGACAGCCTCGAAGGCATAAGGGTCTGGAGACAAAAAAAAATGAGAAGCGTTATTTTTTTTTTGCTGGCTGGAAACCGTTATGTCCTCGAAACAAAAATTCGAAGACACGTGACATGGACCAACCCGCACTAGGCACGCGTGGTGGATCGCAGCCCACAGCCTCTCACCGAAAGGAACAGACCTCCTTTCCCAGTCCCAGCAGTGAGAACATTATAGGCTGATCATAATATTGGTATGCTGTCAAAATGCAGCAGCAAAGTGACCTCTTCACCAGCGTCGACACCGTGGAAGTAGCGAAGTTTTGGGCTAACAAAATTTATTATACTGGTGTGCTACGAAGAAGACTAGTCCGTCATGGGGATAGCTTTTTGGTTATTTTAATTTCTTTTGCAGCAGTATTAACAGACGTAGGCCCCTGATGGATTGCCGGTTCGTTTTCCAGCCAATAAAGTAAATACCTTAGGGCTAGCATCCGGGTAGCCCGCGAAATTCAAATTATTCTCAGCGACAATCAAAGATAAAAAAAAAAAAAAAAAACATTTACAGATTGAGATTGAGATCAGACATGTGAACGTTCTTATTACGAGATTTGCCCCTCCGGTTGTATGTTGATGTAAATTTGATTCGCTGCCGTAACTCATATTTATTTATAGAATTATAACTTAGACAAAGAAAAGTATAGACGGCGGGTATCTCCATTTCATTTCCACAAGAAAGGGATAAAGTATTGAGTTATTATAAGTAACAGAAAAGGATAAAGCTATACTATTTCCGTCTCTCAGTGCGTGCCAGTTTTTTCAAGGCAGCTACTCATGTAGCCTATGTTAGTTAAGTTAGTTTTTTGTCTCATGTGTGGCCACGCTACCCGATGCTCTATAACTTTCTTATAATCATACAAATCCTGATATAACTAAGTTCAACCACAGATAACTAAATAGTTACTACGTGTTCAACTTTACTTTAACCAAATCTAAAAATAACAAAAGTCGAAAGCGATGCGGAGGAATTTTTCGACGTTATTTTTTAGTTTCTGTATAGTTAGGATTTAATTTTGTTATTTTTAGTTGTGATAGGTACTTATATTAACATTCAGTTGTCAAAATAACAAAATTAACTCCTAACTTAACTAAAACTATACAGAAACTAAAATATAGCGTCGAAAAATTCCTCCGCATCGCTGTCGACTGGTAATGTACCCAAGAGACTTGCGGTGTTACCTACCACGTTGTATGGCGACGCTTAGTCTCTGGCCAAGGTAAAAGCCAGCCCTTGGGTCACGGGAAGTATCAACCAGCCGTTTCAAAATTTCTTTAAACAGACCATGAGCACTCGGACCCCACGGCACGGGGGTTTCAACCCCAAACGGCTCGAAAATATATTTTTCGATAAGGTTATTATGTTTTCACAGCAGCAGCGTCAGCACAGCATGCCGAGCCAGGAAGATGGGATGGCGCAACAGTATCGACACACGTGGCGTCCCATACTAAAGGCCTACCCACCTTCCATGGAAATAAGTAAGTTCATAAGTAACTAAGTTCATATTTGCCTATGGAATGCCTAGTGTCTGTGTGGAGCCGGACTTAAAGAATTGCTCCACCCCTTACTTCCCGTGGGTGTCGTAAAAGGCGACTAAGGGTCTTACCGGAGAATGGGCAGCAGCGTTCTCTATTTATTCCATCATCATACCATACTGCGATCGCCAACCCGCCTGCCAAGCGTGGCGATTATGGCAAACCCCCCCCAAAATTGGGGGAGGCCTATGTCCAGCAGTGGACGTCTATCGGCTGAAACGACGAATGACTATTGCATGAAATCATGACATTTGAGGTCAACTCTAACTCAAGGAGATGTATTACTGATTCTAATGATTATAATTCTCTACAGCCGCCATATTTGTTACGGTCGCCATCACACATTTAAATCAACATACCTGACACAGAGCTGCAAATTGCAAAAAACTAAAGAAAATTTGAAATTCGCGGGTTTCCTTAGCGCAGGGTTCCATACTGTCAGCGGGATTGTCCGAAAGGTTTACCGCTGGTCCGGAACATAAAGGGCTAAGGAAGGAACACTGGTGGGTTTTAGTCAGTAAGAGTCTGACACTCCCTTCCGCTCCACCCAGAGCGGGAAAGGCCATTAGATGATTTCCCATCCGCAAAAAAAACGGCTTCCATTTTGCACAAAACTGTTATCTACTCACCGAGTTTGCTGGCATCTCTGACAGTAGCAACGACCATCAGATCATTGGGTTGCTGATGCGTCAACAACAAGGTTTCTTCCTCGGAGAAGTAGCCGATGTCTGCCTGCCCATTAGCTAGTCTGAGGGCGCAGTCCACTCTGGATGTGAAAAGAGTAAAGATTAAATGTAGTGCAGATAAGGAAATAAATTGTAGGGTCCATATATTTCGTATTCAGCCGGGCGGCGGACTATACGTCGGTCGTCCGACCAGACAGGCCCGAGTTGGCGCCGCAGTGTTCCACGCGCCACTCAAGAGTGGGTGCAGCCATTATAGGAGTGGCCGCATCGCCGCACGGCGAGGTGGGATCCGCTGAGGAACAGCGACTCGAGGCCTGTCAGGGGAGCGGTGAATGCTTATGCGAATTCCGCAACCCCGGCCATAGGCAGAGGTAGGACACCGCGGTTGTTTTAGCCGGTAAGAGTCCGGCATGCCCAGTCACCCCCAAGACGGAGGAAGTCCAAGAGGAATCCACCGCGCACCAAAAAAAAAATGGAGCATCCTGAAAGTTGGCAACGTCGCATGTTGCCATAAACCGTGACCAAATCCACACTGCTGCTGCTACTGAGAAATTCCAGATGGAAAAACTCAGTAACACTATGCCCGACTCGGGAATTGAACCCAGGACCTCATGCAATTCAATTCAAAACATTTATTTCAGACTTATTCAGTCCATAGAGTGTTAGAAGTACATCAAGATAACTTAAAACTATGTTAGTAACTTACACACACACACACACACAAGAGAAAAAACCCATGTCAGCCTACAATACATGC